>CM065734.1:34719930-34737430 GCA_033310375.1 Conus canariensis | reverse complement strand
CAGGCCGGGTCCAGAACACCGTGCACCTTGTGCAGCGGCAGGTGATCAGACTGCAGGTGGTCACAGCCTACCTCCAAAATGGCATCAAGGTTAGAAGAAAGTCAGGGGTGGCCACTGAAAGGCAATGGCGCTGCTGCGCTGACGTCACCGTCAAAAGGCGCGTTCACCTGCCGCTCCTTTCTCTCAGTCCTCCGCCGGATACCGGTATTCTTCAGGCGGAGTTTTCATTCTCCGTTTTCAGAGACTTTTCCGTCGTCTTGGTTTCATGAAAGACGCTGGTGCTCTTGGGCCAATTCCTGGGCCTTTGGGATTGCACAAGTCCCTGTGATTTCCTTATCTTCGGGTGCTTGTAGGGCCTGTGCCGGTGGAGCAGACTGCGTGCGCCAGATTTCTCAGGTTGGGCCTCTTTGCACGAGATGCAGTTTGGAAACTGAACAGTGACAACATCAGAAAGTTCAGAAAAAGTAAACTTTGACAATGAGAAGAGAGGAGAGGGGCGGGGAGAGGGGAGAGGGGAGTGGCAGAGAGGAGAGGGGCGGGGACAGGTGAGAGGGGAGTGGCAGGTAGTCGGAGCGTGAAGGGATGGAAAGCAATGTTGAAGGGTGTGGGGAGTAGAGAAGAAAGCAGGGGAGTGGGGATGAGTGGGTGGAGGGGGAGAGAGGAGGACGGAGGGTGAAAGGATACTGACAGAACAGAGAGGAAGAGAGTGGGGGATAGGGAGGAAGGGAGTTCTTTCAAGTCTCCGTAGTCATTTGAGCGTTCTAGTAAGAAGTGAGTTTCGAATCTGCGGCAAGTTACGCAACGGAGCTTTCCTTGAGCTGAAGCACGAGGGTGTTACAAGAGGGTTTTTTCCCCCAAAAATCAAAATTCATGCTGTCTTGTCAGGGTGAATGTCATCCAACCCCTTCTAGATTGTTCAGGTGGGAGTTAAACCACCCCTTGATTCGTCATCTTCCTTGGCGTGTCGGCTTCCTTTGCACAAAACAAGGTTAATGCGTGGACTCCAGTGTCAATCCACCCACCAACTACAACTCAGAGTCCTCCCCCCTCTCACTCACCCCTACCTATTTCTTCCGCCCTATCCACCATGGGACTGGGAGTTCGGAGGTCTGCATCATGCCCCTCATTTTCTGAAACACTTTAAATGAAACGTCGTGTGACAGGGGGAGAATGAATACTGTCAGACCGTGGAAGAAAAGGATGTTCAGCGTATCCCGAGATCACTCAGTCTTATACTAAATAACCCCCCCCTCCCCCCCTCCCCCGCCTCCTCCATGCCCGGCCTTTTTTTAGATTGTAACAGGCGCGAATCAGTTTGTGCAGAGGGAAGGAAGGGGAGGGGGAATGAGGGGTGAGGGAAGGACGGGGAGGGGGAATGAGGGGTGAGGGAAGGACGGGGAGGGGGAATGAGGGGTGAGGGAAGGACGGGGAGGGGGAATGAGGGGTGAGGGAAGGACGGGGAGGGGGAATGAGGGGTGAGGGAAGGACGGGGAGGGGGGAATGAGGGGTGAAGGAAGGACGGGGAGGGGGAATGAGGGGTGAGGGAAGGACGGGGAGGGGGAATGAGGGGTGAGGGAAGGACGGGGAGGGGGAGAGAACTATAAAATGTGTGTTCTGGCTCACCCGGCTCCGCTGTTGCTCCGCCGGCTTACCCAGAACACACATTTTATAGTTCTCTTATAGTAAACACTTTACAAACATACATAATGTGTAGGATTATCTGTTTTTAATACTAATTTAGAAAACTTTTGAGACTTCAGTTTTTGCTTAATCCTTCGTTTTTCTTGATCGTTTTCAATAACATCATTTTCTTTCATACATTCATCAAATGCGTTTCTGTCTTTCATATGAAATAAAACTACAGTCTTTAACTGTTCTCTAAAATCTTTTAAAACTGAGTTATATTTTTGACATAAAATCCACACACTTATCCCAGCATGTCTCCCGCTAAAAGCCAGTTTTGATAAAGTATTTCTTTTTCTAACTATGTCTCTTTCTGCCGAACAGTCATCTATAATAAATAGTGTCTGCGTTCCCTCAAACTGTCTATAAAAGTGTTCTAAGCACTCGCTAAGTTTATTGCTGGGATCAATCAAATAGATTTCATCATCCGTCCATATAAACCTTCTGTCATGATATGCTTTGTTCCATTTGAGTGTTGGACAGAAAATTACAATATGATCAAAATTATAACTATTAACTGTTTGTAATAAGTCGAGGACAAATATTGTTTTTCCACAACCAGTCTGTCCACAAATCAGTGAACAATGAGGGGTTTTTGTCATAAAGTTTAACATCGGCATTGACACCAAAGTTGTCTGCTCTATAGTTTTAAAACAGAATTTAATCTAATCCAGTTATTGTTTTTATCATACTCTCTGTCAAAACTTGTTCAGTATAATAAAACCCTATAAGGCCCAAATGTGTAAGATTAATCCAGTTCAGTTCTGTAAGATCGTTTCTATTTAGACTAATATCAATTTTGTTGCTTGTTGTCATGACCTTAATATCCTCGCCATTGTAAAGAACAACGACAGTAACTTTAAGTTTGTCAACGTCTAAGTTTTGCCAGCTAATAAGAATTCCTTTCATAAGATTGTCACTGACGCCCAGAGCTCCATTTCTCGCCTCATCTTTTAAGACAGAAATTTTAAATATCATTGTGAACGTGTCTCCTAATTTTGTGCGTGGAATGAACTGTAATTTTGTAGAAGCTTTCTTTAAAACCGATTCTCTTCTGTGGAGGATGTACTGTTTGTCCCCAAACGGCTTTATTTCGATCTCTTTCCGACTGTTGTCCTCTGGCATAAGACTTACATGTAAAGGGCCAGAGTTCAATGCTTTTCTGAAACTTTTTTGACGGTCAAAAAATGTAAATGGGCTTAAGAATTCAAATTTTATGTCCCATTCTAAATATGGTTCTAAGTGCCATTTGTTGTCAGTTTTTCGAACTATTTTATATTCATACTGACCCGCATTATTTGCTTCTACATTGCGTAGTTGTTCTAGTTTAGGAAACCTTTTGTTATCGTCAACCTCTTTGCGCTTATAATAACCATCTTTAGTGTACTCAAAACCATACAAAGTGCCTATCTCACCGTTTTGTTCAAAGTCCTCAACGTCTGCAAGGTCTTTTAATTCTAAAGTTACACACCTCTCAGGCGCTAATGTAACTCCTGATTCTTCTGGCCCACGAGACATTATTTTTTAGTACACCTTATTATTTTATTTCTAAAACAATGTGCAGGTTATCACATTTCACGACTTTCCCTGTTTTATCTGTGATCTTTATATTAAATGATCTGACCCTCCCACAAGCTAATCTTTTAAACTGTAAATTAGGGAATTGTATAATTTCATAATCGCAATATGCAGCTTTCCCTGATGGAAGAGCTCTTAAAACAGTTGAGGGCCTTCCATCATATAAGTTTTCATCAGTGCTCAGCTCGTCCAAATGAACATAGAGTAATGAATGTAATGCAAGATCGAGCGGATATTCTCCCTCATAAGTAGTTTCGTCTGATGTAACTATAAAACTATGATTGTCAGTTGCAAAGCCTAACATTTTAGCTAGCTCTACATCAAAAAGGTAATGGTCTACTTCTTCTTCAGGTTTGAATGTCAACATTATTTTCAAATTTGCATTGTTAAGTTTGAGAGTAATGTCGAAGTTACTCATTGCTTCTTTTAGCGAGCAAAACCCGTAATAACCATCAGGTATGGTTAACTGGCTAACTAAGTTTCCTCTATTGTCAAATTTTTTAATCTTATTATTCTCCTTGGATTCAGTTATATTAAACCATACGACTTTGTAAAAAATTTCATGGAGTGCGACCCTTTGGGTTCCGCAGTTATTATCAATAGCATATTCTAAAAACGAAGGACTGTCTTGAGTTGTTATTGTTACAAACATTTTTAAAACAAATTTAAAAATGAGTGCATTCAAATATACTAATGCAAAATATTCTGTCGGGCCGCACTACAGTCCTAAAGATATAACAACTGACACCCTTGACATTTCTGTGACTCAGACTGACGCCTTTCAAGTAAAGGTTAGTACTCCATTGAACAGATATCTTAACCCTCCTATTAAAAACGACTACATCCCGAAAGTGTGGTTCAGTCATCCGATGCAGTTTTATCAGAACCAGTTAAACTTTGCTGTGTTTTGTGCTTCAACTGGGTGTGGAGTGTCGTATGCTGATCATTTAAATCATCCTGATCCTTTGGTGAGGTCAGTGTATAGATTTCATTTTTATTACACCTTCAGACGTATTTTATCTGAACTGCAAGCGCCATTACCAAATGACAAAACGTTTAATCCATTCAGCAACAGAATAGATTACAAGGCTTTTGAAAGGATCTGTAACGAATTTGATATTGACCCAAAGACAGACTTTAGACAAAAGTTGGATCTTAATCATGGTTTAGGCACTCTTTATTATTGGGGCGTGCACAGAAAGTATAACTATGATTGGAATCCTCCTTACACATCTTTCTCTTCAGGCACAACTGTTCACCTTGGGTCCATAGAGCAAGAGCATAAAACAGCATGGACAACATTTATTTTGGATACCTCTAAGGGCCTAACAAAAGCGGGAATAGAACGAATAAACGACTCTATTCGTACTTATGTTTGGTGTTTGCTAGGTTCGCAAGCACAAACGAGATCAAACATAATTGATCCTTCTACTGGCTTTGACGCCCAAAAACAGTATTTAGCAAATTTAGAGGATTCTATTAATTCTGCAATTGATTTGCCTTCAAGTATTAAAAGGTACCAAAATGTTTTGCAATACGCAAGATCAAAAGTAGACTTTGCTGTTGGCACTGGTTTATACATGCTGCCTTCTGACCTCAGACTTCAGATAGGAACAATAATAAACTATAATAATGAAATCCTTGTGGCTGGTAAAGAAGAGAAGGTCGGAAAAAACGACATAAATTCTAAGCCAGCTATAGCAATAAAAAAAGAAGTCCCAATCCCCGTGGCCCCCTCAAAACCCATCCAATCCCCGAGACCCCCTCAAAACCCCATCCAATCCCCGTGGCCTCAAAAAATAATGACCATGAATATGAAAAGACGGCACTTGTTATTGGATTAACTGCCCTAGGATTACTTGGTCTTTATCTTACTATAAAGTAACCCAACTATTAAGACAACTAATGTCCATAAGTGCTCAGCCATAAAGCCAACTACTTTGCTTGCAGTAGACAAAAGCCAGCTAACGATCCCCCCTAATATGCCAGGTAAAGAGTCTATTGCCTTACTGGCTAATTTTTTTAATAAACTTGCAAGATGATCAAGTTGTTTTTTTACCCATGATTTATCGGGTGGAGGAGATGGTGGCGGAGGCACTAACCCTTGCCCACCACCGCCTGTAATAGCCAACACCAGTGTACTTATTGCAAATCCTAAGGCTGTTATAACACTTGCTAATGTGACACCTTGCTCTCTAAACAGTGTTCTTATTCGTTCTGCTAGCGTCGTGTCTTCATACAAAATTCTTTGGATAGTTTCTCTTATTCTGCTCACTTGAGTTCGTAATTGTTCTCGGTTAGTAGACAACACTTCTAGTCTTGCTGATCTCTCTTGTTCAAGATCTTTTAGTCTTTGTGTTATTCTTTCTTTAACACCAGGTCCTAAGTTGTGGTCATCAGCCTCAACTAGTTTTTCTTTTTCTCTTTTTATATGCTCATCTAGTTCACCCAGTTTTGCTAAATTGTTTGTTAATTCGCCTCTGATGCTTCTCAAAGCATGATCAAGGGCCGTTTATTTCTTCATAGGTAGCGGTGGATCGTGCATAGTTTTTAATACTGTTTCTTCTGAAAAACTGGTTTCTGCTTCTATTTATTTGTTTGCTGTTGGGCTTAAATCTTTAAGTTCCATGTTTTGTATTTGGTTATCTGTTGGGAGTTCTTGTAGTGTGTTTTGAAGTTTAGCAACTGCTTCCCTATCTAATTTTGGTTTAGTAATGCCAAGGCGATTTTGTTCGCTCACACTGAGCCTTTGTCTAATTGTACTCTTTTTTTAAAAACTTTGATGAGTCTGGTTTAGTTGTAAGCTGAACAAGTTGTCCTTCATCATTTCTCACAAACAAATGGTCATCTTTTGTTTCAAAATCATTAGGGTCTATAAATTCGGGAGGTTCTTGACCTAAACTTTGATAAAATGATCTGACCTTACTTTCTGTTAATTCATGTCGCAATGAGCGCAATGGATGTGTCAAAGGTGTCATTTCACTCATGTCGTCTCCAGGATCAAAAACATCATAATCTTCAATGCCTGCCATGTTTTAAAAATAATTTATTTTTGTTTTATAAAAAAATGTCACAAGCATATGGCTCAATTCTTGACCCGCATAGAAGACTGAAAGAGCCCTTTGGCGTGAAGGGAAATAAACAGAATATTATTGTTCCAAATAATCCATCTACTATTGATTCAGATCAAATTCTTACTGTTAAATTTCCAGACCTAGGAGCAGATGAAGTGATTGTACCAGGCTCTGCCCGACTTACTTTCAAAATAGATCTTGAATCAGCAACAGATTCTAACAGGACAGTAGTTCAGAATCTGGGACGGGCAATCGTTAAGAAAATTTCTATAAAACTTGAGGGGCAAGAAATATTTTCTTTACACAATGCAGACATATTTTTAATCTATTGTGATCTATGGCTAACCGCGAATGAAAGGGCTGACCTCGCGTTTCAAGGAATCGAAAGTGATGAAGCACTAAAACACAGAATAGATGCTGATGATGCTAAAGACAGTAACAAGGCTGAAGCTGTAAGTTTTGCTTATGAAAATCGCTTTTCTATACCCTTAGATTTTGAGTTGTTAAAAGCGCATGCGCCATACTTTCAAGGAGCATTAAAAGACAGATTGTCATATGAACTAACTTTTAATGAATACAAACGTGTCATTAAATCTACAGACACTGACGCAAAGTACAGCATTTTTGACATCTCGTTAGAGTTTGACATTGTTAGCAACCCTAACTTAGCAAGGCTGATTGAGCAACAATATCAGTCAAAATTAGCAATATATTACGAAAGAGTGATTCATCATACTAAATATCCTAAAAGCAGGGCAGACACAATATGGAATTTTAGTTTTAGCGCCTCAGCAAGGTCGCTTAAAGGTATTTTATTGCTGTGTGAAGATGAAGAACCATTCAAAAGACAAAGTGAAAAATTTATTAATCCTAAAATAACGAAAGTACAATGTTCAATTGAGGGTAGTCCTAACCAAGTCTACGGTAGCGGGCTTAAACCTTATCATCATTTTGATGAAATAAGAAAATTCTTTGGAGGCGGGAGGTCTAGAAGTCCAACAGTAGACCTTGTGTCTAAAGATCTACACCTTCACAGTGTTAGACTTGATGAATATTTAACAACGAAATACGGTTTATGGATTGACCTAAGGTCAACAGAGGATAATCAGTTGCATGGGAGTGGGAGAACAGTTAAAGACGTAATAAACATTCAAATTGATAAAGAAAAAGAGAGTGATAAACCACTTAATGTACATTTGTTTTTAATATATGATGCGCAGCTGAATATTCAAGATAACAGATTAAAAGATATCCAATACTAAATTATTTTTATTTTTAAAAAAGCATGTCTGTTCAGGTTTATCCAAAAGTGCCCAAAGAAGAGATAGTAGGCAACTCTGTTGCTGTAGACATAAAAACTTTCAGATTAACAAACATAACACAAATGCAAACCCAACTAGAGCAGGACCTTTCAAAATACAGTAAAACCAAACGAAGGTATTCTGCTGTCTTTAATGCTGTTACATATGTTAATACTGGAGCATCGATCACTAGTGCTCTATCAGCAGGAACAAGTGTAGGCCTCTTAGCAACAGGCGTAGGTGCACCGGCAGCTTTACCTCTAGGTGGTTTGTCTTTAACTCTTGGCCTGTGTTTATTGGCTGTAAGTGCTGTCAGCAAAAAAATAAAAGCTAAACTCCAAAAGCACACAGCTATGGTTCAACTAATAACAGCTAAACTTAGTTCCTTCAAACTGATAATTGATAAAGCACTTGCCGACTCAAACATCACGGATGAAGAATTTAGTCGCCTACAGGCTGATTTTGAGGACTACAAAAGACAAAAGTTTGATCTTCAAAGAAAGGCAAGGGCAACTTTTTCTCAACAACCAGACACCGACCAGATAAAAAAGGAATGTTTAAAAAAAGTAAACGAGACATTAAACTCTGTTCTAAACAGCTCACATTAACAACCCAAAGAGTGTTTATACTTTAGTTTATGAGTCTAAGCACAAAAAGACCGTTGATATTGATTCTGATTAACTTTTATTTTTTTGATTTAAATAAATATTTTGAGTTAGAAAAGAAACTCAAAATGGAATACACTGATTTTGATTCTTGGTTTGATGCAGAAGAGAGTTTGTCAAAAGCTTTGAAGGATACAAATATAGAAGTTATTAATCCAACAAATGTGTTAGAAAGCGTTGAGTATGCTATTTCTCAAATCCCCAATTATTTAGCAATAAACCCTCCAGTTAAAGTAAGGTTAGTTGTTTTAGTTGATTACATAACAATAAGCGAAGAAAATCTAGAAGTCTGGGTCTCAACTAAACAGCAGGCTATTCTTTCTTATAATGATTTAACGCCTGATTGGGCAGAACAACTTCTTACTCAGTTTAACGATGCTTCTGAAGCAGCAAAAATGAGAGGTTCTGGTTGGTCAGAGGGTAAAGTATTAGAGATTAGATTAAAACAGGCTAAATACGAGCCAATTATAGGAAAGTCTTTTATTCCTCTACCATCAGAATTAGTTGCAAAGAGAGCGGTTCTGAACATAAAGAATTCAGATAACAAATGTTTTATGTGGTGCGTTCTTGCTAGGCTACACTTTGTTAAAAAAAAATGCAGAGAGAGTTACTAACTATTTGCAGTGGGCCAATGATCTTAACTTTAACGGCCTTGAATTTCCTATGGCTGTAGACAAGATTGATCAGTTTGAAGAACAGAATCCCCCAATAACTGTTAACGTATACACATGGTCTGAAGAAACCAACCTTCTGCCCATTAGAGTGTCTAAGAACAGCCCATCAATAGGCGAACCAACCAAACATCATGTAGACTTACTCCTAATGTCCAGCCATTCAGGATTGCATTACACGCTGATACGCACAATGAGTAGACTGTTAGTAGAAAGAAACTCGTGGAGAGCGTGGCAGCAGAGAGTCCTCAGAAGAGAAGCCCCCTTCAAGCAAGTGTTTCGGCCCTTATCTCCTGACACTCTAGGGGGGTTGGGCCACACCCGGTTCATGACTCCGGATGTCCCTCTGCTGCCCCCCCTTTTTTTTTTCCCATCTTGGGACGAGCCATGGCTGGGATTCGAACCCATGACCCTCTGGACATGCTCATTTTCCACTTAATGACTCGCGCTTTAACCACTGAGCCACAGGGACACCTGATATTTGTAGGGAAATTAAGCCTTATGAAGTTCACTTTTGTTCCTCCTTGACCAGATCCAGCTTGAACACCTCTCTGCCGCTTCTGCCATTGCTTTCAGGGCTCTGGTTTTTTCCTTCCCTGCAACTGAGAGCTGTTTCATGAGGCTGTATGCAGACGTTCCTACAAACCCCCTAGCTCCAATTTCTGCAGTGAGGACTTTGACCTGATAGCCTTCTCTCCTCAGGCTGTTTGCCAGATCAGCATACTTTTCAGTCTTGTAGATTTGAGCTGCCTCCATTCTGTTCTCATATGGCACCGTGAGCTCGATCATGATCAGCTGCTTGGTTGACTTAGAGTGGACTACTATGTCTGGTCTCATGCCACTCTTGCTGATGATCTCTGGGTGACTCTTCCATTCTGGGAGGTCTGCAGTGCACTCCCAGTCATCTGCCCCGTCCAGCAGACTCTGCCTGCATGTTTCGAGTGGCACTGTTGTTCTTGGCCATGATTTGCTGCCTCCTGCCGTGAAGAATGTTGCGGGTGCTTTTGGAGTCCTGATTTTCCCTTTTGTGGTGTTGGTACTAGCCCAGACTACTTGTACAATTTCTTTGAGCACTTGGTTGTGCCTCCATGTGTACCTTCCTTGAGCCAGGGCTACTTTACATGAGCTTAGGACATGCTCCACTGTTTGTTTTTCATGGCAGAGGGGGCATGCAGGATCGTCTGTTTTCCCCCACTTCACCAGGTTTGCATTTGAGGGCAGAAGGTCATATGCAGATCTGAGAATGAAGCTGATCCTGAGAGGGGCCATGTGCCAAATGTCATTCCAAGTGAGACTTCTTTGGAGTGCATTCTCCCACGTTGTCCATTGCCCTTGCTGGCTCTGCTGGACTGCTTTTTGGAGTCTTTTTTGGTCTTCTTCTTTTCTCATCTCCTGAATCATCATGTCTCTTTTGGCTTTTCCTTTGGCCTTTGACCACCATTCAGTTTTGGTCACCCCCAGTCCCTGTCTGTTGGTCTGTGTGTGTCCTGTTATTTCTCTGATCTTGAGACTTTCTTTTGCAGAATCCATCGCCTCTTGAACTTTCCATTTTCTGCCTGTCTTCAGCTGGGGCTTAATTGCTTCTACCACCTTGTCTCCTGAGTCCTCCAGCATGCTTTGAAGTCTGATCTTCCCTGCTTTGTATTCCTCCAGGATGGATTTCAGGGGTAGTTTCAGCTTTGCTTGGCGACAGTACAGCGCTATGTCAGTCAGACAGGGTGGGACACCAAGCCATTTCCTTGTGAACTTGTTGATTTTGGCTTCCATTGCCTCCACTATGCTGGTGCAGATGTCGTATATCATCAGAGGCCATAGCAGCTTTGGTATCAGCATGAACTGCAGACACCAGACCTTGTATTTGCCAGGGAGCCCACACTGGTCAATGGTCTCCAAGCCTTCCTCCGCCATCTGCTTGGTTTCTTTTGCTCTTTGTGTGTCTTTCAGCGTATCATCATACCATCTTCCAAGGCTCTTGACTGGTTCTTCTGTGACTGTTGGAATGGCCTGGTTGGCAACACTGAAGACCACAGATCCGGCCACTTTTCCTTTCCTCAGTGAGAGACTCCGTGATTTCTTTGGCTTGAACTTCATTCTGGATGAGGCAACTATGTCGTCCAGCCTCTCCAGCACATGACGTGTCTCGTCTTCTCTGGATGAAATCACTGTAGTGTCATCCATGAAGGCCTTGAGAGGAGGCATCTTGTATCCATCGCCAAGGTCTGTTTGTCTCGCGTTGTTTGTTGCTGCTTTCAAGATGAGTTCCATTGCCAGCACGAACAGTATTGGGGAAATTGCACAGCCCATTGCAATACCCACTTCCAAGTTGATCCAGTCTGTTGTGTACTCCTTGGTAGAGAACCGCATTGAGAAGCCATTGAAGTACTTCTTGAGCATGTCGCGGATGTTCTTTGGCACATGGTACATCTCAAGAGCCAACTGTATCATCTCATGGGGCACAGATCCATATGCGTTTGCCAGATCAAGCCACACTACGTCCAGGTCTCTCTTTTCTGTTTTTGCTTTTTGGATTGCGTCCCAGATCATTGTGGCGTGTTCTACACAGCCCGCCACGCCTGGGATGCCACCTTTCTGGACTGACACATCCAAGTACTTGTTTTCCATCAGGTACTTGGTCAGCCTTGCTGCCATGACAGAGAAGAAGATTTTCCCTTCGACGTTCAGTAGTGATATTGGCCTGAACTGGCTAATGTCACTTGAGTTTTGCTCTTTGGGGATGTACACACCATCTGCCGTCATCCACTGGCCGCTGATCTTCTGGTTTCTCCAAGCCGATCGCAGCAGCCTGTGGAGCCACTCCAGCACCTTGGGACATTTCTTGTAAAGCTGGTAAGGTATTCCGTTTGGCCCTGGTGATGATTTGGCTCTGGCTTTGTCGACCACCTTCTTGATTTCCGCCAACGTTGGAGGCTTGCCATTGAACTGTTCCTCAGGGTTGGTTGGCCACACCAGACCTTGAATGTCGAGTGGTGCTTTGCTCTGTGGGTCAGAGTATGTTTTCCTCAGATGCTGCTCAAGAACTCCTTTGTCCACACTTAGGGTCCCAGATTTTGGCTGCTCAAAAATTTGGCTACTACAAAAAATTATGGCAAACAAAATTTTTGTAGAAAATGTTTAACAAGAATTCCATCCGTTCAAGCTGCGAGTGAACATGTAAAACATTGTATCAGCCCAGTTGACTGTAATACAGAACTAATTACGCCGAGAGAAGGCAGTAAGGTTTGTTTTAAGAATTACAAAAAACTCCAGAGGTCGCCATACGTTGTTTACGCAGACTTCGAGTCGCTTATTGTTCCTTATGAGGGGCCAGCTCCAAAACATTTACCAAAAACAGTTATAATGAATAACCACCAGATTTGTTCATATGCTTTTATTGTTGTTAGGTCAGATGGTGAACATTCAAAGCCAGAATTATACAGAGGGCCACATGCAGCAAAACATTTCTTAAAACGCATGCAAGAAGTTCGTAATGTCTGTTCTAATAATCTAGACCTATCCGATCTTAGGATGACCCCAGAAGACCAAGATCGCTATGACTCAGCCACTCACTGTTGGATTTGTGGATTAGAGCTAACCCCTGAAAGTTTAAATCCAACAGTAAAGGATCATGATCACATTAGCGGGGAATTCAGAGGAGCAGCGCATAACAATTGCAATCTTCAACTAAAGTTTGATCCTAGGACTTGGAGACTTCCTATATTCTTTCATAACTTGCGAGGTTATGATTCTCATCTTATATTGCAAGCAGTAACTAGTGCTTTTAGGGTGTCATGCATTGCGCAGTCATCAGAAAAGTACATGTGTTTCACTTTAAATAATTTATCTTTTTATGACTGTATGCAACACCTGATGGGGAGTTTAGAGTCACTAGCAGGATCTTTAAAGTCCTGCCCAATAACAGAACACTATTTTGACCCAACACTTGTTAGAAAAGGCGTTTATCCTTATGAGTACATGAACAGTTGGGAAAGGTTTGATGAAGACTCACTTCCTCCTAAAGGTGCGTTCTTTAGTAGTCTTAGAGGAAAGGACATCAGTGATTCTGATTACCAGCACGCACAAGAAGCATGGCAGAAGTTGGAGTGTGAAACAATGGGAGACTATCATGATGCCTATTTAATGGCGGATACCTGTTTGTTGGCGGATATCTTTGAAAATTACAGAAAGACCTGCATGAAACATTATAGTCTAGATCCTGCGCATTATATTTCTGCGCCTGGGATGAGTTGGGATGCTTTCTTAAAATTTACTGGTGTACAGATTGACCTGTTGTCTGACCTACCAATGCTTCAGATGATTGAAAACGGATTGCGTGGCGGAATTAGTATGACGTCTCACCATTACTGTAAAGCAAACAACAAATATTTGGATGACTATGATCCAAGTAGGAAGTCTAACTATCTTATGTATTTAGATGCAAACAATCTGTATGGTTGGGCTATGAGTCAATCACTACCGTTACGTAACTTTAAAATGTACACAGGACTCAAAGACACTCAAAAGTTTTTAAAATGGCTACCTACTCTAGAAGCTGATCGTAAAAGAGGTCTCATTCTAGAAGTTGATTTAGAATATCCTCATGAACTTCATGATTACCATAATGACTATCCATTAGCGGCAGAAACCCTAAAAGTGTCAATGACAGAACCGCCTAAACTTGTGCCTAATCTTCGTGACAAAAAAAATTATGTCTGTCATTACAGACTTCTCCAATTTTATTTAAGACATGGTTTAAAGTTAACAGCAGTTCATCGTATAATTGAATTTGATCAAGAACAGTTCATGAAACCATACATCATGAAGAATACTGATCTCAGAACTAAATCCACAGATGCTTCAGAAAAAGACTTTTTCAAGTTGATGAACAACAGCTGTTTTGGAAAGACTATGGAAAACCCGCACAAGCGCAAAGATGTAAGATTGGTTACTAGAGAGAACGAAGCAATTAAGTTGACTTCAAAACCAAATTATCAAGACTTCAGAAGATTTCATGATCAGCTTTTTGGAATAATGATGAAAAAAAAGAAAGTCAAATTGGACAAACCTGTTTTTATTGGGTTTACTGTTTTAGAATTATCAAAGCTTTTGATGTTAGAATTTCTTTACGACTACTTTAAACCCTTGTATCCAGAGTCCAGAGTTCTGTACACAGTTACAGATTCTTTTGTAATCGACATCCCTACTGAAGATTTTTACAAAGACATGGAATTAGAAGTAGCAAAAGGGCATGCCGGATGGTACGATACATCTGATTACCCTAAAGATTCACCTTTGCATTCAGTTATTAATAAGAAGGTTTTAGGTAAGATGAAGGATGAATTATCTGGAGGTGTGATCAAGGAGTTTATTGGTTTAAGGTCGAAAATGTACAGTCTTTCAAGCCAAAAAAAAGTTGTCAAAAAAGCAAAGGGAATATCTCGCAGTGTTGTGCAGTCAAACATATCGCATGATAACTACAAAGAAGCATTGTTCAATAAAAAGACTTTTCATCATGACAATTACAAGCTGCGATCTAATCTGCATGAGATTAACACAACAGTTGTAACAAAACGGTCTCTTGACCGCACTAACACAAAAAGAGTATTTGTTAATCCAGAGTATTCATATGCAATTGGGCACTGGAGGACATTTGGTCAAGCGCAATTAGATACTCAGTAATTTCTTTATCCAGCATAGCTGGATTATTTGTGGTTGTTGTTTCAAGATTTTTGATTTTTTCATAAATATTAGGATCAATGGGTAGTTTATTCTTTATCATTGTTTTAATAATAAATCTATACGCAAATAATTTTTTTTGAGCTTCCATTTTAACTCAGAAATGTATTTGCCTAAATTAACTAAGCGACTGGAACTGTGTCTGGCGGGATTATCTGCAGTTCTTCCTTCACAAAAGATCTTCGGGGGGCTGGTCGTTTTGTTGTGTCAGTTTCTCGTAAATAATACACGGGCGGATTCATTTTCACAATTTTTTTTATCTCATATGGATCAACACTCCAAACTGGATCTGTTGCCCTAATGCGAGTGTCCCCTTCCGCTTCTCCCGGTGAATAAAGGTATCTCACTTTTAAACCAAATGGTAATAGTTTACTGGATGAGTCTTCAATAGCAACATTTATTGTTTGTTTTCTGATTGCTTGTACTGGTTTTAGCCCTTTAAATTCTTCATTATTCATTGCGCGCAAAACTGAGGGCAGTCTTTTTACCCATTCTGTGTTGCGAGAATTGTCAATCAGCTCTCTGTGATACTGGTAGGAGAAAAGTCTTTCAGATAACTGTTTGTTAAAGTTTTCAACCAAACCCTGTGATCTGTGAACTCCTGGAATGCCTCTTTTAATGGTAACTCTATGTTTTAACAATAATTGATTCACTTGACCTTTAAATTCTTTTCCGTCATCGACTTGAATCATGCGAGGATAAGTTAAAGGGCCTCGTTGATATATCAGTTGTATAGCGACAGCAACAGCAGAAGCACTCTTTTGTGTTAATGGTTCCGCATCTTTGTATCTTGAAGCTATATCAATGACTGTAAGTGCGTACTTAAATCTTTTTCGTCTAATCGTATCATGGGGTAAATATAGAAGATCCATTTGATGGGTGTCGTTTGGAGTTATATTCACAAAGTGTGGTCTCTGTATTCGTTTAGGCGCAGGTAAATAAATTTGCCAAATCGCTTGTTTAGATAACCATTCTTTTGCTGTTTGTTCACTGACTCCCGCTGCTTGGCTAAGCTTTTTAATTGCTGTTATTCCCTTCCAGTATCCTTTTGGAGAATAATAGATTTTGTACATTTTTATTCAGCCAATACTTTGTGCAACAAAATACACAGCGGTCATACCAAAGACAATAAACAATATTTCTTGCATCTTTTGTTTTTCTGATGGTTGATAGTAATCGCTGAATTTTGGTGGGGGCAATGTTTCAACTTGTTTGCCTGTTACTAGAAAATATTCTTTTATTGCCTGGTCAACATCTTTAAATGTGTAAGCTGCATGTCCCTGTTGTTTAAGTCTGTCGTTAATAAAATCTAACTGCTCCATTCTTTGCTTTTCATAGGTGTCTTGTGCAGCGGCTAGTTGCTCCATAGCTCTGTTATGTCTTTTTCTCTCATCGTTATTTTGTAGTTTACTAAACGCGTAATTACTTCCGCTGAAAGCAAGCGCGTTGACCACTGCGCCGCCTATCATCATTACGAGTGAAGCCATTTTTATAAATGTATTTTTTTTACATATTTATATTTTCTGGAATTATTCCTTGCTTAACTAGAAAATCTTTCGTAGCAAACGAAGCTGTAATGACAGCAATCAACTTTGCTGAGTCTTCAAAATCTAGCTTGCCAAGATCTGCTGGTTTTATTCTTAACAAGCTTTTACCAAGCATTGTGTATCCTACACTTAGACCTCCAATAACAGCAGAATGGTATACGAGGTTGGCAACAGTTTTTTCGGTGCTCATTTTTTAAAAATAAAATAATATTTATTATTAATAAAACATGAACTGCGATGATCTACTTCCTGAACTTATGATTACAAATGATCAAGTTGATGACCAAGCTATTATGCGCCAAAAGGAAAGGCTGTATTCTTTGGCGGCGTGTGGAAAAACAAAACAGTACCTCGGAAATGAATTCAGCATAGAACAGATTCAACAGATGTCGCCGCAAGACATTGTAAAGTATCACAACAGGTATGAAGCGCAACTGGGGTCAAGAATGGTCAAAAGTGTCGGACAAACTGTTCTTAGTTTGTACACTAAACTCGTTAGTAGATTTGCACCCATTGATTCTGAACAAGATTTTATGTATGATTTAACACAGGATCCAGTTTTAACAAAGTCATTAGAGTCTCTAGGATGTGATCTATATTACAGATTTGGAACATTGTTATCGCCATTAATCATGGGATTAATTACTTTTAATCATATAGATTTTGTTTCCCTTCAAAATGACCGAGCCAGAAAATCAGCAGAATCAGAAAACATTGAATCAGGTGGAGAAAGTGACCAGTAAAAAGCCTCCTCATCCTGGGCGCATTGCAGCAGGAAAAAAATTAGCAGAGTGGAACAAAGAAAAAAAATTAATGTTGCAATCACAGAATATAACTCATAATGAAAACATAACACCGCCAACGCCAACAGTTGTTTCAATGCCAGCTGTAAATACACAAGTTGATTCAAGACCTACAACACCAAAGTCGTCATGGATTATTGAATTTAAAACAGTTGTCATTTTTGGCGTCATTGCTGCTGGGGGTGGTTATTACGGTTATAAAATATATAAACAACGCCAGCAAAAACCAAAGCAGTCCAAAAAATCTCAGCCACTAAATACAGAAGCCGAACAAAAAAGCATGCCAGAACCGCCAACAACAAAAGATCATTTTGATACATTTCAGATGGAATAATATTTCAAGAACTTAATAAATAATTATAAGTGACTTGAATAAGAACTTGATAACGACTTGATGACAACTTGATGAAAACTTAAATAAGAACTTGATAAGAACTTGATGACA
>CM065734.1:34699930-34702430 GCA_033310375.1 Conus canariensis | reverse complement strand
GTCTTCACTATAGGAATAGTCAACAGCAGGGTATGAGATGTGTGTGTCTGTGATTGTTTCACCTTGGTGCCAAAGTCTGTCCATGTCTTCACTATCGTTTTGGTTTTTTGTTTGGTTTTGTCTGCCCGCCTCACTTGGCTTTCCCTTTCACATCGACCATACAGAGATGACCTGTGTTTTGTTTATCGACCATACAGAGATGACCTGTGTTCTGTTTATCGACCATACAGAGATGACCTGTGTTTTGTTTATCGACCATACAGAGATGACCTGTGTTCTGTTTATCGACCATGCAGAGATGACCTGTGTTTTGTTTATCGACCATACAGAGATGACCTGTGTTCTGTTTATCGACCATACAGAGATGACCTGTGTTTTGTTTATCGACCATACAGAGATGACCTGTGTTTTGTTTATCGACCATACAGAGATGACCTGTGTTTTGTTTATCGACCATACAGAGATGACCTGTGTTCTGTTTATCGACCATACAGAGATTTCCTGTGTTTTGTTTATCGACCATACAGAGATGACCTGTGTTTTGTTTATCGACCATACAGAGATGACCTGTGTTTTGTTTATCGACCATACAGAGATGACCTGTGTTTTGTTTATCGACCATACAGAGATTTCCTGTGTTTTGTTTATCGACCATACAGATATTACCTGTGCTTTTTTTATCGACCATACAGAGATGGCCTGTGTTTTGTTTATCGACCATACAGTGATTACCTGTGTTTTGTTTATCGACCATGCAGAGATTACCTGTGTTTTGTTTATCGACCATGCAGAGATTACCTGTGTTTTGTTTATCGACCATACAGAGATTACCTGTGTTTTGTTTATCGACCATACAGTGATTACCTGTGTTTTGTTTATCGACCATGCAGAGATTACCTGTGTTTTGTTTCTGTTGACGTTTCCTTTGACAACGACCATACAGAGATGACTTGTGGTTTGTTTCTGTTGACGTTTCCTTTGACATCGACCATACAGAGATTACCAGTGTTTTGTTTATCGACCATACAGAGATTACCTGTGTTTCGTTTCTGTTCGTCTGTGTGTCTGTGCGACAATATTCAAAAGCTAAAAGGGGTACTTCCATCTTTGATAAGATGCTGATTTTTGTTTGTACTCCTTTTAAATGGCCGTTGTTTCTTTGTACAGGTATCATCAGCTCGGGAAATGTTGGGGGGGGGGGGGGGGGGGGGGGGGGGGGGGAGGCAGTCTTAAATGAATAGTTGATTTCTGTTTAAACTTTTCTCCTTTTTTTTTGCTGTTGCTGCTGTTTGCATGTATCAGATCCGGGAAAGGGTTGATGCCCTTTACATCCAATAAAGCATTGCCTTGTGTTTATATATACAGCTGTGTTGTGTGTTTGTGCCAGCTTTACACACATGAACAAGCGTGAAACTTACTTTTTTTTCTTTTTAGGAAGTTGTCCAGTTTGTTCTGTATGCTTTTGTCTACATGTGCGCTATTGAGTGGGTGCGCACGCCATTTGCTTGGAATTACGTAATTGTCTTGCAGTTATCACCCTTCTTGTTCATTGCAAACAAGTCAGTGAGACTTTTTCTATAATCACCGCAAATTGACTGGGGATGGTGTGATCCTCGGTAGCCAGATGGATGGTCTAAAGCGTAATAATCCTGGGCTTGATCCTGGTTTCAATCTCCGAATGTTGGGTGGGGATGGGGATGGGGTGTGGGGGGAGAAGGGGGGGGGGGATGCTGCGGATGTTGGTCCTGCTGTGTAATCTTTTGTACTGTATAGCATTGTATTGTAGTATAATGAGACTGTTTTGTACTGCATGATGTGTCACATTGTGTTGTGATGTTTTATCATCTGTTTGTGCTATTGTGTCGTGTTGTATCACATTTTATTGTATTGTATTGTATGGCATTGTTTTATATTGCATGTTATAATCATATTGCATTATATTAACAGAACGATATTTCGTTGTCCTCACACCACGAATGAGGCATGCTACCCAATGGTCTCAGCTGAAGTGGTCGCAGCCGTAAAGTCTGAAGGAAGGCAAATCAGCATGAGCAGACCAGCAGAAGAAATAGTTCAGACAGGAAGGAACGCCATGATGGATTCCCTCAGACTCCTCAGCATCAAGATTTACCGGACAGAATGGCCCACCACGTGAAGACAGTGTCTCGTTATCACACGTCCCAAGAAAGGATAATTTGCAAAAGCTCAGAAACGATGGCACTTTCAGTCATGTCACTCACAGACCCCAGTGCAAGTAGGCCGAAGGTTCTACTTCATCGACTGAACCACAGGTGGAGAAAATCGTCATCAGAGTAGAACAGCCAGGTGTTTTCACAGGAAATGGCGCCACTGATCTTTAATCTGAAAGCTCGCGAGTTCTTCGTGAAAAAAATATTGCCGACACAGCGAACTAGGTACGTCCTGACAGATTTTACAAAGGCGTTTGACGGGGTATAAAACACAGCATTATAGGCAGCCATTATGAAATTCAACATCGGTG
>CM065734.1:34684930-34687430 GCA_033310375.1 Conus canariensis | reverse complement strand
CCTCGCGCCAGGTGGTTCTTCCCAATTAGTCCCATTCCTTTGATTTCAATCTGTCTGCTTGGAACCACCTGGTCTGTACCGTGATGGCCATAATAAAATGAAAGTAAACGAGAAGAATCAACTTTCAGACGCAATTAAAAATTCTCAAAACAGGCGAACTGCGCCAGACTATAAATACTCGATTCCTTACGCAAGGCCTTGTCGCATTAATGTTTGGTGTGCAGACCGTCCGCGGATTAACATTGTTGGCAAAATGGCGTGGTGGCATTGGATAACGTCTCCAGGGACACGGGAAGCCAGAAGACACAGGGGGTGGCGGTCCAGACTCCTCGTGGTTAGTGCATGATACCTGTGCTTCGGACGACATCGTCGAAGGACGTTGGTTCAGTGCACAACATGCGTCCTCCGCATGTCAAAACCCCAAGGCAACTGGAGAGTTGCCCCGACCAAACCTGTGTCAAAAAGTCCGGTTAACTGCTTCATCAAAATGGTTGGCAGATAGGAAAACGAACAAAGGAAACGGGTGACGCCATACATAGGCCAGCCACGGTCAACGAGAAGAGCAGAATTTTTTTTTTTTTAAACGGGGACTTTTCTAGGATTGTAATAACTACAACACGATACCACAGGGCAGCACGAGACAGGCAGCGTGTGTTTGTGTGTGTATGTGTGCACGCTCAGTGCCTGAAAAAGGGACGCCAACGCTGCGCACTTTAATCACCACTGTACACTTGAAAATTGCGTCCCCCTCTGTGACAATGCCGTTTCTCGTTTGCGAACAGTTTCTTCTATGGCGTTTTCGTCACTTTTGCGCTCACAGACATTGTCATTATAAACAACACTGCGTAAGTTTATGACAGACTGCACGACAATTTGTGAGTTATCTTGTGGCTACTCAGACTTCATTCACACACACACACACACACACACACCACACACACACACACACACACACACACACACACACACACACACGCACGCACGCACGCACGCACGCAACACACACACACACACACACACTTAACACACACACACACACACACACACACAAACACACACACACACACACACACACACACACACACACACACACACACACACACACACGCGCGCGCGCGCGAACGAACGAACGAACCGACCAGATGGAAAACAATACCCTTTTTCGCAGTGAGTTGTTTGCTCGCATAGATATGACCCAGCTTGCTCGTCATCCCTCTCCCACTCACTTCACACCTCCCCCACCCTCCCTCTTTTCTCCCGTCACCTCCCGCCCCACTCCAACCAATCTTTCACCAGCTTCCTAAATCACAGCGTAATATAAATGTTGCGCATACACATTAGACCGCCAAACGCTTGAAAAATGACATATATAATGCTGGGCATTAGGCGTCTAAACGCTTGAAAAATGACAGATATCTAATGCTGGACATTAGGACCCTAAACGCTTGAAAAATGACATATCTAATGCTGGACATTAGGCCCCTAAACGCTTGAAAAATGACATATCTAATGCTGGACATTAGGTCCCTAAACGCTTGAAAAATGACAGATATCTAATGCTGGACATTAGGCCCTAAACGCTTGAAAATGAGAGATATCAATGCTGGACATTAGGCCCTAAACGCTTGAAAAATGAGAGATATCTAATGCTGGACATTAGGCCCCTAAACGCTTGAAAAATGACAGATATCTAATGCTGGACATTAGGCCCTAAACGCTTGAAACATGATAGAATCTAATGCTGGACATTAGGCCCCTAAACGCTTGAAAAATGACATATCTAATGCTGGACATTAGGCCCCTAAACGCTTGAAAAATGACAGATATCTAATGCTGGACATTAGGCCCCTAAACGCTTGAAAAATGACAGATATCTAATGCTGGACATTAGGCCCGTAACGCTTGAAAAATGACATATCTAATGCTGGACATTAGGCCCTAAACGCTTGAAAAACGACATATCTAATGCTGGACATTAGGCCCGTAAACGCTTGAAAAACGAATATCTAATGCTGGACATTAGGCCCGTAAACGCTTGAAAAACGACATATCTAATGCTGGACATTAGGCCGTAAACGCTTGAAAAACGACATATCTAATGCTGGACATTAGGCCCGTAAACGCTTGAAAAACGACATATCTAATGCTGGACATTAGGCCCGTAAACGCTTGAAAAACGACATATCTAATGCTGGACCCGAAACCTGCACGCAACATTCCAGAAGAAGACCCATCAACAAAGTTCCGCGCTTTGTCCAGTGCATGTCGCCATATCGTGCTAAACTGTTAAAGCGTTTGAATGCTTTGTTACTTTGTTTTTACCTTGTAATCTCACTACAATCTACACTGCCCCATTCCCCACCTCCTCCCATTCCCGCACCTCCTCCCATTCCCTCACCTCCTCCCATTCCCCCACCTCCTCCCATGTCCCCCACCTCCTCCCATTCCCTCACCTCCTCCCATTCCTCACCTCCTCCCATTCCCTACCTCCTCCCATTCC
>CM065734.1:34672430-34677430 GCA_033310375.1 Conus canariensis | reverse complement strand
CCTGATTATAATGTTATATTATGTTATGTTATGTTGTCTTGTATCATAGTATAGTATAGTATGTTATGTTATATGATATTATGTTACATTACATTATAATTATTATATCATATCATTTTTATAGTATATCATATCATATTTATATCATATTTTTCATATCAGCTTTAACCTTTTATCTTCCATTGTATCCTATTATATCACATCATATTATGGTATATAATTAAGTTGTACTGTATTGTATTGTCATTTATGGTATTATCTTGCCCACGAAAAATGAAAAAGTGACGAAATTAGACTTCTTTCCGTTGCAAACGCCACTGAATCTTTCATACAAACCAGTTAAATGCTGTCTCTAAGCCTCAGAGCCCCCCCCCCCCCCCCCCCCCCCCCCCCCCCCCCCCCCCCCCCCCCAATTGCCATGCCTTTCTTCTCTTTTCCCCATGCACTATAATAAATAGCACCGTCCTCTGGTTGGTGCTCTGCTATGAGCGCTGTTCACATTCTCTATCTTCCCGGGTCGTTATTCAGGTTTAAAGGGACATAATCCGACATGATCCCTTCTTCCAAGGACCCTCCCTTTTTTTTGAGGCCTGTGCCATGTAATAATGTAGCTGAGCTTCTTTCCTTCATTTACTGCTTTCTTCCGTCTTTTCTTCCCTTTTCTTCTCTTCTATGATGTGTTCGTTCGTTTGTTTTACCAAGCGTGCATGCATTCGTTCGTTCGTTCTCTCTTCTGTTTACGCGCCTGCCCACCAGCTTGTAAGTTCACTGGCCAGTTTGCGACCTGAGTATTTGTAGGGTATGAAGAGAATTCTTTCAAAGCAGGAGGCAGTGAAGCTTTTTCGACTCATGTGTGAATGAACCGCTCAACAGGAACTATGCGAAAAATAAGAGGATGAAGGGCGGGGCAAAGGGACGGGAGGAGGTGGGAGGGAAAGGGGGGGGGTGTAGGGGGGAGACATGCCGATGGGTTTGTCACAGTGATGAAGTTCGTAAATCCTGCATGGGCAGGGTACACCGTGCATAAAGGATAGGAATGTGTCAAGAATTGGGAGGGCGAGAGGGGGTGGGGAGAGGGGACGAGGAGAAAGGAGGTGTGGGCGGGAGTTTGGGTGAGTACTGGGAAGGGAGATGTAGAAGGAATGTATGTATTGGGAGAGGGGGGGGTGGGGGGGTGTTTATCCTCGATGTTCTATCTGTCCATTTATGCATAAATTTAAAGATCTGCTATTGTTCAAGCAGGTTAGGGATTTTCAATGTTGTGTGTGTGTGTGTGTGTGTGTGTGTGTGTGTGTGTGTGTGTGTGTGTGTGTGTGTGGTGTTGTTGTTGTTGTTGTTGTTGTTGTTGTTGTTGTTGTTGTTGTTTTGTTAAAATTTGCTGCTTCCATGCGAATTCGTTTGCTTTATTCACCAAGACTGATACACTCATACAGCCTTACTTTACAATATTCGGCAAGAAGAGCTATTTTGGGCTTATCTTCTTTCTATAGCTAGTAACATTCTCTCTCTCTCTCTCTCTCTCTCCTCTCTCTCTCTCTCTCTCTCTCTCTCTCTCTCTCTCTCTCTGTCTCTCTGTCAATCTATATACTCTTTTGCCTTGTTGAAACTGCATGAAATGATACGGTTTTCCACCCTAATCATGCCTTTAAGGCTGTGTGGAACTGAACGGGACGAGCCGACAGTCCTTAAAGGGCTCCTGGCGGTCTGCTGGACTATAAACATCACGAGCTGAGGCATGCGTGGTCTGGTGGACCAACAGACATGATCTGATGTAGGCTTTTAAGAAGGAATGTCATATCTGTTGTGTATTTGATTCAAATACGTTATATATCTTCAGTTAAAATCACAAGTGACGGTTGTAACAACTGGCCTTTGTGTTACAACGTTGGAAATATAGCTAACAACGTGTCCTAAAGCTATGTGACCTTTACTATTCAGCCTCATCTTCATTTAGGGCAGAGAGCGGATGGAAACGCGTCATCAATGTTTATTGTTCTGCCAAGTTTGGCTCTGTTTGTTAGCGCGTATAATTGGCAAGAAATGGACGAAGACGCGTAGTCACACAGAGACAGATACATGAATGTGCACGCGCGCGCGCACACACACACACACACACACACACGCGCGCGCGCGCGCGCGCGCACACACACACACACACAAACGCACACACACACACGCACGCACGCACGCACGCACACACATGCACACTCTGTCTGTCTGTCTGTCTGTCTGTCTGTCTGTCTGTCTGTCTGTCTCTCTCTCTCTCTGTCTGTCTGTCTGTCTGTCTGTCTCTCTCTCTCTCTCTCTCTCTCTCTCTCTCTCCCCTCTCTCTCTCTCTCTCTCTCTTCTCTCTCTCTCTCTCTCACCCACCCACGCCCGTACGCGTGCTCACGCACGAAAACTGAAACAGGATGATTACATAGATTCAATTTGTTACACCCGTGATTGAAATTAAAAACGAATGAGGTAAAAAGATAGGACAGAGCGAAGAGGGGAAAGAAAGCAACAGGGGAAAAAAAAAACCCTCCACCGAAGTGTAATCTCGCGAGGATAATTTTCCGCACGAGGGGGGAAATAAGCCTTTTAAGTGCCGTGTCTGGCAGTCGTGTGGGTAATTAGATTAATGGGGATATGGGTAATGAGAGAGTCCTGGGGATATATGGGTACTGAGAGAGTCATGGGGATGTGGTAATCAGAGAGAGTCATGGGGATATGGGTGATAAGAGAGTCATGGGGATATGGGTGATAAGAGAGTCATGGGGATATGGGTGATAAGAGTCATGGGGATATGGGTAATGAGAGAGTCATGGGGATATGGGTGATAAGAGAGTCATGGGGATATGGGTGATAAGAGAGTCATGGGGATATGGGTAATGAGAGAGTCATGGGGATATGGGTAATGAGAGAGTCATGGGGATATGGGTAATGAGAGAGTCATAGGGATAAGGGTAATGAGAGAGTCATGGTGATATAGAAATAAGAGTCATGGGGATATGGATAATGAGAGTCATGGGCATATGATAATGAGAGTCATGGGGATATGGTAATGAGAGAGTCATGGGGAAATGGTAATGAGAGAGTCATGAGGATATGGTAATGAGAGAGTCATGGGGATATGAGAATGAGATAGTCATGGTGAAATGGTAATGAGAGAGTCATGGGGATATGGGTAATGAGAGAGTCATCGGGATATGATAATGAGATAGTTATGGGGAAATGGTAACGAGAGAGTCATGGGGATATGGGTAATGAGATAGTTAGGGGGAAATGGTAATGAGAGAGTCATCGGGATATGATAATGAGATAGTTATGGGGAAATGGTAATGAGAGAGTCATGGGGATATGATAATGAGATAGTTAGGGGGAAATGGTAATGAGAGAGTCACGGGGATATGATAATGAGATAGTTATGGGAAATGGTAATGAGAGAGTCATGGGGATATGATAATGAGAGAGTCATGGGGAAATGGTAATGAGAGAGTCATGGGGATATGATAATGAGATAGTTATGGGGAAATGGTAATGAGAGAGTCACGGGGATATGATAATGAGATAGTTATGGGGAAATGGTAATGAGAGAGTCATGGGGATATGATAATGAGAGAGTCATGGGGAAATGGTAATGAGAGAGTCATGGGGATATGATAATGAGATAGTTATGGGGAAATGGTAATGAGAGAGTCACGGGGATATGATAATGAGATAGTTAGGGGGAAATGGTAATGAGAGAGTCATGAGGATATGATAATGAGAGAGTCATGGGGAAATGGTAATGAGAGAGTCATGGGGATATGATAATGAGAGAGTCATGGGGAAATGGTAATGAGAGAGTCATGGGGATATGGGTAATGAGAGAGTCACGGGGATATGATAATGAGATAGTTATGGGGAAATGGTAATGAGAGAGTCATGAGGATATGGGTAATGAGAGAGTCATGGGGATATGATAATGAGAGAGTCATGGGGAAATGGTAATGAGAGAGTCATGGGGATATGGGTAATGAGAGAGTCACGGGGATATGATAATGAGATAGTTATGGGGAAATGGTAATGAGAGAGTCATGAGGATATGGGTAATGAGAGAGTCATGGGGATATGATAATGAGAGAGTCATGGGGAAATGGTAATGAGAGAGTCATGGGGATATGGGTAATGAGAGAGTTATGGGTATATGGGTAATAAGAGAGTCATGAGGATGTGGTAATGAGAGAGAGAGTCATGGGGATAGGGGTAATGAGAGAGTCATGGGGATATGGGTCATAAGAGAGTCAAGGGGATATGGGTAATGAGATAGTCACGGGGATATGTTAATGAGAGAAAGTCATGGGGATATGGTAATGAGAGAGCCATTGGGTTCTGGGTGATTAGAGAGTCATGGGAATATGGATAATGAGAGAGTCATTGATATATGGGTGATGAGAGTCATGGGGATATCGTAATGAGTCATGGGAATATGGGTGATAAGAGAGTCATAGGGATATGATAATGAGAGTCATGGGGATATGGTGAATGAGAGTCATGTGGATATGGGTAATAGGAGAGTCATGGAGATATGGGTAATGAGAGAGTCATGGGGATACGTGTAATGAGTCATGGGGATTTGATAATA
Organism: Conus canariensis; assembly: GCA_033310375.1. Classification (NCBI taxonomy): domain Eukaryota; kingdom Metazoa; phylum Mollusca; class Gastropoda; order Neogastropoda; family Conidae; genus Conus; species Conus canariensis. Next base: position 34,672,821 of record CM065734.1, on the reverse strand, counting down.
AGTCATTGGAGTATGGGTGATGAGAGAGTCATGGGGATATGGGTAATGAGAGAGTCATGGGGATACGGGTAATGAGAGAGTCATGGGGATATAGGTAATGAGAGAGTCATGGGGATATGGGTAATGAGAGAGTCATGGGGATATGGGTAATGAGAGAGTCATGGGGATATGGTAATGAGAGAGTCATGGGGATATGGGTAATGAGAGAGTCATGGGGATATGGGTAATGAGAGAGTCATGGGGATATGGTAATGAGAGAGTCATGGGGATATGGGTAATGAGAGAGTCATGGGGATATGGGTAATGAGAGAGTAATGGCGAGAGAGTAATGAGAGTCATGGGGATATGGGTAATGAGGGAGTCATGGGATATGGCTAATGAACGAGTCATG
>CM065734.1:34659930-34667430 GCA_033310375.1 Conus canariensis | reverse complement strand
GAGAGAGAGTGTGAGTGTGTGTGTGTTTGAGAGAGAGAGAGAGAGAGAGAGAGAGAGAGAGAGAGAGAGTATGTGTGTATCTGTATGTGTGTGCATACGTACGTGTATGTGTGTGTGTGTGTGTGTGTGTGTGTGTGTGTGTGTGTGTGTGTGTGTGTGTGTGTGTGCGTGCGCGCGCGCTCGAACGCGTGCGTGCATGCGTGATTGGGTTCCCGGTCATATCGGTATTGGAGGCAACGTTCTGCTCGATGAGCTTGCCAAAATGCCACAGATAGGACCAGAACCTCTAGCCCTCTCACCCACCTGAAACCTACAGCTCAGGCTTGTGCCAAGACCTCTGGCAAGAAACATGGAATAGGCAGACGGGATATCGCACTCTTTCAAATCCGTCCACACCTGAAAGAGCTTTTAGCCATGTGCCACCAGCAGCCCTAAAGGAGAAACAGTCTTGTGCCATGTTGCACACAGGCCACTGCTGTTTGCATCCGATCCTATTTCTTAAAAGGCGAAGCAGGTCCATGGTGCATTCCACGCCGTGTTCTGCTCACTGTGAAACATATTGGTACAGCGTGTTGGCACTGACGTGATGGAAGACTCAAAACGGAGTGACCGAGGGCGGAAAATGAAGCAAAATTTAGAAAGAGAGTTACCTCCAAGGACATAGACAAAGTACAGGACAAGACAGTGTTTTGTCCTGTACTTTGTTTGTGTATGTCCTTGGCTAGCATTTAAAAAAAATCCAGTCCTCTTCAAATCCCACACGATCGCTAGTCATTGTGTTAACTTGAACCCTGAACAAACCTGAGGTTGAAGGTCAAAGGTGAAGCCGGTGGAAAACGACAGACCGCAACAGAGGAGCCAGCGCCAGATTCGCAGAACGGCTAGCGAGTCGAAGGTCAGAGAGGAAGAGCCAAGGTCACCACGGGCCATAATAGAAGAAGTCTGTTAGCAATACTGGAATGGTCGTTAGGGACACAGCTGATTGACTCATCATCACAAGCAAGCAGTCTTTGTCGGGATATCCTGGCCACACAGCTTATGTAAAAAACAAAACAAAACAAAACAAAAAAAAAAACAACTGATGTACTCGATTTCAGTTTATATCCTTCTTCATTTAAATGAAAGACAAATGTTATCATCATCATCATCATCATCATCATCATCATCATCATCATCATCATCATCATTCTTCTTATCATCATCATCATCATTATCGTCGTCGTCGTCGTCGTCGTTGTTGTTGCTGTTATATTTCCAGTCGAGATGAAATCAGATAACATGACAACAGTTATGACAGTGGGTGAGGAGAAGGGATGAAGGGGGAGGGGAGCACCTTTTACTTCCTCTACTATACATCTCTCCCCTCTCAGTCTTTTCTCCCCCCCCTCCCCCTTCCCCCGACCGATTCCCACCCTTCCGCTCTTATTCATCCCACCCACGGCCACCACCCATTTTTTTCATCTCCCCAACAACACACACACACACACACACACACACACACACACACACACACACCCTACATACACACACACATACACACACACACACACACACACACACACACACACACACACAACACACACACACACACAAACACGCGCGCGCACACACACACACACCAGAAGACAACATCCCAACATCGGTTGGTTGACGTCACAAAGTGTCTTTAACGTTAATTAACGTCGGATTGCGTGACCAGAGAGGATGTGGAAAGGGAGATTGAAGGTTTTGGTCTTCTCCCGCCCCGATTTGTTCTGCATGTTGTCACACAGCACAGACGGGATACAAGACAGATTGTCCTTTTCCGTGCTCCATGGGAGGACGGGGGGCGAAGGGAGGGTCATTGCGGGGGAAACTGAGAGAGAGAGAGAGAGGGAGCTAGGGAGGAAGGGAGAGAGAGAGAGAGAGAGAGGGGGGTGATGGAGGGAGGGAGAGAGTGAGGGATGGAGGGAGGGAGAGAGAGGGATGGAGGGAGGGAGGGAGAGAGAGAGGGATGGAGGGAGGGAGGGAGAGAGTGAGGGATGGAGGGAGGGAGAGAGAGGGATGGAGGGAGGGAGGGAGTGAGGGATGGAGGGAGGGAGAGAGAGGGAGGGAGGGGAGGGAGGGAGAGAGAGGATGGAGGAGGAAGGGAGAGGGATGGAGGAGGAGATAGAGAGGGATGGAGGGAGGGAGAGAGAGAGAGGGGGGAGATGGAGGGAGAGAGAGAGAGAAAGAGAGAGAGGGATGGATTGATGGGAGAGAGAGAGAGAGAGAGAGAGAGAGAGAGAGAGAGAAGAGAGAGAGAGAGAGTTCAGGATGGTTTATTGTTCAGACATTGTGTCCATGCAATAGAGTGAGTTTTATATGAATATCATCCTGGAGCTTTTCTAGTCTGTGACATCGTTACACACATACTTTAGGAAACTCCCTCTCTCAGAGAGAGAGAGAGAGAGAGGGGGGGGGAGGGGAGAGGGAGGGGGGTTAGTTAGTGATGGAGCAACGCTGGTCTTATGCGCAAAATAGACGAGTGAATTTTTGACTCATGTGTCTTTTCTGACGTTATGATTGACACACTAAAAATGTAAGGTTTTCAAGTCTGTTGACCATGTTATTGTATTTTCATTACACAAATACTTTAACGTTTTATTCTCAAAAGATTTTTTTTTGCTAGAGCTGTGGACCAGTTCAGTACTTGTAACGTATGTTCAAGAAGTGCCAAAGAAGCGACCCGAAGTATTATACAGGCAGTTTGATATTGGTTTGAGTGAAGTCTAGGCGCACGTTTTCATTCAGAGGCGTGACTTGAAAGCCCTAATATGCTCCTTCCCCTTTCCCCGTTTTCCCCTGTTGACGATTGGGCTATGAAAAGATGAGCTGAACTGATTACGGCTTTATCAGACATTAACGTTGGTCAACCTGAGTGCGAAAGAAACGCTCAGCAATTGACAGAATCTTCACGTCTAATGTAATAACAGTAGAACGCTTTAAGAAAAGCTCTTAACTATGGACCTTCAAAAAGCCTTTGACATGGTTAATCACTCCATTTTTGTTTACAGTGTTCTGCTTCGTTCTGATGTAGGTTGTCCAATGAATGTTCCCAGATCCATGTACACTTCAGTGAAGGCGTGTATCAGATACAGCGGCAACCTCGCTGATTACTTCAGCTGTTTACAGGGGCTATGTCAAGGCTGTCTGGCTTCTCCTTCCCTTTTTCTTCTTTGTTCATGAGCCGGCCAATGACTTAACCGCTAGAGGAAAACATGGCTTTCGGATATCTCTGACAAAAGTTGAAAATTTTCGTTTCAGCTCTCGCTGATCGGGTTTCACGGTCACAGGCTTACAAAATCAGCTAAATTTATTTCACGAATGGGCACAATGGCTTAAAAGTCAACACAGGAAAAAAAAAGTTCAATCATTATCTTCCAGGAAGATAGAGCTATTGCAAATGGTGGAAACGAACGTGGTGTTATGTAGAACCGCTAAAAATGATGAGCAGATTCATATACATGTGTCTATAGATCTCTTTACACGCTTCAGTTTTAACTGAAGCAGTTGAAACGCGCGCGCGCATAAACACACACACACACACACACACACACACACACACACACACACACACACACACACACACACATCTATCTATCTATCTATCTATCTATCTATCTATCTATCTATCCACACACTCATTCAGACGTTCAACGACAAAAGAACCATTAATTGGCCGAAATTTCACAGTAACCGTGCAAGCATGTAAACCTCTCTCTCTCCCCCCCCCCCCCCCCCCCCACCCTTTTTTCCATTAACAAACATTAATTGAAAAAATTCTTTATCCACACCACACAGAATTAAAAAGAGATGAACTGAAACAGTTGGCGAGGCAATATATATATATATATATATATATATATAATATATTTCTACAGATGGGTTACAATAGTCTCCAAAGGCTGCAAGTGAAGGATTTGACATTTTATAATACATTTCCCTGATTTTTCATTCTCATTTTCTTTGTGTGTGTGTGTGTGTGTGTGTGTGTGTGTGTGTGTGTGTGTGTGTGTGTTTCGCCCCAGTTGTGTCAGTTCGTTTTGGAAGGGCGAAATGACAGAGGGCGAATGGGACCATCGCCCAGACAGATTAACATCCAGTCAGCCGGTGCTTCCAAAGTGCCCCTACCGAAGTCCGTGTAGCCGCGGCTGGCTGCACACCAAACATCAATGCGCCAAGTCCTGGCTCAAGGATTCCAGTTTTTATAGAGAGGCAGAATCATGTTGCTTTGAAAGTTTTTATTGTGTCTGAAAGTTGATTCACCTTCTTTTTTTTTATAGGGCCATCATGGTACATGCAATGTGGTTCCAAGCAGACAGATTAAAATGAAAGGAATGGGATTATGGAAGGTGGTGGGGGGGGGGGGGGGGGGGAAGATGGGGTCACGGGTGAGTGCGAAGACCTGACCTGTGACGTCAGGTAAGGGGTAGCTCATATATTTTTAGACTGTGAATGATGTCGTCGGCAGAAACCCTAAAAACAAGTGAAATGATTGGTGGGGCGTGCGGGGAGGGAAGGAGGGGGTTGTTCATTGGATCTGTTGTCAGTTTGGTATCGATTTGGGGGTGAAATTTATGCTACGTCTCAAAACGCTTACATGGATAGTATCATAGTGATGTAGTGCCAAGATGTAGTTGTGGCGTGTGGCCGCCTGTGGACAGCGGGATGAAGGTGAGAGTAAGGTCCCCTTTGCCGCAGGCTATCAAGGAGACAAGGTTTCCTCAGCTAAGAGCTTGTGTGAGGGGGCTGCAGGTGGTGGTGGTGGTGGAGGGGGAGCAGATGAGGGAGTCTATAGACGACAAGCCAGTGAACTCGGGTTTGCCTGTTACACCACTACACAGCGGTCACCTCCGTGTCTTTGAACTCCCCATAGCGGTCACCTCCGTGTCTTTGAACTCCCCATAGCAGTCACCTCCGTGTCTTTGAAAATCCCCATAGCAGTCACCTCCGTGTCTTTGAACTCCCGTGAGATCGTGTCGCCGCCTGTGTCCCCCTTGTGAAATTATGTCTCCACTGCAGCCTCGGTTTGAGGACCTGAATAGGTTATGCAAGCTTTATTGCCTTACAAAGTAGGAATAGAAAATGAGGCATTGCATGTAGTGGGGCTATGCATGATAGGTTGTACAAGCTTTATTGCCTTACAAAGTAGGAAGAGAAAATGAGACATTGCATGTAGCGGGGCTATGCATAAAATGAGACATTGCATGTAGCGGGGCTATGCATGATAGGTTGTGCAAGCTTTACTGCCTTACAAAGTAGGAAGAGAAAATGAGACATTGCATGTAGCGGGGCTATGCACAAAATGAGACATTGCATGTAGCGGGGCTATGCATTAAATGAGACATTGCATGTAGCGGGGCTATGCATAAAATGAGACATTGCATGTAGGGGGGGGGGGGGGGCTATGCATAAAATGGGACGTTGCATGTAGCGGGGCTATGCATAAAATGAGACATTGCATGTAGCGGGGCTATGCATAAAATGAGACATTGCATGTGGGGGGGGGGGGGGGCTATGCATAAAATGGGACGTTGCATGTAGCGGGGCTATGCATAAAATGAGACATTGCATGTAGGGGGGGGGGGGGGGCTATGCATAAAATGAGACATTGCATGTAGCGGGGCTATGCATAAAATGAGACATTGCATGTAGCGGGGCTATGCACAAAATGAGACATTGCATGTAGCGGGGCTATGCATAAAATGAGACATTGCATGTAGCGGGGCTATGCATAAAATGAGACATTGCATGTAGCGGGGCTATGCATGTTAGGTTGTGCAAGCTTTATTGCTTACAAAGTAGGAAGAGAGAATGAGACATTGCATGTAGGGGGGGGGGGGGGGGCTGTGCATAAAATGAGACATTGCATGTAGGGGGGGGGGGGCTGTGCATAAAATGAGACATTGCATGTAGGGGGGGGCTGTGCATAAAATGAGACATTGCATGTAGGGGGGGGGGGGGCTGTGCATAAAATGAGACATTGCATGTAGGGGGGGGGGCTGTGCATAAAATGAGGACATTGCATGTAGGGGGGGGGGCTGTGCATAAAATGAGACATTGCATGTAGGGGGGGGCTGTGCATAAAATGAGACATTGCATGTAGGGGGGGGGGGGGCTGTGCATAAAATGAGACATTGCATGTAGGGGGGGGGGCTGTGCATAAAATGAGACATTGCATGTAGGGGGGGGGGCTGTGCATAAAATGAGACATTGCATGTAGGGGGGGGGGGTGCTGTGTATAAAATGAGACATTGCATGTAGGGGGGGGGGGGGCTGTGCATAAAATGAGACATTGCATGTAGGGGGGGGGGCTGTGCATAAAATGAGACATTGCATTGGGGGGGGGGGGGGCTGTGCATAAAATGAGACATTGCATGTAGGGGGGGGCTGTGCATAAAGTGAGACATTGCATGTAGGGGGGGGGGCTGTGCATAAAATGAGACATTGCATGTAGGGGGGGGGCTGTGCATAAAATGAGACATTGCATGTAGGGGGGGGGGGCTGTGCATAAAATGAGACATTGCATGTAGGGGGGGGGGGCTGTGCATAAAATGAGACATTGCATGTAGGGGGGGGGGGCTGTGCATAAAATGAGACATTGCATGTAGGGGGGGGGGGGGCTGTGCATAAAATGAGACATTGCATGTAGCGGGGCTATGCATGATAGGTTATGCAAGCTTTATTGCCTTACAAAGTAGGAAGAGAAAATGAGACATTGCATTAGCGGGGCTATGCACAAAATGAGACATTGCATGTAGCGGGGCTATGCACAAAATGAGACATTGCATGTAGCGGGGCTATGCACAAAATGAGACATTGCATGTAGCGGGGCTATGCATTAAATGAGACATTGCATGTAGCGGGGCTATGCATAAAATGAGACATTGCATGTAGCGGGGCTATGCACAAAATGAGACATTGCATGTAGCGGGGCTATGCATTAAATGAGACATTGCATGTAGCGGGGCTATGCATAAATGAGACATTGCATGTAGCGGGGCTTTGCATAAAAGGAGACACTGCATGTAGCTTGATATGCATAAAATGAGACATTGCATATAGCGTGACTATGCATAAAATGAGACATTGCATGTAGCGGGGCTATATATAAAAGGAGACATTGCATTAGCGTGACTATGCATAAAATGAGATATTTACGTAGCGGCGCTATGCATGATAGAACGATTGGGTTCGCAGTCATTGTTTTTTGTTTGTTTGTTTTTGAATGAAGTCTCTGTCATCCCCGATCCTCATCCCCAACCCACCCCCTCCCCCGAGACCCAACCTCGACCTCCTCGCCTTTCCCTTCATTCATTCATTCATTCATTCATTCATTCATCTACTCCCTCTTTCTGGCACACATTCCCCACATTGAGTGACTGACACAGTGTCTGAAAGAAATTACAACATCAGAACACCCTCTCTACCACCACCACCATACAATAACAATAAGGACAGCGACAGTAACGCCTCTTC
>CM065734.1:34569930-34642430 GCA_033310375.1 Conus canariensis | reverse complement strand
ACTAATACTACTACTGCAGCTACCACCACCACCACTACTACTACTACTACTACTACTACTACTACTACTACTACTACTACACACAAAAACCACAAGTGCACACTCTCCCCAAACACAGTCACAACACAAACACACACACTCACCACACTCCCCCCCCACCCACCCAACACACACCTACGCACCACACACACACACACACACACACACACACACACACACAACACAACACAACACAACACAACACACAACACAAACACAACACACACACACACACAAAAACCACCCTCCCCCACCCCACCCACACACCTAGCTCTGACTATGACCCCCTCCCCCCCCCCCCACACGAACACCCCCCCCCCCCCACACACACACAACACACACACACAATACTCCACCCCACACACAGACATCATACACTATACACACACACACACACACACACACACACACACACACACACACACACACACACACACACACACACATTCAGGCCCCACCCCATGCCCACCCCCGCACACACACCCCCCTAGCTCTGACCATGCCCTCTGTATGTCCAGCAGCCCTGCGAGTTCTGCGGCCGGCGACTGCTGGGGTTGAAGGAGAAGGCCCCCGACAAGACCCGCGACACCGACGGCGACGGCATCCCGGACCACCTCGACGACGACGACGACGGCGACGGCGTCCCCGATGTCCACGACAAAGACGACGACGGGGACGGGATCCCCGACGACAAAGAGCTGGACACGGACGGCGATGGGATTCCGGACCACCTGGACGACGACGACGATGGCGATGGAATCCCCGATGACAAAGACGACGACGATGACGGCGATGGGCTGGCCGACCGTTTCGAGCAGGACACGGATGGGGACGGGGTTCCGGACCACCTGGACGACGACGACGACGGGGACGGAATCCCCGATGATAAAGATGTTGACGATGATGGCGACGGCGTTCCTGATCATCTGGAGGACTCTGATGGGGACGGGATCCCCGATTCCCAGGACAACGACGACGACGGCGACGGCATTCCCGACGACCAGGAAACGGACACCGACGGTGACGGCATCCCGGACTATCTGGACGATGACGACGACGGCGATGGCATTCCGGACATTCAGGACGACGACGACGATGGCGATGGTGTTCCAGACAGTCAAGAAGACTCGGACGGAGATGGGATTCCGGACTCCCAGGACCACGACGATGACGGTGACGGCATTCCGGATAATCAGGAAGTGGACACGGATGGTGACGGTATTCCGGATTACCTCGACGATGACGACGACGGCGATGGGATCCCGGACTCCAGGACGACGATGACGATGGCGACGGGGTCCCAGACGGCATGGAAGACTCGGACGGAGATGGAATCCCTGATTCCCAGGATAAGGACGATGATGGCGACGGCATCCCTGATGACCAGGAAGTTGACACCGATGGGGATGGAATTCCCGATCACCTTGACAACGACGACGACGGCGATGGAATTCCCGATTCCCAGGACAACGACGATGACGGGGACGGCATTCCAGACGACGAGGAGGTTGACACTGACGGAGACGGCATCCCAGATCATCTAGACACTGACGACGATGGTGATGGGATTCCCGATCACCTCGACGACGACGACGACGGCGATGGTATATCCGACGACAAAGAAATCGACACGGATGGTGATGGCATTCCGGACTGCCTGGACGACGATGACGACGGAGATGGGATTCCCGATGACCAAGACGACGACGATGACGGCGATGGCATCCCTGATGATTTGGAAGACTCTGACGGCGATGGCATTCCCGATTCCCGGGATCACGATGACGACGGGGACGGGATTCCCGATGACCAAGAGGTTGACACGGACGGGGATGGCGTGCCGGATTATTTAGACGACGACGATGATGGCGACGGAATTCCGGACAAGCTGGACAACGACGACGACGGCGACGGCATTCCTGACCACGAGGAGAAAGACACTGATGGAGACGGCATTCCTGACCACCTGGACGACGACGACGACAACGACGGCATTCCAGACAGTGCTGATAAGGACGATGATGGTGATGGCATTCCGGATGATCAGGAGCGGGACTCGGACGGAGACGGCATCGCCGATCATTTAGACCCAGACGACGACAACGATGGAATACCCGATGACAAAGACAATGATGATGACGGCGACGGAATCCCGGATGGGCAGGAGAAAGATTCTGATGGTGACGGAATCCCGGATTATCTGGACAGGGACGACGATAATGACGGCATCCCGGATCACTTGGATGACGATGATGATGGCGATGGCATTTCCGACGATAAAGAACGAGACAGCGACGGCGACGGCGTACCAGACTACCTGGATAGCGACGACGACAACGATGGAATCCCTGATAAATCCGATGATGACGATGATGGGGATGGCATCCCCGACCATCTGGAGGGAGACAAGGACGATGATGGCGTGGCCGATTACCTCCAGGTGGACACTGACGGAGACGGTGTTCCGGACTACCTGGACAACGACGATGACGGCGACGGAATACCTGACGACCAGGAAGACGACGACGATGGTGATGGTGTTCCTGATGATCTGGAAGCGATCGATCTGGACGGGAACGGTGTTCCGGACTACAAGCAGATCGACACTGATGGAGACGGAATCCCAGACTACCTCGACGATGACGACGACAATGATGGAATTCCTGACGATGAAGACGAGGACGATGATGGCGACGGGATCCCCGATTCCCAGCAGCTGGATACTGACGGTGATGGCATTCCAGACTACCTGGATGACGACGATGATGGAGATGGAATCCCAGACAGCGAGGATGATGACGCTGATGGGGACGGGGCCCCGGACAGCGAGGAAGAGGACTCGGACGGCGATGGAATCCCGGATTATCAGGACGACGACGACGACAACGACGGCGTCCCAGACTCTGAGGACAGAGACAAAGACGGCGATGGAGTTCCGGACTTCTTGGAGGTAGACACTGACGGTGATGGGATTCCGGATTACCTGGACGACGACGACGACAACGATGGGATCCCGGACGTGTTGGACAATGATGATGATGGTGATGGCATTCCTGACGATAAAGAAGACTTTGACGGCGATGGCATCCCAGATTACTTGGATGCGGATGCAGACGGGGATGGGGTGCCGGACAAACTGCCAGACTCCGACGGCGACGGAATCCCCGACCATCTGGACGACGACGATGACAACGATGGCATTCCGGACATGGAGGAAGACTCCGACGGGGACGGCATTCCGGACCACCTGGATTCGGACGCCGACGGAGACGGAATCCCCGACATGGAGGAAGACGCCGATGGAGATGGAATTCCGGACCATCTGGACGATGACGACGACGGCGACGGCGTGCGGGACGGCGAGGAAGGTCAAGGTCATTGCACGAAGGAGACGTGCCCGCCGGCTGCAAGAAGCCCAAGGATGCCTCGTTCTGGAGCCGCGTGGCCAAGACGCTGAAGAGGACGATCACCATGGCGCTGGAAGGTAAAGGCCACCGCCCTCCCCCTCCTCCTGTCATAGTTCACCAGAAACCCCACGAGGAGAAGTACGACCTCTTTGACCTCCTCAAGAACAAGCTGTTTGGGGTTAGGGACGGGGAGGAGGAGGAGGAGGAATAGGGAGACCGCGAAGAGGGAGCAAAGCCCTGAGCAAGGTACAGGTTAGTGGAGACTACCCTTGAAGCTCCTGCACGTGCTCGCGACCTCCCCCTCCCCACCTCCTCTCCGCTGCCCTTCCTCCCCTCCCCCTCCTTCCCTCTCCCCTATCCAGGAAGCCATTTCTCCCAGAAGCGGCACCATCACGTCGTGGCCTTAACAGAGCCAGTGTCCTTGCCAGTAACAAGCACTCACTGTCCGTCCACTCATGCATGACTGATGGGTTTTGACCTGACGTTGATTGATGCCTGTCTGTGATGACGTTGTTTTCCTCTACTGACCACCATACACTGAGGAATGCGGCAGTTAATGTTTTCTCCACCAGGCTATGTTTGCTGGGTATTGATGATCATGCACTAAGGTTTTGGGTGCGGCTCACCTGCTTAAATACATCAAGCAGTGTTCCTTTCCAGTTTAAAAATTATGCTGCTTTAAGGAGAGAAAAAAAAAAAAAAGGGGGGGGGGGGGATGGTCAGGTGGAAAAGCCCTTCCGATCTCCATAATTAGGCACTGACATGTCCCATAAATCCTTTCTGTGATAAACAAACACTGGACTGGTTTTCCCTCAGTTCTCACATAAACAAATGAATGGAATGTTTGACTCTTCTGGAACACTTGGACAAATTCCCATGTTGTGGTCTCTAAAATGCAGTTTTCAGTATCTGTTGTGAACGATACTGGATTTTTTTTTGTCTCTGAATGCTGTTTTCAGTATCAGCTGTGAACGATACTGGAATTTTTTTTTCTCCCAGGAATTACGACAGAAGCAGGAGCGCTTCCTCAAGCACATTAAAAAACAAAAAACTGTTAACGATGACACCCCTACCCTCAGCTCCTCTAGCTGATGTCTGACTACTGACTCATCTGTCCTGAAATGAGAACCGAATCTTTCAAAGTGCTACACGAAGGCTTGACCTAGTAATGTCTGCCCGTGAGTCTCATAACGGAGGGTACTGTGTAGACAGGGATGGTGCTTCGTTGTCCAACCGACCTTCAAGATCCTGGAATTCCACATATCCATGTCAATTGATGGAGCGTGCCTCTTGCCTCTATCACTGCCACAATACCGAAATGAGGGCGCAGGTACCCGTTTCATGGGCACCGAGATAGTAGTGTCGGCCGACCTGTTGCCTGCCTGACTAACTGATTCCACACAGCGCAGCCTTCAACCCTTCCCCCCACCACCCTTAACCCTCACCTCCCTCCTCCCTCCTCTCCTTTCCCCGCCCCAACCCCCTTTCCCGCTCCCTCTCCTTCCTGCCTCCCAGGTGTCGATAAGCCAGAATGTCAAAAACACCTGTCGAAGTCAGGAATTCTGCCCGCCCCTAAGACCTACGCATTCCGAGACATTGCTGAGATTCGTGCGTTTCTTGATGACGTACTGCTGCCTCTAGACCGTGCTTTGCTTCCAGGGCTGTACCGGTATACTGCCAGAAACGGCTGCAGAAATGATAGCAGGTCTTTTGAGCCTGGAAGTAAGGACTGACGTGGTCAGTGTATTTTCAGACAGTGGTCTGGCCATGCTGGCGCCTCCCTGATTGCAGTGGGAGAAGCAGTGCCTTGCTGGTGTGGTCCTCAGTCTGGAAGAGGTGGAGACATGACAGTGCTTCTCTTCCCGCTCTTCGCGCTCACTGGCAGCAGCTTGTGCCAGTCCGGTACAAAAAGAAACACCCCAAAACATGAAACACCCCGTGCGTACACACACACACACACACACACACACACACACACACACACACACACTCCGACGGAAATGACGTCAGTGACGCTGTAAGAGCCAAAAATGTGTGGGGAGAGAAAACACACACACACACACACACACACACACACACCACACACACTCGCGCGCGCGCGCGCGCCTGCATGCACGTGCACCGACGGAAACGACGCCAGTGACGGTGTAAGAGGTTTGTTGGACTGTGAACAAAGAACAACTCCACAAACACAACCCTGCCCTGTCTAGCACAAACAAGCAAGCAGAAATAGGCGGAAACAAACAAACAAACCAGCCAAACAAAACCGTTTACTCGTTCTGTGAAAGGAGTTCTCTCGCTGCTTATTAACGCACCAGTGTTGCCAAACATCGTTTATCTGAAACGCATCTGCCCACCCACTTCTTCCCCCCTCCCCCCCCCCCCCCCCCCCCCCCCCCCCCTCACAACCTTGGTCTTTTTTTTTCTCTCTCTCTCTAAATCGGTTGTGGAATTTCATCATCCTCTTCCCCTCACCATTTCTCCTTTTCCATGGTGCCAGGTCTTTCTCTCTCCATCCGTCCGTCTTGTCTGTCTGTGTGTCTGTCTGTCTGTCTGTCTGTCTGTCTCTGTCCAACCGTCTGCGTGTCTGTCGATCTCCCACTCTCTCTCTGTATGTACCTGTCCGTCCGTCCGTCTCTCTCTCTCTCTCTCTCTCTCTCTCTCTCTCTCTCTCTCTCTCTCTGTCTCTGTCTGTCTGTCTGTCTGTCTCTCTCTTGAACCACATACCGCCTCCTCTCTGTCTCTGTCTCTCTGTCTGTCTCAGTCTCAGTGTGTCTGCCTCTGTCTCTCTCTCTCTCTGTCCCTCCCCTCTCTCTCTCTCTCTCTCTCTCTCTCTCTCTCTCTCTCTCTCTCTCTCTCTCTCGTAACTCCGTTTCTGGCTTTTGATCTACTTCAGTCCCGCCGTGACAGAGGATGTAGAAATGGCCCCACGAGAAGCCGCACAAGGTACTTTGTGACGGCGCCACGGCGTCATCTAATAGAATCTCCTCGGAGGTTTCTGGCTCCCTGACTGACTTTGTCACCGTTATTACATACATCATTCATCCTCTGTGTCCCTTCCCCCCGATCTCTCTCTCTCTCTCTCTCTCTCTCGCTCTCTCTCTCTCTCTCTCGCTTAGCAATAACTTTTTTTGTCTTGATAATTATTTTTCAAACAGTTATCCATGTAAAGTACTTTTTTTTAAAAATAAATCGTCGAAGTCATTGTGATTATAACTGTGTTTAAATTCGTGGTCGGTTGGCGGCAATCTTTTCCTGTATTCATTCAGATCATTCCAGCCGCGGACGTGGCTTTGAACACACAACTGTTATCCTGCTCGCACAAACACGGAGCTTTAATGCGTCCTTTGTGTCTCTCACGTTATGGCCGACTGTTGTTCTCTGGGTTACTTGCTCCCATGCAACACGTTTTTTGCCTAATCACGTTTCACCCAATCACATTTCATCCAATCACCTTTCACCCACTCACGTTTCATCCAGTCACATTTTGTCCACTCATGTTTCACCCAATCACATTCCGTCCAATCACGTTTCGCCCAGTCACATTTTGTCCAATTACATTCCGTCCAATCACGTTTCACCCAATCACATTCCGTCCAATCGTGTTTCACCCAGTCACGTTTCGTCCAATCACATTTCGCCCAGTCACATTTAGTCTGATCTCATTTCGTCCGATCACATTTCGTCCAATCACCTTTCACCCAATCACATTTTGTCCAATCACTTTTCACCCAATCACATTTTGTCCAATCATGTTTCATCAAATCACATGACATGGAGTCAGAGCTCAGAGGGGAAAATTCTCCAGTACTGAAACGACCCAGCGGAGATTCGACTCTGCAACCTCAGGATCACCAGGACTACGAGTCTGGCGCTCTACCGCTATAGCTATTCCCTATAAAAGAGATCGATGTGAACCACAGAGAGACAGTTTAAACAACCTGGCCTGTGATTCAGTTTCTATAATTTTATTAATAATGTCGATAGAGGTCAGAAAGGAAAATTGTTCTTACACATCCACTTATCTTTTCCCTATGCACTACGAAATACTTTCGGGCAAACCGTGCTGTGTGTGTGTGTGTGTGTGTGTGTGTGTGTGAAAAGTTACTCTGGAGATGTTCGGAGTTCCGGGAAGGGAACACAGGCAATTATGCACGCGGACGAAGGATTAGACAAACGTGATTGGATGAAATGTGACGTACCCTCCTTGCCTGCGGACTAAGCGGTGTTGTGTGATGAGCGAGAGAGAAAACCAATGCCCGCAGCACTCGCTACCAATCACAGCACGTTATCGTTGTTGATGTGTGGAAAAAAGCTGATCTCAACAAGACAAGATTTGCTTTGACCTCTGGCCCTTGATGGCAGCATTGGTCTTATTTGTGTGGAAGCTGGAGTGGATTTAAACGGAGAGAAGGTGAGTTAGAAGCTACATCGTTGAAATTTCGTCTGTGTTTTTCCTCTTTCTTTCATTCATAAATAGTACTACGTTGGGTCACATGATCTGCCAAATTCTGTGTATTTCCCTGCGATTGATGGGAAGAGCCGGCGGGGTTCACCTGAAGGTGATAATGCTGCGCTCGTGAGGACTGGCACTGTGACATGGGAGTGTGTGTGTGTGTGTGTGTGTGTGTGTGTGTGTGTGTGTGTGTGTGTAGTCAGTACAACACTATGTTAATCTGACAGTAAATGGTTTCAGTCAGTCAGTCAGTGTGTGTGTGTGTGTGTGTGTGTGTGTGTGTGTGTGTGTGTGTGTGTGTGTGTGTGCAATGTGCCAGTGTATCTTTATTTATCATGACAGACGAAATGTGTAGTCAGAGCATGTTTCAGTTGATCATAAACTCGAACTTACCCACTTAAGATCACTTAGGGGGGGTGGGGGGGGGGGGGGCGTCACAGGTATTAATGAAGAACTTGGAGGAACTGTTCATGTTGGCATAAATTTGTCGTTTCTGAGAAGGGTGTTTCATTCCACTCCGAGTATTTGGGCCATATCTAGACTGTTGTGTCACCATGCTTCATGTTGGTCACTGTATCTCCCGCAGCCTGTCTTGCCGAAGAGTCCCCTTATCGTTCCTTTGTTTTTAAAGCAAATATCCAAATGTGTCACCATCACATTGTAATTTACATCCCATTCGAAAGGAATCTTACCCTGCAACGGTCAAACTCGTTGTCTTGTGAAATAGAAAAGTTTAAAATGGTTGCAGCTGATTTGGAAGCTAATAGAAACCATGCACTCAAAGGAAATCATTCCCTTAAAAATCATCGAGGAATTCTGTCGTCTGAGGGGAAGGAAACGAAAATCAACCAGAAAAGAAAAATGAAACGTAAACTATAGACACTTTAAAAAAATCAGAACAATGTTATCTTAAAAAATCCAATAGAAAAGATGACTACTAAAAATCTCTAACAAAAGCTTAATTTTCCAAACAATGGCTCTCAGGTTATAGGCAATGATTTACAGCCAATGATTGACAGCTCTAGCAAGGAGGTTCGAAATGGAAATCATACAGGGTCTAATCTGGAATCTCAAAGTGACACAGTCTGTGTACGCTACTCAGTTGTTTACATCAAGCGCTTTTGATGTTCTCTCAGACTTAAAAACACAAAACAAATCTATTCTACATCACAATTCCAGTATTTGCAGAAAACGCTTTAAAACAGATGATGCGCAGTTATGCCATTGCCCGTTGTAGCAAGAAATCTCCCTAATCCCGTTTGGCTTCCAGCTCTGTGCTGCCTGAAAGTGTTCACAATACCATTCTACTGTCAAATTGTAACTTGAAATTAGCATTCGAAGAACATTACATCTTTCTTTCTTTCTTTTTCTTTCTTTCTTTTTCTTCCTTTTTTTTAACCGTCATGGATTATTTCCCTTCATTTGTACCTGGCACGCGATTATACAGCAGTGTAGAACACGCGAACTTAAAGAGATATCACGTGAGCGGCTGACAAGATAACACAACAGGACATAATATGCTAACACGCTGTGTACCAAAGATGGCCCACCATGCTGTCGCTGTCATGTCAACCCCCATCATTTCACCAATCTACACAACATATCCTTCATATTCCCTCCTGTGTTTTTTTTTTCCTGCTGACAATCGGAAACGGGGGCCGGAATAGCTCAGTTGGTAGAGCGCCGGACTCGTAATCCAACGGTTGCGGGTTCGAATCTTCGCCGGGCCGTTTCGGTACAGGGGGATTTTTCCCTCGGAGTTTACATTGGTTCTGACTCCATTTCCCATACAGTCCTTCGAATGAGACTATAAACCGAAGTTCCGTGTGTGAACGCACGCATAACATCTTGCACACACGTAAAATCCCATCGCCAACTTTCGGAAGAGAAGGCCAGTTTGGCCGTTGGTATGGATGACACGTTACACATAGCATGCACCTTCCCCGAAGATGGAGTATGGCTGCCTTAATGGCGGGATAAAAAACGGTCATACACACAGAACTCCACTCCCTTTGTTAAGCAGATGGGATTAATACCTGCCTGTCTATACAGGGAGTGTCCGCCGGAGTATCAGCCTGCGCACGCAGAAGAAGAAGAATCGGAAACGTTTCACACAACTAAGCGCAGACAAACAGCTTTCCCTTTCCATGATTTTCAGCTGTCGCCCCTCCCCCCCCCCCCCCTCCTCCTCCTCCTCCCGTATTGTAGAGAGGCTCCGATGCATATCCTACTTCCTAACCGTTATCATTTCCGACACGTCATTGCCTCCAAATCATTTTGTCCCTTCATGCTCACCTTTCTGACGAATGAAGAGCCGTTCACCACTCCCCTACCACCCGTTCCAGACCAAAACCGGAGAGGAGAATCATCATGTTATCAACAGTCTTGATCTGTTGCATCCCTATACGGAACATTTCTTACAAGTGGCAGTTCTTTCCGTCATTTATCTTTCCCATTGTATCCATCGAGTTTATGCCATCGATAAATTATCTCCCTTTACCAGTGGCTACGCAGCCACTGCCTATACAAAAAGCATTGCAGTGACTGTCGGGAGAGCAGGGCTGTAATCAATATCATGTGCAGCTTCAAAGGTAACATCATTCCACAACTTGACACGTTGCTCTATTCCAGTTGGTAGACGAGGTGATACCGTGTCATGTTGCTGTATTTATTCTGTGATGATTTCTTGTGCAACTAGGCATCTATGCTCGTCGTACTGAACTCCGAGCTAGCTGCCGGACTCTGTGTGTGTGTGTGTGTGTGTGTGTGTGTGTGTGTGTGTGTGTGTGTGTGTGTGTGTGTGCGCCTGTCCCTCTCTATTTCTCTCTCTCTCTCTCTCTCTCTCTCTCTCTCTCTCTCTCTCTCTCTCTCTCTCTCTCTCGCTCTTTCGCTCTCTCTCGCCAGTATCTGTCTGTCTATCTATTTATCTGATTATTTCAAATCTGTCTATCTATCGATCGATCGATCTATCTACCCCTCTGTCTGCCTACCGACCAACCTACCTACCTGCCTATCAATCCATCCATCTGTCTATCTATCTATCTATCTGTCCGTCCGTCCGTCCGTCCGTCCGTCTGTCTGTCTCTCTGTTTGTCTGTCAGTCAGTCAGTGGTCAGTCTGTCTGCCTATCCATCCATCCATCTATCTATCTATCTATCTATCTATCTATCTATCTATCTATCTATCTGTCTGTCTGTCTGTCTATTACCTATCTTTATAACATATGGTATGCATAGCATGCGCGCGCGTGTGTGTATACTTGCATGTGTGTGCGTGTGTGTGTATGTGTGTGTGTGCGCGCGCGCGCGTGCGTGTGTGTGCGTGCGTGCGTGTATGTGTGTGCGTGCGTGCGTGCGTGTTTGTGTGTATGTGTGTGTGTGGGAGAGAGAGAGAGAGAGACAGACAGACAGAGAGAGAGAGAGAGAGAGAGAGAGAGAGAGAGAGAGAGAGAGAGAGAGGACACACGTTTGTTTTCAGAAAGTGGATACAGGTTGCCAGATCAACAACTTGCTGACGGTTTAGTCTCTTTGAGACTTGTCGGACTTGGGATTTTGTGTTCACTTACCAGTGAAGATTATTGTATTTTGTGCTTATGTCACAGACTGACGTCATAGTGATAAGAGAGTCTACCTGGCCTTTCCCTTCGTTTTCCCTTTTTGACTTCGTTTGACTTCACTAAAAGTCAGTTTCATACTTACTTATTTCTAGCTTAACACTTTCTTCTTATCATGCTTAATCATTTCTACCCTGAACAGTTTATTCTTGTGATTCTTATTTCTACTCTGAACACTTTATTCTTATCATTTTGTTTCACTGATTAAGTTTGATGTTTTCTGCTTCTGGCATTCTTGCCTAACTATCTATAAAGGCTAAATGCTGTAGAACAGGTATGCAAATACGGGTATGCCCCTATTAGTTTCATTGTTCTTGTGATTTTGTTGTGGTCCTTATACTTTGATTATTTAGGATCTTCAAAAATGGGCACAGTATAGGTGAATAAGTGCTTGATCAAGTGAAATGTGAAGATTGGTAATATCTTGGTTTCTCATTTCTTAAACAAAATATCAGATGCACCTACTGTTTCTCTCTCTCTCTCTCTCTCTCTCTCTCTCTCTCTCTCTCTCTCTCTCTCTCTCTCTCTCTTTCTCTCTCTCTTTTGTTGACCAAATTTAGACAACTGTTTTCATTGTTTTGACTTTGAAGGATTACGAATGGGTAATGTAGTAGGCCTACCTAATGATTTAGTATGGATTTTAGGATACAATATAATAAGATGAAATACTGACGCTAAGCTGAAATAGATATATAGTGACATGAACATGTGCAAAACTCAGTTGATAATAAACAAATAAATGCCTCTGGTAAATTTTGATATTGAATGCATTTGTACAGAAGTTATTTGAAAGGGGCTAAACCAGTTTTTTTTTTCTTTCTTTTTTTTTTTTTTCGCCACATACAGATTTTCTGACGATCGTGTTGTTCGACTAAGTGGATATCATGATGGAGGGTGCTTTAGGGTATTCAACAGAAGTCATACTACATGGGGATTTCACATTGATTTATTGTTCTCCTGTAATAAATGAAAAGGCTTAAGAAAGTTAAAACCGTACACAATAAATGCACACTCAAAAAAGAAGGGGGGTGGGGGGGGGGGCGGGAGGGAATGAGTGGGGGGGGGGGATCCTTAGGAACTCGTATTGACCAGATTGATGTAAGCAACCCGACAAATATTACAGCACCTTCTGTTGGCCTACTTAATCCGTGTAGTGCCACAGTGACTGCTGTTCAAAAAAGACGCGCGAAGGAGGAAAGAAAAAAAAAGGAAAAAAGAAGGAAAAGAAAAAGAGAAAACAGGGCTAAAATTCGCAGAAATAGTTATTAATGATTATTATTTCCTAGTTACAGAACATTTCCAAGCTGAAGGTGTTTTTTTTTCTTTTTTATGTGCTTTTTTGTGTTTAGCATTGCAACATTTGCAGAGGTTTACCGGTGTAACGATCTTGACAAGGCATTTGCTCTTTGGTACAGCACTTTTTTTTTCCCGTCTTGTTAAACATGCCGCTTCTTCATTGTTTTGTACGTTGTCAATGTAATGGCTGAAGACCACCCCCCCCCCCCATCCTTATTTTGTTGTTGCTCTCTCTCTCTCTCTCTCTCTCTCTCTCTCTCTCTCTCTCTCTCTCTCTCTCCTGTTGGAAGCTATCGCAGTCTGTTGAGCGGTGTGTCTGTGCCCGTTCTGCTGGCGGCTTGGTGCCAGGTTGTGTAATCGACACAGGCAATATGTTTGCCGCTATTTCGGGCTCTTCCTTCATCGCAGCTTGCCAGTTCATGGGGGTGGAGGGTGGGGGTGGGTGGTGGGTGGAGGGTTGTGGGGGTGGGGTTCTATTGCGCGTGCCGACGTAACCCCGTGCTTTATTGTCGCATGTCATGATGTCTCTGCCATTTTTCGGTACGCTTACTTGGGACGTTCCTTCCTTTTCTTTGTTGTTTGAAGTTGTGTGTTTCGTTGTGCAGGAGTTTTTTTTTATAATTGTTTTTTATTGCTTTGGGGCACCTGGGGGAACGGGGTGAGGGTTGAAGGGGTGGGGTGGGGGCAGGTTTCGACCCCTCCCACCCCACCACCTCTCTCCACCTAAAACAGAGCTCCCGTCGGCATGCTTGGGGCTCTTGTAGTGCAGACTGTATTCCCGCCTTCTGGATATTCTTTGCTGGTAAATTTCCTTTTCCTGTCACTCTTTTTGTTTGACACAAACACACACACACACACACACACACACACACACACACACACACACACACACACACACACACACACACCCCCTATTCTTCAATCTAAGACATAAGAGCAAGCTTTGTTTATAATTGAATATATATATATATATATTATATATATATATGGGAGACATAACATAACATACATACATGCATGCATACCTATATAGTCACATAGACATACATACATACATACATACATACATGCATGCATACCTATATAATCACATAGACATACATACAAAATACATACATACATACATACATGCATACCTATATAGTCACATAGACTTATACGAACATTACATACTTACATACAAACAAACATTCTACATGCATGCATACTTTAATAGCCACAAATTCTTAGGAGTGTAGGTGTAAATGAAACAGTTACATCTTAAGTAGCCAAACAAGACATTCCTACAGTGACCAAAGGACAGTTACGTTTAAAGTAGCCAAACAAGACATTCCTACAGTGACCAAAGGACAGTTCCGTTTAAAGTAGCCAAACAAGACATTCCTACAGTGACCAAAGGACAGTTACGTTTAAAGTAGCCAAACAAGACATTCCTACAGTGACCAAAGGACAGTTCCGTTTAAAGTAGCCAAACAAGACATTCCTACAGTGACCAAAGGACAGTTCCGTTTAAAGTAGCCAAACAAGACATTCCTACAGTGACCAAAGGACAGTTCCGTTTAAAGTAGCCAAACAAGACATTCCTACAGTGACCAAAGGACAGTTCCGTTTAAAGTAGCCAAACAAGACATTCCTACAGTGACCAAAGGACAGTTCCGTTTAAAGTAGCCAAACAAGACATTCCTACAGTGACCAAAGGACAGTTCCGTTTAAAGTAGCCAAACAAGACATTCCTACAGTGACCAAAGGACAGTTCCGTTTAAAGTAGCCAAACAAGACATTCCTACAGTGACCAAAGGACAGTTCCGTTTGAAGTAGCCAAACAAGACATTCCTACAGTGACCAAAGGACAGTTCCGTTTAAAGTAGCCAAACAAGACATTCCTACAGTGACCAAAGGACAGTTCCGTTTAAAGTAGCCAAACAAGACATTCCTACAGTGACCAAAGGACAGTTCCGTTTAAAGTAACCAAACAAGACATTCCTACAGTGACCAAAGGAAGTTCCGTTTAAAGTAGCCAAACAAGACATTCCTACAGTGACCAAAGGACAGTTACGTTTAAAGTAACCAAACAAGGCATTCCTACAGTGACAAAAGGACAGTTACGTTTAAAGTAACCAAACAAGGCATTCCTACAGTGACAAAAGGAGTAAAGAACCAGTGAAGAGCCTTGAGAGGTGGCATGGTGACTGCTGGGAAGACGTAGATCAGGAAAGGGGAACGGAGCAAACTGCATAAGAAAGCCTGCAGATCATAGACCAGCGTGGCCTTCCTGTTAACCACAAGGTCTAGTGTCCCCATTTCTTACTGATCTGACCTCTACAAGTAAAAGATCTCGGCACTAGCACAGTGGATTCGATGGAGGCCAATCTCATCAAACACACAAGAAAATGGTTGGTGACCCACATGGTCTCACCGACGATGCGATCTACTGCCACCAAGCAAAGCTGAAACTAGCCCTCAAAGCCATCCTGGAGGAGTACAGAGTGAGTAAAGCGAGGTTAAGAACCGTCATGAGGACCCGGGAGACAAGGTTGTGAAATCAGTCCAACCCAGTGTCAAAAGACTGGCAGAGAGAGGAAAGTTCAGCCCAGTGTCAAAAGACTGGCAGAGAGTGGAAAGTTCAGCCCAGTGTCAAAAGACTGGCAGAGAGTGGAAAGTTCAGCCCAGTGTCAAAAGACTGGCTGAGAGTGGAAAGTTCAGCCCAGTGTCAAAAGACTGGCAGAGAGTGGAAAGTTCAGCCCAGTGTGAAAAGACTGGCAGAGAATGGAAAGTTCAGCCCAGTGTCAAAAGACTGGCAGAGAGTGGAAAGTTCAGCTCAGTGTCAAAAGACTGGCTGAGAGTGGAAAGTTCAGCCCAGTGTCAAAAGACTGGCAGAGAGAGGAAAGTTCAGCCCAGTGTCAAAAGACTGGCAGAGAGTGGGAAGTTCAGCCCAGTGTCAAAAGACTGGCAGAGAGAGGAAAGTTCAGCCCAGTGTCAAAAGACTGGCAGAGAGAGGAAAGTTCAGCCCAGTGTCAAAAGACTGGCCGAGAATGGAAAGTTCAGCCCAGTGTCAAAAGACTGGCAGAGAGTGGAAAGTTTAGCCCAGTGTCATAAGACTGGCAGAGAATGGAAAGTTCAGCCCAGTGTCAAAAGACTGGCAGAGAATGGAAAGTTCAGCCCGGTGTCAAAAGACTGGCAGAGAATGGAAAGTTCAGCCCGGTGTCAAAAGACTGGCAGAGAGAGGAAAGTTCAGCCCAGTGTCAAAAGACTGGCAGAGAGGAAAGTTCAGCCCAGTGTCAAAAGACTGGCAGAGAGAGGAAAGTTCAGCCCAGTGTCAAAAGACTGGCAGAGAATGGGAAGTTCAGCCCAGTGTCAAAAGACTGGCAGAGAATAGGAAGTTCGGGAGACAGTGGACATGGCAAAGGAAAACCTTCAAGCACACAGAAATAACAGGATACAGGCAAACCAGCAGAAACAAATTATAAAAGGAGTTTAAAGTAACTCTGCTGCTTAACATGGACAAAGCACAAGACAAAACACGATGCGTTTCGACCTCTTGGGTCTTCTTCAGGCAAGAAGAATAACATTCACGACAATGAAAACGGAAGATTCAATACGCATCTTGCACGGAATTTTAGAAGATAAGTGATAGCTCGTTTTTCGTTATCAATGTTCTGAATGTTGTTTATCTTCTCTGAAGAAGACCTAAGAGGTCGAAACGGGTCGTGTTTTGAATTTGTAATTTGTTTGTCGATGTTAACCGGCAGAGTTATTTGAATTCCTTTTAACATTTGTTTCAATTTCCGCTTGCAGTCACCTCACTATGAAACAAACCAATAGATAGACTGGGGTCAACAGGAATGATGTAGAAAGACTAGGGTCAATAGGAATGATGTAGGGGTCAAAGGCAAACTGGGGTCAACAGGAATGATGTATGGGTCAAAGGCAAATGGGAAAGCAAACCGAGGCATGGGAATACAGGGACTGAAGAAAGACGAAATGGCCATGGAATCCAGAAGGCAGTTCAACACGGCCAACAGAGGCAGTGGTCTGCTGGAATGAAGTACGGCTCGTGGCATCTCAAGGGTCGGCTTCATTCTCAGATCTGTATGTGACCTCCTGCCTCCAATGCACGCCTGTTGAAATGGTGGAAATCAGATGAGCACACCTTCCGCTCTGACTGGACAGACAATCAGATGACACACCTGTCCGCTCTGACAGAACAAACAAACAGATGACCCCACCTGTCGGCTCTGACAGGACAAACAAACAGATGACCCCACCTGTCCGCTCTGACTGGACAGACAATCAGATGACCACACCTGTCCGCTCTGACTGGACAAACAAACAGATGACCCCACCTGTCCGCTCTGACAGGACAAACAAACAGATGACCCCACCTGTCCGCTCTGACTGGACAGACAATCAGATGACCACACCTGTCCGCTCTGACAGGACAAACAAACAGATGACCCCACCTGTCCGCTCTGACTGGACAGACAATCAATGACCCCACCTGTCCGCTCTGACAGGACAACAAACAGCACTGACCCAGGAAAGCTGAGACACATGGAGACACAATTCAGTGCTGAAGGTGATCCCACATGCAGTTAACACTACAGACACATGGAGACACAGCTCAGTGCTGAAGGTGATCCCACATGCAGTTAACACTACAGACACATGGAGACACAGCTCAGTGCTGAAGGTGATCCCACATGCAGTTAACACTACAGACACATGGAGACACAACTCGTGCTGAAGATAATAATAATAATATAATGGTTTCTTATATAGCGCTTAATCAAACGAATTTCTCTAAGCGCTTTACAAAATCATACTACATTCACCCTTCTCATATACAATAGTACACCTTACACCCAACTACAAGTACTATTACTACAATAACTAACAAATCCTAATCCTACGAGTATGATATTCACTTATTTTTCAAGTATCACTACAAAAACTAAATCCTATAACGTTCAATCGTACAACAAATACATGTAACAGAGAACATACACATACACTACATTTGAAAAGGCCCAGACGGCTATGAGTTAGATTGTACCCCCCCCCCCCCCCCTCCCACCAGCATTGACTAATTTTGAGAAAATAGATGGGTTTTAAGTTTAGACTTGAAAGAAGAGATAGAATCTGAATGTCTGAGAGAGTCTGGCAGTCTGTTCCACGTCGCTGGAGCTTGAAAAGAGAAAGATCTTTCACCAGTAGTAGTCCTGAAGCGAGTCATTCGCAGAAGGCGGTCGTCAGCACAGGAGCGTAGTTGTCGAGAGGAAGTGAGATTTTAAGGAGATCTGAGAGATAAGAAGGTCCATTTTCAAAGAGAGCAGAGAAAGTGAGAGTTGAGATTTTGTGCGAGATACGGTTTGAAACAGATAGCCAGTAAGGAGAGTGAAGTAGAGGCGAAATGTGATTATATTTTCCTGCTCTACAGACGACTCGGGCTGCATGATTTTGGATTCGCTGTAATCTTTGTATCAGGTATTTTGGAAGGCCGGCCAAAAGTGAGTTGCAGTAATCTATTCTAGATAAGACAAAGGCACAAATGAGAGTTTTTGTAGCATCTGTAGAGAGAAGGTGACGTACGGAGCTGATTCTTCTTAGTTCTAAATAAGCAATCTTGCAAATATTTGAAACCTGTTTCTCAAAGGAGAAGGACTGGTCAAGAATGACCCCTAGACTGCGGACAGAGGTGGAGACAGAGACAGTACAGTCATTGATAGTGACAGTTGAAGGCAGAGAAGGATGGTTAGGCTGTTTTGTCACGAACATGAGTTCCGTCTTGTCGTCGTTTAGTTGTAGTTTGTTGGTTGTCATCCAGTCCTTCAGGTCTGCAATGCAGCCCGCGTCCGAGAAATCAGTGAGTCAATTTCAGCAATGGGAGCCGACTGATGAAGCTGAGTATCGTCAGCAAAGCTCTCATGCGACATGGCGTGACCACTGATGACGTCAGACACAGGACTAGCATACAGCACAAAAAGGACTGGCCCCAGTACAGAACCCTGAGGCACACCGTACCTAAGAGGAGAACTGTCTGAGTATCATCCCTGTACACACACTGTCTGATAACACATGCAGTGAACACTACAGACACATGGAGACACAACTCGGTGCTTAAGATGATCCCACATGCAGTTAACACTACAGACACATGGAGACACAACTCAGTGCTGAAGGTGATCGCACATGCAGTTAATACTACAGACACATGGAGAGACAGCTCAGTGCTGAAGGTGATCGCACATGCAGTGAACACTACCAGAACACACCGGAAACTCCAACAACGCTTTTCATCACGGCAGGAAGCCACACCTCATGATCTGGAAGAGCTATGATAGCAAGAGCAAGGAAGGAGGGTTTGCCGGGTGGTATGGATAACTGGGAACACCCAACAGATCTTGCGGAATAAGAAAATCATCCAGAGATAATCCGGCAGAGTGGCGCGGGGTCATAAAAATCAATGATTCTGATAGAACACATCGTGCCATAGGAAAGAAGAATATAACAACCTAACATCTGCAAGTTGAGGAGTCAGCAGCATGAGGGAGCCTGTCATCCAAGCCGAAGTCCTCCACATAGATGGTGCAGCGAGGGGTGGTGGTGGTGGTGGTGGGGGGGGGGGGGGGGGGTGTCAGCTCAACAGCCCATGGCCTCTTGCGACAGCTGTCGACTTCTGGTAAGAGAGGACAGAACCCTGAAGGCAATGGCAGAGGCGGCCGAAAAGAGGTCCAGCTGGATCTGTCGAGGGGGAACAATAGTGAATTCACAAGGCATGCATTTCCCAGTTTAGAACAGGTGTCTGACAGTTATGTGGGTGAGACATCCGTTCACAAGGCAACGCTTTGAGACGCCCACCCATCAAGAAGGTACCGGTTCGAATCCAGCGGCGCCAGAAAGAAAGTTCTGACAGCAGAGGGGCATGCAGGACTCATGACTTATAATGCGGCCAGACCTCCGTAAGAGTTTAAGGGGTTCAGGGCCAAAGCACTTGACTCTGTGTGTGTGTGTGTGTGGTGTGTGTGTGTGTGTGTGTGTGTGTGTTGTGGGGGGGGGGGGTGTCTTCTCTGAAGACTTGATTGCACACTCTGAGTAGAGTTTTTCCCCAGTTTGT
Organism: Conus canariensis; assembly: GCA_033310375.1. Classification (NCBI taxonomy): domain Eukaryota; kingdom Metazoa; phylum Mollusca; class Gastropoda; order Neogastropoda; family Conidae; genus Conus; species Conus canariensis. The sequence continues at coordinate 34,622,505 of CM065734.1, read as the reverse complement.
TTAATTTGAGTTATTTTCCTTCCTTTGCTATTTTTTCCTGCCTTTATGGACCATTCTGCCGTCGTCGTTCCAGAAAGTCTGTCTCACCGTTTTCTCTCCTCTTGCCCCAATTCATAGCATGCCAGCGTTATGTTGTTGTCTGGTGACTTGTGTTGCCCCTATTCATAGAATAGAATGCCAGCGTTATATTGGTGTCTGGTGACTTGGTTCCTCTTGCCCCAATTCATAGCATGCCAGCGTTATGTTGTTGTCTGGTGACTTGGTGTTGCTCCAATTCATAGCATGCCAGCGTTATATTGGTGTCTGGTGACTGGGTGTTGCCCCAATTCATAGCATGCCAGCGTTATATTGGTGTCTGGTGACTGGGTGTTGCCCCAATTCATAGCATGCCAGCGTTATATTGTTGTCCGGTGACTGGGTGTTGCCCCAATTCATAGCATGCCAGCGTTATATTGTTGTCCGGTGACTGGGTGTTGCCCAATTCATAGCATGCCAGCGTTATATTGTTGTCCGGTGACTTGGTTTATCTGTACAGAAAGATGGTGCAGACTGTCCACAGTGAACGGACACTAACGGACCATTCTGCAGTGTCTGTTCACAATTTCATGTAATCCTTTTCATAGGGTTTTTTTTCCTTTCTATTAAAGACGTCAGTAGTTCAGCTACTAGCTGAAATTACTATGTAGACATTTGTCTTTGTTTGTTAAGGAAGGACGGGGGGGTGGGGGGGGGGTGGGGGGGGGGGGGGAGAGAACTTCTGAACGTGTGACAGTCTGAAAATGGCATGTCTGATCGACTGGGACATAACAGCAAAACTAAACAGAGAAACAACAACAGTGTCGCGACAGATTGAAATCAGAAACTGCCTGACCACGCGGATGGTGTGTGTGACAAGCCAACATCAATTGGTTTTTCGGCTGTCTTAAGCTTCGCGAGCCCAGACCAGTTTGAGTCCTCTCCCCCTCCCCCACCCCCACCTCCACCCCTCTCCCTTTCCGTCTCCTCGCCCCACTCCCTTTCTTCTCCCCCCCCCCCCCCCCCCGTCTCCTCCGCCTCCTCCCTCTTCCTGCTCCCACCTTCCACCCTTTCCTGAACTCCTTCTGTCAGTCTTGAACTCTCCTCCCTACCCCCTGTCTCTCCCCACCTCTCTCCCCACCTCTCTCCTCACCTCTCTCCCCACCTCTCTCACCACCTCTCTCCCCCCACCAGACGAACTGATCCGTCCTGAGGTTATAATTATTGCACGCATACATAGCACTGGGGATTAGCTTGTCTGTCTGTCTGTCTGTCCGTCCGTCTGTCTGCCTGTCTGTCTGTTCTGCAATATAACGGGGAACCAGTTTTGTTGACGGGATTTCTGTCGGGTGGACTATAAAGAAGGGATTCATCAGTGAAGCCTCTGGGAACTACTCTGATTACATGCTGAAGGAAAATCCCTTCGGAATCGGATGAAAGAAAATGTCTGGGGGAGGTGGGAGGGAAGGGGTGGGGGTGGTGGTGGAGGGGGGGGGGGGGGAGAGGTGGGCGAAGATGTTTTTTTTTTTTTTCGTTTGTTCGTTTGTTTTGTTTGTTTTTGAAAATTCGTGGCTCGAGGACAGATTGAAATATACAAGGTTTGCATCCTTTTCTCCTGGACTTATTAAAAAAAGAATTATTGGTTCGTGGAAAGGTAAAAGTGTAAGTGATTTGCTCCCTTTTCTCTGGGACACTTTTTCGGTGTGATTGGTTTTTGTTGTGACTGATTGTACGTTAAGCGCCTGTGTTTTGTCGTTTGACGTGTCATACGCGATAGACTCTGATGCGGCCTTGGTGTTGACCAAGGCACACACTGTGACTGAATGTACAGTGGTTCCATCACTGACTGATCTCTTACTGGTCAGGCCTGTGTTCAGATGATTGCCTTCTCTAAGCAGAAGTGGTTGAACGCGTATGTTTTGTTAACGTTCCCTGTTTCACCGAGGATGTTTGGCAATAAATCTTTGGAGTAATATCTCTCATTGTCAATGTGTGTGTGTGTGTGTGTGTGAGTGTGAGTGCAAGCTCTGTGATATACGTTCAGTTAGTGTGTAAGCCAGCTGTTTTGATTGGTTGGTTGGGGAATGGAAGGGGGGGGGTAATGTTTGCTCTCTTCCCGTACAAATGTTTCTTTCTGTCAAATACCAAGGACAGTTCAGTTGCAGAAAATACTGAGAACAGTCTAATCTGTCAAGAGTGAATAAAACGCTATAAAAGTAAAATCAACTTCAACGTTTTGACGGAAAGAAACTTACGTAGTGGAGAAGGGTCAGCTTATTTCAGTCCAGTCACACTGCGCACGTGAGTTCCATGTCGGGAGACCTCCCTCTTTGTCTGGCTCCTAAACACAGACGTTGGCTTTAGCGCCACAGACACTGATGACTACCCCGTCGTGTTCTGATTCTTCTGTCGTCGCTCTGCTGGCAGCAAATTTTCCCTGTGTTTACTTTCCCCACGCTTCCTCTCCTCACATACTGTCGTCCCTGTTTTTCTGTCTTGATGACTTGTTCATCTGTGTTCTGAAGAGTGTTTACATTAGTTCTCGTGGTCCTGTTGATGAAGTACCAGTGTTTCTGTCGAATGGAACGGTACACGCAGTCCAGACTGGTGGAGGGGTGGTGCAGTGTCCTATTTGTCAATACAGCCATGTTGAAACAATTTGTGGCACCGTTATGTTATGGGTTTATTCATTGTGTTTCGTAGTATGGGGGCGAAAATGGTTGACGGCCTGAGAATGGGTTAGTTTTATGTGCTCTGTCATAGTTCAGCTGTTATCTGCCGTATGGAAGGAGAATGGAGCAAGATCAGACTGGAGTTGCGACAGTAATGGGTCGCTGTCCAGTCAGATCACATCTGCAGGATGAGGGGTCTGTCTGTCCAGTCAGATCACATCTCCAGGAATGAGGGGTCGCTGACGATGGGCTACTGCTGTCCAGTTACTCTAGGATAGTCTGTCTTCCGTAGTCGGACTGAGAGGTCTTGCCGTGATCCATGCATGAGATCGTACGAGATCAGTCTGCAGGACATCGGGAAGTCTGCCTGGGTCCTGTCAGATCACTCTGCAGGACTGAGAGGTCTGCCTGTCCCAGTCAGTTATCACAACTCTGCAGGACTGAGAGGTCTGTTCTGTCCGCAGGTCGTAGATCACATCTGACTGAGAGGCTGCCGCGTCAGATCAATTGCAGATGAGAGGTCTGCTGTCGTCAGATAATGAGACTGAGAGGTCTATTGTCGTCAGATACTCTCAGGTGGGTCGTTGCAGTCAGATCACGTCTACTATTCTATATATTATGTGTTAGTCGATCACATTAGATGGTTATTCATGCTTCTCTTTTCCTGGTTCTTTCTATTGTGTCACATGTTCACAGCCGCATATCATGTTTTCGGGAAGGGTTCATACGCATCTTAATGGTCACTCTGGTGTTCCTCTGGAACTAGCAGTTGTTTTTCGTTCGTTTTCCCGATGTATTCTGTATCTTTTTCCGTTTCTGTTCTCTTCTTTTTCTCATATTATATTTGTCTTTTGTTTCTTTTTAATATACATCTTTCTTGTCGTCGTTTCGATTTCATCTAATTGAATATTTGCTTTGGCTGCCTTGATGGACTGCTTCTGTGCATGTAAGGTCTGAACTTCCACCCTTTCCCCCATGACCAGCCAGTTGTGTGACCTGTAATAACGCTGTCCTGTACGCCGACAAGTGAACATTTTGTGACGAACTTGTACCAGTCAGATGAAGGTTCTGTTCAATGTGTACTAAATATGAAGACAACACAAGAATAAACAAGCAAAATCTAGAGGAAGATAAGGGGAACAAGTTCTCTTCAGACTCTCACCCTAAAAGAGGATCTGTCTCGTTGGCATCAAAGAATAGGGTGAGTGTAAGTTGAAAGAATCTAAATCAAAGACTGGGTCAGTCCTTTCTCCTCCCCCCCCCCCCCCGCCCCTCTTAACTAACTCGACCCCCCCCCCCCCCCCCGTCCCCCCTGCCCTTCTTTCTCCTGCCGATGTCTTATCCTCCCGAATCTCCCCGTTTCACCTACGACAACTCTTGAAACACGATTATTGTCCGATTTTTTTCTTCGCTACACTGCAACATACACACAGTTTCAATTTCTTCAAGGTGTCGCTGCGTGCGGGATAGTCCATATACGCTACACCACATCTGCTAAATTTCGAGACCACATTGCATGCGATTTAAAGCTGATGGATAAATGAATTAATGACTTGACTAAGATGAGAGAATTGAAGAAGAGGGTCTCGTGGCCCGACTTAGCAGATGTCTGACCTACACGTTAGCCCAACGCGCTGCCTCAGAGCTTGGGTACCTTCCTAACATTGGCTGTGCCATTATAATCATTGCATACGTTTATGGTGGATATACACGAGTGTGTGTGTGTGTGTGTGTGTGTGTTTTGTGTGTGTGTGTGTGTGTGTGTGTGTGTGTGTGTGTGTGTGGATGGGTGGGTGAGGACGGACCCATGTGTGTGTGTACCCCCCACCACACACACCACACACACACACACACACACACACACCACACACACACCACGCACGCACGCACACACACACACACACACACACACACACACACACACACACACACACACACACATTATCATGTCTGATTTATTATCTCCTCCTCCCCCCCATTACCCTACCCCTCCCCTTCACGTCCCAACCCTATACTCTCATTTTTCGTCGACTAGAAGAGAACTGGGACCGTGTGCTGGCGATGTAGGACTGCATTCATGTTCGGTGCACTTTACACACGCTTCACATGCCAGTTGTATTCAAATGACGCCTGGATTGTTTCCTACTGCGTTGTTTTATCATGTTGTCCTACTGCGTTGTGTTTATCATGTTGTCCTATTGCGTTGTGTTTATCATGTTGTCCTGTTGCGTTGTGTTTATCATGTTGTTCTACTGCGTTGTTTTTATCATGTTGTCCTATCGCGTTGTGTTTATCATGTTGTCCTACTGCGTTGTGTTTATCATGCTGTCCTGTTGCGTTGTTTATCATGTTGTCCTATTGCGTTGTGTTTATCATGTTGTCCTATTGCGTTGTGTTTATCATGTTGTCCTATTGCGTTTGTTTATCAGTGTCCTATTGCGTTGTGTTTATCATGTTGTCCTGTTGCGTTGTGTTTATCATGTTGTCCTGTTGCGTTGTGTTTATCATGTTGTCCTGTTGCGTTGTGTTTATCATGCTGTCCTGTTGCGTTGTGTTTATCATGTTGTCCTACTGCGTTGGTTTATCATGTTGTCCTATTGCGTTGTGTTTATCATGTTTTCCTATTGCGTTGTGTTTTCATGTTGTCTATTGCGTTGTGTTTATCATGTTGTCCTATTGCGTTGTTCTTATGTTGTCCTATTGCGTTGTGTCTTATGTTGTCCTATTGCGTTGTGTTTATAGTTGTCCTATTGCGTTGTGTTTATCAGTTGTCCTATTGCGTTGTGTTTATCAAGTTGTCCTATGCGTTGTGTTTATCATGTTGTCCTATTGCGCTGTGTTTATCATGTTGTGCTACTGCGTTGTGTTTATCATGTTGTCCTATTGCGTTGTGTTTATCATGTTGTCCTATTGCGTTGTGTATACCATGTTGTCCTATTACGTTGTGTTTATCATGTTGTCCTATTGCGTTGTGTTTATCATGTTGTCCTATTGCGTTGTGCTTATCATGTTGTGCTATCGCGTTGTGCTTATAATGTTGTCCTATTGTGTTGTGCTTATTATGTCCTATTGCGTTGTGTTTATCATGTTGTCCTATTGCGTTGTGTTTATCATGTTGTCCTATTGTGTTGTGTTTATCATGTTGTCCTATTGCGTTGTGCTTATCATGTTGTCCTATTGCGTTGTGTTTATCATGTTGCCTACTGCGTTGTGTTTATCATGTTGTCCTATTGCGTTGTGTTTGTCATGTTGTCCTATTGCGTTGTGTTTCTCATGTTGTCCTATTGCGTTGTGTTTCTCATGTTGTCCTATTGCGTTGTGTTTCTCATGTTGTCCTATTGCATTGTGTTTCTCATGTTGTCCTATTGCGTTGTGTTTCTCATGTTGTCCTATTGCGTTGTGTTTCTCATGTTGTCCTATTGCGTTGTGTTTATCATGTTGCCCTACTGCGTTGTGTTTATCATTTGTCCTATTGCGTTGTGCTTATCATGTTGTCCTATTGCATTGTGTTTATCATGTTGTTTTGCCGTGAAGTGGACGAGGGGAAAAACTAGGATGTTGAGAAAAGGAGAAGAGGAGGGCGGAGTGGGGAAGAGTGAGAGACCGGGGGGAGGGAGGTGAGGGCAGAACGATGGAAAGAGGATGGTGATGGTAGGGACGGGCATGAGATTGGGGGTGAGGTGGGGTGGTGATGAGATTGGGGGTGAGGTGGGGTGGTGATTAAACTGAACGAAAATGTTATTTTCCCGTTACGAGTCCATGGGGGGAAATAACTCCTCAAATGACCCGCCCCTCAGCCCTGCTACCCCACCCCACCCCTCCCCTCCCCTTCCCTCCATTCTCCATCTCCCTTCTATCCCGATATCAGTTTCATCCGTTTCGGTTTCATTTGTCACGTCCACAAATACTGTGGTCTGCTAAGTAGCTCTTACTGGCATGTTGAAGGGACTTCCAGCACCTCGTCGACTGCAACTAAACGACGTGTTTTGTTTTATGGATACTATTATGTTTTCATCTTTTTTTTTTTTTTAGTCTTGGAGAGTGTTGAATAGCACTAGACGTCAGCGGATAAAGCTAAGGTGGTGTCTTTGTTTTGCAGAGAGTAAATGACCAATGTCTTTCTGTATAATCATGTGTCGTATATCTGTTTAATGTACGTGTAACAGACTAAACTTACTACATAGAAGTCTGGGCGGCGATAGAATCAGATTCGTGCAACCTATTTCAGTTGTTGTATAGAAGGTACACCAATGTGTGACATGATGAGTGTGATTTGGCTGGAAAATAGGCTTCAACAGGCTTCCAGTTCCAGGGGCTGTTTCAACAGAATGGAACTGTTCTGTGCCAGAATTTTACCGTTTTCCGTTATTCTCTTGAGCTCTTAGTCACTGGGTTGTGTTGTTGTTGTTGTTGTTGATTTTGGTGTGGTATGTGGTGTGGTGGTGTGGTTGTGGTGGTGGTGTGTGGTGTGTGTGTGTGTGTGTGTGTGTGTGTGTGTGTGTGTGTGTGTGTAGTGGTGTGTGAGTGAGGAGAGAGAGAGAGAGAGAGAGAGAGAGAGAGAGAGAGAGAGAGAGAGAGAGAATCTTCCTCTGCCGCGTTCAGCAGTTTTCTCCCCTGCCTTCTCGGTTCCTTCGCTTTTACAGTCTTCACATGTTTGTTTTTTCAACTCGTGTCACCATTTACGATATACCAGCCTGCTGTATTGTTGTACCCTGACGGACAGGTTGTGAGATAGCAGCCACTGGCATGGGCACTTGGTGTACTACATCCCTCAGTGACAGTCAACATGTCTTTTCTATGTATTTTGTTGTGTTGTATTTTGTTACTCTGAAAGACTCTGTTCATATGGTATTTTGTTGTCATACTGACCCTGACAATATTACTCTGAAAAACTTTGTTCATTTGGTATTTTGTTGTCATACTGACCCTGACAAAATTACTCTGAAAAACTGTTTTCATTTGGTATTTTGTTGTCATACTGACCCTGACAAAATTACTCTGAAAAACTGCGTTCATTTGGTATTTTGTTGTCATACTGACCCTAACAAAATTACTCTGAAAAACTGCGTTCATTTGGCGTGACAGATCAAGCAAAATGGCTGGTGCACTTCGCGTGGCCTTAGTGTATCTTCCTAATATGATGTCAGTAACTACAGGTACTTCAGATTCAAAGTGAGATGACTGTCTTTTGCTTGCCCCTTTTGTGCGACGAAATAATAACGATTTTTCTTTGAAAGTTACTTTGTTAGAACTGGTGTCTGTTTTGTATCTAGATGTGTGTACATGTTGCCTGCTACGCTGATCTTGGTCGGGTTAGAGCTGTGGTTTTCAGCTTGCACAGACAGCTTTGGTGTTGATAGGTTTATGTCGGCCCAGCTGTGGCCATCACAGTCGACTGGGCTGTAAGCAGCAAGAAGACTTGATGATGTCATGCATTGTGTTCCCTCTGTTTCTTCTGTCTGCCAGGAGCGGATCAGGAGGGCGGGGATTAGAGGACAGCTCGGCGGCCAGCCCTACCCCTCACACCGACACACACCCCCCCCCCCCACCTCCCTCGCCACTCCTACCCTCCCCAGCCGACTCCAGCAGTCCTTTTTTTTCACCGCTGCCACAGTTCCTCCCCGGGGCGGAGAGGGAGGAGGGGAGGGCAGGTGGAGCTGCTCTACCCTGCACCACCACCACCACGACCCCTCGGCACCTCGCTGGCTGCAGAGCGGCGGCTTTCAGCAGAAGATGACCACTCCACATCACTCCGTCTCTTCCATCCCCGCTCCTTCCCTTCCTGCCCCCCACCCCCCCCCCTCTCCCTGCCCCCATCCCTCTCCCCCTCCCCCAACCGCCGCCCCGTTCCTCCCTGTCATAAACGTCACATTTCAGGAGGTGTTCATTGGACATGTCATCATTATTACATTCTTTCGCCTGGGTAGCCCCTGTGTAGGAAAATGACATTCTATTAAGCATCTCCTCATCATTCATTTATTTACTTTTGTTTTTGTTTTTTGCCTCTAGGAAACCGGGAAATGAGAAAATTGGTTGCTGGAGGGAAAAATCTAACAAAAGAAGCTAAAAGATTCGAACAGAAACGTTTTTTTGTTTCTGTTTTCGTTTTGTTTGTTTGAAGGGGGTGGGGAGAGGGGTCCGCTCTTTCGTATTTTCCGATGAAACTGGTGTCTTTAAAATTTTTTGATTATGCTTTATGGCAAAAGAATACATGATCGTCATGTTATAGAACGTGTACTTACATCTAATGATCTGTTTTAACCGCCATTTCAGCGCCTTTTCCCCGTCAGACTAACAATGATTTCAAACCCATGTTGCTCCTCCCCGTCAGATTCTGTTATCAAGTTTACAGACACCTGTCTGACTTTTTTCTTTGCCATTTCTGACGGACACGAGGGATTTCCAATCAATACATAGCCTGCCTCACGCAATATGTTAGGCGCACATCCAGCAGGTCGTAGATGTGTGGACATGCATGTCGTGTGAGGCACGAGTGTGTTCACGCCGTAGTAAGTTCACGGCACTGTTTCTGCAATTTGCCTGCCTTCCTGCCGCGGGCGCCGAAAAATGAAATGCAGCGAAAAGTAGGAAGGATAGATGGACAGTTTTGTGTGTGTGTGTGTGTGTGTGTGTGTGTGTGTGTGTGTGTGTGTGTGTGTATGATTTTTTTTCCCTTCCACAAGAGAAGGGGAGGTGAGAAGAGGGTGGGTGGAAAGGGAGGGGGGGGGATGCTATTGAAGAGAATGAGGGGCGGACAAGAATGATACAATATTAGCCGTGGAAGGGGAAGGAGGCAGGATGAGGGACAGAATGAGGATCTATGAAGCTGAACACCTCATCACAAGATGCCATCCCTCAGGAAGCCATTCCTTCCTTTCTCTGTCTTTCCTGCATTTCTTCAGGTTCTTTGTGTAGATATGTACAAAGGAAAAGCTACTCTGCAAAGTTCCGTGCTGATGATGTATAATATATAAGCAGCATGGAACCTTGCAGAGCAGCTTTTCTGTTCTTTCCCCATTATTTCAGCTCAGTCCCTGTATAGCTCTTTGCAGTCACATGCCTCAAGTTAATCTGGCTGATGGGATTCTCCCCTTTGGAAACGGAAGTCGGGTTGATGGCCATTGATATATGATCATGTCCCGCGCTGCTGTTGTTCACTAATGATATTGTTCATATCGCATTTGATTCTGCTCTTTTCTCCTTCTTTTGATCATGGATGACAGCCATGAAATATGCCATCTTTGAACTGTCAGTCCACATACACTCACGCCAACATTCATCGCATAATGACATGAAAAAAAAGTCACATGCGCGCACGCCAACAGAAAATCATTGTCTGCATAGCCTACAGCCGGTATGCATGACACGCATAAAACTACAAACCAACATTCAAGCGCTTTGGTGGCACGCATGCGCACAAACATCTAACGTCATTCACGGCCCTGAAACTCACTCATCGTGATTGTTTATTACCTATTTCGATTTTAAAGAATACCGTCATCTGTTTCACAGTCCCATTGGTCTCTCTAATCGATTTTAAAGCATGTCTTTGGAGTACACCCGTACTGTGTTTCAGGGATCCCAGCTCTAAAATGAAAATCACAAATAACAAACCAACAGCAAGCAGCGAATACAGAAAACTCCAGAGGATTCCAGTGGCATGAACCTTGATAACCATAAAAATCTTCGGAGTTTAATGTATTAACCAATATCCGAACTGTAGGCGAAATCTCCAACTTCCTGTTTGGATTGTTCCTCGATTCCCGCCATTTTCAATTTTTTTTTTCTTGTTCTTCATAACAGTGATCACCCCTTCTTCTCCTCCTCCTCCTCTTCCACCACGCTCCCTCCCCCATACCCCCCCTCCCTCCCCCCTGCCCCTCTCCCCCACAAGCTCTTCTCTCCTTACGAAGTCCTGTCTTTGAAAGCCCTCAGTGCCGCCTATCAATTTGGTAGGTGGGTAATGCAGTCCAGTGTGAGTAATGTGTCCCCCAGGGCCTGTAATACGTTCTGGTGAAAGTCGCCTTTTCTCCTTCGTTTGATTTCTTTTCTTAAGGACAAGGCTATCATTTCCGCATCGAAGCTGTCTGGTCTGCGAGGCGGGGTGTGGTGGGGTGGGGATGGGTAGATAAGTGGGGTGGGGGATCTTCAATCATCGACATAGCCAGCAGGGCTGGGAAAAGAGAGAAGAGAGAGAGGAGAGAGAGAGAGAGGGGGGGGGGGGAAGAGACAGCGAGAGAGAGAGAGAGAGAGAGAGAGAGAGGGGGGGGAGAGAGAGGGGAGAGAGGGAAATAGGAGGAGGAGGAGGAGACAGACAGACAGACAGACAGACAGACAGACAGACAGAGAGAGCATTTGGATGCGGGAATGGAGAGGAAGTGGGGGGGGGGGCTTAGTAAATGAGGGGCAAGAGAGGAGAGAGAGAGAGAGAGGAGAGAGAGAGAGAGAGAGAGAGAGAGAGAGAGAGAGAGTTGATTTTCATGTGGTAGACTTATAAGAAAAAGGGGTGGTCAGGTAGAAAGGGGGGGGGTCGGATAGGGGGGGGGGGAGAGTACAAAGCTAGATTGGATGCAGGGAGGGAGGGGGGGGGAGGAAGGGAGGGGAGGGGACGATGAACGAACGAGGTGCAGAGTGAGAGCGGTATTAGAGGGTATAAGAAGAGGTAGGGGGTAGGAAACTGTCTCTTTGGGCCATTTCTCTCTCTTCCCCTCCGCAAGTGTGGAAGGAGGGGTGGAGGGGAGGGAGGGTGGTGGTGGTGGCTAATTGGAGCCGGGAAAGCCAGGCAAGCAGGCAGCCTGGAACAGGGCTGGTCTGGCACGGACACACTCACACACTGCTACTACCCCCATGGCCAGTTCTTTGAATTCAGTTGATTAGCATCGCTCATACAGCAGAGACAGTCCCCCCCCCCCCCCCCTCCCCCGATGATCATTACGCGCGATGTTCGTCGAAGGATTAGCGTTTGTTACAGTGATTATTAACGAGTTGATGTCTTTACTCTATAAGAGGAAAACCACAATATCGAGAACATCTAGACGGCAACTATACAAGGAGCACACACACACACACACACACACACACACACACACACACACACACACACACCACACACACACACACACACACACACACACACACACACACACACACACACACACACACACACACACACAGAGGCGCGCGCGCGTCGTACGACACCGAATATGGAAAAGGCGACCTATCAGTCGTCAACAAAGCAATTACGTGTATATTAAACAGTTCACAAGTGGATTATTCAAATAAACTCAGTGCTCAGAAGAAAACAAGATCGATTTTGAAGCCTCGATGTGTAGGCTTACATAATACACGAACATATCTCCCCCAGATCGCCTTCATCCCGTGATGACGAACAAATCCACCCTGTGTACGTTTCCCTCCCCATCCGACTCTGTGTGTGTGTGTGTGTGTGTGTGTGTGTGTGTGTGTGTGTGTGTGTGTGTGTGTATGTGTGTGTGTGTGTGTGTGTGTGTGTTGTGTGTGTGTGTGTGTGTGTGTTGTATGTGGAGAGAGAGAGAGAGAGAGAGAGAGAGAGAGAGAGTATACAGAATTTAGAACTTTGTTAGGCAGTATCCCCTCCAACGAGATGGGGTGGGATGGAGGGTATACGGCGTCAGCGGGGTGCCCAAGGCCCTAAGCGTGCGTGTTCATAGCCAATAAAGTGTCCTCAACTGGGAGAGGGGGGAGGGGGGGGGATAAAAAAAAAGCAAAAAAAAAAAAAAAACCGACTCACCAATGTGGCGATCAACAAGTTGGAACGAAGTGGAAAGAGGGGAGTGGAGATTAGGAGGTGGGGATGGCAAGAGGGGGAGGGGGGGGGGGGGGGGGGGGGGGCGAGTTTACGAGGAGGGGAGTCGGGATCGATCAGGTTGGTACGTAGGCTACGTCTAGGGATCGATCGATCGGGTTCCGTGGCCGGAGATGACCCGACATTTAATTAAGAGATCGATGTTGGTCTCCTTTTCCGCCTTTTTGGGGGGAAGGGATCGAGAGGTGTCCGACTTGAAGTGGGGACACAATTGAGGTGGTCGATTTTTGTTTTAGGGAGCATGGGTTCGATTTGCCAGATTGAGCGTCCCCTCACTTTGTATTGGTTGGATTCAGTCCCCCCCCCCCCCCCCCCCCCCAACTTTCCACTCCTTTCCGTCTTTTTCTTTCTGTTCTTTTTTAATAATAAGCAAGTTATTTGACAAGTTGATGCATGTAATCGGTCAGTTTGTTTACGCTCTCTCTCTCTCTCGTCTCTCTCTCTCTCTCTCTCTCTTCTCTCTCTCTCTCTCTCTCTCTCTCTGTCTCTGTCTGTCTCGGGGTCATGTAAACTAAAGGAGTCCATGTATATATGCGCGAATGCCGTATTTCTCACACCGATATGGACACATTTTCTCGCCTCATTCTGTACAGTGGTATTCAGTTTGCGCCCCCACCCTCACTTTTTTTTAAAATCTTTAACTTGACCTATGCTAGGTAAATAATATTCACTTCATGAGTGCCTGATAGCCCCCTCTCCCCTTCCCCCCTCCCTCTAACGTTCCAACACATTCTGTCGTATCACTCTTCATTCCAGACAGTGGTATTCAATTTGCTCGTTAGAAAAGAAGAAAGCCTCCATTTTACAAATGCAGATAAATGGAAACAAAGACAGTGTATTTTCTGTAAGAGTGACCGATGCGTTTACGAACGTGCAGCATGGCTATTGTAAGCTGACAGTAGTATATTAACTGTGTTGCTGAATTTTTTTTTTTTTTTTTTTTTTTTTGTATCTGTGTCCTTCGAATCGGAGCATTTATATTAGCTGCATTTTTGTATGTTTGAGTCCTTCGAATCTGAGCTTTCACATCACGGCTGTCCTTTATAAACCAGCAGCCGTTATTTCGGTTGGTTTAAGGATTCATTGTTACAGTGACTTATCAGCATAAGCTTTGGTATAGCTCTAGTTTCACATTTCCCATAGCAGAACTCAGCGTGGCCTGAAAATAGGAGTGTTTGCCCAGTGGAAGGTTCCCCCCCCCCCCCCCCCCTCTCTCTCTCTCTCTCTCCTTAAATTCACCTTTAGGCTTTCACCATTTGTTTGTTCTTTTTTTATTTGTACTTTTTAAAATAACTTTAATTCATTTGTGAATATGTATCATCTGTAAGGGATTTCTCCGTGAACATCCCTTGATGAGTGCTTTGTATACATGTATATACATACATATACAGTGATTTGTAAGCAATAAGCCACCACGGTGTTATCTGTGTGATATCAGTAACATAACTATAGATCTCTTCCACGTCTTCGATACATCCCGCAGTATTGGTGTGAAGTGACGGTGTCCGTGTCAGTCAGTGCACGATAGCCTGTGTGCAACGTGCCTATCACCGCCAACGTGAGCGTTGTCTTGATTGTCCGCAGTATTAGCTCCGTGGCCTAAGTGTTTTGTGTTTGAATGTGTGTGTTGCGCATGTATATGTACTGGTGTATGTATTGGTTGAAAACTGGAACGTAATATCGAAAGCCAAGCTTACTGGCCCAATCATAAGCCAAGCTTACTGGCCATGTCATAAGCCAAACTTACTGGCCCAATCATAAGCCAAGCTTACTGGCCCAATCATAAGCCAGATTTACTGGCCTAATCGTAAGCCAGGTTTACAGGCTTAAATCGCTTGCTTTGCAGTATACGGTGTTTGCTCAATACTGCTCCGTCTGCTTGTGGATCCTTTGCACCGCTTTGCTGACTCACAAAACAAGATGTCGGCGACTTTGGATTTGATTTGATTGGCTGTGAGAACAAGGCTCCAGGCTTTGACTGGTCAGGGCTGTGACGGCACCGAGCGCTCACACCCAGCAAGCTCAGCGACAGTGGGGTGGTACGGCAGAGAGGGAAATCACAAACTCTTCTGCTGTTGTATTAAGGGCTGATCAGAGTTCTACCTTTTTTTCACGACCTGTGATCAGTCCCTCGAAGGCCTTGTCTGACGAGTTGTCGACAATAAGTAGGAAGAAACTCTAGGGAGGGCTTGACAGCAGAAGGTCTTCAGAGAAGAAATCCCCCTCAGACAAGTGTTTCGGCCCTGAACTCCTTACACTCTAGGGGGGCCGGGCCGCAACCAGGTCATGACTCCCAGATGCCCTCCTACTACCAACTGTGTACCGCAGCACCAGTGTTTGCCTGGCTTGTCAAGTTGGCACTTTTCATCTCTGCTATCAAGTCCCACGGATGCTTAGCTAGCTGCGTGTGCTCATGCAGCATTGTCCATCAAAGTCCTGACCAGTCAACGTCTGTCGGACCCGAGCTATAGTCATCACCATTTTGTTTTGTGAGTTAGAGGCTGGCCTGCGGAATCAGCGGTGGAGTGTAAGCACGGATTACCGCGGAACATGCAGACACAGACGCCGACAGTGGCTTGGCTTGTCGTACACGTCCCAGGTCACATATAGAGCAGCGTCCACAAATAGAGCAGCGTCCACAAACTGAACATAACCCTCTTGATGTTGACGTCACTTCTTCCATTGTTGAGCATTGTCTTTCCTTATGGTCATTATTGTCACTCGTTTGCGAACGGTTTCCCTTCAGAATGTAGTCAGTGTTGAACATTCAGGTCTCTGCATTGGACCACCTGAATGTGTAGACACTACAAACTATCCTATAGCATCCTGTCAGTTTTGAACGTACAGACTTACACACTGAACCTCACGGACAGAAATAACAGCAGAAACTCTCATCTCGGCTTTCTTTCACAAAGTTCTAAAAACTTCTTCTAGGTTAGTTTTTCCTGGTTTAATCGAAGTGGACAGATGAAGTCCAGGTGTGTGGAAAACACTGTGGCTGCCACAGTGGCCGTATTGGCCTTGATGGAGGTGTGGAAAATTGTTAATTGCCCCCCGCCCCCTCCCACTGCATTGCACACACCGTGCTGGAAAAAAGTCATTCGTGACAGCCGACACTGAAGCTTCGGTTTGAAAACTGAAAGCCACATATGTAATACTGACACCCAGCTATTTCAGTCATCTTGCAGACAGACAAGACGAAGCGGGAACAAGCCAGCAAGCTTCAATACAACAATCAGTCATACAGCATTGCACTGGGATATCCTTTCACTCATAGAGTGGAAGCCACAAAAGCAGCTTGCACTCAATTGCTGTTATGATGAGGAAATGCATTATAGCCAGAGCTGTGCCTTCTCTGCAATGATGCAAGTTGCAGAAGTGCAAATGCATTGCATCCAATGACAAATTTACGTGCACAATGTTTAAATTCTCTTAAACAAACGCACACAAAGAAACCCTATAATTTCAGAGATGTTGAGTCTGGCTACATACAAAAATTAAGCGTTTTTGCTGCTAAGGGTGGATGTGCATATTGAAGGATTCTCGGGTGGTGGGGAGTGGAGGGGAGGGGATGACGCCGGGGTAGGGGCATCATTGGAAGTAGGAGTGGGAAGGCAAAGAGAGAGGCAAGGTGACAGAATAGAGATGTCTGTGTGTAGGAGTGCGCTGTGCGTGTGGTTTTCAAGACCAGTGTTGCCAAACATGTTTCCCACTGTACATAAGCATTCTCTGCCCCCCTTCCCCTCTTCCCCCCTCACAGAATCCCCGCACCTGCAGAACTCTTCAGAATGGCAGAAGGCATCACTGCAGCCAGGCTTAAGAGTTCACTTCCAATGCAGGTTTATTTTTTATTCCAAAGCAACATGTTTTTGTGTGTGAGGAGAGAGTGGAGGGTTGGGGTGGGGAGGGAGAGGAAATAAATGGGGGAAATGGGAAGGCGGCAAAGGCGTACGTAAGAGCCAGGAAAGTGTGCAGCTGCGTGTTGAAGTTGTTTGGCTCACTTTCAAAACTCGCTCCTTCATACACATGATCGCGAAATATATTGACCTGGAGGTTTTACTGTCAGGTTACCACTGGAATGATATGTTTAGGAAGAGCAAATTAAAGTTGGAAGATAGCGTCAGTGCTGTTTTGAAAAGGCAGCTGGACTGCCCATATTACATCATGGTAATCCGTTCTTCAGTTCTACGACACCGTAAATTCATTTTCGTTTTGTAATAATTTGGTCTAATCCATGCGATCATTACCAGCATTTCTTGCACCAGTTTCTCGGTTTTCTCTCTGGTGCACAGAAACAATCCCGATGACTACAAATAGCTGACACATCATATCTGACCTAATAGTCAACTCACTGTACTCTCTCTGAACGAAAGTATTGCTTTATTTTTTCCTGGATTTGGTGAAAATGTTTGCGTGAGTGTGCCGAGCCTGCAAGTGTATGGCTTATTTTCCTGAAATGTGGGAGAGCGTGCGTATGATTGCACACAGGTACGTTTGAGCGTGACGGAGATTCATCTGTGAACGGTAGGAACGTCTGTGCATGCTTGTTACCTAAACAGATTTTGTTTTGACCAGAGCTGTATGAAGTGTTCCCATAAGTGTTCCTGTCTTCAGCTCCACGGGAGGCACTGCCAAACAGATGGTGTGTGTGTGTGTGTGTGTGCATAGACTGGTCCCATCAACTGTATTCCAGGAGACTATAGCGCCGTGTTCTGTTAGTGCTGATGAAAGTGTTACGTTGCCTACACCACTGTTACTGATTCTGTCCATGTTGTGATATTCCATAGAAACAAACAGAGTTGCTTGTTCTTGATTCCACAAATGGTGTGTTCCTTGTTGCTCATAGCTTTGAACAGGCGTTGTGTGTCCGAATTACTTTCAAACCTTCTCGAACTTGTGTGTTGATTTTCTTGTTAAACAGACTTGCATGGATACTGGAATTCATTTTGAACAATGCTTGAAATGATGGACAGATAGAAGATATCCTTTTTAAAGCATTGCTAAGGTGTTTGGCAATGCACAAAACATGTTTGGGGCCTGAAAAAAAGCTGTGGTTCCTTTTTGATATCACATGGATAGTTAATGCATTTTCTTATGTTTACTGAAATGTTCTGTGCACTATTCTGTACTTTTCCACTTCATACAGTCCAGAAGCGCATGGTATCCTGTTGGGTCCTAATCACATGACTGGCCGAACTCCAGCTTGAAGCAATGGCAGTTTGTCTGGGCAGAACGTGTGATTTAAACTAAAAATTCAGCAGTGATGGTCAGTGTTCAGGGCTCCATGCTAGATTAAAAAATGTTCCTAACTTCTGAAGGAGTAGGTGACCTGTCCTTCAATCACAATGCGAAGAGGGTGGAATTATCCTGACCATTGCATCGATGGTTAATACCCCCAAGTTTTTTTTTCCATGTTGCTGCCAGTATTGCACTGTACAATATCTAGACATACTATTCTAAATGGTTGAGAACAACCAATGTTCGCATCTGTGAAGATATTACCATCAAGATGAATGGCTGACCAGTGATACATGATCTCTGATATTGAGATACTGCAATGAATGGTTGACGAGTGTCATTATTCTGAGTTATTGAGAAGCAATATGCAATAACTCAGTTTGCGATACTGTTATGAATAGTTGACAAATGGTAAATGATTACTTTAATTGAGATGCTACTTTAATGGTTGACATGTGATACTATTCTAAATAATTGACAAGGTGTACTTAAATGGCCAAACTGAGATACTGCTCTCAATGGTGGAGAAATAATGAATAATCCCAGGTGTCAAGATGCTACTCTAAAAGCTGGACAATATAATCTATAATCACAGGTATTGATACTACTGTCAATGGTTGAAAACTGATAATTACTGGTATTGAAATGCTGATCTGAATGGCTGATAAATGAAAACATAACTACTGGTATGAAGATACCCGTCTGAACGGGTGATCGTACGAAGATACTAATCTGAATGGTTGACAGGTGAAACGCAAAAATTCCTGCTATTGACACAGTATAGCACAAATACTGGTAGTAAGACCCTACTCTGCATAGCTGACAGATGATAATCACTAGCATTAAGTTACCACTCTGAAAGGTTGAAATGAATGGACATAATTGCTGGTATCAAAATAGTACTCCCTATGGTTGTCAAATGATAACACAATTACCAGTATAAAGATACTATTCTGAATGGATGATGAAAGGTGATATAGTAACTGGTATAATGCTGATACTCTGGCTAACAAATGATAACATACTCATAAGTGTTTAGATACTATTTAGGCTGACAAAAGATAACAACTGCTGGTATTAGGATACTACTCTGAATGCTTGACAAGTGATAACATAATCACTGGTGGTGAATTACTACCCTGAATGGCTGACAAATGACGTAATTACTGGTTGACAAACAAAATCATAATTACAGGAATTAAGATACTACTCAGAACAGCTGATAATAGATAATATAATCACTGGTATTTAGATACTGTTCTGAATGGCTGAAAAAGACAACATAATTACTCTTGAATGGTTGACAAAAGATAACATGATTTGTCCAGTACTCCAAAGTCGCCACATAATATCTGACAAGCCCTCTGGCCTGTAAGTACACAGTGCACCTGTTGATGATCCCGTTATTCCTTGCCAGCAATCAGTGGGTTACAGACAGGTGAAAAGGTCCCACAAGAACCAGGGACACTGGGAGGGGTCAAGGCCAGCATCAAGCATTTCCCAACTGCAGTGCCCTGCTGAACGCTGGACAACTGCAGTGCCCTGCTGAATGCTGGACAACTGCAGTGCCCTGCTGAGTGCTGGACAACTGCAGTGCCCTGCTGAACGCTGGACAACTGCAGAGCCCTGCTGAACGCTGGACAACTGCAGTGCCCTGCTGAACGCTGGACAACTGCAGTGCCCTGCTGAACGCTGGACAACTGCAGTGCCCTGCTGAACGCTGGACAACTGCAGTGCCCTGCTGAACGCTGGACAACTGCAGTGCCCTGCTGAATGCTGGACAACTGCAGTGCCCTGCTGAATGCTGGACAACAGTCCTGTTATGAAGGCTGAACATGATGTCTGTTGTAGCAGTCCTGTGATCACGATATAAAAATGAGGTCTAACATGGCTCAATACCTCAGAGCTGAAAATGTGAGAGTATCAGTATTGTGACTCTTTCCTGAGCGTGTGACAAGCGTTGGCATTTGAGATGGTAAACCTGTGTTCACAAGAACTGTCCCATTGTTTCCAATATCTTTTGTGATAGAGCACTCTGACAACAGATCTGAAATTATGCCATGCATAACGAATTAAACAGACATTGAGTTTTGTTTGCAATGTCTTGCCTTTAGTAACCATGGTGCTTCATCGTGATCGGCATGTTCTGAGAAAATGGAATTGCAGGAACAGAACATTGGATATATTACACTGAAAGCAGACACACCTTTGTCACCCAGACATAAACCAGAGTGTCCAGGTTTGAGCCCTTAACTCATGCCGCCCTGCACCAGAGCAATGCACAGGGAATGCTCAGTGTTGGCACTGAACTCTTTGGACCTGAACTGTCTGCCACTTACATTCAAACGTGAAGTAACAAAAAAAGCAATCTAATGTTTGAGGTTGTCAAAGCAGCAAAAGTCCAAAGTGCGAATTATATGGAATTTCTACATGCTGCAAACTGTTGTACGTGTGAAGTTTTCAGCATCATGGTAGAATAGTTTCTGTGGTATTAGAGTTGAAGTGAAGTATCCTGCTTGTTCATGTAAAATAACATTAAATATCAAGGTATAAAAGGTCTGAAAGTACATCATACTTTATGAAATTATATTTCAACACAATCATTTGGTAATAACATGAATTTGTCTTTCGATGAAATTTTGCTGGAAATATTAAAGTTTGAGTGATGTAGCCCTTCAGTTCATGCAGATCAATCCTTACTGGTCAGACAGGGGCTGCTGTTCAGGCTGTGAACTTGGAAGAGTTAAAAGGGTTAATCTGCACTTACAAAATGCTCGTTTGTGACCATCTACCACAAAGAGAGTGCTTTAATCCCTTTTCCAGTGCCGCAAACCACTTTCAGACCAGACAAACGGTACACCATTCCTCGTTCTTTTGTTATAATGCCTACTAGAAACGATGACTGCTTAGTACAAGGCTTATGTAAGACAGCATCCCCTGCTGCAGGATGTCATCATGTCAATCCCAAACCAGACCCATTCACAATACCACACACTTTGACACAAACATCATGTCCATCCAAAACCACACGCATTCACAATACCACACACTTTGACACAAACATCATGTGCATCCCAAACCAGACCCATTCACAATACCACACACTTTGACACAAACATCATGTCCATCCCAAACCAGACCCATTCACAATACCACACACTTTGACACAAGCATCATGTCCATCCCAAACCACACCTATTCACAATACCACACACTTTGACACAAACATCATGTCTGTCCCAAACCAGACCCATTCACAATACCGCACACTTTGACACAAACATCATGTCTGTCCCAAACCAGACCCATTCACAATACCACACACTTTGACACAAACATCATGTCTGTCCCAAACCAGACCCATTCACAATACCACACACTTTGACACAAACATCATGTCCGCCCCAAACCAGACCCATTCACAATACCACACACTTTGACACAAACATCATGTCTGTCCCAAACCAGACCCATTCACAATACCGCACACTTTGACTCAAACAAACCAGACCCATTCACAATACCGCACACTTTGACACAAACATCATGTCCGCCCCAAACCAGACCCATTCACAATACCGCACACTTTGACACAAACATCATGTCCGCCCCAAACCAGACCCATTCACAATACCGCACACTTTGACACAAACATCATGTCCGCCCCAAACCAGACCCATTCACAATACCGCACACTTTGACACAAACATCATGTCCGTCCCCAAACCAGACCCATTCACAATACCGCACACTTTGACACAAACATCATGTCCGCCCCAAACCAGACCCATTCACAATACCGCACACTTTGACACAAACATCATGTCCGCCCCAAACCAGACCCATTCACAATACCGCACACTTTGACACAAACATCATGTCCGCCCCAAACCAGACCCATTCACAATACTGCACACTTTGACACAAACATCATGTCCGCCCCAAACCAGACCCATGCACAATACCGCACACTTTGACACAAACATCATGTCCGTCCCAAACCAGACCCATGCACAATACCGCACACTTTGACACAAACATCATGTCCGTCCCAAACCAGACCCATGCACAATACCGCACACTTTGACACAAACATCATGTCCGTCCCAAACCAGACCCATGCACAATACCGCACACTTTGACACAAACATCATGTCCATCCCAAACCAGACCCATTCACAATACCACACACTTTGACACACACTTTGACACAAACATCATGTCTGTCCCAAACCAGACCCATTCACAATACCGCACACTTTGACACAAACATCATGTCTGTCCCAAACCAGACACATTCACAATACCGCACACTTTGACACAAACATCATGTCTGTCCCAAACCAGACCCATTCACAATACCGCACACTTTGACACAAACATCATGTCTGTCCCAAACCAGACCCATTCACAATACCGCACACTTTGACACAACCAGACCCATTCACAATACCGCACACTTTGACACAAACATCATGTCTGTCCCACACCAGACCCATTCACAATACCACACACTTTGACACAAACATCATGTCTGTCCCAAACCAGACCCATTCACAATACCGCACACTTTGACACAAACATCATGTCCGTCCCAAACCAGACCCATTCACAATACCGCACACTTTGACACAAACATCATGTCCGTCCCAAACCAGACCCATTCACAATACCACACACTTTGACACAAAGATCATGTCTGTCGCAAACCAGACCCATTCACAATACCGCACACTTTGACACAAACATCATGTCTGTCCCAAACCAGACCCATTCACAGTACCGCACACTTTGACACAAACGTCATGTCTGTCCCAAACCAGACCCATTCACAATACCGCACACTCTGACACAACCAGACTCATTCACAATACCGCACACTTTGACACAAACATCATGTCTGTCCCAAACCAGACCCATTCACAATACCGCACACTTTGACACAACCAGACCCATTCACAATACCGCACACTTTGACACAAACATCATGTCTGTCCCAAACCAGACCCATTCACAATACCGCACACTCTGACACAAACATCATGTCTGTCCCAAACCAGACCCATTCACAATACCGCACACTCTGACACAAACATCATGTCTGTCCCAAACCAGACCCATTCACAATACCGCACACTTTGACACAAATTTAACATGCTTAGAGAGGAAATCAAAATGAAGATCACAATGAAGGAACTCAAATTTCATATTTCTCTCCATCTTGCTCTAATTTTTTGGATCAAGTTTGAACTGATCCAATGTGATTTCTGACTATTCTGTAAAGGATGGTTTTACATCTGTCTGCATATCCTGCACAATGGCCCATAGCTATGTCAAGTCAGAGTTTGGCGCAAGTCGAACTCAGAGGTCTCGAGAAACAGGTGTTCAGCAACGAAGTGTTAGGATGGTACTGCTGACAAAACAATCTTCATCTTCTTGGCACCATAAATGAGAGAGAGAGAGATAGAGAGAGAGAGAGACAGACAGAGAGAGAGAGAGAGAGAGAGAGAGAGAGGAGTTACGTTTCATTACTATTGCACTGTCAGTCACAGAGGGCCTTTTCAGGGTTTCCACTGGCTATGGGAAAAAAAAATCATGTCTAACAGAAAGCAAAAGACATAATATGTAAACAAGTGACATACATAAGTAATAATTACTAATCTACCAACATCTGGAAAGAAGTCTTTGTCCAACAGAAAGCATACAACATAATATGTAAAAAAAGCAACATACTTAAGTAATAATTACTAATCCACCAACATCTGGAAAGAGTCTTTCTCTAACAGAAAGCAAACAATGAACATAATATAAGAAAGTAACATACATGACTTAATAAGTACTAATCCACCGACATCTTGTGGTAGATACGACTAGCCTGCACTGAGGGTGTCATGCATTCGGCTTAATTCACTGCCCCCACATAAAGGATGAAGAAAATGGGTTACACATCAAAATCACACACACACACACACACACCACACAACCACACTCGCATCCCCTCAACCCCCCTTCCCCCCCCCCTCCAAAACACACACACAGACACACCAAACAAACAAACACACACACACACACACCAAACACACACACACAACACACACACACACACACACACACACACACACACACACACACACACAGGCCATAAGGGCAAATGCTGCGGAATTGACAGCTAGTGTCCACTCTGAACAGTATTGGCAGTTTCAGCCAGTTTAAAACCATAAAAAGTTATCAACAGTAACAAGAGAAAAAAAAATGACATGACTTTCTCAAACATAGGCATGGGAACACGCACAAAGGAGAAAAACAGTGAACAAAAAGGAGATGACAAGAAATACTGATTCAGACAGCGATAATGGCAAGAAATACTGATTCAGACAGCGATAATAAAAAAAAAAGTGGAAATAACTAACACAAAAGTTCCCTGGACACAACGATGACATGGCCCCCAACGTGTACATCTGAGCATGACTGTAAGTGCATGTACAAATATGCATACAGTCATCACAAACATGTGTAAATGTGCCAGAATATGTATGTTTTCACATACATAAACAAATATATCAAGTGCAAGTCTACATTATTGTCTTTTGGCATTCTCTGGTGCTACATTTGTAAACACCTTCCCATATTCACTTGCATATGCATTTTTAAGTATTCTTTCTCACTCACACAAGCAGGTGCCTTGATAAGCATGCAAGGACTCATACATGCGTAAGGATGTGTGCAAAAGAACTGTTTTGAATTAATGAACTAAACTTAAAGATCACACTGAAGCAAATACATACAAATCCAAACTCATTAGACTATTTTGATTGAGTGGTTTTGCATTAGGGTGCCATCTAAATTGATGTGTTTTTTTGGTCCCGGCAAGCTCCAACCAGCGTGTAGTGTGGGGTACACAGGAAAATGACATCACCCTGTGAGATTTCATCCACTGAATGGATGTGAGCGACACCAGAGCTGCTCACAGTTTCTGACCAATACTGCAGGTGTATGTCTCTCCTAGGCAGGCTGATGCTTGGGAATCTTATGAGAGGAAGCGTCACACTTGTCATGTAGTCTTGGATCAAAAATGGAACTCCTAGAATCTTTTCTATCATCGTTGTTGACCTCATTTAAAAGAAGACGATGATGACGACAATGTCAGATTCTATGTCCGTACATGCCTGCTGTGATGGCGATCTCAGCTTTGATTTCCTCTCTAAGTTTATACCTGTCTTCAGCGTCGACAAGATGAAGGGGACTGATGTATTCCGTTAGATCAGCAAGGTGATCCTCTCCAGGAAGAAACACTCTACTCATGATGGGTTCAAAGCTAAGCAATTCACAGAGTAACACCCAACACATGAATGATAAACAAGGAAAACAACTTCAGCAGTTACAAATAAAAGGGAGAGATTTCTAACAGCCTGTGCACCTCACTGAAGATTTCCCTTTATCAGAAATCATTGTCTTTTGCAGGAAGCTTAGATGATGATCTGCACATGTTGGATCATGACAGGCATCACTGAATACCACTGAAGGGACGGGACAGCTGGGCAGCGTCTGCTCTGACATGGTGCCTGACGAAGACCACATACTGCTGCTCCCTGTGGACTGCCACGGCTGAGGTGGTGGCTGGGAGAGCCGGGGGCCAGTCATGTATGGGATGCACAGAATGAGCAGTGTGCGAGCAATGCCATACACAGGGCATGAAAGATAACTGCATAAAAAAGAGAACAAGAAATAAAAAGAAAACGACACGCACACAGAGACACAGACACGCACACACAGACACAGACAGACAGACACACACACACAGAGAAATCCTCACAACGAACAAACCTGTCCCCCAGCTCCTGCCCCCCCCCCATATCTCCCACTCCCTCCTTGTTTGTCAGCCATCATGCAGCACACAGCTGTTTTCCCTGCAATACCGATCAACAGGTCCAGGTCGTTTCCATGGAAACCAAACAAGACCAAAACATTCCATAGGAATCATCTTCACAAAGACCATCAATACAGACAATTCGCACTGGGTTGCCAAACTTGGCATAGCAGTAATTAAAAAGAAAACACCATGGCTCTCTGTGGTCCAAAAGGCTTTTCTTTTTCCAGTGACAGCCCCACCCCACCCCCGACCCCCTCCTAAAAACTGTCCAGTCCTGTATACAAGAAAAGAAACGTAGCTCATTCCCTTGACAAAGCAAAGTGTCAAACTCTACTCCTACATATGCAGCAGGTAAAACTGCTGGGCCAGCTCGCACCAGGCATGAGAGTTTGGAGTATGTAGCGAATCAAAAAGTCCAACACACATCAATGTACATAAATAAAAGACTGCAAAAGAAAAAGTAGAAACCCATTCTCTGATTCCTGTTCGAAGGGTTTGTAACCCATTTCATCTTCAGATAAAACAGGATAGAAGTTGTGTATTGGACAGGAAGGACATTTTTTTCCATTATCCACTTATTGCCTTGTTTCTTTTTTTTCTCTGTACACCTTGGAAAGAAACGTTCTATAACTGGTCTAAATTGTTTGCAGAGTTGTCACTTTTGCATCAACTGAAAGATCACCAAGATCACTGTTATTAGTCTTTGATCTCTTGATGACTGAAGAGTATAAACCTGTCTGTCCTCCATGGAAATTCAAAAGGAATAAAAAAAAAAAAAATCTGTCCATAATCATTCTGTTCCTACAAATTTACACACTTTCCAAGGTGCTTCTGTTTTTCCTGCATTGCAGGAGACTTTGGAGGGGGGGGGGGGGAGGAAGGGATGCTAAGCTTTCATGAAATTCAATAAATAATGGTGAAAAAGCTGTGCAACCCATCATCAACTGCAACAAAAGCATTCTTCTTAGTTTACATCTGAGACAAATCACTTCAGGATTTCATCTAATACACCTGAAGGCTAATCATAACAACAACAACAAAAAGTGATGAAATACTTCATCATTTCTCACTGTAAAAATAAAAAGTGAAAAATTAAAAAAAAAAAATCTGATAACAAAATGATTAGTCTGGATTTGCCACCGTTCACTTCACTTTAATATACAGCATAGATACTTAAACCTGAATCAAATTTAAAAAAAAAAAAAAAAAAAGGCGTTTCTGTTTCCTGCAGAACCCAATCAACTTTAGATTCAATTAGGACAAACATTCTTCCTGTGGTTTAAACCAATGAAAGGTCCATGGGTTGATGAACAATATCACACACAGAGTAACAAATAACAAACTGATCAAAAATTGCATCAGTAGTACATAACCTTGTGAAGACAAGCGATAATCACATCAATCATAAAAACACATTTTGTTTCTTTTAACACAGTTGTTTTTTTTTTTTCATATCTTATGTGCTCTGCACATTTTAGTCGCTGGATATATTTTGTACATGTTCTTCACAGTTTGATACATATACTGTAACTTTTAGCATGTTATTTGCATGTCCATACAAATGTCATACATACTCTGCAAAATTCACCACATATTCTGCACACATTAACGTACATTCTGAACATTTCAGCATATAGCTTACAAATATCAGCACACACACATAACAGTGCTTTTCATAACAAACACTTAATTTAGTACTAAAAATGGAATAAATTACACTTATCAATTCAAATGTTTCAGTGCATATTTTCACACTTTTCAGTTCACACTGAACACATTTTGAAACATACTCTGCTTATTTCAACACCCACACTGCATATTTCAAGACATTTAACGTACACAGTACACATTTCAATGTACAGACTGGGGTGGGAAATAACGCCTTCCTTCTGAGACCACGATCACTGAAAGCTATCAACAGACATAACAACATTTCATTAAAGAGTAACAATCCTGTACACCTGACTTACGAGAATACTGTGCTAACTGTTGAACATGTGTATCAGTACCAGTGCTCTTTTTCCTCCCCTCTTTATATTGGTTTCTTTTACTCCATATTACACTTTTTTTTTCTAGAATTAGTAAAATACTGAAGAAAATAATTTCATACCGAGATCTAAAACCATCGGTAAATATGACTTAACATGAGCAACGGTGGGAAGTTCTGCATAACCGCAAATTACAAAACTTGATGCGCATGTCAAGACATACATCACATATTTCAGTAGGCAATGTTTTCGTCAATACATACATCATGTTTAGTACATATTATTCCAGTCAAACCCATCTGGCACATTTACACCTGTGACATGGTCCCTTGTGGCAGTCTGGGCTGTGACAACATGAAGTGAACCTTGCATACCTCAGTGCACTGCACTGGTCCAGTCACACATCACACTCTTCACATCTTGGACCCACTTACACCAACTGTATTTTAGATCCCTGTTTTTGCCATTTTTACATTTTCATACTTCCACAAGTCTCTTTTTTCTTTTACTCTTCTACAACACTGTAAAACCTGCTTCTAGATCAGGGCACACATGGAAAGGGCTTAGAGTCTGTCAAAAAAGACACGCTCTCCCAAAACAAGTTTGGGAAAATGGTGTGTTACGTTTTCACAGGTGTTCAACTAGAGTATCCAGGGAGAACGTGCTGAAGGCATTTTCCAAGGTCAAAACATTGGTGAGTTTCTACAGCACGCCCAAAAAGACAAGTGACTATGTGATCACAGCCTGACCAGTTATCAAAGTGGGCGACTGATAATCAAGAGCAAACATGACTTCTGAATGATTCCATCACAGATGGTCACATTTAACACATACTGTGCAACACACACTGCATCGTTCAATACAAACCTGCAACTCCGAACACAGACTTATATCCAGACTATTTCATCATGCAACCTTTCCACTTCTCTGGGCTCAACTGGGACCAGGCCAGTGCAGGCATCACGTTCTGAGCACATTCAGCACACACTTGGGACAGGCCGGAGGCAAGAGCCCTTGGGGTCACGTTCTGAACACATTCAGCACACACTTGGGGCACACCAGAGGCAAGAGCCCTTGGGGTCATGTTATGAACACATTCAGCACACACTTGGGACAGGCCGGAGGCAAGAGCCCTTGGGGTCACGTTCTGAACACATTCAACACACACTTGGGACAGGCCGGAGGCAAGAGCCCTTGGGGTCACGTTCTGAACACATTCAGCACACACTTGGGACAGGCCGGAGGCAAGAGCCCTTGGGGTCACGTTCTGAGCACATTCAGCACACACTTGGGGCAGGCTAGAGGCAAGAGCCCTTGGGGTCATGTTCTGAGCACGTTCAGCACACACTTGGGGCACGCTAGAGGCAAGAGCCCTTGGGGTCACGTTCTGAGCACGTTCAGCACACACTTGGGGCAGGCTAGAGGCATTAGTCCCTGCCGCTGGTAATACTGCTGCAGCAGAGAGGCTGTGGCCGGTAGTTTACAGCCGGTCGCCCCTGACGACGACCTGCCCCCCAGCTCCTGCAAGGATGTTGTCATGACAACCTCGGTGAACGCCGACTGGGTAAAGTGATGACCGCAGGTGAACAGAACCACAGCACCAGGCTGCGGGTCGGCGTCGCCCACCTGGCTCTGTGTGTCTGCACATCAAGAGCAAGGCATTAGATTGTTCTGTTTGACCTGTGACAGTGTCATAAAACATGTGACTATATTAAGCCTCGTAAGAGAAGATACCCTACTGACGAAAACAAGCTTTCCAAATTATTAATAGTAATATTAATTTATTTGGCCACATGTTTACAGCATAAAATGTGCTCCAAGAAAATGAAACTAACCAACTAGCATATTCTGCAGCTTATGATCTTCAAATGTTGAACTTGCAGACAGCTCTGAAAAGGTCTGGTTGGCTGGCTGGGTTATCATCATGGAACTAGAATGACAACTTGAAAAAGTTTGTGCCAAATTTTGTAGTTGTTCATCTTGTGTTTCACTTTTCAAAACTACAGTGTGTCTTCACACAGTGCTGGCTTACAATGTCCACTTGGCCTTCAGTGTCCTATGGATGAGCGTGTTATCAGAAGCTGTGTGCCTCACTGGAATGAAAGTCCTGTGGTTAGATCCATGAATTTTCAATCTGAAGGCTGCACATTCAAACCCCTCAAATGATCATGTCTGGAATTTATTTTCCAGTCATACAGGTCCACATGCATTCCTTCAAAAGACCCCTATCTATTAAAAGAAAAGAAAAGAAAAGAAAATAACCAACAACAACTAAAAATAACAAATGTTCAACATCTAACCCTTCAAAAACAAACAAAAAAATCTGGCACAGAAAACATGCATTTGTCCAATAGCTGCCCCATTTGTGGTTATTAAATGTGGTTGTCTGGTGATTCATTCACTTTTACAAATAAAGAAAAAAGAAAAACTATTCATTTTGTGAGTGATTATACTTCAGACATTTTTTTTTTCATGGCAATCATGATTTGTGCATACCAGCGTCACCCTTACCCAGCCAGGTTTCACGAATTGTTTGTTTTTGGATTCACATTGTCTACTAGTCATGGGAGCCATGGAAACAAGCAACCACTTGAGAACAACATATAGCGGAAACACTCGATTCTGACATTCCACATAAAGACAATATGAGTGAAAATTACCAACCTACATCAAAATACGAATTTACTCTGCATTACAACTATCCTTTAACCTAAACTTACGACGGGCCAGTCTTGGTCTATTACAACTTTTCTACTGAACACTGAAGCCAATGACTGACTGAAAGTAGAGCAAAAATGGTGCAGCGATGATCAGTCAAATAGCTGGAGATCTAACGCCAAAGTTAATACTGCTCAGAATTCATCTCCCTTGCAGCATTTTCATGCTTTCCATCAAGAAGATTTTTGTACAAAATGACACCATCATCATTGCAAAAACGAAAGGCGTTAACCTAAGAACAGGTATTGAAATGGTCAAATTCCGTGAAAGAGGTGACTGAGCTATGTAGATGACTGAATTACTGGTAGTGGGAAAGACACACATAATCAAAACATGAGTGATTAAAGAAACGAAATCAATTTCTGGCAAATGGAACAGTGGAGAGTGTGGGAACAGAATGATGTTGAAAATCTGATAATCAATATACACAGACATTCATGAAACCTGATTTTTGCAGAATTTTCAGTTACAATATGAACTCCTATTGCAAAAGCAAATGTAAGTGTTTTTTTTTTGTTAGTATGTTTGTTTGCTTTTTTGATGAGTACATCTATAAACAAAACAATGGCTAACACAACACCCACCCCCTTTATGATCTGTTGGTTGTGACCTGACAAAGTATGACCTGATGACCAAGTATGACCTGATGACCAAGTTGACTGATGACCAATATGCTGATGACAAAGTATGATCTGATGATGATGACGACTTATCTCACCTGTGCTCTGGGCATACAGGTGGTCCAGCTGACTGCGGGTGAGGTGGATGGTGGAGGGGGAGGTCTTGGACACGCTGCGCACAATGTCCTGCCACACACGCTGGTACGGGATGAGGTGGGACTGGGGCTGCAATGTCACTGCCGCTCTGTGGGGCGGCTCACCTGTGCCATGTAAACAAAGGCACTGCACTGGTACTGCGACATCCCCATGTGACACTCCCACACATGTAGACGACTCCTCCCCTTTACATGACTTGCTTCTCTCACAAAGTTTTGTGCCCTCTGCACTAAAATCACTTCCCCAGCTGACTCCCTCCCTTTCAACACTTTTTATCCAAAACAGTTTTTGATTATCATAGATTTACCTCCTCATACAAATTCTCTCCCTTTGAGACTCATTTTTAAACTACTTTTCTCTTTGTGTCTACATTTACCTCTCCATGACCCCATACTGATAAAGACTTGCTTTTTTCTGTATCATTTCTGTCTTTGTCTAAATTACATTTACCTCCCACAAAAAATTTTCTTTGGAACACTTCTGTCTTTGTTAGAACTAAATTTTCCTCCTAATGAGGATTTCTCTTTTCTGGAACTTTCATGTCTCTGTCTAGACTGGACTGACCCCACAAGACTCCCACACAATAAAACCTTGTTTTCCTGGACAATTTTTTCTTCTTCATGGCAAATTCATCTCCTGATAATGATTCAATAACAAAAGACTTCATTTAAAAAAAAGAATTTACAGAGGTTGGTTTGGAGAATTTCAAGTTTGCATCTAGACAATTCTCTCATCTTATTCTCGTTCTCATTCAACGCCTTCTTCCTTGCGCTGAACTCTGAAGCGATCAAAGCTAAGTGAATTTGCGTTGTTCTATTCGTTTGTGTCTTACCTGAAGAAGACCCAAGAGGTCGAAACGCGTTGTGTTTTGTCTTGTGACTCGTTTTTTCCACGTTTCTCTGGGCGGTTCGCTAACTTTTATTTAAGATTTGTTTAGATTTCCGCCTGCAGTCGTCTCACTTTGCAACTAGATCTCTCATCTTAGTCATTAACTCATTTATCCATCATCTATGAATCCTGTGCGGTGTGGTCTTGAAACTTAGCAGATGTGGTGTAACATATATGGACTAGTCCACAAAGTGTGACACCTCCTTGATGAAATTGAAACTGAAACCCTTCTGTTAAAGATTTGACTATGCTGGACTTCCAATGAAAGACTTGTTTTTCCATGAACCCTGTTGTCTGTGTCTGGAGGAACAATCTGTTTTGTTTCATCCTGTCAAGGGGGCAAACCAACCAACCAACCAACCAGCCAACCTACATGGGCGAAAACATAACCTGCAAAAGTAGGGCCAAAAATGATCAACCCTCTTCAAATGAGCTAAGAAATAAACAACAACAACAAAAATCCATCAACCTATCAATGAATGAGAGGCCAAATCATGTCAAGCCACACCTCAACAATCTGTGACCCTTCCTTCCTGACTTTCAAGTCTGCACTTAAAACTCCTCTGTTTAAACACCAGTTACAAAATACCACCTGAAATATTACTGAATTGCAATATGTCACTTGCAAACTTGCTCATGTACCAAAAAGCTGTTCACCATGTTATACAGTGTATGTGTATGTGACACAGTGTGCCAGTGTGTATGTGTGTGTGTGTGTTTGTGCGCGTGCATGCGTGTGGACGTGCGTGCTATGTGTATGTCCAGCGCATATTTTAGATACTGAATTGCTAAAATTTGTAAAGTGCTCTGTAGCCTACATTGTTAGGATGGGCACTATAGAAATTGTCCTCATTATTATTATCATTATTAATAAACAAAAGCCTGACAACCAGAAAAACAAACAAAAACTCCCCCCACCTGGTTGGCCGGTAGTCTGGTCAGGGAGCCAGGTAGACAGCAGCTGTACAGACGTGGATGTGTCGGCCGTCAGCACAGCATTCAACACTCGTAGGCAGAAAAGTGACGTAAAGCGCTGGCAGTAGAATTCCCCTTCCTGACCACGCTGTTGGGCTGGCACCTGGCATCTGGCAAATGAAGCACCATGTTAATTTATTTATCAGATTTATTTTCCCAAAGGCAATAGAAGCATAAAATAATATAATGCACACAATTTTTCAATACAAAACACAGTAATGTTATATGTAGAATTCTTCCTGCTGAAGAAACTTCAATTAAGGGCAATGCAAAGTATTTTCCTGCATAGTATTTGTCCTCACTAGCAAAATCATGCACGGTGCAAGGTTACGTATGGCATTTCCTAAGCAGTTAAAGAAGCTCAATGGAATTCTATGCATCAGATTTTTCCCCACAGGCAAACTGAAGCTTAATGTAGTATTAAACACATACTTTTCCCCATTAGCAAAATGAAGCACAATAAGATGTTCTATATGTAATTTTTCCTCACATGCGATGAAGCACAGTATAACATTATACGCTGTCTTTAGCCACCTGGAGAGTCCTTTGATCATGTACCTGAACAGTAAGGTGGCCAGGTGAGCGGCCAGGTGAGACAGATGAGGCTCCAGCAGCTGCTGTAGCTCTGACACAGGCAGCTCATGGTCCAGCCAGTGGTTAATGATCTGTTGCACACACAAACCAACGATGTGTATACACCTGTAAGTATGTATATACACCTGCCATACGTTTTACATAGTATGGCAATTTGGAATACAAGGTGTATTTTTTCATCTTTAAAAAAATCAACTTCATCAGCAGAAAAGGTGCTTTGGAATACGTCGCATCAGTTTTGCTGCTTACAAAACTGCAGTATGCAGTCATATTACAGAGGCTGCATTTCAGCACACAGGTATGAAAAATACTGAGTTGGTGCTAGGTTGTTGTGCTCACAGGAAGACCGAAACTTTGAATTAGGGAGAACAAGACACTGAAACTGATTGGAAGCCATGTGTATGAGGTGGTCCATGCAAATTTGGTTGCCAAAATGTATACAGCCATACATAATGTGCTTTGGGATATAATGCATCCTATTCAATATTTGGGGGAAAAGTACCACTTTGTAATCTGGAAATAACACTGCACTGACAAATGTAATCAGACTTGTATTTTAACCCACTGCTCCCACACACGTTTGTAATCTAGCAGCTCTTCAAATATCTTTGCTTCAAAGATCCATGTGGTGTGGATGGCTGATTTCAGTGGTAGTCTGCATGAAAAATAAACTGAGTACAGACATGCAGTCCAGGTACGAATACTTCAACCCTTACAACAGTGTTCATAGTCATTTATTCTGAGGTGTTTAGGGTGTCGTCACACAAGTCAGCTTTACCTTCTCACTCACTCTGTTTTTTTTTTTTCATCCTGAGTTTTAATGATCTGCTTGTCATCTGGGACACTGCCTCAGGTCATCTAATTGACAATGTCATTAATCCAAGCCAGATACCTCCAGAGTGCCTCAAAGTAGGATTCAACTCAATATAAGCTGCAGAAGGGTGCAGGACACAAAGTCTTCAACTGAAGTATATTACAGGACACTAAGATCTCAACTGAAATAGGACGCAGGATATTACAATCTCAGTTGAAGTAGCGTACAGGACAGAAACTTTTCAACTGAAATAGAGTGCACCACACTAAGGCTTTAACTTCAATAGGGTGCAGGACAAGAAGACCTCAAGTGCAGGGCACTAATATCTCAATTGAAATAGAGTACAGGACACTTAAGTCCTCAACCGATACAGGGTGCAGGACACTGCAATCTCAGCTGAAGTAGGTGCAGGACACCAAGTCCTCAACTGATACAGGGTGCACGACACTGCAATCTCAGCTGAAGTAGAGTGCAGGACACCAAGT
Organism: Conus canariensis; assembly: GCA_033310375.1. NCBI lineage: Eukaryota > Metazoa > Mollusca > Gastropoda > Neogastropoda > Conidae > Conus > Conus canariensis. Next base: position 34,587,628 of record CM065734.1, on the reverse strand, counting down.
CCTCAACTGATACAGGGGCAGGACATTGCAATCTCAGATGAGGAAATACTAACTTGCACCCTACTTCACATGAGGACACACTAACTTGCACCCTACTTCACATGAGGACATACTAACTTGCACCCTACTTCACATGAGGACATACTAACTTGCACCCTACTTCACATGTGGACATACTAACTTGCACCCTACTCCAGATGAGGACATACTAACTTGCACCCTACTTCACATGAGGACATACTAACTTGCACCCTACTTCACATGAGGACATACTAACTTGTACGCTACCTAGGATGACGACCTTGTTTCCTGCAATACAACTTAGTTGAGGACCTAGCATCTTGTACCCTGTTTCAATTGAGGGCCTTCAATCTTATGTTCTACTGTAGTTGAGGAAGCACTGCTTTGCATCCTACAGTAGTGGAGGGCCAAATAACCTGCACACAATTCCAACTGATGAACCAGTTTGTGTCCCACTTTAATGGAGAGCCTCAGATCTTGCATCTTACTTCAGTTGAGGAATCTGTGCATGGCACCCTGCTGAAGGTGCTACCTAGCGTCTCATCCCCTGTTGCACCCTGCTTCAGTTTTAAAGTGAATACTTTACACCCTACTTTGGCTGAGGGCCAAGCGTCTTGCATTCTGCTTTAGCTGAAGAGTAAAGAGAAAACTACAAGGTCTTCAGCTAAAGTAGGGCACGGGATCTAACGACCGTGAGATTACAAGCCCTCACTTGGATCTACATAAACCTGGATGGAAATACACATTTCTTGTGCCATGGAAACACTGTATGTTATACAACCTTGTTAGTTTGAAATGCTATCCACTTATAGAACAGTAAACAACACATACTGACCTCCAGACACAGAGTAGACAGTTTCTGTTCCTCCTGTGGGGCTCCCCTCTCTCCTGACACCGCCAGTCTGGAATAAAATGATAACGATGATTAGTTTACAGGAAACATGGTGATGATGGTGGTGTGTGTGTGTGGGGTGTGTGAGTTTGGAATCAAACTCTATGAGACCATCTTCCTCATTTATACACTTAAAAACTCTCAATTATTTACAACTTCCATATATATTTATTTATCTCTGTCAACATTTGACTCATGTATGTTTAACAGTCTGTATATTTACCTTGTTTCAAGGGAAGGTGGCTGGGTGGGGAGGGGGAGGAGGTGGGGGGGATTGTGTAAGTTACGTGACAGAAAAAAATGTAAAGTTGATTACGCACCCATAACTTAAGGCACAGATTAAATCCAAACTCAATTTACTGTGTCTAAACATAAGTCTCTTCTTTTTAATATAACCCTTTAGACCACACATAACTCATGCATTTACTTACTTGAGATGGAAAGAAATGACTTGTTTGCTGAGGTCTGCCATGGAAGCGGCAGAAAGATCATGCCGTGCATCTGTCAGTGCCAGCAGTCTGTAGCACAACGCCTGTATCACAAACACACAGCAGATCAGTCTGTAGCACAACGCCTGTATCACAAACACACAGCAGATCAGTCTGTAGCACAACGCCTGTATCACAGACACACAGCAGATCAGTCTGTAGCACAACGCCTGTATCACAAACACACAGCAGATCAGTCTGTACCACAACGCCTGTATCACAGACACACAGCAGATCAGTCTGTACCACAACGCCTGTATCACAGACACACAGCAGATCAGTCTGTAGCACAACACCTGTATCACAGACACAGCAGATCAGTCTGTAGCACAATGCCTGTATCACAGACACACAGCAGATCAGTCTGTAGCACAACACCTGTATCACAGACACAGCAGATCAGTCTGTAGCATAACGCCTGTATCACAGACACACAGCAGATCAGTCTGTAGCACAACACCTGTATTACAGACACAGCAGATCAGTCTGTAGCACAATGCCTGTATCACAGACATAGCAGATCAGTCTGTAGCACAACACCTGTATTACTAGCACACAGCAGATCAGTCTGTACCACAACGCCTGTATCACAGACACACAGCAGATCAGTCTGTAGCACAACACCTGTATCACAAACACACAGCAGATCAGTCTGTACCACAACGCCTGTATCACAGACACACAGCAGATCAGTCTGTAGCACAACGCCTGTATCACAGACACACAGCAGATCAGTCTGTACCACAACGCCTGTATCACAGACACACAGCAGATCAGTCTGTAGCACAACGCCTGTATCACAGACATAAGCAGATCAGTCTGTACCACAACGCCTGTATCACAGACACACAGCAGATCAGTCTGTACCACAACGACTGTATCACAGACATGGACACGCAGATCAGTCTGTACCACAACGCCTGTATCACAGACATACAGCAGATCAGTCTGTAGCACAACACCTGTATCACAGACACACAGCAGATCAGTCTGTACCACAACGCCTGTATCACAGACACACAGCAGATCAGTCTGTACCACAACGCCTGTATCACAGACACACAGCAGATCAGTCTGTAGCACAACGCCTGTATCACACACACACAGCAGATCAGTCTGTAGCACAACACCTGTATCACAGACACACAGATCAGTCTGTAGCACAACGCCTGTATCACAGATACACAGATCAGTCTGTAGCACAACGCCTGTATCACAGACACACAGATCAGTCTGTAGCACAACACATGTATCACAGACACACAGATCAGTCTGTAGCACAACACCTGTATCACAGACACACAGCAGATCAGTCTGTAGCACAACGCCTATATCACAGACACAGAGCAGATCAGTCTGTACCACAACGCCCGTATCACAGACACAGCAGATCAGTCTGTAGCACAACGCCTGTATCACAGACACACAGCAGATCAGTCTGTAGCACAACACCTGTATCACAGACACAGCATATCAGTCTGTAGCACAACACCTGTATCACAGACACACAGCAGATCAGTCTGTAGCACAACACCTGTATCACAGACACAGCAGATCAGTCTGTAGCACAACGCCTGTATCACAGACATAGCAGATCAGTCTGTAGCACAACACCTGTATCACAGACACACAGCAGATCAGTCTGTAGCACAACGCCTGTATCACAGACACACAGCAGATCAGTCTGTAGCACAACGCCTGTATCACAGACACACAGCAGATCAGTCTGTACCACAACGCCTGTATCACAGACACACAGCAGATCAGTCTGTACCACAACGCCTGTATCACAGACACACAGCAGATCAGTCTGTAGCACAACGCCTGTATCACAGACATACAGCAGATCAGTCTGTACCACAACGCCTGTATCACAGACACACAGCAGATCAGTCTGTACCACAACGCCTGTATCACAGACATGGACACGCAGATCAGTCTGTAGCACAACGCCTGTATCACAGACACACAGCAGATCAGTCTGTAGCACAACGCTTGTATCACAGACACACAGCAGATCAGTCTGTAGCACAACACATGTATCACAGACACACAGCAGATCAGTCTGTAGCACAACGCCTGTATCACAGACACACAGCAGATCAGTCTGTAGCACAACGCCTGTATCACAGACACACAGCAGATCAGTCTGTAGCACAACGCCTGTATCACAGACACACAGATCAGTCTGTAGCACAACGCCTGTATCACAGACACACAGCAGATCAGTCTGTAGCACAACACTTGTATCACAGACACACAGATCAGTCTGTAGCACAACGCCTGTATCACAGACACACAGATCAGTCTGTAGCACAACACCTGTATCACAGACACACAGATCAGTCTGTAGCACAACACCTGTATCACAGACACACAGCAGATCAGTCTGTACCACAACACCTGCATCACAGACACACAGATCAGTCTGTAGCACAACGCCTGTATCACAGACACACAGCAGATTAGCAGTCAGCAGACCTCATGTATTCCTACAGCAGCCCCGTGCAGAAAAATGAACGTCAGTTACTTTCAGATTCTGTGTCAGATTGCTTTCAAGACATTCTGCTTGTCTGATGGTGCCCATGTCAAAAGATGGTTTGGCAGACAACACATTATCTTGGAAGTAAATGAACCTGAAGTCTGTGGTCTGAATCTCATACAGGACAAAATTTGTTGTTTGAGTTTCTTTTTGGTTCCCCTTTCCGCTTAATCTTCAGCAGAGGCTGGAGTGATAGTCTCCCAGATGAAACAATGAACTGAGGTTCTGTGTGTGTGTTTTTAATAAATCAATTCATTTCTATTTTCAGTTTATTTCTTTCCCTTTCAGCTAAGAGACACCTCCACCAATTTATCTGTCCTTGTCTGGGAATGTAACAGCACATGCAACTGAAATCTAATCCATTTTATTTTGTTTCATAATTTCACTGTTCATACATGACGGAGAGTCAGTGTACACAACACAGGATCATCTGCACATATTCCAGAACACTAAATCATCACCCAATTTTTAGATATCCACTCAAACAGCAACAAAATTCCTGTAGATCTAAGGAAGGCTTTTATCTGTGTCTTAATCTTCTCTCCATCTTTCTGCAAACATCTGATGAAACTCCTGTGTTAATTTTTTTTCACAGAAAAATGCCCTCACTTAACACAATGTAAATAACTCAGCGGCAGCGCAGCATCTCCTCAGGTGGGTTGCCTCATGACAGCCTGACCCAGACTGTGGATTACTAATGTAGATGCTATGACCCCAAAAAAGCATGGTGGAGTAGAGGGGGTGGGAGATGGCAAGGGGTGGGGGGTGGGGGGGGGGGGTAGGAGGCAGTCTGAGCAAAGTGAGAGCAGTTCCACAAAGGTGGCACTAAGGATGACGAACAGAAAAAAAAAAAAAAAATGAAAAGAAAGGAAGAAGGCGGAACACCCACCTGGACATGCCTGTCGTCCAGCGTGCAGAGGTGGGCGGCAGTCAGGTAATCCTGCAGGTCCACACAGTGCTGAAGAACCACCGTGCTGTCCATCCAGTCGCCCAGGTGCTGCAAACACCACCACACAATGCCTGCTCTTACACTTACACTTTTACATTACTGTACAGTTGAGCATGATTTCAACTGTAAACACAATCTTACCATCAATCACAAACAAAAGTTGGCAGACCATATTTTTCATTAGTACATCCGACAAAAGCAAAGAATATGGAAAGAATATCAGAAATGAATCAGACCGTTAAGTGCTTTGTGAGAAACGTCAACAAAGGCAGAGAAAATCAGTCTTCATGATCAATCTGAACATGGGTATGAAGTCAGTCTGAAGCAGTATGCCATAAAGAAATCTATATAAAACATACACAGACTTTCATCTTAGCTTAACTCACTCTGCACTGCACATTCTTCCTGATATTTTCACTACACATGGCCCAGTGTAACAGATCCTCTAAACTGAAAAACAGAATTGTCAAAAATTAATTCTCAACACATCCAGTACACTGGTCAAGAAGAATGAAACTGATCTTAAAAGAACATCCCTAAAATATTCTCTAAATCAAAAAGAATAATTGTGAAAAAATAATTATCAACACATCCTGTACACTGGTCAAGTAGAATAAAATTGATCTTAAAGTTAATCCTTTGGATAGGGATGGAGAGCAGCCACAGCTTTGATTCCGACATGAAAAACATAGAAACATTCAGATCAAAAGCAGCTGTGTCACACATTTTCAGAGTGTAAGGAAATCCACAGTTTGGTGCTTGCCTCTGATTGCAGAAAGACCAATGATATTTCAGTCAGCTCCTAACTGGGTTTACAGTGTTAGGCACAGTCCGTGCTTGGTCCTCTTCAATCCCTGTGGGGGAAAAAACTGGATCCACACAGAATATGTGTGTCTATGTGTTGAGTCTACTTTATATATACTCAGGTTCAAAACATAAACTCCACAACACTTTTTCATCCTACCCTCAAATGCTCTCAAACACACACACACACACACACACACACACACACACACACACACACACACATACACACACACACACACACACACACACACACATGCACACACATATGCACACAGAATGATTTTAAAGACAAATAAATTTACCTACAAAACCCCACAAAGAATTTGGGCCATTAATATTCTATCATAAAAATAATTTGTTCACATATGGATGTATCTGAATATGTGCTTTTTAATATGTTCACACACATTCATGTCCAGTTGCTGTCCTGCACTGTAAAGTACTGTTCCTGTAGATCCTTTCACATGCATTACATCAGTGGTGCTTCAGTTTTTTCCCCTTTCTTTATCATCTCATCCAAAAGACCACCCCTCTCACTTAGCTGTTTGACAGAGAAGTAAACAACCTGGAAAACCTCCTGCTTCCCACCCCCAAGGCCACTACAACTCTGCCATGAAACTGCAACAAAGGTGTACACTGGTCTATCCACATACAGAAAACACGTAATCCGTAAATCACTTGTCCATCTTCCCTCAACCCTACCCCTCCACACACATACATGTGCACAAAATCTGACCTTGACTAGCAATGGGATAACGCTGGTGTGGTAAGGGAGCTCACTGGGGCAGACAGACTGAAGACTGGGCAACAGGAAACTGTCTCCACCTCCACCCTCCTCTACCTGCAACAAACCACCTTTCCTTCAGATGCTACTCAAAAACTTCGAAAATAAACTAAAAACTTTCTTTGAAGATGCTCCGAAGATTTTCCGTAAAAATGAAAAAACAAATAGTGTCGATGTTTCGGTCATAGACTGTCTTCAAGACACAGATGGTGTACAACTGAAACATAAACAATTTTTGTTTCATTCAAAACGAAGACGGTCTATGACTGAAACATTAACAATTTTCATTTCATTCAAGACGAGGGCGGTCTACGACCTAACCAGTGACATATTTGTTCTTTTATTGCCCTGGACCAAAATGTTGGCAACTATTGTTCCTTTAATTCTACAGAAAATCTTCAGGGTATCCTCAAAGAAAATCATGACCTGTGACAAAGAAGACTGGCAGTCAAGAAATCATTTTCACTTGAAGGATCACTTCAAACCACTTATCTACAATATATTTCAAGTGCCATGCATGTTTGCGCCACCTCACTGACTGGCATGAATGCAAAAGTAAATCAAAATGTGTTGCAGAGTGTGGATGATGTTTGTATGTAAACCATGCAAAACAATTCATTCAGGCCTTAAAAACAGACTGTCAGGCAAACACAAACATATATCAGGATCATCTTTATTAGACAAGGTTTCAGTTGTCAGATTACTGCTCATCTTTAACGAAATTTGTTTTTTGAAATATTAAGTAAAAAGCTGGACAAACTGAGTGATTCTCATAATCTTTTGAGCAGTACGTATCAACTGGAATGTTGGAAGGCAATATTACAACAATTTTTGAAGAACTGAATGTATTAATGACAAACCCTATCAATACCCGATGAAGTTATTTCAACCCAGCACAAAAGGCTTCAATGAAATGAGTCTAACATTGCCATCATTTCCAGTCTGTTCATTCCCCAAGCCTCCTCAGTTCTCTCTGACGCTAGACTAAAGCAGCCAGGAAAGTTCTTGAAATGCTTCTGTCAAATCTTCAAAGTTTTTCTTGAGTCTACCATATCTTTACCGAGGATACAAATAGTAAACTTTTTTGTGTGTTCTACCCTTAAATAAAAATATTACAAAAGTTTGTCTACTTTATTAAAACATGCTGCAACTTTGCTTCAAGGAGGTCCATTTTTCAAGGATATCTGGGAAGATGGCACAAATGCTCCTTCAGCCGTATAAAACAAAATGTACAAAGGTCCAAAATGGAAAGGCCCATAAGTCTTGTGGACATGCTAGCGTAAAATGAAATCATGTCATCAAACCAGAATGCATTCATGAAAAAGCAGACATCCTCCTGCGGTCCACACCTGTGAACAGACACAATCAGCGCTCTGTACCTGCCCCTAAATTACCCAGTGTAGTGTGTGTAGCACGAGGAGGGATCCAGGTGAGATGTAGATCCCCAAAGATAGCCCTTACACCTGCCTGTTGCAGTATCTGTACAGAGACAATGGGGATCCAGGTGAGATGTAGATCCCCAAAGACAGCCCTTACACCTGCCTGTTGCAGTATCTGTACAGAGACAATGGGGATCCAGGTGAGATGCAGATCCTCAAAGACAGTTATTACACCTGCCTGTTGCAGTATCTGTACAGAGACAATGGGGATCCAGGTGAGATGTAGATCCCCAAAGATAGCTGTTACACCTGCCTGTTGTAGTATCTGTACAGAGACAATGAGGATCCAGGTGAGATGTAGATCCCAAAAGATAGCTGTTAATCTGCCTGCTGTAGTATCTGTACAGGGACAGTGGGAATCCAGCTAGGATGTAGATCCCCAAATCTATCCATTGCACCTACCAGCTGCAATCTCTGCACGGAGGCAGATGGGATCCATGTGGGATGCAGACCCCCGACCCACCCACCACAACACCTACCCACTGTAGCGTCTGTACAGACGCAGACAGGGCCTGTTGGAAGGCTGACCCCCAGCGACCTTGACCCATGACGTTGGCCGGGGGCAGACCCCGGTGCGCCGTGGGCACGATGACCTCCGAGGTGTTCAGGTTGGTCTGGCGCCAGCGCTGCAGGTGCCCACTACTTCCTGTCTTGGGAAAGTTGGTTGATACAAGTCCCAGCTGGAAGATACAATCAGGAGACTTGAATTATGGGGTGTAGTCACTCAAAGCAAAAAATCCACACTAACAAGAAAACAAGTCTGATTATTTGTTACTAAAACATTACATTTGTTACTAAAACATTACAGAGATACAAAGACATGCAGAAACACCACATGGATAGTTCCTTCAAGTTTCCTGGACGGGAATGTGGTCAAGCATTATGCTAGGAATTAAATCTGTTTACAAGATCATTCTAAATGGCATGTGTGTAAATTATAGTTTGGGGAAAAGTTCAGTATTAAGACTGGCATTCAGACTATAGCACTGATCAAGTTCTGACTGATGCAGACAACAGAAAACAGTGTGACATCTCTGGGCACCAGACTGGAGGGTGCTGACTTTGTGGGTTCTTCTGCAACAGTTTTGCAGGACAAAGCTGGAATCAAGATGCAGAAAAGACAATGATCAGAAAATTCTCTGAGTCTAACAACTTACCATAAGGGTAAAATCCAATGTTCTGGAAAATAAATCCATGTACAAAGGCAAAGGTTGTTGCCACTGTTTGGAGACAAAATTCCACTAGCAAGGTTAAGGTTACGACAAGTATTTCACAGAATGCTCTCATGAGACGTAATAGATGGTCAATATTTTTAACAGCAAGAATTGAAGAATGTGAATGAAACCTGAAAGCATACCTGTCCAGTCATTCTTGCCCCACATGCAAGCAGAAAACACACCTGTTTACCGTCATTCATACCCCACACTCGCACAGCGAGAAGGGAAACAAAAAATAGCCTGTCCACCTATTCTTGCCCCACACTCACAGCAAGAAGGGAAACAAAAAATATGCCTGTCCACTTCTTCTTCTTCTTTTTTTTTTTTTTTTTTGCTGTCCCAACCTCTGCACCACTCAGAGGCAGTGTACCCACGCCGCTCATTCTGACACCCTGTCCACAGCCACAGCCCCACCGTAGCCCCGGCACCGGCAATCCACAGGGGGCAGTCAATGTCAAGTCGTCAAGAGGCAACCCACCGGAGGAGACACTACACTGCTGCCAAGTCACCTCGGTGGTGTTCAGTGGTGCCTGTTCTGATCTAACATACGCAGGACACCACCTACTAAGCCCCTACTGACGACAATAATTGCTTAGTCGCGGAGCCGGCATGAGTGAGCTCTCCCCTCGGAGGGCGCCACCACGTCCATCCAACGACAGCCCCCATGGACTCGCCGGTGCCGGTGACCCCGACGGAACCAAACCAAGGCCACAGACGTGGAGAGGACATCGAAACTGAGGTCACCATGAGAGCAGGGCATGAAGGGCCACAGAATTTCAGACATTTTTTTTTTTATGCTGATCGATGAGAATGAGGATGATTAAGATGATGCTACGGATTTCCACTTCGGTCTGAGCCTACATGACAGGGCTGTACTCTACGCTTCCTTTCATAATATATCCCGGCGTCAACCAGGCCCGAGAGATACAGGCACCTGCAGTGTTGGTCAGGAAATTTGAGCAACACTCTCAGAAACGCATCCATTAAGTGGATGAAGCTCGACTGTGTGGTCCCAGTCTTCCCAACTGAGTCCGCAGCAAACTCAACTCTGGGTAGGAACCGGTCGGGGCAGAAAAACCCACATGACTCTGATGAGATTCGAACCCACGACCTCCCAGCTGGGAGTCCGCGACGCTAACCACTTCGCCACGGCGGCTGGTCTGTCCACTTATTCTTGCCCCACACTCACAGAGCAAGAAGGGAAACCAAAAATATGCCTGTCCACTTATTCTTGCCCCACGCTCACACAGCAAGAAGGGAAACAAAAAATATGCCTGTCCACTTATTCTTGCCCCACACTCACACAGCGAGAAGGGAAGCAATAAATATGCCTGTCCACTTATTCTTGCCCCACACTCACACAGAGAGAAGGGAAGCAAAAAATATGCCTGTCCACTTATTCTTGCCCACACATTCACACAGCCAGGCGGGAAACAGAAACTACACCTGTCCTCAGTCATTTTTGCCCCACACACAAGCAGAAAGAGAGATAGGAAACAGAAAAACACCTGTCCCCAGTCATTTTTCCCCAAACCACAAGCAGAAAGAGAAAGATGAAACAGAAAAACACCTGTCCACTGTCATTTTTGCTTCCCACACAAGCAGAAATGTGGGAAACACAAAACACACCTGTCCACAGTTGGTCTAGCCCCACCCACAAGCAGAAAGACAGGAAGCAGAAAACACACCTGTCCACAGTCGTTTTTGCCCCCGACACAAGCAGAAACACAGGAAACAGAAAACACATGTGTCCCTGTTTGGTTTAGCCCCACACATACGCAGAAAGGTAGGAAACAGAAAACAACCTGTCCAGTCATTTTTGCCCCACACACAAGCAGAAAGGTCAGAAACAGAAAACACACCTGTCCACAGTCATCGTTGCCCCACGCACAAGCAGAAAGGTAGGAACACAAAATACACTTGTCCACAGTTGTATTTGCCTCATACACAAACAGAAAGATAGGAAACATAAAACACATTTGTCCACAGTTGTTTTTGCTTCACACACAAGCAGAAAGATAGGAAACATAAAACATATTTGTCCACAGTTGTATGTGCCTCACACACAAACAGAAAGATAGGAAACATAAAACACATTTGTCCACAGTTGTTTTTGCTTCACACACAAGCAGAAAGATAGGAAACATAAAACACATTTGTCCACAGTTGTTTTTGCCTCACACACAAGCAGAAAGATAGGAAACACAAAATACACTTGTCCACAGTTGTATTTGCCTCACACACAAGCAGAAAGATAGGAAACATAAAACACACCTGTGCACAAAGGGTGTAGCCCCACACACAAGCAGAAAAATGGGAAACAGACAACACACATGTCCACGGTTGTTTTTGCCCCACACACAAGCAGAAAGTAGGAAAATTAAAACCCACCTGTCCACAGTCGTTTTTGCCCCACACCCACAGAGACAGGTCGGCATCCAGCGCTACGTTGAACTCTGCCCCAGCAGACAGGTGGATGATGTGCTGGTCGTTGATGCGTGTCAGCATCTTGGGTATACGCTATCAGACACAGTGATCTCATGTAGGCAGACAGTGAGGAGGGAATAAAAACATTACAAAAACTATTGCGGAATTTTGCATTTGGGACTGAATTCTTGAAAACCCATACTTAATGGAGGTGCTTGGAACTTACAGGCAAGATACATACAAGAAAAAGAAATAACCTCTACACATTTCTATCATACTATCAATTACCATTTTCTTTTCTTTTCTTTTTGCTGTCTCATCTTTCATTGCATTGCAGTGCTGTTAACCCCCACGCCCCTTATACCAATTCTGTGCCTACTGCCACATCATGGCATAACCCACTGCAAACCCTGCAATGCACAGGGAGCAGCCAACTTCAAGTCGTCATGAGGCAACCCACCTGAGGAGACACTGCCCTGTTGCCCTGTCATAACAACGTGTTCAGCGGTGCCTAATCTGATCCAGCATACGCAGGACACCACCACCAAGCCCCCTACTGATGAACAGTTGCTGTCAATCATCATCATTGTCCCTTTTTAATGCACTGTGGCCTAAAGTCACGACGATGTGGATGGAAAAGTGGCTTAATGGATAAGACGATTGCTTAGGAAGCGAGAGAATGCCCGAGTCAGGAGTTCCAGTCTAATGTAGAGCAATTTCTTTGTTTCTCCTGCTCTCATCTACATCTTCAGTGTGGGCTGAGTACTAGGTTTTCAGATGAGAAGGTAAACTGATGTGTACAGAGCAGCATGCGTTAACTGCATGTATTAAACCCCCCCCCCAAAAAAAAAACAAAAAACAAAAAAAAAAAAAAAACAGGGGCTACAAGAGAGCTGTCCCTTGCAAAATGTGGCAGACAAAATTCCCTTTTGACAGGTACACAGACACACAGAGAGACAGAAAGAATGGGCAACTAATTTCCACGGCTAGAGAACCACCATTATTCACACACAGAAATCTGAAGTGACCATTAAGTTATCCACAAAAACCACAAACCTGAACAACATCTTTTAAGCTGTGCCTACACGTTAATCACGTTCAAGCATTTTAACCCGATAGTCACAAAGATTCTTCATATCTTTTTTCACAGACTTTAAACAGACTCAACTGGTAGTGAGCAAATTTTAAACACCTGATCCTAATTATTTCCTCACGAAAATGGAATAACCATCAAAGAGCTTTTCTTTTTTCATTGTTGGCCTCCTGAAATCAGACACAACCTTGGTAAAAGAAAAAAAAAAAAAAAAGCAAGTTTCAACCCCCCCCCCCCCCCCCCCCCCCTGCTCTCACCTGCACTCATTCTCTCATCACGGAATGTGCCCCACAATCTTCTTCCACTAAACATGAACAGTTTTCAGTAAGAAACCTGAAGCACCCACTTCTCTACCCACACCAGTGCTTTCCTGCTGTGGGTCCTTTCTTCAGAACTGAAGCGACACTGATGACGGCACCACCCACCTCATCCTGCCTGACGCCCGTGCCTAGCTGGAACTCCAGGTTACGGCCCCACACACACACCTCTCCCTCCGCCGTCAGCAGGCAGGTGTGCAGGCTGCCACAGCTCACCTGGGCATGGAAACAGAGTAACGCTGAACCACTCATTCAAGTAGTGAGGATCTGAAGTTGAGAAGATCTAAGGTCAGAGAATAATGGCAAACCACTCATTCAAGCTGGGAAGGTCTAAGGTCACAGAATAATGGCAAAGCATTCATTCAAACTGAAAAGGTCTAAGGTCAGAGAATAACAGCAAACCATTCATTCAAATTGAAAAGGTGTAAGGTCAGAGTCTGAGAATAATGGCATACCATTCATTCAAACTGAAAAGGTCTGAGATCAGAGACTAACGGTAAACCATTCATTCAAACTGAAAAGGTCTAAGGTCAGAGAATAATGGCAAACCACTCACTCAAGTTGAGAAGGTCTAAGTATTCTTCAATTGTTTCTGATGCACATTCAGTGTGTTGCTCATTTTGTGCATTGTTGACTACACTGGACAGACAGACATGAATTTCTGTCTCAGGAATACATGATGCGCTGAACAGTATTCAAAGAAAAGATAAGAACTCTGAAGCTCACAGTGGACAACATTCAGTAATACATCCACCAAGGGAGCTGACCGGGATGACTGAGCAGATCATTTATCTCCCTTGATTTTTTTTAAAATCTAATATTACACCAAACTAAGTAGGGGGCTCTTAATGCAATCAAGCACAAAAAAAAAAAAAGTACAGAGAAATTCAAATGGTATATAGTCAATCGTAGTTTTGCTTTGAAGCTTGAAGTGCTGGAAGAGCTGGTATGTTGTCCACAGACGTGTATACAACAATATGAAAATTAAACTGAACAGCCCCAAACATCCATGTACACTCTTTTAACTTAAACCTGAGTGGAACTGACCATATTTTTCCAAACAAGCCTTTCATCAGGTTTCCATTCTCAACATATGATCTGGGTAAGTGCATGACCAAAGTGGTGACGACAGAAGCCATGGTGATGTCCCTTGGTTTCAGCATGCTGGACTGTGGTCTATAAAGATCTCTGACAAAATACAAGAACTTTCTCAAGTGTCCCAGACATAGGTCATTTTCTATGTGCTGGAACTTGTATGCACTCATGCATGCTTGTACACTGGATGTAAAAATTTTGCCATTAAAATACAAGTTACACGCAAATGTAACATAAAAGTATATACTTTATACAACACACATTTCTTTAAACAAGCACATAAAGGATAACTCTTTCAGCATGTCCTCATCTCAAGGGCAATGTCAATATATCTATATCTATCTATTTATCTATCTGTCTGTCTATCTATTTATCAATCGGTCTATCAATCATGGACAGATAACTATGGAGAGAGAGAGACAGAGAGAGAGAAGTCTGTCCAAAACTATTTGCAGTACGACCCTGAATACTGACCTGATGACCTCTGAAGACTGACTTCCTGATGACCTCTGAAGACTGACCTCCTGATGACCTCTGAACACTGACCTCCTGATAACCTCTGAACACTGAGCTGACGACCTCTGAACACCGACCTCCTGATGACCTCTGAACACTGACCTCCTGATGACCTCTGAACCTGATGACCTCTGAATACGGACTTCCTGATGACCTCTGAACACTGACTTCCTGATGACCTCTGAACACTGACTTCCTGATGACCTCTGAACACTGACCTCCTGATGACCTTACAATTATATCTTTAAAAGGCAAGTAGTTTTTATTGCGAGGTATACCTGGTGTAGACAAGGACGGAAATGTTCCAGACAACCGTCTTCACACAAAGTGAGTCTCTACTGGGAGCTCTTACCGTACTACGCAGAAAACATACACAAGCCATCATGGACACTTCATCTGCACTGAAGGGCTCAGATGATTGGATAACTACATCCTACAGACCTGGGCAACCTTGGAGTGCACACAGGTGGTGTCCACAAGGACCAGCAGGTGGAACATCTCCAAGCATGATTGGATGACTACATCCCACAGAGCTGGACAATCTTGGAGCGCACATAGGTAATGTCCACAAGCACTGGCAGGTGGAACATCTCCATGCATGACTGGATGACTAAATCCCACACACCTGGGCAACCTTGGAGTGCACATAGGTGGCGTCCACAAGGACCGGCAGATGGAACATCTCCATGCATGATTGGATGACTAAATCATATGCATGATTGGATGACTAAATTATATGCATGACTGGATGACTGAATCCCACACACCTGGACAACCTTGGAGCGCACATAGGTGGTGTCCACAAGGACCGGCAGGTGGAACATCTCCATGCCATCCCCCACAGGCGCCGCCATCTGACCCATCTGGCGGCTGCGTCGCAGCGAGTTGGCGGCATAGCGCAGGTTGTGGGGGTGGCAGCCCCAGCTGTACACACGGTTGCTGACGGTCACGGCAATCTGTGTCACACACACATTGGGCACAGTGCAGGCACACACCAAGTGTCTGCTGTCTTCAGACATGTCATCAGTTTTTTTCTTGTTACACAACTGTCAATCATGGCAAGATATCGGACAATACTTGTATACTATGTTGCATATTTTTGAAAGTGTAACCTATGATATTTCAACTGCATTTTGCATTCAACTGCATTTTGCATAGTTTTTAATGCTTTCTCTCTTTTCTTCCCTCTCTCTCTCTCACTCTCCCTCCTTTCTTTCTTTCCTTTGAAAAAGTGCTCACTGATAATATTGTCACAATGTAAAGATTGACAATGTGACTACTACTATTGCATTTCTTAGTTTTTCACTGTTTCTCTCTTTTTCTTCCCTCACTTTCTCCTTCCCTTTCTTTCTTTCTTTCTTCTCCTCTGAAAAAGTTTTAAGTGATAATGATTTATATGATAGATTTACTGCATATTCATATTGTGGTAAATGGGTCCGTAGTCAAACAGTCAGAGCGTTTGTTTATGGACCTGACATTCTTGAGTTTGAATCACATGTGGGGGTCAGATTTTTTTCAGCTTGAAAACCCTCTATGTCCACCTAGCAGTAAATGGTTACTTGATTCAGTGAAGGGAACGTTAAAGACAGCGGAAGGAGTGGGATGAGCTCTGCCTTCTATCATGATGTGTCTTAGGCAAGGTGAACCTCTGACTGGCCACTCCCTTTGGCTGATTGGCTTTGGGAACTTTAACCTTTCACCCACTGCTGTGCATTATGAAGATTAATTCTCAGATGAGGATCTCAGCACGGTGATGGCACTTCCCTACAGCCACATACTCTGTGCATGGTTGCAACTGTTGGCGACCCACAATTTCGAAACAGTGTGTATTCATTTTATGGCCTGCATTATATCGCAACAACCTACCATCATACATCAACAGAAAAAGGAAAAGCACAAACTTCACACTCAGTGTACTTTGAAATGCCTTTCAGCTAATAACACACCGCAGTTGCGACTGGAGCAACATGACCAAAACATAAGAGTCGATGGTCTTGTTTACCATTGTCTCGTTAGCATAACAACAGTAAATAGATAAAATGGGAAAAAAAATATCAGTCTGACTTTGAATAAATGTTAAAAAAAAACAACAGGCACTGAATAAATGTTTAAAAAAGGGGAACAGTATGTAATACAAGCGAAAAGAAAAGAACAACGGACCAATAGTTATGCTTCCAAAACGTACTCACAACATCTTGTTTGTAGTTTCTTACAGTGCACATAGTAAAGAATCACCAATACTGTTTTTCATCTTCTGTCTCTGAAGTATCAATAATCATATGGTCTGACCTTAGAATGCTTTGTTTCTTTGTGCGCCTCTCCATTATTTCCCTCTTCAGCCAAACCACTTTGCTGTATCTTTCTCACCTTTCCTGCAATGGTAGTTATCTTTGCTTGGTCAAGATATTGCCAAGGCAGGACATTCCAAGCATGTCCCATGGAGATATTCCCAACTGCAAGCTAGGTGACCAAGTTCTATGTCCGTTTGGGTCAAAAAGGTCATCTCTACATGTCTGTTTGGGTCAAAAAGGTCATAGATGACAAAAAAACCCAAAACTGCGCCATCCTTCTGCCATGACTTTATACTTAATGGTCAGTGTGCTTCGTTTCTTTGAACATTGACTAGAAAAAGACAGAAACTCCCCCCCCCCCCCCCCCCGGCTCTATTGTCCTTTTTGCATCAACAGCATACAACAGAATCACCAGCGCACGGTGCCTGCTTGCTCCCCGGGACCTGGTTAATTAAGTTACCAGTCACTATGAGCCAGGTCATCAAGTAAAAGTTAAAAAAAGAAAAAAAATTTCTTCCTGGAAAAATCTCCAACAGATGCAGACATACTATTTTAGCAGATCTTTCAATGAAAGTCACATGGAATTCATCTCAAATTCAAAGTAAATCTACAAAAAGACACACACATAGACCAGGTGAACAATCACACCCATAGATCCACACGCACAGACCCAAGACTTGGGCTACACACACACAACTCCCACCCCTCCATCTCCAATCCCCCCTACACACATACACACACACAGACATACACAACACACACACACATGCACACAGACACACACACGCCAAACACACACACCATACATCTCTCACACACA
>CM065734.1:34544930-34567430 GCA_033310375.1 Conus canariensis | reverse complement strand
CTATCAATATCAGTCAAGTCATACTTTACCTATCAATATCAGTCAAGTCATACTTCAACTGTCAACATCAGTCAAGTCATACTTCAACTATCAACATCAGTCAAGTCATACTTCAACTATCAATATCATACTTCATCTATCAATATCAGTCAAGTCAAACTTCACCTATCAATATCAGTCAAGTCATACTTCAACTATCAACATCAGTCAAGTCATACATCAACTATCAATATCAGTCAAGTCATACTTCAACTATCGACATCAGTCAAGTCATACTTCAACTATCAACATCAGTCATGTCATACGTCAACTATCAATATCATACTTCAACTATCAGTATCAGTCAAGTCATACTTCAGCTTCAGCTATCAATATCAGTGAAGTCACACTTCAACTATCAATATCAGTCAAGTCACACTTCAACTGTCAATGTCAGTCAAAGATCATCTAAATCCAACTGATTTCCCTCATGCTGCTGACAGCCGTGCCAACCTCAAGGGCCACATGAGGGATGTTCAGTCTATTCTTCTGCACCTCTTTCTCCACTCCATGCCCCTGTGCAGGATTTGCCTGGTCCTAGAATCCTGGGCACCCCCTCTCTCACTCACCGGTCCACTCAGGACCAGAGTCTGGCAGTAGCCCGCTCTGACAATGTTGTTCACTCACTGCTCTGACAATGTTGCTCACTCACCGCACTGACAATGTTGCTCACTCACCGCTCTGACAATGTTGCTCACTCACCAGTTCACTCAGGACCAGACTGTGGCAGGAGCCCGCTCTGACAATGTTGCTCACTCACTGCTCTGACAATGTTGCTCACTCACTGCTCTGACAATGTTGCTCACTCACCGCTCTGACAATGTTGCTCACTCACCGCTCTGACAATGTTGCTCATTCACCGCTCTGACAATGTTGCTCACTCACCGCTCTGACAATGTTGCTCACTCATCGCTCTGACAATGTTGCTCACTCACCGCTCTGACAATGTTGCTCACTCACCGCTCTGACAATGTTGCTCACTCATCGCTCTGACAATGTTGCTCACTCACCGCTCTGACAATGTTGCTCACTCACCGCTCTGTCAATGTTGTTCACTCACCAGTTCACTCAGGACCAAACTGTGACAGTAGCCCGCTCTGACAATGTTGCTCACTCACTCCTGCATCTGACGCAATGTTGCTCACTCACCGCTCTGACAATGTTGCTCACTCACCCTCTGACAATGTTGCTCACTTCCCATGCACTCCCACTCTGACAATGTTGCTCACTCATCGCTCTGACAATGTTGTTCACTCACCGCTCTGACAATGTTGCTCACTCATCGCTCTGACAATGTTGTTCACTCACCGCTCTGACAATGTTGTTCACTCATCGCTCTGACAATGTTGTTCACTCACCAGTTCACTAAGGACCAGGCTGTGGCAGTAGGCTGCTCTGACAATGTTGTTCACTCACTGCTCTGACAATGTTGTTCACTCACCGTTCTCACAATGTTGTTCACTCACCAGTTCACTAAGGACCAGACTGTGGCAGTAGCCGGCGGCCGTCGGACAATGTTGCGTCCAACCAGACGCTGGACGCACTTGGGGGATAGCTGGTCTCTGGATCACCATGACCCAGCTGTCCGTGCACCCCCCACCCCCAGCTCCACACCCTGCACAGGCACAGAGAGAGAGTGAGACAGATAGAGAGAGAGAAAGAGAGAGACAGAGAGAGAGAGAGAAGGAGAGAGAGTGAGAGAGAGAGGGAAAGAGAGAGAGAGTCAGAATGAGAGAGAGAGTGGAACAAGTGAGAGGAGAAAAGAGAGAGAGAGAGAGAAAGAGAGAGAGAGAGAGAGAGAGAGAGAGAGGAGAAAAGAGAGACAGACAGACAGACAGAAGAGAGCAACAGACAGACTGAGACAGAAGACAGAAAGGGAGAGAAACAAATAGACAGAGATGTTAGTCTGATTTGCCTTCATGTTACAATAGTAAAAGTACACCACAAACACGACTCACGTGTAAAACAGAAGCATACACAAAGTGAAAATACTGACTCATCACAAACACTGACATGTTCTAGATACCTCTCCTCATCTTTCCTTCACAATCCAACTCATACAAACTAGTGTGCGTGCGTGCGTGTGTGCGTATGAGCGTGCGTACGTGCGTGCTGTGTGCGTGTGTGAGAGAGAGTAAACATGTACCAGAGTTCATTCAGAATTATTGATACTAAATTGTCTGAATTTCTCAGACCTGTTCCCTGCCCAGAAATCATTGTAAATCAGACCTGCCAACCCCCTAAGACACCAATGAGTAAGAATTGAAGCTCAGTGAGGCAGAAATGTGTAATTTCTGAGAACTAAGAGTAATCAAATGCGACACTTACCTTTTTTCAAACAAACACGATGCGATGAAATTGTTCGCACATTTTTTGTGAACTTTACTTTTCTTCAAAAACAAGCTTTTCTTTTAAGTGTCACAAGAAATCTTTACAAATTATGAAAATGTAGAATACACTGGAAACACACACAAATCCCCTACACCATCATGGCATGGCACACCAAGGCTTGATAGTGTGCCAGAAATGACCTCAAAAATGTTCTCCCCTGTTGCTGACTCTGTGCATGTGGGGTTGGCTATCAGCTCAGTGGCGATTGTGTCATTTTTTAAGTATCACACCACCCCAGGAAAGAATTTGTCCCCCCTACCTGACTTCCATCAGTCCCCAACACAAACGGTCCATTTTGCAGTCGAGATGCAGCAGCAGTTTGGGCTTCCATGACAAGGGTCCTCACAATGTGTGTTGTCTTTGTTCGACCGCTCTTGAACAGTTTGGCGATCTCCGAATCTGAGAACGCTTCTTTAAAAAGCTGGGATGCATGGTTGGCTGCGCTAAGAGCGATGTTGTGCTCGACGAAAAATCCGGCCACCAATGCTTCAGCCCGAATTACCCTTTTCCTCATTTCATCCTTTTTGAGGTATCTACAGTCTGAAAAAACTGTGTGATGCTGGAAGAATTCGGCGCGTTAGAGGAATCGATGTGCTTGCGTGACTCAAGGCGACACTTCACATCCACCATCCCGCCATGGGAAATTGTGAAGTCCGACTCGCAAGTGGTACACCATGCACAATTCTACACCTTTAGCCAAAGGTCATATGCAGGGGAACTTTTCCGAGTATTCTTTTCGGAACTTTTGACCAAGTTTTTTTCTTTTTCGCATCTAGTCCAGAACTTTCTACTCCACGTTTCGACATTTTCGTAGCTAAAACTTCAAAAGGACGCCAACTTCGCTGAATGGTAAAGATGGTGAAACGAACTGCGCATGACCGAAAACGCTTCTTGAAGATTACTGGTTATACGCACTGCGCCGTGCGTGTCTGTACATAAGGCGATTTTTTCGTCCGTTTTTTTTTTTTGGCTAAATGCGTAAGGGCATAAGAATTATCACTTGGGTGTAATAAATTACGCGAAATGCGTAATGGTTGGCAGGTCTGGTAAATACATACCTTCTGCTTTTCAAATAGATTATTTATAATATTATATATATATATATTTTTTTTTGCTGTCCCAACCTCTGTGCTACCTCAGTGGCAGTGCACCCACACCGCTCATTCTGACACCCTGTCCACAGCTACAGCCCAGTCAGTCCCGCCGCAGCTCTGGCACCAGCAATCCACAGGGAGCAGTCAATGTCAAGTCGTCAAGAGGCAACCTACCGGAGGAGACACTGCACTGCTGCCGAGTCACCTCGGTGGTGTTCAGTGGCGCCTGTTCTGATCCAACATATGCAGGACACCACCTACTAAGCCCCCTACTGACGACAATGATTGCTTGGTTGCGGAGCTGGCGTGAGTGAGCTCTCCCTCCGGAGGGCGCCACCACGTCCACCCAATGACAGCCCCATGGACTCGCCGACACCGGTGACCTTGACGGAACCAAACCAAGGTCACAGACGTGGAGAGGACATCAAAACTGAGGTCACCATGAGAGCAGGGCATGAAGGGCCACAGAATTTGAGACATTTCTTTTATGCTGATCGATGAGAAATGAAGATGATAAAGATGATGCTACGGATTTCCATTTCGGTCTGAGACTGCATGACAGGGCTGTACTCTACGCTTCCTTTCATAAAATATCTTGGCGTCAACCAGGCCTGAGAGATACAGACACCTGCAGTGTTGGTCAGGAAATTGGAGCAACACACTCAGAGACGCATTCATTAAGTTGAAACTTGACTGTGTGGTCCCAGTCTTCCCAACTGAGCCCATAGCAAACTCAACTCTGGGTAGGAGCTGGTCGGGGCAGAGAAATCCCACATGACTCTGATAGGAATCCAACCCGCGACCTCCCAGCTGGGGGTCCGCGATGCTAACCACTTCGCCACGGTGGCTGAATGTATCTTATTTCTTTGTTCATTCCTTTGCTTTTCAAATTATATATATCTTAATTACTCAAAAATGTCAGTTTATGGTGGTGATGTAGGAACTAGTCGCACGCATGGCAGCACAGTACATGTAGTACACCTGCACCTGGTAGCACAGTACATGTGCACTGTGTGACACAGCAAGTAGCACAGTACACCTGCACTGTGTGAGACATACCTGGTAGCACAGTACACCTGCACCTGATAGCACAGTACATTTGCACTGTGTGAGCCATACCTGCAGTCGACCGTGATGACCAGGGAGTGGTACTGGCCGCAGTGGACAGCCACACAGGTGTGGGGCAGCAGCGTCTCCAGCAGCATGGGGCGATGGTACACATGGCGCGTGCCCACCCCACCTGCCCATAGCGTGAGTTGCCCCACCCATACACCTGTCAACATCACCATGTGCACTGCTCAGACGCTTCAAACACTTTTGTTCAGCATGAAAACATTGAATGCAACTTAATGGTTTGTATCTCTCTATGCTACATGATTCCTGTTCATATTTTTGACACGTGTCCCTTTCTCTTTGTCTAACACCTATGCGTGCGTGCACACACACACACACACACA
Organism: Conus canariensis; assembly: GCA_033310375.1. NCBI lineage: Eukaryota > Metazoa > Mollusca > Gastropoda > Neogastropoda > Conidae > Conus > Conus canariensis. The sequence goes on along the minus strand of CM065734.1, from coordinate 34,562,449 downwards.
GTCACTCATTCATTCACACAAACTTGTTCCTTATGCAAACATGTTTTAAAAAAACACACAAAGAAAAAGGTAAATGTTGATTTATAAATATCATTCAATCATTACATAATACTTAGTGACAAGAAAATGCTGGAATAAACAGGCATCTGTCTTCATAAAAGTCATATCAACACATCAGACCTGTTTACCCTAAACCTGCTATTGGCGAACCTTTCAACAAAAATGAGTGCATGTTCTACAAAGTGTGTGTATAATATTCCTAATTTTTGTTTCAATATGGAGGAGGGGGGATGGCATGCATTTTCACCTGCCATCATGTAGTCTCTAGAATTGTTTGTTTGATATATTTCATTTAGATTGTCGTATTCCTCGTATTTTCACCAAACATGTGTACAAATTACGGCAAAATTGTATGGGTAAACAGGTCTGGTCATGCTGATTTGCCTATGAACTATGATCTCATTGGGTACCTACCCCTTTCTGTGTGATGGCCATATAGGATACATATTGATTTGCCTATGAAATACCTGTAGACCTCATGGGTACCTACCCCTTGCTGTGTGATGGCCAGGGTGTGCTCCCCCCCACAGGCCACAGCCTCCACCCGGATGTGCAGCATGTGGAAGGTGGGCACGCACACCGGGCCGCTCACCTGCCCCTCCTGCACCAGGTCCCCATGGCCCAGCCTGAAACACACACACACATAGTCACATATACAGACAGATGCCTATGCAAATCACACTCACAGAGACACACACAGACACATATACACACAGATGCCCGTGCGCATCACCCCCCCCACACACACACACACACACACACACCCACAGATGCACATATGTCCTATCTTGAGAGATGCCTTCAATAAGGTGACAGCCCTGATATGGTCGACTGGACTATAAGCAATATTATCCTATCTCCAAACTGCTCTCATATGTGTATAATCTTGGCAAAGGCGAGTGCCTTGCTATTCTCCAAAACAATGAACCATCGATGTATGCATCTGTGCAGTAGCACATGTATTCATTTATTCACAATAATTATTTGTGTACATGTATGTGTACATATTCATGCTTATGTGCACTTACCTGTATAACTAAACACGTGTACATATACATGGATGAGTAATGTGGAAGTAATGATGAGTAATGAAGTGATGTAAGTAGCAAGGAAGCAATGTCACAGAGAAAGCATGGAACATGAGACTGCTAAAACAGAGACAATGAAGTACAGAAAAAATAAGTGTCTTCTCACCTGCCCTGGGCGGTGCGACCCCAGGTGTAGAGGTCACCGTCCCTGATCACCGCAGCATGCTGGGAGCCGCAGGACGCCGGGGAGAACTGCAAGGCCAGCTGCTGGCGTCCCCCTCCCTCCTCCCTCTGATCCTCCTCCACCCCCTGATCACAGGTCACAAGGTCATGATGAGGCCACAGGACTTAAGCCTTTCCTGACCATATAGCTGTTTCCTGTACACTGACTATATCTCTATCCATTTGTGCATGCACATGTGTTTTCCAAACAGTACTCTTTTTTTTTCACGGTTACCTGACCGTACAGTATGCTCACTATCAGAATAATCCTCTCCAAGCTCTGGGAAGTCGTCTCTCTAAGCTCCATGGAGTGATCAGTCTTACTGAATTTGTCACTGAACACCTGAATTCTTGCAAGCAGGTTGGTTTCTCAGAGCTCCAATAACTTTTTTTTTTCAAAAATAAATGTCAAAGCAGCAGTCTTCTATATACACCTCCCTCCTTAATATACAGGTATATACATCAACCACTCATTAATTCTCTCTCCTTTTCTCACATCTCTCTCTTTCTCTCTCTCCCTCTCTATCTCACACACACACACACACACACACACACACACACACACACACACACACACACACACACACACACCGCGGTACACATATACTCACCTGTGTTTCAGGTTTGAGAGTGGGATCTGAAAGCATCATGTCAGCGGTATATGGCACCTGGTTTCCACGGCAACAGTGAATACGGAGTACAATCAACACAAACACCTCCAGCACTTGTGACAGGGACACCACCCCCTCCTGTAACACATGCTGCCTTCATGCACATAGGAACTACCACACCTGTATGTCGACAAACTCTGTGCTATCATATGACCACTTCATAATGGCATGACCTTTAGGAGGCGGGTCAGGCAAAGCGGGTCAGGCAAAGCAGAAATCATAATCGAAGCCAAGCTGGGGGGAGTTGAATCTAAAGCTACTGAAGGAACATTTAGCATGAATATCCATTACTGTCTTCTTCTTCTTCTCTTCTTTTTATTCTGATCAATGAGAATGAGGATGATGAAGATAATACTATGGAGTTCCATTCCAGTGTGAGACTGCATGACAGGGCTGTACTCTATGCTTACTTTCATAATCAACCTGGCCTAAGAGATACAGACACCTGCAGTGCTGGTCAGGAAATTTGAGCAACATGTTCAAGAGACCCGTCCACTTAGTGGATGAAATTAGACTATGTGGTTCCAGTCTTCCCAACTAAGCCCATATCAAACTCGTCTCTCAGTGGGAGCTGGTCGGTACACACAAAAACACACAAATAAATGGCTCTGATGGGAATCAAGCGTATGACCTCTCAACTGGGATTCTGCAACGCTAACCATGGCACCAGTGCAGCTGGGATGCCTGTCACTTTCAGAATGCTGGCAGGGGAAATGCATGCAAGAGAAGGCAGTAGAGACGGCTGGAGAATGCTGGGCACACATTTCATCTGCTATGCCAAGCAGGCAGAGGGTCATCTGTCCTATGCCAGGAGAGGAGGACTGGAGAAAAGTGTTTACTACCAGCAGAGGAAGTTGATCAGGGGAGGGCATACAGAGGTTTGAGGTAGTGTTGAAGTCACTGAGAGGTTGATTTAGCTCCCTTTACTTTGATCTCTTGTTTGAGTTTCCCAGCTGCTTTGAACGTATTATTCCATTCAGGCCACACCCGTTTTGCACCCACTTTGAGGATGTCAGTGATTGTTCGTTCTTCGTTTTCATTGTCTTGAATGTTGTTTGTCTTGCCTGATGAAGACCAAAGAGGTTGAAATGTGTTTTTGAAGTTGAAGTGTTGTGTTTTGTCTTGTAATTTGTTTCCCTCTTTTGTTCGATGGAACAGTAAATCTTTTTTTAAGGTACGAAGTGAAAAAAACCTTGTATGTGAACAAAAACCAAAACTATGTGCTGGTATACATGTACGTATACATGCATGTCTATTGAGAGCATCAGGACTTAACTCCATTTGGTTTTTTTTGTCCCAGCATTTTCAGTCTGTACATACAACTGTCTGTAACTTGCTTGCAGCCCTAAGGTGGTTTCCAGGATCAGCAAGACACAGCATGGCTCAACTCACAGTGGACGAGGCAACAAACATCTTTTTTTTAAAATGTGGAATGCATGTTTTCTGTTAACTATGTTAATACATTTCTTCCTCTTTTTCTTATTTCTATTTTTTAGGGCAGCTGCCAAGGCAGAGTGAGTGGTTTCATAGATGCATGACTGAAGCATACCCACAATGCAATGTCTGAAGCCCCAGTCAGCCTCTGACACAGTCGTTTAGCATACTGCAGGTTCACAATGGAAGACAAACTCCTTCACTCACAGAAGTGACTACTGACAGTGTGGCTCAAATTCAATCTCATGCCTCTATTCCTCTGCCCAGGTCTAAGATCATCTTGCGATGAAAAGACGTTAAATAAAACCACTGAAAAACTGATTCCTCTGGCCTGGTTGAGAGCAGGATGGGTGATGACAGGTGACATTCAGAGTTCAGCCCTGTCATGTGATGTCCAACCACGATGCCAATGCGTATGATCATTCGTACCATTCAAAACAAAATAGAAATGCATATGATCACCATTATCATTGTATTTATCGTCATCATCATTCTCATCCACCATCATGAAATAGAGAACACTGTCTCAAGTTCTGTGGCGCTTCAAGCTCTACTTTCATGGTCACCTCGGTTTTTATCATCTTTCTAAGATGTGGTCACTTTATCAACACCTTCGGCGTCCATCGATCAATAATATTTTGGGATTACGAAGCAGTTGTCCCCCAAGGGAAGACAACTACTCAGTGTGGAAGTAAGCAGTCATTGTCATCTGTTCAACAATTGATAGGAAGTGTCCTTCACATGTTGAATCAGAACACTGAACACCATCCATGTCATTCTGCAACAGTGCAGAGTCTTCTCTTACATAGAACTTCATGGTGGCCTGACGATGACTGCTCCCTGCGCACTGCTAGCTCTAGGAAGTGAAAGGAATGAAACTATGCAGATGAACATCAGGATGAGTGGAGTGGAACTAACAGCACAGAAACTCACTGAACACAACTCCTTAGGATTAACAAGATGGAGAGAGACACAGCTAACGACACAGACAAATACAGAGAGAACAGCAGGTAGCGACACAGGCAAATACAGAGAGAAAAACAGCTAACGACACAAAGAGGCACAGACACATGTGGATGAGGGAGAGACAGACAAGGCTGATCCAAAAGGACAAAGGTTGCCCACAAATGCCCCCCCCCCCCCCCCCCCCCCTCCCCCCCCCAACCTGATCAGTCAGGTCACCGATGGCAGAGCTCAGGGAGGCCAAGGACATCAGACTGCCTGTCCTGAAATGACAGAAAGTACCACAGAGGGTAACACTACCTGCAGGCAATGCTTATTTCTTCACTAACAGTGTTACTGACAAAAAATTGTTTTCATGATTTTTCTTAGTATGGTACACCAAACGAGCTAGTATGGCAAAACAGACACTGACATTGATATCAGTGTAGCACACTTACTATTCATTAGTTGCCTGTATCCCAGCCAATGGCCATATCAGGCATGTCACCTCACTGAAGTAACTCTCCATACAGATGTTGAAGGAAAAAAAAAGAAAAATTCACACATGCACACAACTCATTCAGACAGACTTTGTAAAAGCATGTTGACATTCCTTAAAATTTTTCTTCAGTAAAATCTTAGACCGGATGAAAAATGTTTGTTTCTGGAACTAAAAAAATCATGTCAGGTGGGACATCACCAAGCAAGGTTTTCATGAAGTCAGGTGGGACATCACCAAGCAAGGTTTTCATGAAGTCAGGTAGGACATCACCCATCAAGGTTTTCATGAAGTCAGGTGGAACATCACCAAGCAAGGTTTTCATGAAGTCAGGTGGGACATCACCCATCAAGATTTTCATGAAGTCAGGTGGGACATCACATAGCAAGTTTTCATGAAGTCAGGTGGGACATCACCATCAAGGTTTTCATGAAGTCATGTGGACATCACCATGCAAGTTTCATGAAGTGTGGAATCACCCATCAAGGTTCATGGTTGTGGACATCACCCACAAGGTTTTCATGAAGTCAGGTGGGACATCACTAGCAAGGTTTTCACGAAGTCAGGTGGGACATCACATAGCAAGGTTTTCATGAAGTCAGGTGGAACACCCAACAAGTTTTTATGAAGTCAGGTGGGACATCACCACAAGATTTTCATGAAGTCAGGTGGACATCACAAGCAAGGTTTTCATGAAGTCAGGTGGGACATCACAAAGCAAGGTTTTCATGAAGTCAGGTGGGACATCACCAAGCAAGTTTTCATGAAGTCAGGTGGGACATCACCAACAAGTTTTCATGAAGTCAGGTGAGGACATACCATCAAGGTTTTCATGAAGTCAGGTGGGACATCACCAAGCAAGGTTTTCATGAAGTCAGGTGGGACATCACCAGCAAGGTTTTCATGAAGTCAGGTGGGACATCACCCATCAAGGTTTTCATGAAGTCAGGTGGGACATCACCAAGCAAGTTTTCATGAAGTCAGGTGGCACATCACCCATCAAGGTTTTCATGAAGTCAGGTGGGACATCACCCATCAAGATTTTCATGAAGTCAGGTGGGACATCACCCAGCAAGATTTTCATGAAGTCAGGTGGGACATCACCCATCAAAGTTTTCATGAAGTCAGGTGGGACATCACCAAGCAAGGTTTTCATGAAGTCAGGTGGGACATCACCAAGCAAGGTTTTCATGAAGTCAGGTGGGACATCACCAAGCAAGGTTTTCATGAAGTCAGGTGGGACATCACCAAGCAAGGTTTTCATGAAGTCAGGTGGGACATCACCAGCAAGGTTTTCATGAAGTCAGGTGGGACATCAAGCAAGGTTTTCATGAAGTCAGGTGGGACATCACCCAACAAGGTTTTCATGAAGTCAGGTGGGACATCACCAAGCAAGGTTTTTTAAGGTGGGACATCACCAAGCAAGGTTTTCATGAAGTCAGGTGGGACATCACAAGCAAGGTTTTCATGAAGTCAGGTGGGACATCACCAAGCAAGGTTTTCATGAAGTCAGGTGGCACATCACCCAACAAGGTTTTCATGAAGTCAGGTGGGACATCACCCAGCAAGGTTTTCATGAAGTCAGGTGGGACATCATCAAGCAAGGTTTTCATGAAGTCAGGTGGGACATCACCATCAAGGTTTTCATGAAGTCAGGTGGGACATCACCAAGCAAGGTTTTCATGAAGTCAGGTAGGACATCACCCATCAAGGTTTTCATGAAGTCAGGTGGAACATCACCAAGCAAGGTTTTCATGAAGTCAGGTGGGACATCACCCATCAAGATTTTCATGAAGTCAGGTGGGACATCACCAAGCAAGGTTTTCATGAAGTCAGGTGGGACATCACCAGCAAGGTTTTCATGAAGTCAGGTGGGACATCACCATGCAAGGTTTTCATGAAGTCAGGTGGGACATCACCCATCAAGGTTTTCATGGAGTCATGTAGGACATCACCCAACAAGGTTTTCATGAAGTCAGGTGGGACATCACCTAGCAAGGTTTTCACGAAGTCAGGTGGGACATCACATAGCAAGGTTTTCATGAAGTCAGGTGGGACATCACCCAACAAGGTTTTCATGAAGTCAGGTGGGACATCACCCATCAAGTTTTCATGAAGTCAGGTGGGACATCACCTATCAAGGTTTTCATGAAGTCAGGTGGGACATCACCCAACAAGGTTTTCATGAAGTCAGGTGGGACATCACCAAGCAAGGTTTTCATGAAGTCAGGTGGGACATCACCCAACAAGGATTTCATGAAGTCAGGTGGGACATCATCAAGCAAGGTTTTCATGAAGTCAGGTGGGACATCACCCAACAAGGTTTTCATGAAGTCAGGTGGGACATCACCAAGCAAGGTTTTCATGAAGTCAGATGGGACATCACCTAGCAAGGTTTTCATCAAGTCAGGTGGACATCACCAAGGAAGGTTTTCATGACGTCAGGTGGGACATCACCCAGCAAGGTTTTCATTAAGTCAGGTGGACATCACCAAGCAAGGTTTTCATGAAGTCAGGTGGACATCACCAAGCAAGGTTTTCATGAAGTCAAGTGGACATCACATAGCAAGGTTTTCATGAAGTTAGGTGGACATCACCAGCAAGGTTTTCATGAAGTCAGGTGGACATCACATAGCAAGGTTTTCATGAAGTCAGGTGGACATCACTAGCAAGGTTTTCATGAAGTCAGACAGGACATCACCCAGCAAGGTTTTCATGAAGTCAGGTAGGACATCACCAAGCAAGGTTTCATGAAGTCAGGTGGGACATCACCTAGCAAGGTTTTCATGAAGTCAGATAGGACATCACCCATCAAGGTTTTCATGAAGTCAGGTGGACATCACCCAGCAAAGTTTTCATGAAGTCAGGTGGGACATCACCCAGCAAGGTTTTCATGAAGTCAGGTGGGACATCACCAAGCAAGGTTTTCATGAAGTCAGGTGGGACATCACTCAGCAAGGTTTTCATGAAGTCAGGTGGGACATCACCCAGCAAGGTTTTCATGAAGTCAGATGGGACATCACAAGCAAGGTTTTCATGAAGTCAGGTGGGACATCACCAAGCAAGGTTTTCATGAAGTCAGGTGGGACATCACCAAGCAAGGTGTTCATGAAGTCAGGTGGGACATCACCAAGCAAGGTTTTCATGAAGTCTGCTGCATAGTGTTTATGTCCAACATCATGTAAGCCCCGACAGCCTTCAAGAACATGTTTTACAGTGTGAATGGTACCTCACAGGGAATGCACCATGGAAGTGCTTCACTTTTAAAAGATATGAGAAGGTGTAACAGGAATGGCCTGTGTGAAAATGGCACAAACCTGTCTTCTTCTTTACAGCCCACAGTTGCACATGGATACACTGATTTGAAACAGTTAATTTTTCCTCTGCGTGTTCCAGTCACTTGGAAATGAATACACATTCATACATATGTTGGAAAGTAACAAATCAGCTTATACTACTTCAACACCTCAGTGAATGTATATAATAACACCATAACCCAAGTTACATGATCTGCATACCTCCAGTTTGTGAATGACTCAGGAAGAATGAGGCCAAACACACTACGGCAGAATGGTTACAAAAAATGAAATCAAATGATGTTTTTGTGCTTTTATGCTTACATTTTTTATGTGCGAGTGTGACAGATTCTAAATCAGTGAGATGTTGGGAGGAAGGATATTGTGTGTGTGTGTGTGTGTGTGTGTGTGTGTGTGTGTGTGTGTGGTGTGTGTGTGTGTGTAGTTGTGTGGTGTGTGTGTGTGTGTGTGTGTGTGTGTGTGTGTGTGGTGTGTGTGGTGTGTGTGTGTGTGTGTGTGTGTGTGTGTGTGTGTGTGTGTGTGTGCGTGCGTGTGTGTGTGTGGGTGTGTGTGCATGTGTGTATCTGTGTGTATGTATAAGAGATAGAAAGTGGAAAAAGACAAGTGGGAGAAAGAGGAGCCGGCATCAGACTGATCAGCCACAGTCCAACACATCCGATCCTTTTTAGAGTGATGGCTTTGATCACTGTCCACTCTGATGGATGAACAACAATCAGAGGGAGAGAGGATGAGAGGGGGTGGAGGTGGGGGGAGGAACCAAGAGATAGTGAAAGAGAGAGGAGAGGGGGATAGGGAAAGACAGACAGCAGAGAGAGAGAGAGAGACGGAGAAAAGGAGAGGCAGACAGACAGACAGACACAGTGACAGAGACAAGAGAGAGAGAGAGAGGTAGAGAGAGAGGTGTAGGGAGGGACAGAAAGAAAAGAGCAAGACAGAGACAGAGAGAGAGAGGGAGAAACATGGATACAAAAGAAACACAAGCAATTTACTATGTTAAAACCAGGAGACAGTCAAACAAAACAAAGTAACCACTCCAACACTAACATTGTCCTGGATCAGGAGACTAACTCCTCACACTTTCCCCTTTCTCTGCACACCTGGAGACTTACTGTAACATCATTGTAAGTTTTCACTGACTTTTTCTCCTCAGGCTGACACCTGGAGAATTATTAAATGGATCACTGACAGACACTGACCATACCAACAACCCTTGACATTTTGATGAACATCTGTTTCACTGGTCGTGGGTTATCTTGCAGACAGACAAACAGGTAGATAAACACACACACAAACACACACACACATGCTTCAAGCAACAACAAGGCAACTAACTCCTACCTGTGCAGCGAGGGGGCCTGACGAATCACCAGGTTCCGCACGGCCCCCTGGGAAGGGTCGAGAATGGCGGCCAGCTGAAGCAGCATGGACAGGTCCAGAGAAGTGAGGTGACACTTGATGAGCGCCACGTGCCGCGTGACGAGATCAGGGTTGGTCACCAACACCCTCATCACCGCCTCCCCCGTCAGGCTGGACAGCACGCCACCTGTCCAACACAACAGGCTGGACATTAGAGGATGACTTTACATCTGAATTCAACAGTTGAATGAAAACCAATGCCCATTTTGCGGTGGATTTGAGAAGATAAGTGACCGCACTGTCTTCATTTTCGTTGTCCTGAGTGTTTTTTTTATCTTGCCTGAAGACCTAAGAGGTTGAAACATGTCATGTTTTGTCTTGTGATTCATTTGTTCATGGTTCGTGGAGTTATTACATACACTTTATAAGATTTCCATCTGAATTCTTCTTCAGCTGTTTTTTCTGTTCTCTGATGCCCTGCTTTCATGGCGATCTCTATCCTAAGTTCATCACATGGCCCTATGAACTGATGTCCATTTGCCAGTCAATGTGACAGAGTGAAGAATATAGCATGATGCTACTGAAAGCTCTAAAACTTTCTGTGGTCTGAATGAAAGGCTTAACTTTCTTTCAATGGTCATTTGGCGTCATATACTGTACCATGTCAGACCATAGCATTCCACGGCAGTTAGTCAGCTCTGCCAGGCCGAAGATTTGTGTGTGGCTAATGCAGTAATAAGACAGTCACGTGACGCCCACCCTACTTCGCGGAAGGAAGAAGCCGGTGTAAACTTCCTGTACCTTCATTCTCTCTCGGCCTGCCGTCCAAGCAAGATAAGTCTTGTGCTCTGTCTCGCCTTTTCTTTGCCGTTGTGTTAAGATAGCCTTGTGTTTGCTTCTTTACTTGTTTTGTTGTGGCTTGCGCGCTGAACCCTTACCCTTGCCGGTGAGGCTTTGGTTTGGCGTGTTTTATTGATTTTTATTAACCACACGCTTCTCGCGTTCTTGCCTTGTTCTCGGCACTCGCGACTTTGCTTTCCGTGCATCTCGCAGTTCGGAATTTCGGAACTACATTGCCGGTTCCACATCTCCTCGCTGTAATTAGCCTTTACAGCCCTTTGTCTGCGAGTCCCATTTCGCTTCTCCTTCCATTCGGATACCTGATTCGACGACCTTCCTCGTCGTTTCACTCAGTTTCCATTCCTTTTGCCGGTCTTTCAGCCATTTTGTTTTGACCGGCCAATACCGGCGGCACATACGATCGAGCTTCTTTGATCGAACAGCGCGATTTCAGTGCTTTTATCGCACTACCAGTGCCCTCCCGAGGTTGTTCGAGCTCTTTCTATCCCTCGATCCACCTCTTTGTCTCCCCTTTGCGATCGTGCGTTCCGTGTTTGTCTCGCCACCAGTGCCCAACATGGTGAAGGACACTAACGGGTCGAGCCACTCCTTTGTTCAGGAGTCACTCTCTGCCCCGAGGACCCGAGTGTCAATTCCAGGGGACAAACCGCTCACACCTATGAGCGTACGGTCGGTGTGGAGGAGGGTTCCGCGCAGGGGACGCGCGACCATCGTTACGATTCCTCCTCTACCCGATCGGCGGACACACGATCGTTGCGATCGAAGTCGAACAGGCAATCGGCCGAGTCGAACTGGCAATCGGCCGTCATTGCCGACTGTTTTTCTTTCGATACTGCCTCTAAATCTAAATCCAAAGGCAAGGCCCCATGAAAGGACATGCCTGTTCAAAATCTTCCCGTTCTTCCGCCAAATCGCCTGTTCACCTTCGATCGCACAAGGAGACTCTTGCCTATCATGCTGCGTCTGGCGATCATCGGCCCCTGGGGACCCTTGCCGAGACCCGGACCGGCACGGGTGACGACTCGCGGCCGGAATCACCGCCCGTCACCCGATCAGATGAGACTCGTGACGCTAGCTACCCCCCCACTAACGTCACGCAGTCGAATCACGCTCTCCCCAACCGTGTCCGGGTTCAGCCACGACTCGGACACGAGGAGCGTCATCACTCCGGTGGAGGGGTTGTGGGCAGTCTTTGGTGGGACCCCCACTGACCACAACCCCGGGTCAGGGATGCAGGCATCGACCAGGTCGGATCTGCGCCCTCACCCCCGACGGTCGAACCACCCCGATCGACTGTTGAACTCTCCCCTAGGGGTTCAGGACGTTGGGGAGCGGACTTCTTTCGCTTCCCTGTTGGGCAACGTCTGCGGTCCCGTTCCTCTGGGGGGAGGATCGACCAGCGGGACCAGGGGTAACCCTTCGTCCTTTGAGGTGGACTCGTCACCGCAGCCATCCCAGTCCGCTTCCACACGGCCAGGAGGCTCGGCTACCGTACCACCCACCGGCCACCCTGCCATGCAGGGGGCCGGCACGGACCGCACCCGGGAGATGCAGGAGGCAGTGCTCTCCCTGGGGCGGGTGTGAGACAGCTCGCCTTCTCGCTACCTTCCCCTTGGTGCCCAAGGTTACCCGGGTCCCCGAGGAGACTCTGCCCCAGGGCCGCCACAGCCCGTCGTACTCCCCTGGGACCGGTGGCTCTATTCCCCCGAGAGGAATCAGTGGCTTAGGGCTGACACCCATTCCGACTCCACCTCCGGTCGCATGTGGCATCCGGCCTCCCAGAGCTGGATCGACCTGGGCCCCCCTTCCTCTCGGGCGCTGTCCGATCGGCGATCCCCTAGTCTGCCCGCCGAGTATGGAGCCACCAGGGACCCGTCCTCGTTTTTCCCCACTACCCAACGAGGGCGGGACTCCCACGCACCCCTGCCCTGGCCCTCCGAAGGTGGATCTGAACATCCCCTTCAGGAATACTCTGACCCACAACTCGAGGATGGGGTCGAGGACTCCCTCCCCCAGTCTGGTGACCTTTCCATCTTGGAGAGCTGGCGCCCAGATCTTGTTGTTAGGGAATCCCCTCCCTCTGACAACATTTTCTCCTGTAGCTGTTTCACTGGTTTCCCCCCTGCCCAGCGATCACGGCCAAGGATAGTCGCCCCCAGACCCTCACTCCCTTGTGGGACAGATCGGCATCTTCACCAGGGGTGCACATGCTGTCTCTCCACCGGGGATTGACTTCTTGTCAGCCCCTAACGCAGCTCCAGTAGGAGTTTTCCTCAAGGACCCGCGTCATGGCCCCCATGTCCTTTCCCTCTTCTCTGCCAATCCGGCCACCAGGGTTATTGCCATTTCCCCTGCTGACCTCAGGCTCACGCCCAACCTCGCCCCTCCCACTTCCACCCCTGTTTCTAGCAAGAACTTGATGGAGTGGGACAGAATTGCCAGGACTGGCATTCTTCACACCACCGCGGGACATGCCTTCATTGACATGTTCCTGCAGCGAGCGGAGGAGCTCTGGGCAAAGGAGGGTGGCACTGCCTCTGTGTCTTCGGACCCTGACGACACTGAGACTGACCCTAGCCTGTTTGGCGACCCCTTGATGCGCTTTCTTGTCAACAAGATATCGCATCACCTTTGGGCTGCGGCGGACAGCGCAGCCAGGAGTCACTTTAACTGCCTGTTGGCAGTGAGAGATGCTGTGTTATCACAGGCCAATCTCTCCCTGGCGCTCAAGGCGGCCTTATGGTGCATCCCGGGTCAGGAGCAGTCGCTTTCCGGCGACTATTCTACTGCTGTCATCACCCATGCAGTCGAGGAACGCAATCAGGCTGCGTTTTTTGCGGTCAAGCCCCCTCGTCAACATTGCCCTTCTGGACCCTTCTCCCGTCCGGCCCTGCCCTCCGCCAGACCCCAGCCCTACCCCGATCAGGCCCCCCCTCGCACCTCAAGGCCCGCCAGACGCCCTACTTCCGCCGCGCCTAGGTCGAAACCGAAAACCCCCCAACAGAATTTTCGGTTCGGCCAACAGGCCCGGCCTCGGAGGTGACTAGCAGACTCACCTTCGGAAGAGCGAGAACTGGCAGACTTCTCGCCCCTCCCCAGCCCTCGGCCCCTCTGGCAGGCAGTCTGTCCCAACATGCCCACCAGTAGCGCCGTATGGGACTCAACCCCTGGATAGTGTCAGTGTTACAGGAGGGGTTCCGTCTGCCCTAGGCACACGAACGCCCCCCCCCCCCCCCCCTGCTGTCCTCTCCTCCTCCTTCCCCAAGCGATCCCCTCCCTCCCGGGTGGAGGCCCTTCACCTGGAAGTCAAAGTACTTCTCCGGAATGGCGCCATCACCGAGATACCCCACCCCAACCCCGGGTTTTACTCTCACCTGTTCGTGGTTCCCAAGTCCTCGGGAGGCTGGAGGCCCATCCTCGACCTTTCCCCACTCAATAAGTTCCTCAGACCAACCAAATTCAAGATGGAGACCCCGGCCCAGATCAGAGACTCCATCCACCATCTGGACTGGGCCACTTCTTTAGATCTGAAGGACGCTTACTTCAGATCCTCATTCCAACCCCGCCAAATGCGAGCTCTCACCCAGTCAGAGATTCTCCTTCCTGGGCATGAGTTTCGACACCACCTCCATGCTAGTCTCCCCGACCCCGGAGAGGTCCACCCGCCTGATGGACCTCATCTCCCACCTTCGCCTCTCTCCCCGCACGTCGACAAGGACACTTTCCTCCCTTCTGGGGATGATGGAGTCCCTGTCACCTCTCATTCGCCTAGGCAGGGTTCCCAAGCGACAGCTTTAAAGGGAGTTCCGCCGTCGTTGGTCGCAGACCACCGACCGCTGGGACCAGACCATTCCCCTCAGGCCTTGGTTCTTTTGGGCCACGGAGGAGTGGCTCAGCCCCTCCACCCTGAGCCCCGGAGTTCCCATCTCCCTCCCATCCCAGGCCCTAGAACTTTACACAGACACCTCCAACTCGGGCGGGGGGGCCCACTTGGAGAGCAGTCACGCCTCGGGGGTGTGAGACCCATTGACTGCCCGTGTCCACATCAATATCCTGGAACTGGAGGCAGTCAGGCTAGCCCTCCTCCACTTCCAGACCCTGGGCATGCTCCATCAGCCTCTCCCTCCTTTCGAGCCTATCTCCTCCCTTCCCCTTGATCTTCTCTCTATGAAGACCACCTTTCTCCTCGCCCTGGCTTCGGCCAGGAGGCGAAGCGAGATCCACACTCTCAGCGGGGACCCCAGAGACATTGCCTTCCACACGGACGGCTCTGTCTCCCTTAAGTTCCTTCCCAAATTCCTAGCTAAGAACCAGGAACCCGGTAGTCCCTCCCCCTACCTCGTCATCCGCTCATTGGCGGATATCCTAGGTGGAGAGAGCTGTGGTCACATGGTTCTGTGCCCTTCCAGGTGTCTAAGACACTACTGGGAACGTTCGCGCCCCAGGCGCGCTTCTCAGAGACGTCTCCTTATTTCCATCAACCCCAATAATAAGAAAGACATCTCAGCTGGCACTATATCTTGGTGGCTGTCCAAGACGGTCAAATCGGCCTATGCCCAGGCGTCCAAGGCCCTCCCGTCTTGTCCCCCCGAGCCCATGAGGTCAGAGCACTGGCCGCTTCTGCAGCTTTCCAGCACTCTGTCCTCCTGCGCCAACTCCTGGAGGCAGCCTACTGGCGTTCGGAGAATCCCTTAATAAACTTTTATTTAAGGGACATCCGCATGACCAGGGCTGACGGTTCTAAAGGGATATCCTTTGTGGCGGCTAATGCAGCCATATCGGTTAACCCCAAGAACCACTAGGGCACTCGCCCTCCTCCTTTTGCGATAAATTCTGCTATGGTCTGACATGGTACAGTATATGACGCCAAAATGGGGAGTTTGTATTATACTCCCTGTTTGGCTAGTATACTTACCATGTCAGACTCTAATGCCCGCCCTACCTTCCCCACTAGCGCCAAGGTCCTTGGGGTTACCTGGCGTACAGGCCTCGACGAATGAGGTACAGGAAGTTTACACCGGCTTCTTCCTTCCGCGGAAGTAGGGTGGGCGTCACGTGACTGTCTTATTACTGCATTAGCCACACAAAATCTTCGGCCTGGCAGAGCTGACTAACTGCCGTGGAATGCTATGGTCTGACATGGTAAGTATACTAGCCAAACAGGGAGTATAATACAAACTCCCATATTTTCCTCCCATATCTACATCTATGGTAAGCTTGCATCAAAGCCTTTGTACTGCCATAACCTCCTTTCGAGCCTATCTCCTCCCTCCCCTTCGACCTTCTTTCTATGAAGACCACCTTTCTCCTCGCTTTGGCCTCGGCCAGAAGGCGGAGCGAGATCCACGCTCTCAGCGGGGACCCCAGAGACATTGCCTTCCACACGGACGGCTCTGTCTCCCTTAAGTTCCTTCCCGAATTCCTGGCTAAAAACCAGGAACCCGGTAGCCCCTCCCCCTACCTCGTCATCCGCCCATTGGCGGATATCCTAGGTGGAGAGAGCGGTGGTGACAGGACTCTGTGTCCTTCCAGGTGTCTAAGACACTACTGGGAACGTTCACGCCCCAGGCGCGCTTCTCAGAGACGTCTCCTTATTTCCATCAACCCCAAGAATAAGAAAGACATCTCAGCTGGCACTATCTCTAGGTGGCTGTCCAAGACGGTCAAATCGGCCTATGCCCAGACGTCCAAGGTCCTCCCCGTCTTGTCCCCCCGGGCCCATGAGGTCAGAGCACTGGCCGCTAGACAGCACGCCACCTGTCCAACACAACAGTCTGGACATTAGAGGATGACTTTACATCTGAATTCAACAGTTGAATGAAAACCAATGCCCATTTTGCGGTGGATTTGAGAAGATAAGTGACCGCACTGTCTTCATTTTCGTTGTCCTGAGTGTTTTTTTTATCTTGCCTGAAGACCTAAGAGGTTGAAACATGTCATGTTTTGTCTTGTGATTCATTTGTTCATGGTTCGTGGAGTTATTACATAAACTTTATAAGATTTCCATCTGAATTCTTCTTCAGCTGTTTTTTCTGTTCTCTGATGCCCTGCTTTCATGGCGATCTCTATCCTAAGTTCATCACATGGCCCTATGAACTGATGTCCATTTGCCAGTCAATGTGACAGAGTTGAAGAATATAGCATGATGCTACTGAAAGCTCTAAAACTTTCTGTGGTCTGAATGAAAGGCTTAACTTTCTTTCAATGGTCAATTTTCCTCCCATATCTACATCTATGGTAAGCTTGCATCAAAGCCTTTGTACTGCCATAAATCACGTTGTCAAGAGCCCTGTCAACCACCAGCTTAATGTACCAGTACTGGGTCTGTTAATACAGCCAAATCGACATTACAGGGCCTTCAAAGGGCCATCATTAAGTTGGGTAAACAATCCCCTCCCCACTCCCCTCCCTCTTTAAAAAAAGAAGCAAAGAATAATGACAAAATTCACATCCAACAGAGCACCATTCTGTCTATTCAATGCCCCCAGACTAAAACAACAACAACAAAAATCCCAAATCAATGAAAACATTTAAATGCTACAGAAGAAAAGGTCTCCTTTTACAATGATTTCCTCCTCACAACAACAAAAAGAATTCCGAGATGGATCGTTTTCTCACACTGTGATACCTGTTTTCACCTCTGTAAAACCACCCCTCCCTATTCAGAACAACAACCGACCTACCCAGTCTATGACTTGTGTGTGCTAAATTGTTAAAAAAAACACTTCCAAACTAACAATCCAATTCTTTACTGACTTGAAACTGCCCCGAGCTTTCACTAACAGTCATTTTGGCATGTTTCTTTTGCTGCTGCATGCATTCTCATGAGACGTTCGAAAAATGTTAACTCACCACCGAGGCAGTTACATTCAACTGCCAAATGGAAGACAGAGAGAGCAAGAGAAGGAGGCGGGGGGCAGGGGAAGGAAAGAAGTGGGAGAGACACAAAAAAAGAAGCAGCATGGAAGAGGGGGAGGGAGGGAGGGGGGTGCACATCAGTTCTTTATGAAACACTAACTCTTGATATGGACTACACCATTTCTGACATCATACTTTTGAACTTCAAGAGAGTGTATATAGAATGCGAAAAAAAGAAAACAACAACAACAACAATATATATATACATATG
>CM065734.1:34509930-34539930 GCA_033310375.1 Conus canariensis | reverse complement strand
AACCAAGCGTGACTGAGCATCTGCATTTACATATGAAGTCAGAGAGAGAGACAGACGGACAGACAGACAGACAGGTAGAGATTGACAGACAGCTAGCCTGCCAACCACACCAGCCAGCCAGCCAGGCAGATAGAGGTAGCGTTAGTGTGTATGTGCGTGTGTGTATATGAGAGAGAGATAGAGACAGAGACAGAAATGTAAAGACAGAGGCAGGGACAAAGACATACATAATGACATAAAGGAGGGAGGGAAAGAGAAACAGAAAAGAGGGGAGAGATCACAGAGAAAAAGAGGGATATAGAGAAAAAAAGATAAAGACGGAGAGAGAGACAGAGATACAGAGACAGCGAGACAGGGTGAGAGAGAGAGAGCCACAGAGAGAGAGAGAGAGAGAGAGACAGAGACAGAGACAGAGAAACAGAGAGAGAAACAGAGACAGAGACAGAGCGAGCGCTCCAGTTCCCGAGGAAAGACTCCCTCCATTATCAATCATGTTTCCTTTTCAATGACATCTGGAGGTTCTTAAACTGGAGGTACAGTACATAAAAAGACACGAGTGAATGACAATCACAATCAAATTACTTTAAACAACAACAATCCCCCTTTTCCCTACAAGGCATCACCAGCAAGGACAGTCACAACAGTCCACTGTCAAGACTTCACAACACTACACCATACACTGGACACTACACCATACACCATACACTAGACCATACAACACAAACCAAAACAACAACAGCAGCAGCAGCAACAATAAAAACAACAACCACACACATACGCATGCACGCGCCCATGCATGCATGCTCTCACGCGCGTGCACACACACACACACACACACACACACACACACACACACACACACACACACACACACTCACACACACTATTAACAGCAGACTTTTTTTTTCTCAAAAAACAAATAAGCTTGCCCTTGAATCAACTGAGAACAAGTTTCAGCTTGAGCCAGTTTTTATCAACAAACTAAGGTGTCGTCTCTATGAACTCATCCAGCTAAGACACATTTCCAAAACGATGCAATATCAGTTCTATTTTTCTCCCTGAACATCTACAAACAGCACAACACCAGAGGTGCCATGAGACTCAAGTGACCAGGCCAAAAAACTGATCAGATCTGGTTCTCACAATTTTCCAGGCATGAAATACGATTCTGTGCATTGTCCAGCTCAGAAAAGAAAAAGCAGGGTGGGAAGAGAGCAGAGGAGGGGTGGGGTGGGAGTGGGGGAGGGGGTCTTGGAAGCTTCAAACAGATGACAATGTCAGTGATCTTCTTAGTTTGATTTTCTTTTTTACTGATTCCTTGATCATACACTCATCAAGCCATGACCACCTGCCCTTGTTTTTCAAGCTAGTGCTGAAATGTCTTTGTCTCACTCACTGAATTTCTTCACAAAGTGCAGAGCAAAAACCTTGAAAGGAAACAACAGCCCTGATCATGACGCAATCAGGTTCTGACTGATCAGATTGAGGACTGCTTTTCGTTGTGCACCATTTCTCCATGCTTACAAGGTGATAACAACCGGGCCCTTGAAAAAAACAACAAAAACAGTTTGCAAACTATCCCCTACTCCACTCAAAGGCAATTTTCATATTTTTGTATGGTCCAGACTTCCTGCCTGAGCCTTAGACCTGGCCCTTTTAGAGCTGGAAAACCTGAAGCAAATCGTCCCAAGCCTGAACTGAACAGCACAGCATGTTCCTAGGCCTGCAAGGTGATTTTCACATTTGTTCATAGGCTGGTTATCTGGCTTGAGCCTGGAAGTGGCACCCATACAAAACACACCAACAATAACAACAGGAATAACAACAACAACACGCACACACACACACACACACACACACACCACACTCACACACACTACACTCCTCTCTCTCTCTCTCTCTCTCTCTCACACACACAGCACACAATTAGCAAATATACATAACATAAGAAGTCTTTTTTTTAATCTTTTTTTTTCCTCAGTATACTTTTGCAGATTGTACCACCAGCCCAGTACCGTTCAGATTGTCAACTCTCTCCTCTCTTTACATTTCACCTTATCTCCACTTTCTCCTCCACCTTCATTTCTTAGTACACCATTTCATCTCCACCATCTCCTCACAGTTTACCATTTCATCTCCACCATCTCCTCACAGTTTACCATTTCATCTCCACCATCTCCTCACAGTTTACCATTTCATCTCCTCCATCTCCTCACAGTTTACCATTTCATCTCCACCATCTCCTCACAGTTTACCATTTCATCTCCACCATCTCCTCACAGTTTACCATTTCATCTCCTCAATCTCCTCACAGTTTACCATTTCATCTCCTCCATCTCCTCACAGTTTACCATTTCATCTCCTCCATCTCCTCAGTTTACCATTTCATCTCCACCATCTCCTCACAGTTTACCATTTCATCTCCACCATCTCCTCACATTTACCATTTCATTTCCTCCATCTCCTCACAGTTTACCATTTCATTTCCTCCATCTCACAATTTACCATTTTATCGCCACCATCTCCTCACAGTTTACCATTTCGTCTCCACCATCTCCTCACAGTTTACCATTTCATCTCCACCATCTCACAGTTTACCATTTCATCTCCACCATCTCCTCACAGTTTACCATTTCATCTCCACCATCTCCTCACAGTTTACCATTTCATCTCCACCATCTCCTCACAGTTTACCATTTCATCTCCACCATCTCCTCACAGTTTACCATTTCATCTCCCTCACAGTTTACCATTTTCATCTCCTCACAGTTTACCATTTCATCTCCACCACCTCCTCACAGTTTACCATTTCATCTCCTCCATCTCCTCACAGTTTACCATTTCATCTTCACCATCTCCTCACAGTTTACCATTTCATCTCCACCATCTCCTCACAGTTTACCATTTCGTCTCCACCATCTCCTCACAGTTTACCCTTTCATCTCCACCATCTCCTCACAGTTTACCATTTCGTCTCCACCATCTCCTCACAGTTTACCATTTCATCTCCACCATCTCCTCACAGTTTACCATTTCGTCTCCTCTGTCCTGTCACAGTTTACTCTTTTATCTCAATCACCCCCTAACAATTTACCATTTTCCCTCATCATCCTCTTCCAATTCACCCCTTTTATCTCTGCCATCTCCTTACTGTCCATCATTTTATCTCCTCCATCTCCTTACATGTTATCCTTTCTTGTCTACCTCTCCCTTCATCTTCACCCACTTATCTCCACTATCCCCCTATCCCTTCATCTTCACCCACTTATCTCCACTATCCCCCTATCACTTACCTTCTTATCTGCACTATCCCTCCCAATTCATCCTTTTATTTCTACCATCCCCTCACACTTTTACCTTTTTATCTCCATCAACCCCCAATAACTTACGCTTCCATCGCCTCCATCCATCTACAATTCATCCTTTCATATCCACCATCCCCATACAATGCACCTTTTTTATCTCCTAAATCGTCTTGGGGTTAAAAAAAAAAAAAATTGCTAGCAGCTCTTACAATTCGTTCTTCTATCTCCACTCTGTCCTTACAATTCTACCACTCCCTGACAATTCACCCTCTGTCCCCTTACAATTCACCATTTTAAATGCATCCGACTTTTCATCCACCACCCCCTTATAACTCGCCCTTTTATCTCCATCATCTGTGTAAATTCACCCCTTTTATCCTCACTTTATTATTCTGATTCCCCCTCAATCTCCAACTTTTCCTTAAATTTGACCCTTTTTACTTTACCATCATTGAAATTTTCCACTCTCCTCTTACAATTCTCCTTTCTATCTCTCCCATTCAATCATAGGCTGGAGTGGAGGAAGCTGGTTGCCAAGTCTTCTGTGGCACCACAACAGTCTTCAAGACTCCGTCCGGGATAGGTGATAGGTGATCTAATCACAATTCGCCCTTTTAAATTTCCACTATATGGTTAGTTTACCCTTTATCACCTACTTACCATTCATCCTTTTTCTCAAACTTCCCTTACAATTTACCTTTTAATCTCCACCATCCTCAACGCACCTTTTTAGCTCCACACTTTATATTATGTTCATCATCAGCTCTACAGCATGACACAGGGAAGTGTTATTGACATTTTTAAAAGATATTTCTGGAATAAAAAATGACATTAAAAAAAAAAAAAATGGGGGGGGGGGATCAAAAGGAATGGTCTTAGTTCCAAACATATCACTGATTTTATTTCCCATATTCCTTAAAACACACCAAACTTGGCAACAAGACTGAATACATGAACACACAAGTCCACAAATATGCGCCCTCATCAACAAGTTTGCAAAGAAATACTGATGTCCAATGACTGATAATCAGTGATGAAGTCAGGATAACAAAACACACTCCAGAACTGTACAACGGGGTGTCAGCATTCCAAATGAAAACATCTGCAGACCTCACTGATCACACAGTCACACTGATTGGCCTGCTCAGGCCACAAAGCATCTGACAGCCCCACATACATGTTAGGTTATATAAGCCTTGATTAAAACAACAACGAAAAAAAAAATATGCACAAACCCACCAATTAAAATCAAATATTACCTTTAAACCAAAGGCATAAATAAAATCCCTACAGCCAATCTACAAACAAAACGAAAGTCGACTTGGTAGACATAAACAAACGGTTCAGTTCAAAATACAGAACTTCACAGTTCCCACTGCAGTCAGTGAAGGATTGATATTCATACATTAACGTCATCTTTTTCATCAAGTCTCTCCTCCTCCTCCTGAACCCCTCCCTTTAAAATACCTGTCAAGTCGTTTTCACAGTGACTGAGGACCTGCTCGCCTATACATGCTTTTTCCACCCAATATTTACGTATTTCCATTGTTTGTTTGTTTCTTCTTTCTCCTGCCAAAAAAGGGCAATAGACCGAGGTTCTTTACTTCAGTGTTAGTTATGTACATTAAGCAGCTCAGCATTTCTTTTCCATCCACAAGCATTAAAAGACTCAAAATACACTCAGGCACAGCCAAAGATATAAACATATACACATCATACTCCAGCTGTCATGCTCGATGTGATCTTTACTCATAACTTTTACGCGGGGTTATGGTTCTGTGTTTCCAACCACATGTAACTTACATCCCACCTTGCAATAATTCCTTGTCTTCAAATAGATTTGTTTAAAAAAAACGGCCAAAAAAAGCAAAGTGTCAAACCATAATGTGGTCCAGAACTGAAATGATCTTCGTACCAACAAAAGAACAGGATCACAATATCATATCAAGCTCAGGCATGCGTTCACCACTAACAATGCACAAAGCAGACCAAAAAGATAATAATTCCTGACATATTCACACAGTTTTTCAACATCAACTCCTTACCTTTCAAGAAAATGCTTTTCTGCTGTCCAGTATTTAACTCTCACCAGCAGTCAACTCCGTCCCCTTCTTAGTAACCATGTTAAAAAAGTGAAACAGAAAAGACGATGGCTAACTCTGAACTTAAAAACGGGGAAACACTAGAACTACAAAATCATTCGAAACAGCTCTAGAGCTACTGTGCTTCCCTGTAGGTCCTCCACAAGAAAAGATACAGTCTGTGATGGCACAAAGCAAGCAATGACCATTTTGTCCAGACAGAACTTTACAGACATCCCAACCTCAGCTACAGACAAAAGAGAAAAACTCCAACATACACAAGAAACAGCCGTCCAGGCTAGGGAACAGGACCAACAAAATTCCTTGTTAAATTGCTTCAATACCAAGCAACTGAAGGAACCATTTTCTTTTTTTTCTGAAGTCATTGATACTCAGTTCAAAATCCACAGATTTCTTTCCTATTTCTCTCCTGACGGCGGCTGCCAAGAGTCGGAGTTGGAGTTGGAGTTGACAGCTGGAAAGCCAGCAGACTGTGCAGAAGACCATTTTCTTTATGATACATGACAGTCAGGAAACATCGCCCTTCTTGTACTTACTTTTTGTCCAGGTTTGGTCTGAAGAATGGAGGAGAGGACAGGTCAGGTTAGGGCCAAGACTGATCTATTTGATTAGTTGTGTATTTGGAACTCTATCCACCTAATGAGTTGTATGTCTGTCTGGAATTCTATTTTCATGTCAAAATACCTGCGCATCTGTCTGAACTTCTGTCAACCAAAATATTAGTGTATCGGTGTGAAAATTCTATTTTCCTGCTTAGCTGTGCATCTGTCTGAAATTTTCTCTTCTTAAATAGTAATATACCTGTCTGATTTTCTATCAAATTATTTATTTGTGTATCAGTCTAATTCCATTTTCTTCATACTTACCTGTCCAAACAAATGCCCTATGTCCACTAGGTGTGAAAGAACGCCATATAATTATCAGGATCCAAAAAAAAAAAAAAAAAGTAAAAGCGGAGACAGGGGAGCCAACTCATCCCTTTGACATCAGGCCAACAGGAGTAGTCTCCCTTAGTACATTCATCCACAATTCACCTGACGGCCTGAATTCAGTATTCCCCTTTTCCTCTGTGAGCAAACACATCCTCAAATGGACTTTTTGAGTTTGGTTTCTATCATTGGTTTTCTGAAGTCGTCGTTTGGGTTGGCCTTTTCCAGAAGACTGCTGTTGTCTTCGCCATTATAGTCGGCACTGTCACGGTGCAGTGGAGATAAGGCATTTGTTTGGATGGGCAAGTATATGATAAAACCACTTTTAGTAGTAGTATTCCTATTTCTAGTATGTTATCTGTCTGATATTCTGTTGACATAATCATTTCTCTTATCTGTCTGAAATTATATCTTCCTAATTAGTTGTGTATTTGTCTAAAATTCTGTCTCTAAATCTCAAAATATATCTTCCTAATTAGCTGTGTATTTGTCTGAAATTCTCTCTCCATACCAATTACATATCTATCCTTAATTCTGTTTTCCAAATTAGTTGTGGATCTGTCTAAAATACTTTCTGCCTGATGACTTGTGTATCTAAAGTCCCTCCTTTCTAGGACGTTAGGTGTCAGTCTGACCTGTCAACACAATGACCTGTGTGCGCCTTTCAGAAATTCCATCTACCACCTTGGTTACCTAGGGATAAGCATTTGTTTCGAAAGGTTAAAACCAAAAAAATTATGTCACCCTAATTAGTTGTGTTTCTGTCTGAAATTCTGTCTACCGTATAAGACATACATACATCTGTCCAAAAATGCTTTTTTTCCAAATTAGCTTTGTCTCTGTCTGAAAATTCTATCTTCCTATTTAACTATGTGCCTGTCTGTTACTTTCAAACACAATATCCAAGACTTGGCAGATTTTCATTTGCCTTAATATGTTATACCTTTTGTGTAAAGACTAAATGATCTCTTTTATGCACAAGTCATTAACATCTTATGAACTGAACAACCTGCTCTGAATTTTTGATTCATTGTTACCTGTCAGTCAATAATATTCTTGTGTATGAAAATGTAAGATGGAAAAGTGACAGAACATTCATTCTGATGACAATCAAATCAAAAATACACTCTTTGACTTGACAGAGAGAGAGAGAGAGAGAGAGAGGAGAGAGAGAGAGAGAGAGAGAGAAGAGAAAGAGAGAGAGAGAGAGAGAGAGAGAGAGAGAAAGAGTTGTCTACACGAGTTCATTTACATATTTTCATTAATGCATAGCTGTGGTGAATATACCTTCCCTGTAAGTGTCTGCATGACAGGACTAACAATGTTTGATGCAAGTTAGAAAATAACACACACACACACATAACACACATCACACACACACACACACACACACACACTCACACACACACACATTTAACAAAAAAAAAGAAGAGGACAATTTTCTTCAATAAAAAAAAAAAGAAACCATAAATGTATTGAGAATTTTCGCCCAAATGTCTGGTTTAAGAATTAATAATGAAAAAACGAACGTTGTGTGGTTTGGATGTATGAAGCATTCAAATGTGAGATATATGCGTGATGAAAACTTTCGCTGGAATCCTGGAATTTTTAGAATATTGGGTATACAGTTTTGTGTAGACATTAGAAGAATAACAGATATAAATTTTGAAGGCAAATTGAATGACATTAAAAAGGTACTGGGTAGATGGAACAAGAGAGACCTCTCTCCCTTAGGCAAGATAACAGTATTGAAGGTGCCACTACTCTTACTTCTCCCTTACTCGCTTAGTTGAAGGAAGGGAGGCAACATTATTTCACACCTTTTGTCTGGTCGCTCCTCAGAACCTCAGCCCTTCTGGGTTTGTTTGTGTATGTGTGTGTGTGTTTGTTGATTTTTTTTGCTTTTGTTTGTTTGTTTGTTTGGTTTTTTTTTTTTGCATCTGGAGGAGCGGTGGACATTTGAGGATGAGGCCACCTCTGTATGACTTAGGGCCCGCTGCTGGTCTGGCATCATGGTGCCGTGACTGTGTTCTGCTGACCAATCAGCAGATTGGTCTGCCCAGTGGTCAGCTTGTTGGTTGGTTGGCTGTGCTCTGCTACGGTGTCGGATCGGTGGCGGGTTTTACCTTTCCAGATCCTCAAAACTATATCAGTATATGAAAGTCTTATAAATACAAGTGATATATGACCTGTAGAAAATCATTATGGGGTGAATTTATATGATGTGAAGTTATATGGTTTGAAATATTTGTGATAATAATGTGTTTGATTTTTCATATATACTGTTATCGAAAGTGGTGATATTATTGTTATTACTTGTTATTATTATATCATTTCTTTTCATCTTATTTTTATGTATCCCTTTTTTATTTTTTTAAATTTTTTTTTTTTTTCTTTCTCCTTTAAATCAATGAAAGAAATCTATGAATCTGTGTACACGCTGATCTCTGAGGTACTGTCTGGGGGGCTTTAGGGTCTCGGATCCAATATTCAAATTCAAGAATGTCTCTAATACATTACTGAAACAGTGGTTGGGAGTTCCAGAAGCTGTCTAGACTGTGCCCTCGGAGAAAGCACAATTAGTAAATGGTCATCTATACATGTACCGGAAAAATTAAAGACTTAAAGTAAGAGGTACAAATGGGAGTGAAAGAAGGATGGAAAGTGATCTGCTGAATGCAACACTGCAGAATATTAAATGAAAAGGCAAAGATTGAAACTGTAAGAGCATAAACTCTAAGGCAAACTAGCACCATCCATATTAAGGATGTTGATGTTCTTTTGAAATATCTCTCCGCATGCCCACCTACCTAGCTAATGACAATGGTATACACTTGACTTGTGTATGTGTGTGCGAGTGTGTGTGGATGTTGCCTTCTTGTTAGTTTCTTTTTTGTGATTGTTTACTTGTGACTCTATACACCCTTTAAGAATTGCTTAACTATTGAAATATTTCCTCTAAAATTTAATGTATTTGTTTTCTTCTTCTATTGTTTGTCCTTTTTGTGCACAAAAAAACCTTCATAGATGGAACATTGGAAACATATATTTACAATACTGAAACTGCACTTTCATTCGCTCACAGATCACTAGATTGTGATTCATGAAACTCATTCAGTCTCAGACAAATAAGAGGTTTATAATATTATTATCACCACAAATTTTTGGATACAACTTTGAATTCATATGTACATCACAAGCTTAAAACAAGTGTATGTTGTACTTCTATACAATGACTGAGAGTGAGAGGAATGTTTGGTTGTTATATCATATATATGTTGTAACATGTGTTCATATGTTCATGATCTTGCTGAAGGAGTTAAAAAGATTTATTAATAAAAAAATAAAAAAAAAAAGAAAAAGAAAAGAAAAAAAAATAAAGTTGAGTGAAAAGCTTTAGCCAAGGAAAAAAAAAAAAAAAAAAAAAGAAAAACCATTTAAAATACAGACGTTTAGACAGACATAGGCAGTCGTCAGTTACACAAAAATCACAGATTCTACAGTCTAATTTCCTATTCCCCACCCCTGATCCCCCTTCCTCACCCCACATACAAAGATAAGTTGATTCCCCCCCCCCCCCCCCCCCCTAATCTACATACATTGCTCAGTCCAATCAACATACATCGCACATTCTGAACACACACATTCACTTTATTCATTTCATCTTAATGAGATAACATAAATATTCTACAATACACATTCACAAAGTAGTTGATAGTTTTTGTTGTTTTCTTCTTTTTTTTCCCCCTACTTATCTGTCACTTATTTTTGTGTGTAAAAAAAAAAAAAATCAGAAAATTCTTTTTCTCAAATGGCATTTGTGATGATTAAAAAAAAAAAAAAAAAGGCAAATCTGACAGATGTCATCCCTACTTGATTAACCCAACCCTATTCCATGAAGTATACCACGATGCTGTCTGCCACTAACGAGAAAAGCACAGGAGTGCCCCTGACCTTGGAGATGGCGTACAGGTGGATGGCGCGGGACACGTGGCCCTGCCTCAGCAGGTGCAGGGCGGCCAGTTCGGCCAGCAGGGTGATGTCCAGCCCTACACTGATGGCCAGGTGCTCGGCCAACGCCGTCTCCCCGCTGCCCACCGTGTGCTGCAGGAACAACCGCTCAGGCGACGCTCTGGGCAAGCAGAAACAGGAGTCTGCTGTTTGGGTTTTTTTTTTTTCCTTTTCTTTTCCACTTTTTTTTTTTTTTTTTGCTCTGGCGTGGCTCTGTGCAAGCATAAACAGGTGTCTGGGTTTTTTAACTTTATATTTTTTTTAGCTCCTGCGATGCTCTGTGCAAGCATCAACAGGAGTCTGTCTTTTTTTTTTTGCTCCGGCAACACTCTGTGCAGATTTTTCTTTACTTTTTTTTTTTGTTGCTCTGGCAAGGCCTTGTGCGAGCATAAACAGGAGTGTGGTTTGCTTTTTAAAAATTTCTTAAGATTTTTTCCCCAGAATGGAAACCATTTCCCAAGTCGTCTTGACAGACAAGAAAGATGAACAAGAACGGTAACTTTTGCTCCCATGGTGAGACCAAAGGACATAATTTCAAGTCAATAAAGCCAGCACCACCTACCTTCTTGCACATAAATAGGCAAGACACAATGAATGAACCAAATCTTTTGCTTCGAAAGTCATGTGCTTTTGTCCTATTATCTGAGTGCAAAATACCAAATTTGCTGGTTTGGTTGAATTTTACATCAAGGATGGGAGACTACTCTTGTTTTGTCTGTCTTTTGAAACAAACCAAACCAAACCTGACTTTGGGTTTTATTTTGCCCATCCTCACAAACAACTATGACATGCTTTACTGTCTGTCTAGGTAGCAAATTAAAATTCTTTGCTGGCTACAAATTTTATGGGAAAAAAAGCCAGAGGAACCCACTTGAAGACTTGACGTTTTAGCCATTTCTACATCTGCCTGTATTAGGCATGAAAGTTGATGGGGGGAAACCAAGGTATGACAAAAACAAAACAAAACAAAACAAAACACAAAAAACTCAGAGGACTCAGGAATGTTATGGGCTGCAAGTGAAACGCCAGACTGAATGTCATCAACAGTTTTTCCAACAACTTAGGCAGGGGAAGAGGTAAGCAGCCAGCATTGAACTCCGCTTTCCATAATTCAGTTTGTTGTAGCTGCTAAAATATCAAGGGATGCTGACGTCCAGTCATCTGGAAGATATTTAAAGACCCAAGTAGGCACAGATTTCAGACAGTCTGAGCCGACCCATATTCTGGTTGGCTCCTGATTTATTTTTATGCCTGCCCAATTTCCCCCTCCCTCTCTCTCTCTCTCTCACACACACACACACAAGCACACAAGGACACAGGAGCTATCACCTCAGCTTTTAAGGAAGCAGGAACAACTGGTGGCATGGATGGAGTGGGGAGAAAGGATGGCAGATGACAGTCTAATCTAACTAAGTGTTAAAGGGTTTCAAAATTAAAGAAACACAAAGGCATCAGTTAAGTGTGTCTGCCACAGTTTTAAAACAACAGACCTCTACAATTGATAAGAGTTCTATAGACTTCAAATTTGAAAACTCTTTTTTTTACAAACTTTCAAAGCCACTGAGGTTTCAGTAATTCACAGATCAATTTCAACAGGCAGGCAGCAAGACATAAAGACATCGAGGAAAAGAGAGAAGGAGAAAGAAAGCAACAGGGACAATTGAGAAGAGAACGACATGGAGAACAACCCAAAAAAAAAAAAAAAGAAAAAAGAAAAAGAACCAAATCAATCCACTTACCTGGGTCGGCACTCATACACGGCAGTGTCGGTGATGACCATGCAGCCGTCCAGCACAGTGTGGTTGGTGACAGGGATGTCGAAGGCCTCTGGTGCCATGGCAACGGCATCCATGGAAGGCTGCTCCAGCACGGTGCCCTGTCGCATCCTGACTCTCTGCTGCTCCTCCTGCTTGTCGTGCCAGTAGAAGGGGAAGGAGCGCTGGCAGGCCCCCAGCAACTTCCCCCCTGCAGGGATCTCCAGTTTCTGGATGATGGCGTCGTCGTTGAAGTCCTGCGAGGAAGTTACCCTCATGGTCATGATCATTTCACTGGTGAAAGAGAGTGTGTGTGTTCATAGGCACACTGGGACATAGCCAGAAAGTGCTGGTTGAAGTCACAGGCGTGCGCATGCATATGCTCTATATAAATCTAAGTGCTCATGCACATACATGAGCCGGAATAGCTCAGTTGGTAGAGCGCCTGACTCGTAATCTTGGTGATCCTGGGGTTGCGGGTTCGAATCTCCGCCGGGGCGTTTCGGTACAGGGGGATTTTTCCCTCGGAGTTAACATTAGTTCTGACTCCATTTCCCATACAGTCCTTCGAATGAGACTATAAACCAAGGTTCCATGTGTGAACGCACGCATAATATCTTGCACACACGTAAAATCCATCAACAACTTTCGGAAGAGTAGGCCAGTTTGGCCGTTGGTATGGATGACACGTTACACACAGCATGCACCCTGCATAAGAAATGGAAAGAATGAAGGAAGTAAAGAAACTGAGTGAACGATATTGAACGATATTGACTGGATGACACGGGAAATGACTGAATGAAGCGCCAGCTGGCAGCTCTTCAGTCGGCACTACCCAGGTAGGCAACCCGTTGTGTAAGCGAGTGTTGATTGTAAAGCGCTTAGAGCTTGGTCTCTAGCCGAGAATAGGCGCTGTATAAGTATTCATTATTATTATTATTATTACATACTAACTGCTCTGATGAAGTCTTTCAGTTTCATTTCATGGACTTAGATGCAGAAATCCACTCACTCACTTGCCTCCCTGAAGCCGATTTATTGTTGTCTTGCACACAAGCACACACACACACACTGATATCCAAACTCTCACACATATACTGACGGCACTGCTGAAGCAAATTTATTGTCATCACACATGCACACACACACACACACTGTCTGCAGTATCACACTTGTAACGCCTCACCTGTTCACAATGACATCCACACAATGTTCTACTAGCAAAAAAAAAGTGTATGTCTCAACTGTTTCGACTTCTCCGAAATCCATACAATATCTCACCTGCATGATAAGATATGCATGGTCTCATCTATTGTCGCCAGTAAAACCGACAGTCACATGCATTCCAACCACAGAAGTGTACTGCACTCACCTGCAATGTTTCTGCAACAGTCACATGCATTCCAACCACAGAAGTGTACTGCACTCACCTGCAATGTTTCTGCAACAGTCACGTGCATTCCAACCACAGAAGTGTACTGCACTCACCTGCAATGTTTCTGCAACAGTCACGTGCATTCCAACCACAGAAGTGTACTGCACTCACCTGCAATGTTTCTGCAACAGTCACGTGCATTCCAACCACAGAAGTGTACTGCACTCACCTGCAATGTTTCTGCAACAGTCACATGCATTCCAACCACAGAAGTGTACTGCACTCACCTGCAATGTTTCTGCTGAAGTCTCTGCTCGCTGATTGGACAGCACAAGCAGCTGGCATCCATTTCGGCGGGACAAGGTGAAGGTCAAGCGGTCGGTCAATATCACGCTATCCACACCAGGAGGAAGCTTGTAGACGAACAGCGGCAAAAACTGAATTTCACTGTCATACACCTGTATTGGAAAAATAGAAACAGAGATTTCAACCACAGCTTTCTTGATTTCATTTCCATTGATTTTACATTAAAAGTATGTCAAGTACAATTTGATTTTATTCCATTTCCTTATCAGAGAGATAAAAGAGATTCCTCTGGAAGTGATGAGGTATTCTGAGCGACCATGTTTTATTTCAATTCTGTCTTTATACCCAATTTGGGTCAAAGCACCCAGAAAGTTCTGGAAAAAAGTCAGTTACTGCTTGATTTTATTTAATTTCTTACACATTCAGATCTTTTCATGTAAAAAAAAATTGCTTACTTCTTGTTTCATTATATTTTGTCCCTTTTGTTTTGTAAAACAAAAAGATACTCAATCCCTATACGAGTGATTTACTTTCCAACAATCTTTATGCACAGGAACAGAAAGACTGACCACAACTTGGTTCTCTTTCATTCCCCTCCATGTCATGTCAGTGGGATACAAAGTACAACGCCCATGTCTTACACAGTAAACATCCAATTTCGATATGATTTTTAACACGTAGAAAGGCCCTTCAAAACAATTTTTGAATTTACAGATACTAAAAAGAGTCAATGGATGATAAATAGCTGCCTGTATGATTGAAGCTTGTGGATCAAAGTAAATCAGATAAACGATGGGACAGAATAAGGATCATGGGAATAAAATCTGAAACAGTTAAGTTCTTTTGCAAGTTTTACAACACTTAATACGTCATATATTTTTACCTACAGAAATGACGTGTACACTTTGTGACACTGGGTCCTCAAGCAGTGGCATCATCTGCATGAATACTGTATTATTTTCAGTAATTTTTAGAACTTGAAATGCCAAAGAATTTGTGATCTTCAGCCAATTTGTTTGATTGTTTTTAACCTTACAAAGGAACAAGTTCATTCAAAAATCAAATCTTGGAACAAGTCGACTTATAAGTCATTTCTGACTGTTGTTCACCTGTGTGAATACTGACTGATAGCCTGAGGCATGATCAGTGGCGCATATGAGTGTTTGTGTCAGAAACTCTGGCAAGAAATGTATTGACAATTGAACTTTTCAATCTTGCCCCCCACAAAATCTTTACCTCTTGATTCCTGCTGATAACTCTGCTCTTCAGTGAACGACTCAGCATGTTCAAAAGTTGCAACGAGAATGAAAAAAAAAAAAAAAAAACAGAAATTTGCTTATTCTAGTGTATGCAGGTTGGTGTTATGGTACCAATTACAACCTGGATCCCAAACACCCCTGACTCCTATCCTTCTTCAGTTGTTTGTGGCCAATAGCTTGCAGCAACAAAGCGTCGCATTTCATGATGCAAGCTCAGGCATGGTTAACAGAGTCTGGAACCACTGTCAGTATCATCCCAGAGTTCCTGCAAAGGCCTGCACCTGCAGCGTGGCGGACTTCTGGTCGTGGGCAGTGATGAAGTGACGTCCACGTGCATACTGCGGGTGTAGCACCACCCAGGGCTGTGACTGTGGGACACGCTCCGCTGTGAACACTTCTGTACTCTCCGCTGAAACATACAACACATGGTCCAGGGCTGTGACTGTGGGACACGCTCCGCAGTGAACACTTCTGTACTCTCCGCTGAAACATACAACACACCCAGGGCTGTGACTGCGGGACACGCTCCGCTGTGAACACTTCTGTACTCTCCGCTGAA
Source organism: Conus canariensis (assembly GCA_033310375.1). Lineage (NCBI taxonomy): Eukaryota > Metazoa > Mollusca > Gastropoda > Neogastropoda > Conidae > Conus > Conus canariensis. The sequence continues at coordinate 34,524,330 of CM065734.1, read as the reverse complement.
ACACACAACACATGGTCCAGGGCTGTGACTGTGGGACACGCTCCGCTGTAAACACTTCTATACTCTCCGCTGAAACATACAACACACCCAGGGCTGTGACTGCGGGACACGCTCCGCTGTGAACACTTCTGTACTCTCCGCTGAAACACACAACACACCCACGGCTGTGACTGCAGGACACGCTCTGCTGTAAACACCTCTAAACTCTCCGCTGAAACACACAACACACCCAGCTCACCAACTGGCAGATAATTACATCTGTGACCTTTGTTGGTGTCAAAGTGAGGCGACTGCAGGCGGAAATTGAAACAAATTTTCAAAAGAATTTATAGTGAATCTGCCAGACAACAGGGACAAACAAATGACAAGACAAAACATCATCGCTTTGACCTCCCAGGGACTTCTTCTGGTAAGATAAACAACACTCGGAACAATGAAAATGAAGAGCGAGTAATCACTTATCTTCTCGAATTTGGTGCAAGATGATGAAGACATAAGTGGTCGAAACACATCTTGTTTTGTCTTGTAACATGTTTGTCCCTATCGTCTGGCGGATTTACTATAAATTCCTTTTTCAAATCTGTGACCATCAACAGAGGAATCACTTGTCACTGGAGGATCATTTGCATCTCAATGTTCTGAAAGTTCTTATAGCGCTCTTTCTAAAGGTGAAGACTGTTTAAAATACAATGTTTACTCTCCAAGACAGGGGCTTTGACAGCTGGTACTCCACTGATAAACCATCTTGAGAAAGATAAAATGAACTGAATCACAAATTCAGCATCAACAAAAGCATTTCAACATGGAGAGTAGCAAAATATTAACAGATTTACTCATTGTTTCAGTGACAGTAGAGGAAGAGTCAAACAGTTACTTTTAATCACAATCCCTAACTCGACATCTGACACTGCCTCCTATTCAGACTGCAAGAGCACGCACTGTTTGGCGATAAGCAAAACATTTCATGGTCACATTTCATCATCGTTCCATCAACTTCATTACATTGATATGGAATTTACACTCTTTCATACAGTGTGCTTGTTTGCTTTGCACACGTTTTGCGTAAATGTGCCTAAAAAAGTATAACCCTACCCTGTTCACCATCTTCAGTCTCTCTGCACATCAAGTTAACCAGTTTTCCTTCAATCTGGGTAATATTAAAAATGGTCTTCTATGCACAATTTAGTAAGGTTTGCAACGTTTCGTTCAAACCCTCAGTCAGTCAGTGTCTTGTTTGTGAGTGCAACTTTTTCTTTTTCAAAGTGCAGATTTAAAGGGTGAATTTCTTCCACCAGTACAGCAAGATGCACACAAGGCATGTCCAAAATGATGAAATCTGCAGAACAATGAGCCGGCATGTGGGTTGCTATGGAGATGTGTCGACTCCAGTGACGAAAAGTTAGCTGCAGAGCTATAGACATGTGACCAGGTCAGATGGCTTCTCCAACGGCACCCTCCACAGAGCAGTGTGGCAAAGAGAAGACCAGGAAGACAGAGGAAGAACACTCCATCATGATGTAGACACATACATGAACTCTTTGTGTCTGACAATCTCTCACAGATATGAAGATATACACATTAAACAAACATGCATGTGAGCTGTCCAGCTCAAGGATGGAACGGTCTGGGTGTTAATTTTGATGAAGTTTTCACACACAGACACACACAAACACACACACACACACATACCCACACACACAAACACACCTATGCACACATACTCGCACACACACACACTCACTCACACACACGTACATACACACACACACACTCACACACGAACACACACACTCACTCACTCACACACACACACACACACACACACACACACACACACACACACACACACACACACACACACACTCACACACTCACACACACCTACCTGAGCAGTCCAGGACAGACTGGGGAGGCACGGTGTGCGTGTCAATGTTGATGAAGTCCAACTCGCTGAGGTCGCTGTCATGGGAGAAATGGGAGATAACTGTCCTAGCCTCGAGCAGCATCTTCCATTGGCCGCTGGACACTCCTGTCATCTGTCATCATGTTCAGCAGTGATAACAACATCATGTTCATCAGTGATGACAACATCATATTCATTAGTGACAACAACACTCCATCCTGTACCCCCTTCACTTGGTGTCACACGCAGTTGACGTGTTGTCCCATGTTGTCAGGGACATGAATGACTCAAGGATGGTAATCCTCACTGTCTCACATGAGTCACGGCTACTTTTCACTCCTTAGGCTGTCCTGAAAGTCTCATACACTAACTTTTCCCCCATAGTTTATTTCTGGACAGTTCATTCTTAAGGCTCATTTTCGCCAGCGTGACTAAGTGATAACTGATAGAGTACAAAAATGACCCTATGGATGAATGAGCCTCTAGTAAAGATTAACCCGTTCGCTGCTTGAAGCTGCTTGAAAATGTTACAAACAAAGGCTTTCCCAGTGCCAGGGAAATCTAATGATTTGGGGGTAATAATTAACAAAAAATTCTAGCTCAGAAACTACAAAAGATATAACAATGAAATATATATGATTTTTGAAGGAAATTGAATGAAGATTTTGAATCTGGGCTTCTTTTGTTTTAATTTTGATAATAAAAAAGTATTTAGACAATTAGATTTGGATAGATTTTTTTGCACGATCAAAAGCATATGTATTTACCACTACATCTTCACATCCAAACAAGAACACAAAGCAAAAAAGTTGAAAATAAAGTTTGTATTGTCACACTACACCTGTAAATGAAAGTAAAACAGTTTAGAAGTCTATCAAGACGCTCACACTCTATGCAGACAGGTCAGTCCACGACCACGCCCCCCTCTCCCCACCACGCCCCTTGCTGGACTTCAACCCTCTCTTTCACTGCTCCTCTTCCCCTACCTTTCCCTCTGCCCTGTGCCGCGCCGCGAGCAGGCCGCGCTCCCCTCTCACGCTGACTACCACGTCACTGACCACTGGCACGCATATCATTTTAATACTACAGACATATAAGGCTTACTACGCACACTCTATTTAAGTCCGTTGATAGAAATAGTAACGAATGAAAATTCAAGAAAAATGCATGACGTCAGTGGACGGCCCATAGGCACTGGGAAAGCATTTTTAATGCGGCGTCAGCTGACGGCTTAAAGGCACTCTACGGGTTAATGTTTGTAGAATCAACACCGACTATATGACAAACATTTTTTTAATTCCCTTTTCAAAATAATTAAATATTACACTTGCAGCAAGCACAGACATCTACTTAATCAATATGTAAGCCATCAGTATATCTATATATTACACACACACTCACGTGGAAGCTTTGAGACGGCACAATCAATGAAGAAAATTGCCCATGCACAGCACCACGCTCCACCCCACTCCACCCCACACACATGAAGTAACTGTCCACTCACCAGCAAAGAGGTGCTCATCTGGTCATCATCGTGGATCAAGGTCAGCTGAATGGCCTGGATGTCTGTGGTGACCTTGGTCTTTATCTCCTGGGTCAAGAGGTCAATGAAGAACAGTTCTCCAACCTGCCACAGTTCCATGTGCAAGTCAACAGATCAATATGAAATTCACTTTCTTCAGTGTGTATCACTAAATGCCCGTTACATTCAACCTAAATTGTTCCACATCAAGCATAGATCTTTGATAAATAAAACAAAACAAACAAAAAAAACCCCCAAAAAACAAGAACTGATCAATCTCTGGCTTGTATTTTCAGTCTATCCTAACAAAATTTATACAAAACACATATGCATATGAGTTCACACAAACGCACACAAAATCTGGATGTTTCCAATAAATTTCAAGTACCAAGAAATCACATTTTCATGATCATAAAAAGAAAATGCTAACATTATTCTTTCATTGATCTTAATGTGGTGTTACAGTGTGATCGACAATCACACAAACTTAAAATTGATTTGCAATGCACATTAGATACAATTCTAAATTAAAAGATACAATTTTAAACATAAAGCAGTGAATCTGCAAACATGACTCAGCTAGCTCATTTGACAAACACTATATACACATATGTAGCACTTGATTAAACAAGAAGCAGGGAAAATCAAAGTGTCCATTTAATGCAAAGAGCACAATGCCATTAGAACCATACAGAACAAACTTTGTGAACATGAGAACTGAACAAAGAACCAATGCTGCAATGATCTAAAAACAAATCTGTTGCACGTCCTGAGCACCAACTGCTGCCCCAAGTCACCGCCAGTCCTGTGAAATTCCAGTGTCCTGCAGATGGCATATCCTGTCATATGGATGAACCCTGTCAGCCCTTACAGAATGACTGGCTGTGTAACTTTCCCAGCCTGCCATGTTTAAGTCGGTCAGTTGGAAGATCTAAGGTTCTTTACTCAATCTGTCATAGCTCTGGGCTGGTCGGCTGGAAGATCTAAGGTTCTTTACTCAATCTGTCTTAGCTCTGGGCTGGTCAGTTGGAAGATCTAAGGTTCTTTACTCAATCTGTCATAGCTCTGGGCTGGTTGGTTGGAAGATCTAAGGTTCTTTACTCACTCTGTCATTGCTCTGGGCTGCCACAAAACAATGAGTCCTTCGCTACAGAAATTCATATTTCTTAAAAAAATGTATTGCATCTTCATTGTAGTTGATTTCCAGTGACTTATTGTTCCTTGGTGAAAACAACTGAGAAGATCCTTCATTACTATAGCAATTCTTCTCATTCTGACAGGTTGTATCATAATTGTGATGAAATATAATTAAAACTGGACTGAATCACAGTCAAATGTATTTTCTGCAACTCTGTATATATGTATATGGCTTTTGTATTTATCCTTTGAAAGATAGTTGCTGAGAATATCTGCTCAGATTTCATCTCATATTTGCTTCAATGTAATGTTACCCACTGGCTGATGGTGTCAAAACAAAAACAGGAAAAACAAACAAAACACCCCACACCAAGTCATCTAATCATTTGAAACTTGCTCATTCAAAGCAGTACATGATACAAGGATTTAGCTTCAAACTACGCTCCCTTTACCTATCATTTATGCGTGGAATAAGGTTTAATTGTGCTAGATTTGAGCTGAAATGTATGCCTGATCGCCAGATGGACGCAGACACAATATGTGTTTGTGTAGTCAGGGGCCAGGTGGAAAGAGTTATACACCATGATGAACCAGAAAGTTTCAGAAGCTTGTTTTCCTGACTCAGCCTCTCTCCATTCACACTCCATTTCACCTTCTGTGCAAACAGGATCAACGTTGTCTGTAAGAGTACCAGGCCAGAAAGGAAATTTTTCTTGTTATTTTCTTTTTCAGTATCCTAACAGTGACATCTACTGACTGATAGCGATTCTTATCAGAACGTTGATGCTCTCATCGGTAAAGTATTAAGTCGTACACCTAATAGTCTGTATAGAATGTAAAAGTCCATTTTTCTTTCAGCTTAAAACAGAAATTTCTGTTTTGTTTACAAAATCAGGGAAGGAGCGAAAAAAGACACCCATCATTATTAGAGGATGCAAACAAACAAAAACCACCTGACCTTGGTCGCCACAATGGCCACCTGTCTGTCGTCCAGCGTGTGCCACCAGCAGGCAGCGCAGAGGTTATCTGCCACAGGACCAGTAATTTTTCTGGATGATTCATAACACACTTTCAATGCTTTCACAAGTATTGATTTATTTTATCAGTTTGATTCATGAAGTATGTGATGTGTGTGTGTGTGTGTGTGTGTGTGTGTGTGTGTGTGTGTGTGTGTATGTATGTGTATGTATGTGTGTGTGTGTTGTGTGTGTGTGTGTGTGTGTGTGTGTGTGTGTGTGTTAGTGTTATTGTGTGTGTGTTTTGTGTTGTGTGTGTGTGTGTGCATATGCGTGCGTGTATGTGTACGTGCATGCGTGTATGCGCGGTGTGCGTGTGTGCATGTGTATAAGTGTGTATGAGTGTGTGCGAGCATGTGTGTGTGTGTGTGTGTGTGTGTGTGTGTGTGTGTGTGTTGTGTGTGTGTGTGGTGGCGCGCGCGCGTGCGCACGTGTGTGTGTGTGTGCGTGTAAGCGCATGCATGAGGAGCCACATAAAGAGTGTGTCATCCTACGAAAAAAGGAAGGGTTTTTTTGCCTTGAATGACATTTTTTTCAACTCAGCGTTACCATGTGATCAGGTCTTTGTGTGTGTGTGTGTGTGTGTGTGTGTGTGTGTGTGTGTGTGTGTGTGTGTGAGGGCAGCCATTTTAACTATGTGTGAGTGCATACAGTCTTAAGTGTACAACCTTTTTAACTTGCATTCTCCAATTCTTAATGCTTTAGTTGTTTACTAGCAAGCACTCTAGGCACACTTGAGGCAAAGCAGTCTAATGAACCCATTATTATTATCACTTAATTAGTTAATAGATTAAAAAGAAAGTTCAAATAACCCAATCATCATTATTGTTGCTTACAGTAACTAAAAAAAACAAACAAAAGCAAGAGACTGACAATGAAATGTACATTAACACACTGTAAAGGATAAGAGGTGTTTATATCTGGACCCAAAGCTCTCTGTTAAAACCCATCAGAGATTGTAACTGAAGGCGACTCACTGTTGGTGGAGACAGGTATCACTGTACAATCCGTCAAACTCCACATCTGGTTGACCAGGGCTGTGGCATCCTGTTACAGTGAGACAGCACTTTAGATAAACAACAACAGAGGAGGGAGCAGCAGCCAACAAAGCCAGCACTACAACTGTACTGCATCATACTCCACTGTGCTTAGTCGGTGTACGTGTGTGTGTGTGTGTGTGTGTGTGTGTGTGTGTGTGTGTGTGTGTGTGTGTGTGTGTGTGTGTGTTTAAGGGGCAGATGACTGGGGATAGGGAAATGGATGCCTTGTACGGTGGTGTGTTGTGTTATATTACAGTTACGTAATATTGTGTTGCACTGTGTTTGTTGTGTTGTCTTGTATTGTTTTAGTCGCATCGTATGTTGCGTTGTGCTATGTGTAGTGTATTGTGCTATATTTAATCTGTGCTGTGTTGTTAAGGCTGTGTTACAGTTACATTGCATGGTGCATTACTATACACTTATAGTTATATGATGTTGCAAAGCCCTGTGTTATATGATGCCAAAATGGTCATGTTTAGGTTATGAGTTGTGACATTTTTATATTATATTGCACTAAGTTTTCTACCACTTTCTGCCATGTTGTGCCATACTGTGTTATACTGTGCTGTGTCATGTTGTATTCCACCGTGTTACCTCATAACATATTCTGCTGTGTTGCACTGTGTAACGCCATGCTGCATTGTGTTCCATGTGGCATTGTCACTGTGTATGTCATGCTGAGCTTGATAATTTTTTTTGTGTGTGTTTTCATTGTCTTCTTCAGCTTCTGTATTGTGTTATGCCATGAAACATTGCATTAGTGTGATACACTGCTTTGGTTTGTCATGTCGTATTGTGTCATTATGCTGTGCTGAATCACGTCATGCAGTGATGTATAACTGTGTCACATTATATTATCTCATCTTATGATGCATGGTGTTATTTTGCGGCATGTTGCATTGTTACGTCATTGTGTGTTATGTTGCATTATGTCATGCCATGTTGAATCGCAATAAGTTAGTGTTAACACAAAAAATAGCAGAAAAAAAAAATTTCAGGGCTAAAACAAAACAAAAAACAAAACAAAACAAAAAAAACAAAAAAAAGAAAAAAGCAAAGAAAGAGAAGATAGGACTGACATCACACAGACAAACAGACACATATACAATGCAGAACAGATGTACTGTTTTCCACCAATACAAACAACACAGCATGAAAGGTCACAAAATAAACCAGTAATGAACAATTCACCATCAAGGCCCGAGCTGGCAGGATGTACAGACAGGGGGAGTCAGTCACGATCAGAAGCCACGACACGGTGGGGTCAAAGCACATGGCCGCCACCCGCTTGTCATGTGCCCATGGCAACTGCTTCACCACTGGCGCCCTTCCAGACACGCTCCACCGCAACAGCAGCTGATCTGGAACCAATCATAAACTGTGAGATCACAGTATGAGAAGGGGAAGGGTAGGGGATGGGGGGGGGGGGGGGGGTTGGGGGGGGAGGGGTGGGAGTTAGAAGGACATGGGACCAGCATGCCAATTTTCCCATGATTTATTCCTATCTTCTTCTACACTTTGGCCTACTATTTCATAATTATAATATGTTTGGACAGACTTGTAATGAATTGTGTGTGCCAATTTTCCTACACTGAGTGCCTACCTTCTAGTTGTACCCTTTGGCCTACTATTTCACAATTATAATATATTTGTACAGATTTGTAATGAATTGTGTGTGCCAATTTTCCTACAATGAGTGCCTATCTTCTACCCTTAGGAAAACTATTTCACAATTATAATGTATTTGTACAGATCTGTAAAAAAAAAAAAAAAAAAAAATTGTTATTACTGGAACTGGACTTTTATTTTCCACTTTCATGCAGTTTCATTTGCTTGATATGCCATTAAGTGATTAACGATAAACTCTTAAATCATTAAGTCATATAGTTGATGTGTAACTTATAATGGACAATCATAATTCCAGTAAACTTGTAAGAAAAGCAGACAAAAATCTATATCATTAAGTCTCCTTTTATATGTCCACTCTCTCACCTCTGGAATCAATTATGTGCTTCTTTTTTGTACTCTCTCTTTATCACCACTGATTGGCAATCCCAGTTAGGTAACCAAATCACACTACCATATATACAGACTGGATTCTAAAAACCTCTCTGATTTAAAAAAAAAAATGTATATCTGCTGAGACTGAACAGAACAATCGAAAATTCTCTGGATTTACCAATTAAAAGATAAGCCTTGACAGGAAATCACAACGCTGTCTGTTTTGATGATGAATACTGTCTTGAACTACGAATGAGAAAAAGAACAAGGTGGTGGAGGGGGGAAGGGGGTGGTAGGCTCATTTGCAAAATGCTGTGTAAATGTGCCAAATGTATGACAGTGCACAGATCTATATCAGTATATGTGTAAAAAATTATGTATGCGACTGTAGTACAATCTAGTTTGCTAGTTGTGTAGCATTACGTTTATCATTTATTTGTGCCATACACATGTACAGATAACTGTAACTTTGCATGTGCTTTTGTGTGTGCATATGTGTGTGTGTGTGTGTGTGTGTGTGTGTGTGTGTGTGTGCGCCGCGCGAGTGTGTGTGAATGCATGTACATGACTTTTCGTGTGCTTTTGTGTGTGCATGTGTGTGTGTGTGTGTGTGTGTGTGTGTGTGTGTGTGTGTGTGTGTGTGTGTGAATGCATGGACATGACTTTTGTGCAAAGTCATTATATGACTTGGGCATGCCTGTGTTGTCTGTGTGTTGAGTGTTGTGTACTGAGCAAATTCTCTTCATCACCATTTTTTGTCCACATAACTGTTTTAGTGAGTAGCCTAACTCTATAAATATATAATGGGGGTGATCATATGCAGACTTCGCAATTTGGAAAGACAGTGTAAAAATCCTTCTTTTGAAGCCTCCCTTTGGGTCGCTCTCTTCGATTCGAGCTGGGAATGATTACACTTTAGAAAATGTGACATTCATAGTGTAATAACCAGCGAGTCGCAATCCCCTTTCCATTTTGTCTGAACTCACCATTGGAGCAAAGGAGCGCCAGCAGGCTACACTCTCCGTTCTCACGCCATGCATAGCGGGTCACTTCCACTGGGCCGTATCGTGTGCTCTGACGACGAACCGATAGCAGACGGACGAACTCAAACAGTTCGTACATTGTGTTTATTTTATTTTCTATTTTTATTTTATTTTCTACTTTTATTTATTTTATTTTCTACTTTTATTTTCTATTTTTAATGACGAGTTGTTCACATTGTTCTATCTTACTTAAAAAAAATTCGTTCTCAATCGACCCTTTCAGATGCTACATGTAGTTCATAGTTCAATAAGAGATATTCCAGAGAGTTTCAACTGTGCACATCTCGAAAGTTGTTCCATTACGTTGTCAGTCATGTGCTTCGTCAAACTTCCTCCAAGAAAAAGGTAAACTTCCGCTTCCACTGTAAAAGTGTACAGTGCTCTCCCTTTCATATCAAACGTGGCCAGCATTTGCTACAGACTACGGCTGTCTGTCCGTCCCATACGTTTTCACAGCTACTGTAGTACGCAAACCCCCCAGACATCCTGTACCCCACCCACCTACTCATACACCCTCTCTCTCTCTCTCTCTCTCTCTCTCTCTCTCTCTCTCTGTATTGTTTCATTATTTTTAGTCAGCTCTTTCCTGTGCTATATTCCACATTTTATTAATGTGTTTGTCTTTAACATGATCTTCTCTATGAGTGGTTTCAGTTTTATTGTACTCCCAGTTCTTATAGAACAGGGAGTACTTTAGAATGGGAACGAAGAAATGCTGTCTGTCTGTCTGTCTGTCTGTCCGTGGTCAAAATGTGTTCCACTCGCTCCAGACAAAACTACTAGGCCGATCTTTCTGAAAATTTGTAGGTATGTTCATTATGGGTCACGGATGATGCCGATGTTTCATTTTACCGTTATATCCGTTACTAACGGCTATAACGGCCCATAACGGTTTTTCGTCTTTATGGAATATCTCAGAAAGTACTCAGCCGATCTTTCTGAAAATTTGTAGGTATCTTCACTATTGTCACGGATGATGCCCGATGTTTATTTTACCGTTATATCCGTTACTAACGACTATAACGCCATGACGGTTTTTCTTCTTTATGGAATATCTCAGAAAGCACTTGGCCGATCTTTCTGAAATTTGTAGGTATGTTCATTATGGTCACAGTGATGCCGATGTTTACCAGAATAGTCGTACTAACGGCTATAATGGCTCAAAACGGTTTTTCCTCTTTATGGAATATCTCACGCGTATTCAAGCCAAACTGGGAGTCTGTTTATATGCTTAGAATCTTGTTTATTCATTGATTATCTCCAGTTCTCTCTCTCTCTCTCTCTCTCTCTCTCTCTCTCTCTCTCTCTCTCTCCTCTCTCTGTCTGTCTGTCTGTCTGACCAACTCAAGGCAGCAAATTTGTTTGACGTATACAAAGAGCAGAGAAACTTTGTTTCAAACGAAGTTGAAAAAGCCAAATGAGACTACTTCAGTCAAATGATAACGGATGCAAAATCCACAGCGCCAATGTGGAGGGCAATAAACACTATTGTATGCAACAAGCGCACAGATTCACAAAATTCAAGCACAAACATCACCCCGGACAAATTTAATACCCACTTTCTGTCATTATCAGATACCCTTACTCAGGCTTCACAGACTATAAGAGCATCAAATGAATATACATGCCCGACTTCCCTAATATCATTTTGCAAACAAAAACTTGGATCCAGTAACTCAATCAAAATTCCCCTTCTTGCTGTACATGAAACAGGAATGCACATAGCGCAATTAAAGAATAAAAAATCCATGGGTCCTGATAACATACCCGCATTTCTTCTCAAACTCTCTCTACCTTACATTGTTGAGTCTCTTACATACATATATAATTTATCCATTAAAACTAATGTTTTCCCTAAGGCGTTCAAAAACGCCAAAGTGATCCCCCTTCCAAAATCAAATGATTTGTCGGATCCAAATAATTTCAGACCTATATCCTTAGTATCTATTCTATCCAAACCCCTTGAAAGACACATACACACACACACACGTATCTCAGTTCATGGAGAAAAAGAAACTTTTCATCCACTCCAATCTGGATTCCGATCTAATCATTCCTGCCACACAGCATTATCACGAATGTGTGGCTCATGGCTTTCAAATATGAACCAATCACAAATGACAGGGGTTGTCTTTCTTGACTTCAAAAAGGCGTTTGATCTTGTTGATCATTCCCTTCTTCTAAAGAAACTATCTGTCTACCTGAACCATACCCCGACAATCTCATTATTCCAATCATACTTGAACGATAGGACTCAGCATGTGGTGCTTAATGGCAAAACCTCCGCTTCAGACTTTGTCAGACATGGAGTCCCACAGGGCTCAGTACTAGGCCCCCTACTATTCTGCATCTTCATCAATGATTTACCATTGTCCGTATCAGATGAAAAGGTCACGACAGATTTATTTGCTGATGACTCGTCACTCCAAACGAATGGTAGTGATCTACAGACAATAGAAGCTTCTATCCAGGAAAGTCTAAACGACGTGTCAGACTGGTGTCATTCAAACTCAATGGTCATACACCCAGCCAAAACCAAATCTATGATTATAGCTACCTGCCAAAAACACCAGTTGACTCCTCTTTGCCTAAACCTTCAGTTGAATGGCACTTCTATCGAGCAGGTAGATGAGCATCGTGTTTTAGGGTTAACGATAGATAAAGAATTGAAATGGCAATCTCATCTCAATAACATATGCAAGGTAGTCTCAAAACACCTTTTCCTGTTATCTCAATTAAAGCGCTACGTCAACAATAATGTGCTTAAACTTTTCTTCAATGCACACATAATGTCACGTATCAATTACGCTTCAACAATGTGGGACGGAAGTAGTGACGTCCACAAAAAAAAAGGCTGAATTCTCTCCATAGACGTGCAGCAAAGCTACTCCATCCAACTGTATCTCTAACAACAGACGAAAAACTAAAAGTGCTGAACATACTTCCTCTGAATAGGCAATTGGAATTCAACAAGGCAACATTTATGTTTACAATCTTGACATATACTATGCCATGTTATATCAATGCCCTTTTTACAAGATCGAACAGCTTTTCTGGCTCGACGAAATTCCTTCTTCCCTACCCACGCATTGATCTATACAAAACAAGCCTAGCTTACTCTGGACCATATGTCTGGAACTCACTTCCACCAAATCTACAAATCATGAATACTTTAAAACTTTTCAAGGAACATTTGCATAAACATTTTATGTCTCAGTAATTTAATTATTCGATTACAATGATTAGCGCCCATTCGCAAAGTCTTCTGTGAACCATACTTTGAATAAATCGTCTCTAAACATAAAACCTACTCCGTTAAAATCGCTCATCCCCACTCCCACTCTGTCCACCATCCCTTTTCTCCTCCCCCTACCTACCATTCTCTCTTCCCCACCCTCCTCTGACCTCTCTCTCTGTAGTCTTGTTTGTTTGTGTAAGTTTCCTTCTGTTTTACCATCCCCCATCTCATTAGTACTTTTATGCATAGATTGCTTATCATTGTAGAATTAGATTACCATGTTGCGATGTTGAATTGTCAATATGAATGATATGTGTTGAAATAATGTATGCATGACAAGGACAGATTGTAAGACTAGGCTTTGGCCTAAAATCTTCATCCTTGTGTATTAAAGATCAATCAATCAATCAATCAATCTCTCTCTCTCTCTCTCTCTCTCTCTCTCTCTCTCTCTCTCTCTCTCTCTCTCTCTCTCTGTTGTGTTTTGTTCATTCAACCATTCATGTTATTGAATGAAATCCATGTGTGTTCAGATAAAATATTTATTCGAGAACTGTTAAGTGGCCATCTGCGTTCAGCCCGCAGCAACCAATCATATTTTGATAAATAATATCAAGGGACATAATGCTAATATGTAACTCTCTCTCTCTCTCTCTCTCTCTTCTATTTTTATTTATTTATTTTATTTTTTTTTCCAAATTCTATGTCACTTTGCTAAACACCTTCTACGCATCTTCATGCCTTATGGAAAAGGATTACACGTTATTGCTATTATCAACAAACAAGAAGTTTGGCAGTTTACCTGTAGAAATCATTTCAACGTATCAGAGCCTTTTCTCAATAAGGGTGAGCAGCGTGAAGATGTTTGTACATTTTACATAATAGTTTCAGTGAACTGATCATTTTGATTTTGATGTTCTTATTGTTGTTTACTTCTTATAGATTTGACCCCCTTCAGATGGGGCCTTGGCCTCGTTGAATAAATCATTCATTCATTCATTCATTCATTCATTCTCTCTCTCTCTCTCTCTCTCTCTCTCTCTCTCTCTCTCGCTCACAACACACACACACACACACACACACACACACACACACACACACACACACACACACACACACACAAACAACAACACACACACAAACGTACGGCTTCTTCCTTGTCGCTGAACCCTGGAAGTGGACTGAAGCGATCAAAGCTAATGAATTTTCGTTTTTTATCTTCGTTTATGTCTCACCTGATGAAGACCTAAGAGGTCGAAACGCGTTGTGTTTCGTCTTGTGACTCGTTTGTCCACGTTCTCTGGGCGGTTCGCTAACATTTATTTAAGATTTGTTTCGATTTCCGCCTGCAGTCCTCTCGCTTTGCAACTAGATCTACATAACAGGCATTCACGCGTGCACACGCACTCTCTCTCTCGCTCTCTCTTTCTCTCTCTCAGTCAGTATGAATGATATGTGCTGAAATAATGTATGCATGACAAGGACAGATTGTAAGACTAG
>CM065734.1:34502430-34504930 GCA_033310375.1 Conus canariensis | reverse complement strand
GATATCCGTGCACTCCTTGCAACATGTTAATTAATCCGTGATGTGTAGGATATTCGTGCGCACGTGGTATCATGTAACTGTCGCCGTAATATGTAGGATACCCGGTGCACGCCTGGCATTGTAACTTTCTCCGTAAGATGTTGAATACCCGAAGCACGCCCGACGGTATGTTACTTTCGCCGTAAAGTGTAGGATACCCGGTGCACGCCTGACACTATGTTAATTTCGCCGTAAAGTGTAGGATACCCGGTGCACGCCTGACACCATGTTACTTTCGCCGTAAAGTGTAGGATACCCGGTGCACGCCTGACACCATGTTGATTTCGCCGTAAAGTGTAGGATACCCGGTGCACGCCTGACACCATGTTGATTTTGCCGTAAAGTGTAGGATACCCGGTGCACGCCTGACACCATGTTGATTTCGCCGTAAAGTGCAGAAGACCCGGTGCACGCCGGGCATTAAATGACCTACTGTGTAAAATATAAAATATCTTTGTACACCTGGCACCAGCAACATGTCCTCTCTGATGTTGTAGGCAACCAAAATGTGACAGCATCTGTTTTCTCCTCAGCTCAGAACCTTGGAATACCTTGGGGAAATAAAACACCCGGTTCAGCTGTCTGTGATGTTGATTCAGTCAGTGGCATTTTGTTGTGGTCCAGCCAACCGCAGGAGCTATTTCAGGGCTGTCGGCATACACACACACACACACACACACACACACACACACACACACACACACACACAAACAACAAAAAACACGCGCGCACACACACACACACACACACACACACACACACACACACACACTCACACCACACACACACACACTCACACCACACACACACCACACACACACACACACACACACACACACACACACACACACACACACACACAGGGGAGAGAGAGAGAGAGAGAGAGAGAGAGAGAGAGAGAGAGAGAGGGGGGGCAAAAAATGGTATATGTACATAGTCATGTAAACCAATGCATGTGATACGAGCTGGACGATTGGCATCTTTGGACATACAACACTAAGCCATGCTGAGTACGTCGGCCATTGGATCTTGTCATAAGCAAACATGAATTTCAACATTGGCCTGACGATTGCTGTCTCTCTCCCTTTGTTTTTGTTGGTTTGGGTGGTTTGAACAGCGGTTTGGGTTATTTTTTCCAGTCCGCTTTCCACATTCTTAGCGTTAAAAAAAAACGATTGATGCAATTAATTTAATTATTGCTCATTGAGATCATCAGGATCATAAGTCGTGACAGTCATGTACACAGAAATAAGCAAACATTTTTTTTCTCTGTGAAAACTCCTTTCAAGATCAAACTTGGCAGTCATCTGGGGGCACTAGGGGATGGAAAGCGGGGCTGCTTCTCCATTCTTCATTGCTACCGATCTTCGACCATCTCGTGCAGATTTCATGCATGCTCAGGGTTTTTTTTAATTTTTTTATTTTTATAATACAAGCTGCATCTTATTTGCCTTCCATCGAAGTCGAATTTTTTTCTCTCTCTCTCTCTTTCATTTGCACCCTCCCGAGCCCCACCCCCCACCCCCACCCCCAGCTCCCCTTTAGCACTAAAATATGTAACTGTTAAACCACATAGTTGTTCTGCTCTTCTCATTGGACCATACTGGATTTGTGATGTAGGATGGGATGTCGCAGGACGTATAAGATGCACATGATGATAGCACTTAGCAGTGATCATGGACATCAGCAGCTCGCGTGAAATGATCGTCTTGTTGGCTCCTTGTTCTTTTACGTAGCAGCGCCTTGGGGAGACCTGTGACGGCCATAACCCTTTTTCTTCCTGTCTCCAGTATCGGTATTAGAACTGTCTCCCCCCTCCTTTTCCCCTCTCTTTCTTTCTTTCTTAAATCTGTTTTTTCTTTACCATGCAAACAAGAAAAGTCAAAAATGAGATTTTCTCAATGGGTGAAAATCTGGGTGCATTGGCTGACGAAACTCTCGTTTCAACAACTCTCTTCCCTTGCATCAGTCACACCGTGTACGTCGACCGCAGAAGAATCGGTTTCTTCCGCTCCTATCTTAACGAAGAAGCTGTCTCAAGTTTTGTGCGTTCCTTTGTCAATTGTACACCAGTTAACGGATGTTTTTTCTAGTCCTAGGGATCCAGCCACAATAAAATACAGAAAGTACTGTACGACATGTATTTGGATCATTTTACCATGCTTCTGTTGCACCTGTCTCTTTTGTTTCTCTTCTCCGGTCGCATGTTGAACAAAATATATATTGCAATCTCTCTCTTCTGTTGTTTCAGTCGCTTGAAGAACCAGGCTCCTATGTAAAAGAACATTCGCATGTACAGACTTCCTTCTTTTAGACCTAAATCCTACGGCCAACGTTTTCCTTTCATACTAGAGTCCCTCCATCTATAACCAGCTCCCTTTCTCTGTTCGCCAAGCAGATCTGACCACAAGCTTTATAGCTTTCGAAAAATTGTTTCTTCGAAGAAGCGTTCTGACCCTTA
>CM065734.1:34492430-34494930 GCA_033310375.1 Conus canariensis | reverse complement strand
TGTTGTAGACATCCAGAGACCCTTCACTTTATGGTATAAACATGTTGTAGACATCCAGAGACCCTTCACTTTATCGTATAAACATGTTGTAGACATCCAGAGATCCTTCACTTTATGGTATAAACATGTTGTAGACATCCAGAGACCCTTCACTTTATTGTATAAACATGTTGTAGACATCCAGAGACCCTTCACTTTATGGTATAAACATGTTGTAGACATCCAGAGACCCTTCACTTTATGGTATAAACATGTTGTAGACATCCAGAGACCCTTCACTTTATCGTATAAACATGTTGTAGACATCCAGAGACCCTTCACTTTATCGTATAAACATGTTGTAGACATCCAGAGACCCTTCACTTTATCGTATAAACATGTTGTAGACATCCAGAGACCCTTCACTTTATCGTATAAACATGTTGTGGACATGTTCTCCAGAGACCCTTCACTTTATCGTATAAACATGTTGTAGACATCCAGAGACCCTTCACTTTATGGTATAAACATGTTGTAGACATCCAGAGACCCTTCACTTTATCGTATAAACATGTTGTAGACATCCAGAGACCCTTCACTGTATGGTATAAACATGTTGTAGACATCCAGAGACCCTTCACTTTATGGTATAAACATGTTGTAGACATCCAGAGACCCTTCACTTTATGGTATAAACATGTTGTAGACATCCAGAGACCCTTCACTTTATGGTATAAACATGTTGTAGACATCCAGAGACCCTTCACTTTATGGTATAAACATGTTGTAGACATCCAGAGACCCTTCACTTTATCGTATAAACATGTTGTAGACATCCAGAGATCCTTCACTTTATGGTATAAACATGTTGTAGACATCCAGAGACCCTTCACTTTATGGTATAAACATGTTGTAGACATCCAGAGACCCTTCACTTTATGGTATAAACATGTTGTAGACATCCAGAGACCCTTCACTTTATGGTATAAACATGTTGTAGACATCCAGAGACCCTTCACTTTATGGTATAAACATGTTGTAGACATCCAGAGACCCTTCACTTTATCGTATAAACATGTTGTAGACATGCTCTTTAGCCCTTCCATTACTGCGCATACCCGCTGTTGTACATTAATCATGTTTCTGCTATTACCGCGCATACCCGCTGTTGTACATTAATCATGTTTCTGCTATTACCGCGCATACCCGCTGTTGTACATTAATCATGTTTCTGCTATTACCGCGCATACCCGCTGTTGTACATTAATCATGTTTCTGCTATTACCGCGCATACCCGCTGTTGTAAATTAATCATGTTTCCGTATTCCCCAGTCTCTTGTGTCATATTCAGTCTTTTCCAAATACATCTCTAACCTTTGAAGTCCAGCAGTCTGTCCCCTTCACCCCCCCCCCCACCCCCCTTTCATGTTTCTCTTCTACAGACAGTTCCTTTCGTACACTGCTGACCTATTATTCTGCATTGCTTCGAACTTGATAGTCATTTTCGTCGCTACCCATTTACTTCCCTTTAGGCGGTATTGAACAGTAGGATGGACGTACCTTATTCAGCTCCATCCAGTTCTCCCCTTCCTATCCCGCCCGTAATTTCTCATTCTAATGTCCTTCTCCCATTCATCATCCATGCTCTAAAACTCCTTTCCTCCCCCACAGCATCACTCATCACTTTCACGTTGTCTTCTCCTCACATCCGTCCATCTTCCTTCTCCTTTTCTTCACTTGTCCGTCATTCATCCTTCTCACGTTCCCCAGTTACCGTTCCGTCTGTCATTCATCCTTCTCACGTTCCCCAGTGACCGTTCCGTCTGTCAGTCATCCTTCTCACGTTCCCCAGTTACCGTTCTGCCTCTCAGTTATCATTCTCATGTTCTCTTCTTCTCATCTTGCACTTCATGTGCTATTGTCATGTTCTGCCCCCGTCTTACTCAGCATGTTGATGTTCTCTTCGTCTCATCGTGTCAACCATTCATTATTTACGTGCTCCCATCTTGTCATACCGTCTCATTCTGTGCTGATTGTGCCCACAATTACTCTGTCGCTATCTTGTTCAGCATTCGTTATTCTGTCGTTCCCGTCTCATTCCATTCATCGTTGAGTTACTCTGACGATGTCCGGTTTCCATGGTCTCCATGATTCCCACGTTCTCTCCTCTTGTCTCCCAGCTCTCATCCAGTTTCCCATTCATCATTCTCACCTTCTCTGTTCTCTTCCCTTGTGTCCTTTGTTTTACCTGGCCATCACTGCACCATCCCAGGCTGTCCAGTGGTCATTGATCCACTGGCCCCACACTCATCTCTTCTTTTCCTTCTTATCCCGTGTTTCATCGTTCTCACGTTATATTCCCATCCACAATTCTGTCCGTCACCTTTCATACATCATGTATCATTCTCACATTCTTTTCACCTCTCGTCCATAGAAATCACTTTCTCAGTTCATCCCACCTCTCATGCATGATTCTGACGCTTTAATCATTTTGATCATTATTCATCATGTTCTCCTTTCG
>CM065734.1:34482430-34487430 GCA_033310375.1 Conus canariensis | reverse complement strand
GAGCTATTAAGTCAGCTCTTGGCAATCCGGTGCATACAAATTATTCAATTCATACCATTAAGCTGGCTTACTGTCTTTTTCAGAATAAGGTACATTTTCAGACGCTAACCGTTTTTATTCGAAGCCTTTTACCTTGAATTCAGAAAAAAAAGGAAGTATTCATAGATTCTGGTAATTGTTTTTAGTTAAAGTCTTTTCCCTTGAAATCAGAAACAAAGTACTCCTAGACTCTGGTGGTAACGAGTACCTGAAAAGAGCTACACACACGCTTTCCAGCCAGTTAGAAATTACAGAACTGAATTACACAAACAATGCAATTTTGTTTTTTCATCTGTTTTACCAGGTCCAACAGTGCCTGACATGCCTCACTAACAGAACCGACAGGCCAAATTTGATGATGATCATATCTTACAGGAGACAGGTGAAAACATTGACATTTTATCCTCTGAGAAAAATGATAACGTAAACCTTTTATTTTATGAGACTCAAGAACATATTAAAACAGTATATCGAAATTATTTTTTTTAAATGTTAACAGATGGCTCAATCCCAGAATCACGCATACGTTTTGCATAAAAAGAATCATTAAAAAATACAGAAATAATGTTGTCTTTGTTTCACTAATGTCAGCTTCTTTTTCCTAGGTCCGTGTGAAGTCACCGGGGCATCGGACTGAAGAACTGTTCACCAGATTCCTCCAATTCTGTTGGTTGTGTTCCAGGGCTTTGGGCTCTACAGACTGTTTCCCTGTCCATTCTGCAACGTTGTCAGTCCATTTTTTAAATTCTGTCTTCCACTTGGTCTCGCTCCTTCAGCATTTTCCTGGATGATTATTTTAGTAGGGCCGTTGGATCTTCATGACAATGCCAGCTTAGTTTCTTGGCTTTGCTGGTGTCAGCAAATCTTCGTATGGCCCGATGTGTTGTTTGATGGTCTGGCGCAGTTTGTTCAATGGTGATATAATCAGTCTATCTGTTGTGTAGTATCTTGCAATTACACCTCATTTCTATGGTTGGGTTCTTTCTTCCAGGTCCATGTTGTGTCTGTGTACAGGAAAATGAAATACACTCGCGCATGCAGGAGCCAGATTTGTATTTCACTGAGATGTCTTTGTCTTTCCATACAGGGTTCAGTCTGCACAAAACTGATGTCTTTGCTGCTCTTGAGACGATAGTTGATTTAAATCCCCATCGCTGAAAATAAATCACAGATATATGACCTCGTATAATAGTTCCTTCTCTCCATGGTTATATCAGTACTGATGGCGTTGTGGCTTGCCATTTGCTTTGTGTTGGTGTTGATATCCATACTATGTCTTGTAGATGTCTAATCCAGTGTTTTGATAAGATTAGTGAGTTCTTGTTCAGTGCCTGCCAAGCCATCGAAGTTAACTGCAAAGTGAAGGTTCGAGATAGTTCTTCTTGAAGTGCTGATTGTGTTGTCTGATCTTCAAGTGGATCTTTCATGATACGTTCCAAGACCATGTTGAAAAGTGTTGAGGTAAAGGGGCCCTGACAAATCGTAATGGATATGTGGGGCCTACTTTCCAGTCGCGCCCTATGTGAGCACTGCGCTGATCACTTTGACGTATACTTGGTGAATGTTGTTGACTAACTTTGTCCCGAGATCAAGTTTCTTCATAACGGCCTACAGCATCTCTGGACAGACTCTGTCAAACGCCTCTTTGATGTCTGTGAAGACATGATAGAACTCCTGGTGTTTCAGGTGCTTTTGGCGAAGTGTTAAGCATCTGATCGATGATATTTCAGCATTGCAGATACAGCGGTGTCTGTCTGCAACTGCAATCTTTTCAGTTTGATTTGAACACTACGTTGCTTACATTGCTGATTTATCTGATCTAGTGGTTGTCCTGGCAGTGTTGAGGATTTCCTCTCTTTGAAAGTGTGACGATTAGTGATCGAGTCTCTTTGCCAGATTTGGTTGCAGATGGCAGTTGACATATCAGTTTCTGCCTTTCCGCCACATTCAAGTGTTCTGAGGAATGTTGTCAATGCATGCAGCTTTGCCATGTTTCAGCGACTTCACTGCTGCTACGACTTCGTTAGAGTGTTGGGAAGTCATCTCCATTTGATTTTACCTGAACTGTTAGCATACTTGGATCTCTTTTGCTCTGTTTGTTGTAGAGCTCGAAGCAGAGTTCCTCCATCTTCTTATGATGTTTTCTTCCTGTATGAGACACTGAAGTCTTTGTCCTGAGTGGTGCTGATTTCGATTTGCATTGTCAATTTTTCACAGATGTAAAGGCTTTTTGGTGTGTTGTTGTCATCCAGGTCTTTCTCAGAGTTTTCACACACTCATTTTCATCCCGTTTCACATTCACCATTAGCATACTTTTCTCTCCTCATTCCGTCCATCATTCATTTTCATCACATTTCCACACGTCATTCCTCGTCATCATTCATCACACTTGCGTTCTCCTTTTCTATCCCGTCTGCCGTTCACAATCACCACGTTCTACTATTCTCATTCCGTCCGCCATTTGTCACGCTCAAATGTTTGTCGTCTATCTCTTCCAAAGTCTGGAAGGGGTCAAGACAGTGACTTTTTGGCCCTGGCCCCATGTTGGACTCCGTGGTGGGTGGGTGAGGGAGAGATGAAACAAAAAATGGCTTCTTTACCAAAAAAATTCCACCCCTAAAGAAAAGGAAAGTAGTATCTCCAGTAACAATGGACTCGGATGTGAACAGCGACTCGGACACAGAGACCAAGATTCTGGGCTTCCTGGCTTGTGGTCGAGGGAACCGAACAGGAGAAACCAATTTTAGCCCTGAGCCCTTTTGCAATTCAGAAAGGGTTCAAGGGAGTTGCAGTCAATTAAAAGGCGTAGGAACGGATCTTTCCTGATGGGATGCAGAACCCAGCGCCAAACAGAACAGTTTTTAAGCGCCACTAAGCAGGTGGAAAGGGAGATCCGAGTGTCACCTAAGAGCAACGTAACTCCTCGAAAGGTGGTATAAGATGTCCTGATCTGAGAGGAGTATCGGAGGCAGAGATAGAGAGTTGGAGCCTCAAGGAGTGATTGATGCCCACAGGGTAACACTTCAGAATGGAGCAGAGAAAATGCCCATGAACACACTCTTCCTAACGTTTTGTTCACCCAGCCTGCCAAAGACCATCAAAGTAGGCTACCTGGCTGTAACTGTTGACCTCTACATCTCTTCTCCTATGAGAAGGTGCTTCCGCTGTCAACAATTTGGCCATGTCCGTGAGAGATGCTCGGGGGGAGGAGATCTGTGGTTGGGCTGAAAAGCAGTCCATGAAGGGCCTTGCCAGGGACCAGCCCTTTGTGCTAATTGTGGTGCCAGCCAACCCTCTTTCTCGCAGGACTGCCCCAAAGGTTGAGAAAAAACATCCAGCAGGTCAAAAAAGAAAGGAGAATTCCGTTCCGCGAAGCCAAGAAACTGGTGCTCGGCAGTCAGTCTCAACCAGCTTTGTCATACTCTGTCGCAGTTAGAAAGGTCCAGACAGTGTCTGTCTCTTCTCAGACAGAGGCATTTCATGTTTCTAAATGCACACAGGAGACATCAACTTGTGGATCAGGTAAACTTGCGCGAAAACCAGCAGGACCTCTGTTAAAAACCAGCGCCCTCAGCGGAGACGTTAAACTGGCTACCCCCAGTCTCTCCAACAGACTAAAAGTCTGCTAGCGAGCAGGTCGGGAAACAGACCCCTCCCAGATCCTCCCAGTCTTGCTCCCCTGGGAAGGATGGGAACAGAAAACCGGCTGTTCCCCCCCCCAAAGGTCCTGGAGCCTATCCAAAAGCCCCTGAGGGGAAAAGTGTGGAGGTGACAGAGGTTGATAGGCCTCGGTCTGTCTCTTCATCCCCCACAAGAAAATAGGGTCCGGAGAAAAAAAAAAAAACTTCCTAGCCCCAAACAAACAGACCTATTAGCAGAAAATAACTTTTCTCCTCTCCAATCTGACAACGAGGAAGCAGAAATGGAATGAGTTGTTCACCGTATTCATTACCTTGTTATGATGGAGTCAAAAACTTCCCTTTGGAACATCCGAGGTCTCCTTCCCAATTTTGAGGAGCTACAGCTGCTTTGTCACAACCTGAAACCTGTTGTGATAGCTCTGCAAGAAACTAAGATTCAAAACCAGAAGAATTTTATTCTTTCCGGTTTTGATATTTTCTCAAAATCAGCACCACCCACTGCAGATGGAGTAACGGGAGGAGTCTTGCTATTCATCCACAAGTCTCTTCTATTCAGCCCTATTGATTAAGATACTTCTTCAGGCTTTAGCCGCAAGAACAACTTTGGATAAAAGTTACCGTGTGGTCTTTATGTTTATCACCATCTATCTCAGTTAGTCGACAAGAGCTGGTCAACCTGATTAGAGAACTTCTACGACCGTTTCTGCTGTTGGGTGATTTCAGTGGACACAATCCTCTTTGGGCAGTGTGAAATCTTCATCCAGAGGTCTGATTCTTGAAAATGTCTTTTCAGAGTTGGATTTGTGTTGTCTGAATGGTGGGTCTCCAACTTACCTCCATTCTTCAAAAGGTACACTTTCATGTTTAGATTTGTTGATATGTGACCCCTCGCTGGTCCTAAACTATGAGTGGTCTGTCCGTGACGATCTGCATGGAAGTGATCATTTTTCCGTTCTGTTAAAATCGATAACAACTGAAAACGCCTCTGTTCCAGAACATCTTAATTACGAGAAGGCCAACTGGAATCTTTATGCTGCAAATATTTTGAAGGAGCTCCAGCACAATCTCCCACTAATACTTTGATTAAGTCTGCAAAAGTATCCCGATGTCTTGCGAAAAACTCCAATTGCCTAAAACATCTTGGTTTTACTCTGACTGCCAACAAATCTCAGATGTACGCAAACGGGCTTAGCTCGGGAATTCCAGAGACCTTCAGCTCCCAACGCTGGAGCCAATCAAAAACTCCGTGCCAGTATGAGACACACTTTTAAAATCAGTACACGTCAGTCTTGGAGAAACTTCTGCTCCGGACTGACATCT
>CM065734.1:34457430-34477430 GCA_033310375.1 Conus canariensis | reverse complement strand
ATATGATACGGGTGGGGGTAGGGAAGAGCGCAACATGGGTGGGCATACAGGGTGCACAGATTTTAGAATATGATACAGGTAGGGGTAGGGAAGAGCACAACATGGGCGGGCATACAGGGTGCACAGATTTTAGAATATGATACAGGTGGGGGTAGGGAAGAGCACAACATGGGTGGGCATACAGGGTGCACAGATTTCAGGGTCTGACATGGGTTTAGGTAAAGGGGGCGCGGATTTCAGGACGTGACATGAATTGGGGGAACAGGGAGTGAAGATTTCAGGGCAGGGCAGGACAGGGCGTGCGTGCAGGAGGCGTCGGTGTAGGGTGTGACGCAGGTGAGCACATTGGGGCAGATGTGGCATGGATACAGGGCGTGACACGCGTGGATGTATTGGGGCGAAAGGGTGATGATGCAGGGCGTGACATGGGTTGGCGTATTGGGGCAGATGTGGCATGGATACAGGGCGTGACACGCGTGGATGTATTGGGGCAAAAGGGTGATGATGCAGGGCGTGACATGGGTTGGCGTATTGGGGCAGAGGGGGTGCGGATGAAGGGCGTGACGTGAGTGGGAATATATTGGCAGAGGGAGCGTGGATGAAGGGCGTGATATGGTAGACGTATTGGGGCAGAGGGGGTGCAGATGAAGGGTGTTGCATGGACAACTTACTGAGGTAGAGGGAGTGCAGATGAAGGGCGTGGTATGAAGGTGTATTGGGGCAAACTGGGCTCAGTTGATGGGTGTGAAGTAGGTGTCTGAGGTAGAGGGGTCGCAGATGAAGGGCGTGACATGGTGGGCGTTTGGGGACAAAAGAAGGGCATGACATGGGTGTCTTATTAGGGAAGAGGGGGCAGATGAAGGGCATGAAATAGATGTCTTATTAGGACAGATGAAGGGCATGACCTGGGTGTCTTATTAGGGCAGAGGGGGAAGATGAAGGGCATGACCTGGGTGTCTTATTAGGGCAGAGGGGGCAGATGAAGGGCGTGACATGGGTGTCTTATTAGGGCAGAGGGGGCAGATGAAGGGCATGACATGGGTGTCTTATTAGGGCAGAGGGGGCAGATGAAGGGCGTGACATGGGCGTCTTATTAGGACAGAGGGGGCAGATGAAGGGCGTGACATGGGTGTCTTATTAGGGCAGAGGGGGCAGATGAAGGGCGTGACATGGGCGTCTTATTAGGGCAGAGGGGGCAGATGAAGGGCGTGACATGGGTGTCTTATTAGGGCAGAGGGGGCAGATGAAGGGCGTGACATGGGTGTCTTATTAGGGCAGAGGGGGCAGATGAAGGGCGTGACATGGGTGTCTTATTAGGGCAGAGGGGCAGATGAAGGGCGTGACATGGGTGTCTTATTAGGGCAGAGGGGACAGATGATGGGCGTGACATGGGGCAGAGGGGACAGATGAAGGGCGTGACATGGGTGTCTTATTAGGGCAGAGGGGGCAGATGAAGGGCGTGACCTGGGTGTCTTATTAGGGCAGAGGGGGCAGATGAAGGGCGTGACATGGGTGTCTTATTAGGGCAGAGGGGGCAGATGAAGGGCGTGACATGGGTGTCTTATTAGGGCAGAGGGGGCAGATGAAGGGCGTGACATGGGTGTCTTATTAGGGCAGAGGGGGCAGATGAAGGGCGTGACATGGGTGTCTTATTAGGGCAGAGGGGGCAGATGAAGGGCGTGACATGGGTGTCTTGTTAGGGCAGAGGGGGCAGATGAAGGGCGTGACATGGTGGGCATACTGGGGCGAAGGGGACGCGGTTGAAGGGTGTGACGTGGGTGTCTTATTGAGGCAAAGGGGGCGCGGATGAAGGGTGTGACGTGGGTGTCTTATTGAGGCAAAGGTGGCGCGTATGAAGGGTGTGACGTGGGTGTCTTATTGAGGCAAAGGTGGCGCGGATGAAGGGTGTGACGTGGGTTTCTTACTGAGGCAAAGGTGGCGCGGATGAACGGCGTGACATGGTGGGCGTATTGGGGCAGAGGGATTGGATGAAGGACGCGACATGGTGGGCGTAATGGGGCAGATGGACTGGATGAAGGGCGTGACATGGTGGGCATATTGGGGCAGAGGGATTGGATGAAGGGCGTGACATAGTGGGCATATTGGGGCAGAGGGATTGGATAAAGGGCGTGACATGGTGGGCGTATCGGGGCAGAAGGGGCGTGGCATGGAGGGCGTATTGGGGCAGAGGGACTGGATGAAGGGCGTGACATGGTGGGCGTATTGGCGCAGAGGGACTGGATGAAGGGCGTGACATGGTGGGCGTATTGGCGCAGAGAGGGCACAGATGAAGAGTGGGACATGGTGTATTGCAGAGGGGCGTGGATGCAAGGCATGACATGGGTGGGAGCATTGGCACAGAGTGAGCGCAGATTCAGGGCGTGACATGACTGGAGGGGGAAGGAACATATGCAGGGTGTGATACGGGTGGACGTGAGGAAGGGGAAAGGCGGGGGAGCGTGGATATACATGGGTGGGTATGCAGGGAAGGAGGAGGCATGTATTCAGGGTGTGACATGGGTGGCTGTACAGGAGGTGGGAGAGCACGGATGCATGATGCGACATGAATGGGCGAACGTACGGGAGAGGGGAGGGAGGGAAAGGGAGGAAAGGCACGTACGCAGAGCGCGACATACATGGAAGGGGTTGGGAGGAACTAATGCAGAATGTGGCATGTGGAGGTACATGGGACGTGGATGCAGGGTATGCCATGGGTACAACGTTGTGGATGCAGGGTGTGACATGGATGGGGGTGAGGGGGTCGTGGATGCAGTGTACAACATAACGGTGGGTATACGCTAATACAACGTATGACACTGGTGAGGTACGGCGGTCGCGGATCAAGGGCGTGGCATGGGTGGGGGAATGGGGGGTAGGGGAGGTTCACATACAGCGCTTGACATGGGTCAGGGTTCAGGGGACGTGGATGTAGGGTGTAACCTTGTTGGGAGTGCAGATTCGGGGTCTTCATAACGGGGTAGGAGGCATGGATTTCAGATCATGATAAAGGTTGGGGTAGGTGGGAGGAAGGGTGCATAAATTTCAGGACGCACCAAAGGACTATGGGGGGAGTGGGGTTTTCTGTGTCTGACGTGGGTGGGGTAACGGAAGGGTGGGGATGGGTGATTTCAGGGTCTGACATGGATGAAGGGCAGAGGGGGCGGATGAATGGCATGACGTGGATGGGCGAATTGGGGCAAAGGGGGCGGATGAGGTGCGTGACGTGGATGGGCGAGTTGGGGCAAAGGGGGCGGATGAGGTGCGTGACATGGGTGGGCGAATTGGGGCAAAGGGGGCGGATGAGGTGCCTGACGTGGGTGGGCGTATTGCGTCAAAGGGGGCGGATGGGATGCGTGACGTGGGTGGGTGTATTGGGGCAAAGGGGGCGGATGAGGTACGTGACGTGGGTGGGCGTATTGGGGCAAAGGGGGCGGATGAGGTGCCTGACATGGGTGGGCGTATTGGGGCAAAGGGGGCGGATGAGGTACGTGACGTGGGTGGCGTATTGGGGCAAAGGGGGCGGATGAGGTGCGTGCCGTGGGTGGGCGTATTGGGGCAAAGGGGGCGGATGAAGTGCATGACGTGGGTGGGCGTATTGGAGCAGAAGAGGCATGGATGACAAAGCGTGACATGGTGGGCGTACTGGGGAAGAGTGGGTGCGGATGAGGGGCGTGTTGTGGGTGGACGTACTGGGGAAGGGTGAATGCGGATGAGGGGCGTGTTGTGGGTGGGCGTACTGGGGAAGAGTGGGTGCGGATGAGGGCGTGTTGTGGGTGGGCGTACTGGGGAAGAGTGGGTGCGGATGAGGGGCGTGTTGTGGGTGGGCGTACTGGGGAAGAGTGGGTGCGGATGAGGGCGTGTTGTGGGTGGGTGTACTGGGGAAGATGTGGGTGCGGATAAGGGGCGTGTTGTGGGTGGGCGTACTGGGGAAGGGTGAATGCGGATGAGGGGCGTGTTGTGGGTGGACGTACTGGGGAAGAGTGGGTGCAGATGAGGGCGTGTTGTGGGTGGGCGTACTGGGGAAGGGTGAATGCGGATGAGGGGCGTGTTGTGGGTGGACGTACTGGGGAAGAGTGGGTGCAGATGAGGGGCGTGTTGTGGGTGGGTGTACTGGGGAAGAGTGGGTGCGGATGAGGGACGTGTTGTGGGTGGACGTACTGGGGAAGAGTGGGTGCGGATAAGGGACGTGTTGTGGGTGGACGTACTGGGGAAGAGTGGGTGCGGATGAGGGGCGTGTTGTGGGTGGACGTACTGGGGAAGAGTGGGTGCGGATAAGGGGCGTGTTGTGGGTGGGCGTACTGGAGAAGAGTGGGTGCGGATGAGGGACGTGTTGTGGGTGGACGTACTGGGGAAGAGTGGGTGCGGATGAGGGACGTGTTGTGGGTGGGCATACTGTGGAAGAGTGGGTGCAGATAAGGGGCGTGTTGTGGGTGGGTGTACTGGGGAAGAGTGGGTGCAGATGAGGGGCGTGTTGTGGGTGGACGTACTGGGGAAGAGTGGGTGCAGATGAGGGGCGTGTTGTGGGTGGGCGTACTGGGGAAGAGTGGGTGCGGATGAGGGGCGTGTTGTGGGTGAGCGTACTGGGGAAGGGTGAATGCGGATGAGGGGCGTGTTGTGGGTGGACGTACTGGGAAGAGTGGGTGCAGATGAGGGGCGTGTTGTGGGTGGACGTACTGGGGAAGGGTGAATGCGGATGAGGGGCGTGTTGTGGGTGGGCGTACTGGGGAAGAGTGGGTGCAGATGAGGGGCGTGTTGTGGGTGGACGTACTGGGGAAGAGTGGTGCAGATGAGGGGCGTGTTGTGGGTGGGCGCACTGGGGAAGGTGGAATGCGGATGAGGGGCGTGTTGTGGGTGGACGTACTGGGGAAGAGTGGGTGCAGATGAGGGGCGTGTTGTGGGTGGGTGTACTGGGGAAGAGTGGGTGCAGATGAGGGGCGTGTTGTGGGTGGACGTACTGGGAAGAGTGGGTGCAGATGAGGGGCGTGTTGTGGGTGGGTGTACTGGGGAAGAGTGGGTGCGGATAAGGGGCGTGTTGTGGGTGGGCGTACTGGAGAAGAGTGGGTGCGGATGAGGGACGTGTTGTGGGTGGGCATACTGTGGAAGAGTGGGTGCGGATGAGGGGCGTGTTGTGGGTGGGCGTATTGAGGCAGAGGGGTCGGTTGAAGGCATTACATGGTGGGCGCATTGTGGCAGAGGGGGCGGGATGACGGGCGTGACGTGGGTGGGTGTATTGGGGCAGAGGGGACGGATGAATGGCGTGACATGGAGGGCGTGCAGATGAAGGATGTGGTATGGTGGGCATTTGAGGGCAGAGGGGACGTGGATGAAGGGTCTGACGTGGATGGGCTGATAGACGCGGACGAGGTGCAGATGAAGGACGTGACGTTGGTGGGCACACTTGAGGGGGTAAGGTAGGGCAGATGCAGCAGGAGAAACAGATGGGAATATATGTGGGAGAGGGTTGAGACATTGATGGGTGGGCATGATGGGGAGAAGGAATTTGTAAGCAGGGCGTAACATGGATGGCCAAACGGGGTAGAGGTGAGGGGGAATGGAAAATTGCGCAGACGCAGATGGGGGAAAGGGGGTGTGGATTTCAGATCATGATAATTGGTTGGGATATGGGGGGAGGGGGGGGGGGATGCATCAATTTCAGTGTGTGACACGGGTTAGGCTATAGGGGGTGGGGTTTTCAGCACCCTACACAGGTGGGGTAGCGGTAGGGTGGGGGAGGCTGATTTCAGGGCGTGACATGGATTTCGGTGTGGGGGCGCTGAATTAAGAGCATGACATGGATGGGGATGATGCAGGGCGTGACAAAGTTGGGCATACAGGATGCACAGATTTCAGGGCATAACACGGGTGAGGATACAGGACATAACATGAGTGGGGAAACAGGTAGTGAAGAGTTTAGGGCCTGTGACGTCGATGCAGGGTGTGACACGGGTGGGTGTACTTGGGAAGTTGGGGCGCAGGTGATGGGCGTGCCATTGGTGGGCGTATTGGTGCAGAAGGCAGATGAAGGGCGTAACGTGGGTGGGGATGTTGGCAGAGAGGGTGCGGATGAAGGGTGTGACGTGGTGGGCGTATTTGGGGATGAAGGGCGTGATGTGGGTGGGTGTATTGGGCAGAGGATGTGCGGGTACAGGGCATGACGTGATAGGCGTACTGAGTGAACGGAAGGAGTGTATGACACGAGCGGGTGTATTGGGGCAGAGGGGGCGTGGATAAAGGGCGTGGTGTGTGTGTTGTGTGTGTGTGTGTGTGTGTGTGTGTGTGTGTGTGTGGCAGAAGAGGCGGATGAAGGGCGTGACATGGTGGGCGGAGGGGCGTGAATGAGGGCTGTGATATGATGGGGGTATTGGGGCAGAGGGGGGCATAGAAGAAGGGCGTGACATGGTTGGTGTTTTGGGCAAATGGGGCGTGCATGAGGGGCGTGACATGTGTGGGCGAACTGCTAGGGGTGGGATGGAGCAGATGCAGCATTAAAAAAATGGATGGGTGGAGGAGGGGGAAGGGGCCTTTGGCATAAGTGGGAGGAGGGAGCGCGTAAGCAAGGCGTGACATTGATGAACCAACAGGGGGAGGGGTGGGGGTGGTGGTGGAAAAGGCGCTGATGCAGGGCATGACATGAATGGGCGTATGTGGGATGGGATTGGGAGGAGCACATAAAAGGTATTATGTGTCTGTGTGTGTGGTGGAGAAGCAGATGCAGGTATGTCATGGGTACGGGGTCACGGATGACGGGCGTGATGTGCATGGGCGTATTGGGGCATAGGGGGCATGGGTGCAAGGCGCGCATAACACAGGTTGGTGCACTGGGGCAGAGGGAACGTGGATGAAGGGCGTGATGTGGATGGACGTATTGGGCAGAAGGGGGCGTGACGTGCTGTACGTATAGGGGATGACGGGATGCAGGTGAAGGGTATCACGTGGGTGTCTTATTGGTGCAGAGGGGGCGCGCATGGAGGCACAACATGGTGGGCGTACTGGGGCAGAGGAGACGCAGGTGGTCGTGATGTGGATGTCTTATTGGGGCAAAGGGAATGGATGGAGGGCGTGACGTGGTGGGTGTCTTATTGGGGCATAGGGGGCACGGATAAACTGTGTGCCATGGCGGGACGTCTTGGGGCAGAAGGGGCACGGATGGCGGGCGTGACGTGGTGGGTGTCTTTATTGGGGCATAGGGGGCACGGATAAACTGTGTGCCATGGCGGGCGTATTGGGGCAGAAGGGGCACGGATGGCGGGCGTGACATGGTAGGTGTCTTTTTGGGGTAGAGGGGACGCGGATTACGGGCATGATATGGTGGATGTCTTATCGGGGCATATAGAGTGAATGAAGGGCGTGATATCATGGATGTCTTATCGGGGTATATAGAATGAAGGGCGTGATATTGTAGATGTCTTATCGAAAATTATGGCGCTTAAATCTTACATCATAAGCCCTAAGCGCTTACGAATACAGAATAGGTTAAACAAAACATAAATGAAACCAATATTGCAATGAGTACCATACACCTACAAACAAGGGTGCATTTTGACACACATCCACGCACACACAGAAACGCACACAACACACACACACACACACACACACACACACACACACACACACACACACACACACACACACATTCAACACACGATCCCACACACACTGTCTCACAACGGACACAACAGCATGCGCGTGCACACACAGTCATGAGCGCACGCCACCCCCTCCCCCCCCCTACACACACATAGTCTTGCACACACACACACACACACACACACACACACACACACACACAACACACACACACACACACACACACACGTCGCATGATCAATTTAATGGGCCAGAGAAGGGGAAGAAAGAGCTGCTATTGATAGGTGAAGAGGGTTGTTTTAAGAGGTGCCTTGAAGGAAGACAGAGAGTTTGAACTACACAGAGACATGGGAGTTTATTCCAAGAAACCGGACCCTGAAAAGAAAAAGAACGATCGCCATAGGTTTTCGTTTGAAAATCGAGGGATTTTGAGCAGAGTGTTGTCGGTAGAAGAACGCAACTGCCTTGAAGGAACATAGAGATGAAGGAGATCAGAAAGGTAGGAAGGAGCTGAGCCATTCAAAGATTTAAATCAGAGTAATTATCACTAGGATCGTGTGATTTTGGAAAAGAAAGCAACGAACGTTTATCTATCAGTTACAATCTCAGCCGACACAAAATGGTTTCATGCTGTTTGACTGGCGTTTGATTGTTCCCTGATTTTACAGTTTTGTGCCGTGTTCTAATAACTCCGAGAAAAGGAGAGGGTGGTGGACGGGTGTATGATGGAAGGGGAGGGGGTTGGGGGATCATTGCCCCGATCACCCACACACCCCTGCCCCCCCCCCCCCCAACACACGCAAGTGCACCCCTACCCTTTTAAAACTATCTGATCCAGACCCCCGATTACAAACAAGCACACACATCTATATCTACGTAAGCTTAAGCACAGGATACAGACGCATGCTTGCACACGATCAGTTACATAACACCGGTTAGGCCAAAGCCTGGATAAACGTCCGTAAATGTATGGGCTACCTGTGTATTTACTGTTGTACATGTATAGACCTAAGCCCTATCCCAAAAGGTCACTAACAAACAGTCATTGCTGTTTCCCATCTTCTGAACAATATCTCTGCCTGCACCCTATGTTGAGCAGCAGCTGAGCATCTCTGTGCTCAGCAATTGAGCATCTGTATGCTCAGACAGAGACCAATTATACAAAGTACAGGACTGGTCCTGACCAGTCTCGCACTAATTTTTCAATCGGGAATAAAACGCCTTTGCTGGAAAAGGTCAAGGTCACGTATTTCTTCAACGGACGTTTCGTCAAATCGCTTACGTGGAACTATACCTCGTTTCGTTTCAGTATCGGTTCCAGTATCAGTGTCGTGTCAGTGTCGTTTGGCGTTGATTAATTCCAAAAAGTGTTATTGGCCTATAGACCTTCCACTGGCGAATTCATCGTATCGGTTTCAGTTTGTTGTCGGCAAAATGGATTTCAAGTGGGAAATGGAAACCAACCAGCCAGCCAACCAAACAACAAAAGTTGGCCTGTACATTATTGTGAAGAAGAAATCTCTCTCTCTCTCTCTCTCTCTCTCTCTCTCTCTCTCTCTCTCTCTCTCTCTCTCTCTCTCTCTCTCTCTCTCAATAAGGTGTGTGAGTGTAAGTGAGGGATGTGAGTAGGGAACCATTGATTGGCCTAAATGACGATAGAGGATTTGGAATGTAGGCGTTAATATGAATGTACATCGTGAATAGGCCTACAGGGAAAGTGGGAGAGAATGGGGAAACAGGGAAGCACCGAATTAACCATGTTTCGGTCAATGCTAATTACGCCTCTCTCTCTCTCTCTCTCTCTCTCTCTCTCCTCTCTCTCTCTCTCTCTCTCTCTCCACACACACGCACACACACATACACACACACACACACACACAGAGAAAGAGAGAGAGAGACAGAGAGAGAGAGAGAGACAGAGACAGAGAGACAGATAGAGAGAGAGAGAGTAATGTAGACGTACAGAGAGAAGACAGAGAGAGACACAGAGAGATATAGAGAGAACTAACAGTGTTGCAGAGAGAGAGAGAGAGAGAGAGAGAGAGAGAGAGAGAGAGAGAGAGAGGCTGTGCTACATCTCCATTCGATGCCAGGGGAGCACAGACACAATCAGCTGTGTCCCACTGATGAGTCCGATCAGTGGACGAATGACCTCTTAGCATGCAATATGAATGGTTCTGCTTTCAAGACGGACTACGATGGCACACCTACATGGTGGATTGTATATTCATAATCTAACGTCCGCGTTCGTCACTCCCATCTTCTTTCTCTCAATGCACTGCGGTTGGCAGGTGGTATGAGTGGTTCTGCTTTCAAATGGTTTTCAATGGTCCCTTTGAGCAGGTGGTATGAGTGGTTCTGCTTTCAAAATGGTTTTCAATGGTCCCTTTGAGCAGGTGGTATGAGTGGTTCTGCTTTCAAAATGGTTTTCAATGGTCCCTTTGAGCAGGTGGTATGAGTGGTTCTGCTTTCAAAATGGGTTACAATGGTCCCTTTGGTCCCTTTGAGCAGTTGGTATGAGTGGTTTTGCTTTCAAAATGGTTTGCAACAGTTTCTTTGAGCAGTTGGTATGAGTGGTTTTGTTTTCAAAATGGTTTACAACGGTTTCTTGAGCAGATGGTATGAATGGTTTTGCTTTCAAAATGGATTAACATGGTCCTTTTGAGTAAGTATTATGACTGGTTCTGCTTTGAAAATGGTCTACAACGGTCTCTTTGAGCAGGTGGCATGAGTGGTTTTGTTTTCAGAATGGTTTACAACGGTTTCTTTGAGCAGGCGATATGAGTGGTTCTGCTTTCAACATGGATTAGAGTGGTTCTGCTTCCAAAATGGATTACAATAGTCCCTTTGAGCAGGCAATATGAGTGGTTCTGCTTTCAACATGGATTAGAGTGGTTCTGCTTCCAAAATGGATTACAATAGTCCCTTTGAGCAGGCAATATGAGTGGTTCTGCTTTCAACATGGATTAGAGTGGTTCTGCTTCCAAAATGGATTACAATAGTCCCTTTGAGCAGGCAATATGAGTGGGTCTCTTT
Organism: Conus canariensis; assembly: GCA_033310375.1. Taxonomy (NCBI): domain Eukaryota; kingdom Metazoa; phylum Mollusca; class Gastropoda; order Neogastropoda; family Conidae; genus Conus; species Conus canariensis. The sequence goes on along the minus strand of CM065734.1, from coordinate 34,466,804 downwards.
CAGAATGGATAACAATAGTCCCTTTGAGCAGGCAATATGAGTGGTTCTGCTTTCAGAATGGATAACAATAGTCCCTGTATGCTGCTAGCGAAGGATTCTATATTTACAATCCAACGCCCCGATATTTCGTTCCCATATTCTTTCACTCAAAACACCCCCTCCCCTTTTTTGTTTGTTTGTGAGACTTTGCTGAGTCATTAATGTAATGATGGGGAATTGCCAGCCTGCGTTTGTTTTTCCTCGTTACTGAATTACACACACACACACACACACACACACACACACACACACACACACACACACACAGCGAGAGAGAGAGAGAGAGAGAGAGAAGAGAGAGAGAGAGAGAGAGAGAGAGAGAGAGCACAGAGGAATATCAAATTAATCGTTATCAATTAGGTTCTTATTTATTTATTTTTCTTAATTTTTTTTTTTTTTTTTTTTGGGGGGGGGGGGGGGGGGGGGGGGTGCTGTAGCATCTTTCGTGCTATTTCAGAGACACTACCCCTCACTCCGGTAGACTCCCGTAGACAAGACAAAGTTTTGGTCAGTGTCCCAGAGACAGATCAGACAGAAGTGGGGGTAGGAAAAAAATATTGTGAGAACGAGGGACTAAAGTGGAGGATACCAATTTTATGACGTTTCGGTCAATGTCCATCAAAGGGAAGAAGACACAGACAAAGATAGCTAAGGGGAGAAGGAGTTAGGATGAAAACACTTGATAATTGATTTCACATAAGATCTTATACAATTTTCCCTTTACAATACTTAGCATTTTTCTTTCTCTTTTTCGTATCAATGTTGGTAATGAATTCCGCCGATGTGTTTCTTGTGATAAATGTTTTCGTCACTGAGCACACCATAAGCTATTGCTTGTTGCTGCTTCAGTTCAATAGTTTGTTTATGTACACACATCACTGATCGATGAAGAAATACTTGAAAAAAAAGAAAACCTTGACATCCACACGATAGGGTACTTGTTGCAACACAACAATATTCTGTGCAAAAGTATCTTCCCGGTGCAGAATTGTCATATCAGGTGATATTCCGTGTCGACGTTGCGGTTCAGATACGTGGGTGACATTTTGGATCAGCAGGTCAAGTAATTCAGTTTCAGTCAGGAGCAGTTAAATCAAATTTGAATAGCAAATGACTTAATTAGACATCACTCACTTCATTTTACTTCTGGCTATTCGTGACCTAGAGACTAGTTACTGTTAACCAGTTTGTTCCTTCATATGTGAATATCATCTTGTGACCATAAAACCATTTTGGGTGACGTCATTTCAATTTTCTTCCGGTTAATCTACATCACTGTTTTGTTGTTGTTTGGTAGTGATCTATGCATTACTGTGGGCGATATGCACTACGTTTGTAACACAACCTAATAATCCATTCTTTCAAGAGAGTTGAGGCCAGTCGCCAATTTTGTTGTCTCAACAACTGAAGCTTCCGTCTTTATTAACCAATCAGAATGACTTGACTTAAACCAATCATAATACAGTCTTTACACTGTATCAGCCAATCAGGCAACGAACATTTGAGCCAATGAATGCATTCTCATTAATACGAGTGAAAGTAAAAGTAAACATTGAACATACAACAATCACCATGGCCAAACTGGGCCACCAAGACTCAACTAGGTCTCATGACCTTAAATGTGATACTGTATTTCCATGATCACAAGCCAGTCAGTTGACCATCACTCTAAATTTGGATCATTATGACGAAATTTGGATCTCATGATCTTACACCACAATCTTATTAATCATGTTCAAGTCTGGGTCAGCTAATTATTAATAGTAATGCGGGTCACGGTGATCCACACTAGGGTACCTTGACCTTTAACCTTGAGCCACAGACCCAGTGAAATACGGACATGGGATAAAGCAGACCTGATAAATGTGGATGTAGGGGAGGGAAAATGGAGAGAGAGAGAGAGAGAGAGAGAGAGAGAGAGAGAGAGAGAGAGAGAGAAGATAGACGTGGGTAAACACACACCTTGGGGTTATAAATATAGACCTCGGGTAACATGGATGTGAATAAACATAGAATCTGAGAAACACGGTCCTCGATGGAATACAGACCTTTGCTGGGGAGAACATACCCCTGCAGAACTTTGAACGAGGGGAATATAGTCTTACGGAAGTGCAGGCCTGGGAGGGGAAAGGAGGGGACATAGACCCTGGAGAGTATAGATCTGGGAAACATGGGCCTTCGAAAGCATAGGCGTGGAAAACCATATACGGGGAAGGGTGCGAAGGGGGGGAGGGGGGGGGGGGAGGTCACAGATTTACGGATCATGGAACCGGGCAATCAAAGACCTGCTCCCGAGAGTCCCTAAACACCACTTGATTTTCAGTCCCAGTGGAATTCATTTATCACCGTCTCTCAAACTGAAATCCTGGTTATTGTTGTTTTATAAACTCGAAAGTTCGAGTACAATGACATAGTACGACCAACAAACATTCGTGAAAGTATTTCCAGAAACAATTATTGGAAGCTTCCAGACTACCCCGAACCATATGGAACAACGTATTTGTGTTAGGCTGTACACATCTTGTAAATGAAGGTTTTGTGGAACAATAAAGCAAAATGCAAATTTGATTTATTTGTAACGATTGGAAACTTTTGTTTTTTATGTGAAAAAATAGGTCAGTGGGTTATGAAGTCAGATCGAAACAACAGAAATCATCCCCTCTCCAAATTTCTCTACCCTCCCACACATATCCCCCCCCCCCCCGCCCCCTCTGCCCCCATCCCCTGGAAAAAAGGGCAACGATGGAACATGATACATTCTCAGAGTAGAATATTTGTATATTATCTATAACTCAAAGGCTCCCCCGTCATTCTATGCAAGTATAAAAATTGAAGAGGGCGGAGGTAAGGAAGGGTGGGGTGGGGGATGGTCAGGATTGACAGTGGGACAGACCAACTCGTGACAGAGCTTTACTGTGATACATAAACGATGTCAAATAATTGATTTCATTGACTGAGGCATGAGAATTATCAGATCTGTTTTGTGAACCATTGTTGCTTTTTTTTTTCTATTGTCCTTTTTGCATCTTTCAGAGTGAGATCCAAGGAATGAAAAATGCTGATTACAGTACCTTGTAAAATTAAGAGAAAAAACCATAAGCTGTCTTGATGATGAAGTACAGCTATGCTACCTCGAGATATGAGGACATTCAAGGTATCTGAACTTTCACACCAAATCAGTGTGTATTTTCTTTTTCTTTGTAAGATTCAAACATTAGTTCAAAAGAAAATCTAAATTTGTATCTTTCTCGACGTTTAAATTGTCTTGAATTTTTAACACCTGAAATTCAGTTGGAATTTCATCCGTCTCTCTTGGTAATCATTATGTTAACCCCCCCCCCCCCCCCCCCGTCTTCCTGCTATCCCTCTCCTAACCCCCTCCCCCCGCCTCCCCCCGCCTCGCCCCCCCCCTCCTCCCCGTTTTCGTGTGCATATTTGCAGACATTGTACAAAAGCCAATCAGAAACACAGATTTCCCGTGCCACACACAAAATCTGTGTCACACCGCCGCCTGTTGCTTAGTAAAGTAAGTGTACACAACGTCGATCGGCCAAGCGTGAAAGGAGATAATTAGCCGCTAATGCCATCAGGTGGGCGCAAACTGAGGGGACTCGGTGAGTGGTCATAGCTAGATTAGCTCTGCCAACTGGACAGGCCAACAGACCGGAACACCTTTCTTAGGTCCTGAAGGTCTGGCGGCGTGGCCGTGTTTGTTCCAAATCTCCAGGGCTCCAGAATTTAAGGAGAGAGCAGAAAGAGCGGCGACGACTGAAGGAAAAGAGTTGTGAAGGAGAGCAAGCAGAGCTAGAGAGCGGACGTGACGTCGAACATACGGGTTACTCCGTGGAGTTTCGTTTTGGGGCTGAAAGTGTGGGCAATCGGTCTGTGCTGTCGCCAGGGGTCTTTGGTGTTGTGGGAAGGTGACAATTGTCTTAATAGGGGAAACATGTCTGTGTTACCGCCGCGGCCTCGCACCTCAGAGTAAGTGAGGGTGGAAATGGTGTGTGTGTGTGTGACTGGGTGGGTTTGAGCTGGGATGATAATGAGCTGTCGCTGTGTGTCTTTGCCTGATTAGCTTTCTTTGCGTTTCTTTCTGTCTGTCTTTCTTTCTGTCTTTCTTTCTGTCTTTCTTTCTTTCCTTCCCCACTTTTCTTTCTTTCTTTCTTTCTTTCTTTTTTCTTTCTCTCTTTCTTTCGTCCTTTCTTTCTTTCTTTCGACTTTTTTTCTTTTCAAAATATAACTTTCTCGTATAATTATGAATGAATCAACAGAGCTAAAATAAGTAATTAAAACTGTATGCATATATACGTGTGTGTGTGTGTGTGTGTGTGTGTGTGTGTGTGTGTGTGTGTGTGTGTGTGTGCAGTTCCACAAAACAAATGATCAATCAATTGATCAGTCAATTAATCGGTTATTCAATTAATAAACAAATCTACATTTAACCCTCTCTCACTCTTTCTCTCTCTCTCCCTCCCTCTCTCTCTCTCTCTCTCTCTCTCTCTCTCTCTCTCTCTCTCTCTCTGCGTGTCAAATTTGAATCAGGAAACCTAAAGAAATGATCTTCCAAAGTTTGATAAATTATTGAGTACTCTTCCACGCCCGCGCATACCAACTTTTCTCTTGCCCTGTCTGTCTGTCTGCCTGCCTGCCTGTCTGTCTGTCTGTCTGTCTGTCTCACTCTCCCTACCTCTCTCAAACACAACACACACACACACACACACACACACACACACACACACACACACACACACACACACACACACAGCACAGCACACATAGGGAGAGGGTGTGTGACACAGACGACCAGAGGGACAGACTCTTGACACGGGAGGACAGGGAGGGGGGTGGGGGTGACACAGACGACCAGAGGGACAGACTCTTGACACAGGAGAACAGGGAGGGGGAGGGTGACACAGACGACCAGAGGGACAGACTCTTGACACTGGAGGACAGGGAGGGGGAGGTGACACAGACGACCAGAGGGACAGACTCTTGACACTGGAGGACAGGGAGGGGGAGGTGACACAGACGACCAGAGGGACAGACTCTTGACACTGGAGGACAGGGAGGGGGGGAGGTGACACAGACGACCAGAGGGACAGACTCTTGACACTGGAGGACAGGGAGGGGAGAGGTGACACAGACGACCAGAGGGACAGACTCTTGACACTGGAGGACAGGGAGGGGGGAAGGTGACACAGACGACCAGAGGGACAGACTCTTGACACTGGAGGACAGGGAGGGAAGGTGTGTGACACAGACGACCAGAGGGACAGACTCTTGACACAGGAGGACAGGGAGGGAAGGTGTGTGACACAGACGACCAGAGGGACAGACTCTTGACACAGGAGGACAGGGAGGGGAAGGTGACACAGACGACCAGAGGGACAGACTCGACCCAGGAGGACAGGGAGGGAAGGTGTGTGACACAGACGACCAGAGGGACAGACTCTTGACACAGGAGAACAGGGAGGGGTAGGAGGGTGGGATGCGGTGAGTGTGTGTGTGGGGGGGGGAGGGGGGGGGGGGCTGTGACACAGACGACCAGAGAGACAGACTCTTGACACAGGAGAACAGGGAGGGGGGAGGTGACACAGACGACCAGAGGGACAGACTCGACCCAGGAGGACAGGGAGGGAAGGTGTGTGACACAGACGACCAGAGGGACAGACTCTTGACACAGGAGAACAGGGAGGGGGGAGGTGACACAGACGACCAGAGGGACAGACTCTTGACACTGGAGGACAGGGAGGGAAGGTGTGTGACACAGACGACCAGAGGGACAGACTCTTGACACTGGAGGACAGGGAGGGGGGAGGTGACACAGACGACCAGAGGGACAGACTCTTGACACAGGAGGACAGGGAGGGGGGGGGGGGGTGACACAGACGACCAGAGGGACAGACTGTTGACACTGGAGGACATGGAGGGTGAGTGTGTGTGACACAGACGACCAGAGGGACAGACTCGACCCAGGAGGACAGGGAGGGGGGAGGTGACACAGACGACCAGAGGGACAGACTCTTGACACAGGAGGACAGGGAGGGGGAGGTGACACAGACGACCAGAGGGACAGACTCTTGACACTGGAGGACAGGGAGGGAGAGGTGACACAGACGACCAGAGGGACAGACTCTTGACACAGGAGGACAGGGAGGGGGAGGTGACACAGACGACCAGAGGGACAGACTCTTGACACAGGAGGACAGGGAGGGGGAGGTGACACAGACGACCAGAGGGACAGACTCTTGACGCAGGAGGACAGGGAGGGGGAGGTGACACAGACGACCAGAGGGACAGACTCGACCCAGGAGGACAGGGAGGGAAGGTGTGTGACACAGACGACCAGAGGGACAGACTCTTGACACAGGAGGACAGGGAGGGGGAGGTGACACAGACGACCAGAGGGACAGACTCGACCCAGGAGGACAGGGAGGGAAGGTGTGTGACACAGACGACCAGAGGGACAGACTCTTGACACAGGAGGACAGGGAGGGGGTAGGAGGGTGGGGTGCGGTGAGTGTGTGTGTGAGGGGGGGGAGGGGGGGGGGGGGGCTGTGACATAGACGACCAGAGAGACAGACTCTTGACACGAGAGATCAGCCCCCAGCAGCGCATCTGTCGGCTTACACTGCAGAGAGGCCCAAGGGCAAAATCCCGTCTGGCATTCATCATCTTTCAGCCTCTGACAGCCGCCTGCGTGGCATCCCCACAATACCCCTCCCTCCCCGTACCCCCTCGGTGTCCATTTCTCCCTCACCCACCCTCCCAGTCTCCCCCCCCCCCCCCCCCGTTCCTCATCCTCTCTGCCACCGCCACCTTTATCCCTGTGACAGTGACCCCGTCAGGGCAAGGGAAATAACTCAGTGAGGCAGTTGGGGAGGAGGTTCATATTCAGTCGGCATTTTACAGGTTGTTTGTTGTTGTTGTTGCTCTTTTATGGTTTTATTTATCAATTTGGTTATCTATTCATTTTTGCTGTGGCATCTTCCATGCTCCCCCGTTTTTTTTTTTTGTCTGTGTTTATTTTGTTTATCTATTCGTTTCTTTGTTCGTAAATTTCCAATTGAAGTGACCGCAGGCGGAAATTGAAACAAACTTAAAAGAAAAAGTACATCTACCATAGCCGCCGAATGAAGGAAACGAGCAAGTTACACGACAAACACGACGCGTTTCGACCTCTTTGGTCTTCTTCCGGCTAGACAAACAACACTCGAAAACAATGAGAACGAAGAACAAATTTTGCCCTCAACTTGAGCCGCATCCATTTTGCGTCCAATTTGAAGCGATAAGTGATTGTGTATTATTCGTTTTCATTGTCTTCAGTGTTGTTTGTTCTACCTGAAGAAGACCAAAGAGGTCGAAACGCGTCGTATTTTGTCTTGTGATTTATTTGTCACTTTCGTTCGGCGGTACAGTAACATTTTTCTTTTAAAGGTTTGTGTCAATTTCACCTCGCTTGGAAACTAAACCCGTTCATGCAGAATTTAGAAAGAGAAGGGGTTAGTTACCGCCAAGGACATAGACAAACAAGGTACAGGACAAGACACAATGCATGTCGACCTCTTGGGTATTGTTTTTGTCACTTGTTTTTGCCTGAAGAAGACCCAAGAGGTCGAAATGCATAATGTCTTGTCCTGTACCTTTGTTTGTCAATGTCCTTGGCGGTAACTAACCCCTTCTCTTTCTAAATTTTGCTTCGTTTTCCGCCCTCGGTCACTCCGTTTTGGAACCATTCATTCAGGTCAGTGGCAACGAACACTCTTTTCCAAACTGCCGCCAGGTAGTCAGTTATATTGGTAGTTAGTTATATCGGTAGTTAGTTACCGGTGGTTAATTATATCGGTAGTTACTCATATCAGTAGTTAGTTATATCGGTAGTTATATTGGTAGTTAGTTATATTGGTAGTTATTATTGGTAGTTAGTTATATCGGTAGTTATATCGGTAGTTAGTTATATCGGTAGCTATATTGGTAGTTAGTTATATCGGTAGTTAGCTATATTCAAGTTTAACTCCACACCAGCCCCCCTGATACAAGGCCCACATAGACAAATATCCTATCCAGAACGACAAGGAAACGGAGACGTATCATTAACACCAATCAGGGACCACCAGAACGACAAAACTCTAAGATCAGCAGTGAAAACGGCCAGATTTTATTTCAGGCGGCGAGCGGGATTCGAACCCGCAACGCCTGACCGCGAACTCTGTGCTCCGTCATCGCTCCGGCAATATCCTGACAACTAACGACCGCTGAGCCCATCCGCAGGGCTGTGATTAAAACACGACACGACCAACCCACCGGGGGATCAACCACAGGCATTAAACCCGCCTGATCTGTGCTCTTACCTGTCGGAACTCTTTAATGCCAGGATCACGGTTCCAGAGTGCTGACGAGGCACTAACAGAGCTGGGTGGGTTGGAGGGTGTCAAGTGGCCCGTAGACTGCGTGTTGGAGGAGACCTCGAAAAAAATGATTATAGTTAGGTCAATGTCAGTATTAGTCGGTTGTTGCTTGGGTTCGTAGTTTGAGGGGGTAAAATAAAAAATAAAAAAAATAAGGAAGAAAATCGGAGCTGGGTGTTTGAATTAATGCGTGGATGTTGTGATCATTTTTATGTCGTTGTAGTCAGTCAGTGGGTTCTTCGTGTTATTTGTAATGCTCTGTCGGTCATTTCTCGACAAGTATAGATGTAGGAAAAATATTCTGCTTTTCTGTATTTTCTGTAATTTTAGTAATACACAGACACACTGATACACACCCATACTGTCTTTCTCTGTCTGTCTGTCTGTCTGTCTGTCTGTCTGTCTCTCTCTCTCTCTCACGCACACGCACACACACACACACACACACACACACACGCACACACACGCACACACACACACACACACACACACACACACACACACACGCACGCACGCACGCACACACACACACACACACACACACGACACACACGACACACACACACACCACACACACACACACACACACGACCCTGACGAACAACAGTACGTAACCAGCCGCGGGTCGTGTCGCAAACGAACAAAACTCAGTCGCCAACGACTTGGTCGTCACATTAGTATTGTCTGACCCTCCTCCCCTCCCCTACCCCGCCCGCCCTCACTCCTCTTCTCAATCCCACCCCACCCCTAAGCTGGAATCGGTCACGCCGTTCCAGACTCCGTTTACCACCACCACCACCACCCCTCCACCCCTCCACCCCACGCCCTTCCTCCCTGGCGTTCTTGCGCCAACAGTCACGGGTGATTAATTGGAGTGATGACCGATTATCTCCACCAGAGAAGGACCCCCGCCAATCATCATCTCGC
>CM065734.1:34444930-34447430 GCA_033310375.1 Conus canariensis | reverse complement strand
TTGGTTTTCCTTTCTTCCTTTGGTTTTCTTCTTCCTTTGGTTTTTCTTTCTTCCTTTGGTTTTTCTTTCTTCCTTTGGTTTTCCTTTCTTCCTTTGGTTTTCCCTTTCTTCCTTTGGTTTTCCTTTCTTCCTTTGGTTTTTCTTTCTTCCTTTGTTTTCCTTTCTTCCTTTGGTTTTCTTTCTTCCTTTGGTTTTTCTTTTTTTTTTTCTCTTTGGTGTTTCCTTTCTTCCTTTGGTTTTTCCTTTCTTCCTTTGGTTTTTTCTTTATTCCTTTGGTTTTTTCCTTTCTTCCTTTGATTTTTCCTTTCTTCCTTTTTTTCCCTTTCTTCCTTTGGTTTTTCCTTTCTTCCTTTGGTTTTTTTCTTTCTTCCTTTGGCTTTTCCTTTCTTCCTTTGGTTTTTTTCTTTCTTCCATACTATTTTCTGTCTCCCACCCTTTCCTCTTTTTTTCTCTCTCTCTTTATTCCTCCTTCTTTCATTCATTCAGGCATTTCTTTTTCTCTTCCTGTGATCATTATTTTTCCTTGCTCATTCCCCCCACTTCCTAATTTCTTCTTCCATCCATCGATCCATTCTTCCATTCTCACTTACTTTTTCCCCTTCCATCCTTTCCTTCTTTCAAACGTTTATCTTTTCATTCTTTCTGTCTTTCCTTTTTATCCATTGTTTTCCTTCCTTTCTTCCTTTCTTCTCTTCCTTTCCGTTTTGCTTCCTTTCCTCTTTCGCTACTCTCTTGCCTCTCTCTTTCCAGCTATTTTTTTCATTCGCTTTATCTCCTCCCCCCCCCCCCCGTCTTCATACACTTTCTGTCACCTTTTCTTTCTTTCTTTGTTTTTTCTTCCTTCCTTTCTTACTTCCCTTTCCCCCCTTTGTAACATATTAGAGACTGGATGAACTGGATCTAACAGTTGTCAAAAAAAAAATTCTACAATATACTGACGAGTCGTGAAAACCACATTGCAAGCTGATAAGGCTGTGTCATTCTTTTTTTATTCTCCTTTCTTTCTTTCTTCCCTCTTCATTCTTGTCTTCTCTTCTTCTTCTTCTCTTCTTCTTCTTCTTCTTCTTCTTCTTCTTCTTCTTCTTCTTCTTCTTTTCGCTCTCTCTCTCTCTCTCTCTCTCTTCTCTCTCTCTCTCCTCCTCTCTCTCTCTCTCTCTCTCTCTCTCTCCTCTTTCGTCTCACGCACTTAAAGAACCCAAAATGGTCGCTGTGATATGTTCGGCAGCGTGGCGATATAGAAATAGAATTCAACAGGAGAGAGAGAGAAGAGAGAGAGAGAGAGAGAGAGAGAGAGAGAGAGAGAGAGAGAGAGAGAGAGAGAGAGAGAGAGAGAAGCGTATTAGGGTCGCGCACTCTGAACGTAGCGTTCCTTTGATGTGACTTCATTTTATCTGTGTTAACTTTTCGTTTGATCGGCACATTATGCAGTCGGTTTATGCGGGGGCAGCGTATTGACAGTCTTTTATGTGCGGTGACCTGGAAGAAGACATTTAAAGCGGAAAAGTAGACGGAGAGAAGGAAGGAGAGAGAGAGAGAGAGAGAGAGAGAGAGAGAGAGAGAGAGAGAGAGAGAGAGGCGGAGATAGTGAGAGATATGGTGGGGGTGGAGGGTGGGGGAGGGGGGTGGCGCTGCAGAGGAAAGTGACGATGACGACAGCCTGTCTTCTCTCTGAGGGTAGCAGCTTCAACAAGTGCATGCTTCTTTTTCCTTCCGCACTTATTCTAGAGAGTCAGTCGTGGTAAAACCCAAGAATCTTTGGGAAGGAGAGAGAGAGAGAGAGAGAGAGAGAGAGAGAGAGAGAGAGAGAGAGAGAGAGAAAAGACAGACAGAAGACAGACAGACAGACAGACAGAGACAGAGACAGAGACAGGCACACACACACACACACACACACACACACACACACACACACACACACACACACACACACACACACACACACAGGCAGACAGACAGACAGACAGACAAAAGACAGAGACAGAGAAAGGATTTTGCGATTATCACGCGAGTTCGATATTCCTAGAAACGTACCTTGCTTTTCTTCTCACATCCCCTAAAACCCCTGAAATCTGCCTCAGAAAGAAACGGCTCCAAGCATCTCCGACAGTGTACTTATGAGCCACGCATGTTACGGAATAACCCGCTATTAATTAATCCACCCACACCTCACCCACCCATCCACCCCGCGCCCTTCCTTGGGAACCTTGGGGATGCCATGCAACCCCCTTAGCTCTTAATGAAGAAGGGCGGACCCACCAGTGAGCTCAATTCAGTTGAGTGAGGTGTCCACCCCGGGTGGGCAAGGACCAAAGAGATGGGGGAGGCCCCTCACCACTCCTGTTCCTTTCTTTGAGGGTGTGGTGAAGACGTCATGATTGACCGCGCGGCGAGCTGTGTGTCCAGAGCGACCGAGTGACCACTGTCCGAGCATGAATGAGTGATGGGGTGGGAGGACGTGCGTGCAGAGAGTATGAGATTGGCCTGTCTTTCCCCTCCCCCC
>CM065734.1:34437430-34439930 GCA_033310375.1 Conus canariensis | reverse complement strand
GGTGCCTTTCCAGACACAATCTTGTGCATTATGATCCCTTTGTTGTATTGTAATCTCAGACTTAATGGGAGAACTTGAATCTTTTTATAGTCTGAGTCCAGAAGACTACTGCTTTTTAGGAGGACTAATTTGAGTGCTCGCTTGTGTAGGCTTAACAATGGTTTGAGAGTGTTAGCGCTAGCACAGTCCCATAGTGTAGATCCATAGTCTATGTATGATTGAATATGAGACTGGAAAAAGAGCTTGCGTGAATGCAGGTCGAGGAAGCGTTTGATTTTGGAGAGTTGATAAACTTTCTGTGAAACTTTTTTGCATAGTGAGGTTATGTGAGCTTGCCAACTCATATTGTTATCAATTGTTATTCCTAGCACTTTGAGGCATGTAACCTGTTCAACGGGTTCATTTTTAAGATGTACAGGAGGAAACTTAAGAGTGAGATTTTGTCTTTTTTGCCTAGTTGTGATAAGCATGGATTTAGTTTTTTGAGGGTGAAGCGACATGTGATTTAGTTCAGTCCATTTGACGAGGTCATTCGCACTTTCTTGTAAAGTGTGTGCAAGAACAGTAACATCAGAATGATTTGTATGTATTGTTGTATCATTAGCAAAGAGTTCACAGGTGGATGTGATATGGAGAGGTAAATCATTGATGTAAATTGTGAACAGTAAGGGACCCAGGATAGAGCCTTGTGGGACGCCATAGGAAAGTGTTTGAAATGAAGAGAAAGTTGTATTAATTTTTACACATTGTTGCCTATTTGTGAGATATGAGTGAAAAAGCGTAAGTGTTTTTGTGGATAAACCATACAATTTTAATTTTCTAAGTAGAAGGTTATGGTCTATCACATCGAATGCTTTTTTGAAATCAATAAATAGGACACCACAATATCTGTTGTTGTTAATGCTATTTAGCCAGTCATCACCCACGTTGATTAGGGCTGTGTGGCATGAATGGTTGTGTCGAAACCCGGACTGTCTTGGATGAAGCAAGTGGTATGTGTTAAGGTGGTGTATTGTGTGCTTGTTTATGTGTTTTTCCAAAGGTTTGGAAATAGTGGAAATGATTGAGATTGGTCTGTAGTTTGCAGGGTCTGAGCTGTCACCTGCTTTGTAGATAGGTATGACTTTCGCTTTTTTGAAACTATTGGGAAAATGATTATTGTTGATGCATAAATTGAAGACGTATGTTAACGTGTCTGTAATTGCTGGAGCTGATAGTTTGAGGATTTTGCCGTCTAGGCCATCCACCCCGCAGGTACCTGACTGTTTTAGGTGCGTTAGGTAGTGATAAACTTCGAAAACTGTTATTGGTGGAATGTCAAGTTCAGACTTGATGTTTTTATCTTGGCAATATTGTTTCAGTTTTTGAAGGTCGTTTGATCTGGATGAATCTGTCGTGACAATTTTATTGGCAATAGTGCAAAAGTGGGTGTTCAGCTGTTCGACAGAGATGTCTTTAATTATAGTTGATTTTGAAGAAGATTGATTGTTTGTAAGCTCGTTAATAGCTCTCCATACCAATTTTGGGTTCTGGTTTGAGGATATTAGTTCTCGATAGTATTTCGTTTTTTCTCTGCGCTTCTGTGAATTTATTGCATTTCTCAGTTTTCTAGATTCCTCTTCATAGCCATGTTGTTTAAGCATATCTCTAAGGTAACCTGCCTCCTGTAACTCTTTAGTGTACCATGCCGGTTTAGGATCATGTCGTACTCTGATCGTTTTTAGAGGGGCGTGTTTATCATAAATTTCAGTAAATGTTTTGATCCAAAATTCTACTGCAAGATCTGGATCAGTTATGTTGAAAACTGAAGAGAGATTTGAGTTAAGCAAGTCATGCAGAAAGTCTTGGTTGTTAAAGCTTGTAAAGCAACGGTAGGTCATTGTTTTGTGTCCCGTTTTGGGAATTTTTACTCCTTTTTTGGACCATGTGACACAAACTGGATAATGATCACTACAGTTTAGAACAGGGACGCAGATTTCTGTTATGTTAGTTTTATCTGAAACATAAATATGGTCGATAAGTGTCTTGGAGTTTGGTGTGACTCTCGTTGGAGATTCAATGAGCTGATGCAGATTGAATAGACTGAATGCTTGCGTCGATTGGTTTTGTACTTTCAGAAGGTCTATGTTAAAGTCTCCAAGTAAAATGATTTCCTTGGATTCAAGCGAGACTGCATCCATCATCGTAATTAATTTGTCGACCCAGTTTACTCTTTCGGATGGGTTCCTGTAGCAGAATCCAACCAAAATAGAAGGGTTTCTTTTCAGCTTAACTTCTATCCAAACACATTCCACACCGTTGCTTTCTAGGTGTGGAAGTCGTTTGAAGCTAAGGGTTTCGCTGATATAGATAAGAAGACCCGTCTCTTTCGCAAGTGAAGGATCTTTCCGGATTGTGTTGTATCCTGGAATAGTTACATCATTGTCGCTAATGTGTGCAGCTAATCTGGATTCTGAGAGTCCTAAGATATGAAAAGGTTTACTATGATTCCAAATCAGTG
>CM065734.1:34432430-34434930 GCA_033310375.1 Conus canariensis | reverse complement strand
AGAGAGAGAGAGAGAGAGAGAGAGAACACGCCGGTCTGTTTTAAGCTACGTCATATCCGGTACCAACGGGACAGAGCTGAGACAATGATCTCCCTTTGTGTCCTTGGAATCTCATTCAGGCTGAAAGGACCACCCAAACACCCTACCCATTGTCAGGACACCACGGACACCGACACTGATGAATCATCTCACACACACACATACATAGATTGCGGCCCGACATTTGATAGCGGGATTCACCACGTGAAAAGTTGACGAGGAGGACAACCGCTTGTTAGGAGGGAGTTTATGACAGGGTGTTCACAGTGTGTGTGTGGGGGTCAGATGATCAATATGGTTGGGCGGTTATAAACAGTGGAACAAAACGCTTTTATTCAGTGCATAGTACTGAGGTCTGTGTAGAGTGTAAAGAGAATTCAGTGCAGAGTCTGCTCCCTGCTCTCTCTCTCTCTCTCTCTCTCTCTCTCTCTCTCTCTCTCTCTCTCTCTCTCTCTCTCTCTCCCCGCCCCTCTCCCGTTCACGCTCTATCGCCTTTCCTGGCTTAGCATTCCTTCTGCTTCTCTGCACTACTGGCACAAGCTGAGAGAGAGAGAGAGAGAGAGAGAGAGAGAGAGAGAGAGAGAGAGAGAGAGAGAGAGAGAGAGAGAGAGGATTGCCGGCACACACACACTGGCATGAATGCACCACACAACACACAGTGTGATGTTGTCACGTGATCGCTGTGTATGTGCAAGGACTACACTGTACCACCTCTGCAGGCTTGGGTAAGACTGCTGTCAGATAATAATAATAATAATAATAATAATAATAATAATAATGAATACTTATATAGCGCCTATTCTCGGCTAGAGACCAAGCTCTAAGCGCTTTACAATCAACACTCGCTTACACAACGGGCTGCCTACCTGGGTAGTGCCGACTGAAGAGCTGCCAGCTGGCGCTTCATTCAGTCGTTTCCCGTGTCATCCAGTCAATATCGTTCAATATCGTTCACTCAGTTTCTTTACTTCCTTCATTCTATCCATTTCTTACGCAGGGTGCATGCTGTGTGTAACGTGTCATCCATACCAACGGCCAAACTGGCCTACTCTTCCGAAAGTTGGTGATGGGATTTTACGTGTGTGCAAGATATTATGCGTGCGTTCACACACAGAACCTCGGTTTATAGTCTCATTCGAAGGACTGTATGGGAAATGGAGTCAGAACTAATGTTGACTCCGAGGGAAAAATCCCCCTGTACCGAAACGCCCCGGCGGAGATTCGAACCCGCAACCCCAGGATCACCAAGATTACGAGTCAGGCGCTCTACCAACTGAGCTATTCCGGCTCCCCTGACGAGAAGCGGAGAAAAAATAAACAACAATTGATAAACAAGAACAATGACTTTTTCTTCCTTTAGTTAAATGGATATAAATCCGACACAAAGCTGCTTTTGGCACCTGTTCACCTAGCACGTATGTAGACAAGAGACACACAGAACAAAGACAGAAACTGTGAAGTCAGCATTTAACGGAAGGATTAACGTCTTCATTCATTCCGGAACATCTCGCAAGAATCAGATCAAACCCAATAAAATAAAGATATAAATGTTCAGCGTCCGCAAAAAAAAAAAAAAAAAAAAGGATTCAAGCTCGTTTTTGAGAGCGAGTTTTCGACCAATGAATTGTTGTCTCACCTTGTCGACATTGTATCAATTACTCCAAAGCTTGGAGCCCGCAAGCATTCACACATATCGTTTTATTTCTCCATCATTTTCGGCGACTTTGAACCCAAAGATGTTAACACTGGTTTATTTCCTCGTTTATTAAAGTAAAAAAAACAAACAAACAAACAAAACAAAAAACAAAACAGACCAGGGCCTTTTCAATGTTCACTTATCCTTAATGGATCATTGTGTGTACGTTTAAGATAGCAGAGGGAATATACAACGATCTTAATGATTGGAACTAAGGACACTTAAATGTTTGCGAATAATGATAAGCAGGTCTCAATGAAATAGAGTTCGCGGCTAATGATATGCCAACTACTACATTGAGTTCGCGGATAAGGTGAGTAAAGAACACGCAGAAAGAGGTGAGCAAACGGCACAGGGTTCTCGATGAATGGTTTACAGATACATAGAATTGGTCCATAAGAATCAGTAAGCTGTCTGCAGGTCGTGGATAGTGATAAGTAAAGCATACAGTTCGCGGATGTAGTGCTAATCATGCGTGAGGTCATCAAAGATCAAACACCTTGAAATGGCGACTTTGACAGTAGAGAGAGAGAGAGAGAGAGAGAGAGAGAGAGAGAGAGAGAGAGAGAGAGAGAGAGAGAGAGAGAGAGAGAGAGAGTTGTGTTCCGTCAATCTCTCCTGGCTGATACAACAGGAACAGCACAGTAGGCTATCTCTGTCATCACACACACACACACACACACACACACACACACACACACACACACACACACACACACACACACACTGACACGCACATACACACACTGATACACACATACACAC
>CM065734.1:34422430-34424930 GCA_033310375.1 Conus canariensis | reverse complement strand
TGTCTGTTTGTCTGTCTGTCTGTCTGCCTGTCTCTCTGTCTGTCTGTCTGTCTGTCTCTCTGTCTGTCTGTCTCTGTACACACACACACACACACACACGCACGCACGCACGCACGCACGCGCGCGCGCGCACGCAACACACACACACACACACACACACACACACACACACACACACACACACGTGCTCGCAAACATTCAATTCATATCCCTTCTCTCTAACCCTCACCACCACCACCCCCCCTCCCCCCTTGCGCGTAGAAAGCATGAAGGACATTCAAACAAACAAATAAATAAACGAACACACAGGATGCCCTTCCTACCTTACCCACTGCGTAGATCACTATCCTCCCTCCTATTCCTACCCACCCCAGCCCCAACATTATCCCGCCTCCCTCTCCCCCCACCCCCCTCCACCCACTACCATACAAGCCCTCAATCTACTCCTCCCTCCCCACTCGCCCCTCCTACCTTCCCTACACGTGCATTCACACGTTAAGCGTCACTCTATGACCAGTAAATGACTCCACGTCGGCTTCGTTTTCTACGCGTTGCCACTAATTTACCCTCTTCTATACCCCCACCCTCCCTCCGTGCCCACGCCCCATCCCCTCCCTGTCTCGATAAAGAGGTATGCCTTTTCTTTTTGTCCCAAACACCCCCCCTTCCCCCACCCTTTCTCCTCTCCCCTCCCCCTCTCCTCTCTCCCTCTCTCCTCTCTCAGCTCCCCCCTCCCCCCCCTCCTTCCCCTTCCAACTCCCACCCCCCCCCCCCCCAATCTATTTGACATGGAGTGTGGGGAGCAACGGTGTGGACATGGGAGGAGAGAAGGTACGGTGGTAAGGGTGGGGTGGGGTGGGTGGGGTGGGGTGGGTTAAAGAATGGGGGGGGGGGGGAGGTGTGGAGGTGGGTGAGGAGGGGTCGAGGGTTTGGTGTTGCGGTGGTGGTGCTGGTGGTTGGAGGATTTGGGGTGACAGAGGGGGTGGGGGTAGGTGGGGGGGGGTAGGGTTTGGGAGGGAGGGGGTGGGGTTGGGGGAGGAAGGGGGAGGGGGTAGCAGGAGCGCTAGAGGCTAAAACTGGTTTTCTTTCTCTCTGTGTCTCATTGTGGGCTGTGTGTGCGGCGAAGAGCGGGTGGACCTTTGTGAGGTGAGTGTCCGGGTTCATTCATTAGGGTGATTGATTGACTGACTGACTGACTGACTGACAGACTGTCTGATCCATTGACCCACTGACTGATTGATGGCTGCATTGATCGGTTGATCTGTTGACTGATTAGTTGAATGATTGATAGGGTCGACTGACCAAATTTCAAAACTGGATTGAGAATGGACACGCACGTGCACGCGCTGACACGCACAGACAGATGGACACAACACACACACACACACACACACACACACACACACACACACACACACGTAGACACACACACACATAGACACACACACACACATATATACACTCATACACACATACACTCATACACACACACAAACATACACACTCATACACACAGACAAACAGACAGACAGACAGACAGACAGACAGACACACACACACACACACACACACACACACACACACACACACACACACACACACACGCATGCACGCCGCACACATACACACAGACAATGATCAATAGACTGACCGTGGGTCGTTGCCCGAAGGCGACGCACACAATCATATACACTCCATTTTTCTACTAATCCGTTTCTGATGTTGGTTTTCTTGTTTATTTTTGAAATGTTCATTTTTTACTCCTAGCATTTTGCCCCGACTCTGATCTCTCTCCCTCCTGATCGTTTCTCTAAGTTTTTGAATCATGTGTTGCCTTTACCCAATACTTATGATGTATCGAGTGTTATTGTGACTGAATTATTCATAAAGCGTTTCACCCTCCTGAAGCTCAACTGTGTTTTCTTTTGTTTAACTAGTAGTTTACTTAAAACAGAATTGCCCATAACTATTATGTCACTGTTGTTGCTGTTGTTGTTAAGAAATCTAACGGAGAGCAAGACTCAAAATAATATTTCATAATTATTAAACATTTGTGTTGCGTCCGTTCTAGTCTAGGGATTTACCGATTGCGCTCAATCACTTTACAGTCGTGACTTGCTCGCATTATTCACTCATTCATCGGCGCATACTTTAAACGTGTAGCGGACATACACGCAACATACAACGTCTCAACCCTGCCACACAGAATCAATGCATAATCATGCAAACATGATCTAAATTACCACTACTGAGGGGACCTGTACAAACAAGCACAGAAGCACGTTCAAAAGATGGGTCTGAAGATATTAAAGAATTTTGTCTTTTATTATCGTAAATTTTAAAAAGAAAGGTTATTAGCTCCGTAAGACAACACAGATAAACAGACTACAGGACAAAACACGATGCATCTCGACCTCTCGGGTCTTCTTCAAGCAAAAACACACAACATTTAGGACAATGAAAATGAAGAACGAGCAACCTCTTATCTTGTCATAATCAT
>CM065734.1:34409930-34417430 GCA_033310375.1 Conus canariensis | reverse complement strand
TACATCCACACAGTGTTGTTTGTACAGTGTTTTGGTTTATGTCCTCATAGCGTTTTGTGTACATCCACACAGTGTTGTTTGTACAGTGTTTTGGTTTATGTCCTCATAGCGTTTTGTGTACATCCACACAGTGCTGTTTGTACAGTGTTTTGGTTTATGTCCTCATAGCGTTTTGTGTACATCCACACAGTGTTGTTTGTACAGTGTTTTGGTTTATGTCCTCATAGCGTTTTGTGTACATCCACACAGTGTTGTTTGTACAGTGTTTTGGTTTATGTCCTCATAGCGTTTTGTGTACATCCACACAGTGTTGTTTGTACAGTGTTTTGGTTTATGTCCTCATAGCGTTTTGTGTACATCCACACAGTGTTGTTTGTACAGTGTTTTGGTTTGATTGCGTGTATCCCTCCAGTGTGTTTTTGCGAACGTCTATACCGTGCTGTTTGACATAGCTTTCGTGTTCGTACATACATTGCTTAGTACCTCTATACAATGGGTTTTTTTTTCAGTTTTTTTTATGTCGTTTCAGAGAACGTTTTTGTGCACATTAATGCCATTTTTTCCCGGTTACCTCCTTCCGTACACTATGTACGCTCATGCAGTGTTTTTGTGTCTTTCGACACAATGTTGTTTGTTCAGTATATTTGTGTGAATCTATACAATGTTTTTGTATACTATTTTGTGTACGTCTATGCAGTATTTTTGTGAAATTTGTATTTGTATTATGTCCATGCAGTCTTTTGTTTTATTGCGGGGTTTCTGTGTACGTTCACAGAACATTTTAGTGTAGCCCGAAATGTGTGTGTGTGTGTGTGTGTGTGTGTGTGTGTGTGTGTGTGTGGTGTGTGTGTGTGTGTGTGTTGTCATTTGTCTCTTTTATTGGGCGGAACAGTTGATCTTCATGTAAGTTGTTTCATTTCTCGCCTGCTGTCACACCACTTTGAAATATGTCAGTGAAGTTGAAAGTGCTTTTGACTTAACGTACGTCTATACTGTTGGTTCTCTTTGGGTGACTATGCGTGTGCCTGACAAGTTTGCACACGTTTACCAGTGCGTTGGTGTGTGTGTGTGTGTGTTTCAGGGTAACACGTATCGTGGATACGACAGCTTGGACGGTTTGCAGTTGGAGTCTACCGCTGATATTGGTCAGTGGTGTTTTGTTTGTTTGTTTGTTTGTTCGTTTGTATTCTTGAGATCTCTCTGTCTGTCAGTCTCTTTTCTTGGGTGGTACGTAAGTTTTTTTTTGTCTACTGATGTGTGTTTTTGTTTGGTTTGTCTCTTGATCCGGTACGTCTGTGCTGACTTTTTGGACTGTTTATTTGCTTGTCTATTTCATTTTAGGTTATTGATCTTTGTTCTTTTCCTTCGTTCCTCTTTGTCTCTGATATTTTTTTTTCTTTTCTTTGTCTAAGAATTGTTCGATCTCTAACCACCTCTGTGCCTGCCCATATATCGCCTAAGAAAAATATTTGACAGGAATGATTTTTGGTACTTTTTATTTTACTGTTCGTTTTTGGGGGAGTGGGTTTGGGTTTAGAAAGGTGTGTGTGTGTGTGTGTGCGCGCGCGCGTGCGTGCGTGCGTGCGTGCGTTGGTGCGTGCGTGTGTGTGTGTGTGTGTGTGTGTGTGTGTGTGTGTGTGTGTGTGTGCGCGTGCGTGCGTGTGTGGTGTGTGTGTGTGTGTGTGTGTGTGTGTGTGTGTGTGTGTGTGTGTGTGTGTGTGTGTTCGTGCAAGCGTGCGTGCGTGTGTTCGCGCGCGCGCGCTGTTGGGACAGGGCAGAAAGTTTGTGTGAATGGGGAGGATGGTAGGTGGGGGGGGGGGGGGGGGGGTCGATTCACTTGGAGAAGGGGTGGTGGTTGTGGTGTTTTTTCTCCTAGTTTTTTTTCCACCAAATTCCCTCTTCTGTATATTCACCTGTCTCTATCTGTCTGTCTGTATGCCTGTGTGTCTGTCTGTCGGTCTGTCTCCTAGTCTTCTCTCCCCATCCCTCCCTGCTACTATCCCTCCTCTCTGCACACCCTACCTCATTTCTCCTGACCCGTCTCACCCTCTACTCCACAACTGGCTCTCTCCTCCCCACAACACATCACCACCTTCCTTTCCCCCCCCCCCCCCCTCCTCCAATCACACACATCCCATTCCGCTGCGCAACAAACGCCCTACAGTCTCCATCATCAAGACAAGCGCGAAGACGCCGTATCATGGAAGAGGCGTGAGGAGACAGGAGAGGGTGGAGTCAGGGAAGGGTGGAGAGGGGAGAGGGGTTAGAGAGAGAGAGAGAGAGAGAGAGAGAGAGAGAGAGAGAGAGAGAGAGAGAGAGAGAGAAGGTGATTTCTGAAGAAAGATATCCGTCTACGCGATTGAATTAATGACATCTTTGGTGTACACCTTGGTGACGTCAGCTTCTAATCATGTCTGATCACATGTGTAGCTTGGTGACATCAGTTCTTCATGATGACTGTGATCACGTGCACACATCTGTGACGTCAGCGCCTCCTGATGACTGTGATACATGCGTACCTTGCTGGCGTCATCTTTTCAAGATGACTGTGATCGCATGTTTGTCTTTGCGACGTCGGCTGCTCATAACAACTTTCATCACATGTTCACCTTGGTAATGTGAGTTTGGAATCACATGTGTACCTTGGTGACGTCAGTTTGGAATCACATGTGTACCTTGGTGACGTCAGTTTGGAATCACATGTGTACCTTGGTGACGTCAGTTTGGAATCACATGTGTACCTTGGTGACGTCAGTTTGGAATCACATGTGTACCTTGGTGACGACAGTTTGGCATGATGACTGTAATTACATGTGCACCACAGTGACGTCAGTTTGGCATGATGACCGTGACCACACGTGCACCTTGGTGACGTCAGTTTGGCTTGCCGACCGTAATCACACGTGCATCTTGGAGACGTCAATTCGGCATGATGACTAGAATCACATGTACACCTTGGTGACGTCAGTTTGGCATGATGACTAGAATCACATGTACACCTTGGTGACGTCAGTTTGGCATGACTGTAATCACATGTGCACGTTGGTTACGTCAGTTTGGCTTGGTGACTAGAATCACATGTACACCTTGGTGACGTCAGTTTGGCATGATGACTATAATCACATGTGCACGTTGATGACGTCAGTTTGGCATGACGACCGTGATCATATGTGCACCTTGGTGACGTCAATTTGGCGTGATGATTGTAATCATATGTTCACCTCGGGACGTCAGTTTGGCATGATAAGTGATCACATGTGAACCTTAGAGACGTCAGCTCGACATGGTGATTGTAATCAAATGTACACTTTGATGACGTCAGTTCCTGATAATGAGTATATCCACATGTACGCATTCGTGACGTCACATCGGTTTGCAATGATGCCTGTGATCACATGAACACCTTCGTGACGTCAGGTTTTCATGGTGACTTTGATGAGCTATGCTAGGGACAGGAAAGAAATGAACACAAAATGTATGGGGATTCAGCATGCACAGGTTGTGTCTCCGAAGATGGAATGTACACAAAACGCACTGAGAAAGAATTTACACCCGTACAAAACGTACAGAGACGGAATGTGCACATAGTGAACAGAATTCGAATTTAAACAGATTGTGCTGAAACAGAATGGACACGGAATACATGAAGTGTGTGTATGGGGATGGGACACACGCAAAATGAAATGCAAAGGAATTTACAGAAAATATGTGGGTAATGCCAGGGAAAGGATAAACATGACAGGCCTGAGAGAGAGAGAGAGAGAGAGAGAGAGAGAGAGAGAGAGAGAGAGAGAGAGAGAGAGGAGAGAGAGATCTAGCTGAAGATAGCCACATTTTATACTTGCCGTTACGCGTGTCTACTACAACCAGCACCAACTGCTTCAACACACGCTTCGCAGGGGAAACACCTTTGCATGGTAACACGCACAGACGCTGACAATAACCAACACAGCAACCAGACAAAGAAGGAAGAGAAATACATCAACGTCTCTTAATGTTTTTCATTCCTGTACACCAGCATAGTCCTCTCTTCTTTTTCCTTTCTATCCTCCTCCCCTCTTCTTTGCAATCTGAAGTGAAAATTAAAGATTAAGTAGTAAAGGGGCACAATTCATCAGGAGAGCTATTGTCATTATCAGGGAGGTCATTCTTACAGATCTTACGAACGTCAGGAAGGTTTGTTGTTCTTTAAAAAGGTTTGCTAAGTGGTTTTCAGGGGTGAAAGTTTAGTTTTAGTTTGTAGCGTCACGTTAAAGTTGAAATTTAGTTTTCGGTCGAGGCGTCACGTTCAAGTTAAGGTTAGTTTTGGGTTGTAGCATCACGTTAAAGTTAGTTAGTTTTGGTTGTAGCGTCACGTTAAAGTTAGTTTAGTTTTAGGTTGCTAGCATCACGTTAAAGTTTAGTTTAGTTTAGGTGCAGCATACAGTTAAAGTTTAGTTTTAGGTTGTAGCGTCACGTTACATAAAGAGTAGTGAGGCGTAAAGGGTTAGCGTTAGGCAGGTGCACAGAAGACAGAATTTCAGACAACGACATTCATTGAGAAGACCTGATTGTGCCTTTTGCCATCGCAGAGGAACAGTTCGACTGGCACTAATACCTACTGTCCAGAATTGCCGCCCTCCTCCCTCCCCCCCATATCTGTACCTCCTGCGTCTGTACCGTTTTTTTTTCTCCCGGCTATGCTGGAACCAGACAGCAGGCGGAATGGCAGTAGACTTCCAGAGGACCGCTGCCTTGTCTGCCACCAAACATTATCATTACAAGTGTAGAAGTCGCCACACTGATGTGTGTGTGTGTATGTGTGTGTGTGTGTGTGTGTGTGTGTGTGTGTGTGTGTGTGTGTGTGTGTGTGTGTGTGTGTGTGTGTACATACATTTTGTCAGTACAACCTTGAGTTAATCTGACAATAAATTGGTTTCAGTCAGTCAGTGTGTGTGTGTGTGTGTGTGTGTGTGTGTGTGTGTGTGTGTGTGTGTGTGTGTGTTGTGTGTGTGTGTCTGTGTGTGTCTGTGTTGTGTGGTGTGTGTGTGTGAGAGAGAGAGAGAGAGAGAGAGAGAGGGAGAGAAGGGAATGGGTAGGGGGTCGCAGAGAGTGGGAGGGGGGTGGGGGTAGGAGAATCGGAGAGGGTGACCAAACAAACACCAGCAAGGCCAGATGGCCATGGGATTTGGGCATCTTCTGTTATCTGTGTCTGCCTCACCGACTGACAAACCATCCCGCAGTCAAATTCACAATTGTCAGATCTGTGGCTCTCACTTCACGACGAGATTTCGGTCAGACAAGTCAAAGAGCCGTTGGGTCGTCAGGGATGTGTCTGGTGCCACAGTCTGGAAGCAGAACATGACAGCAAGGCACCAAGACAGTGGCGCCTGCAGCTTCAGTCAAACGCATCTTGTTTCCTGGAACAGCGTCAGGAATGATAAAAAGGCCCCCCATTCTGTCTATAGTCTCGGCTTCATTTAGCGGAATTTAGAAAGAGAAGGGATTAGTTACCGCCAAAGACGCAGACAAACAGATTACAGAACAAGACACAATGCATTTCGACCTCTTGGGTCTTCTTCAGGCAAAAACAAACAACATTTAGGACAGTGAAACATCCAACAGCCATTTTGCGTCGAATATGAGAAGATAAGTGGTTTCTCGTTCTTCGTTGTCACTGTTCTAAATGTTATTCGTTTTTGCCTGAAGAAGACCCAAGAGGTTGAAATGCATTGAGTGTTGTCCTGTAAACTGTTTGCCTGCGTCCTTGGCGGTAATTAACCCCTTTTCTTTCTAAATTTGGCTTTATTCTCCGCCCTCAGTCACTTCGTTTGAAACAGCCTTCATTTAGGTTCTGTACATGAAATCAGCAACACACTTCTGCCGTGGTGAGAGCTAAGTGGGCGTGCATGTCTACGTGCGATGTGGGACAAGGAGGTGGTTCATATGTCGCCGGTCCTGTCATGGCCTTTACTCTTCACTGCCCGTACTTTCGTCCGCCAGGTGTGGTGCATCTCACAGAATAGTAGAACAAGCTGCTTTTTATTGGTGTAGGAACTCTCTTTCTCTGTCTCTCTGTCCCTGTCCCTCTCTCTCTCTCTGTCTCTGTCTCTGTCTCTTCTCTCTCGTCTCTCTCTCTCTTTTCTCTCTCTCTCTCTCTCTCTGTGTGTGTGTGTGTGTGTGTGTGTTTGTCTGTCTATTCTCTGTCTGTTTCTTCTTTTTCTTCATTTTCTAGTTATTATTATTATTGTTCAAATTTTCGGTGTGTACACTTTTTTTTGACTCGTATTTCTATTGCTGGCAGAGTTTTGCAACACTTAATTGTAAATTGCGCGTGCACTTCCTTGGCATTAGGGTTGTTTAACTATTGTCGATTAATAATTGTCATTGTCATTGTCATCGTCTGTCTGTCTGTCTGTCTGTCTGTCTGTCTGTCTGTGTCTCTCTCTCCTCTCTCTCTCTCTCTCTCGCTCTGCCCACCGACCCTCTGCTTGTCTTGGTCAGTCCATCTGCCTTCAAGACTGCTAGGCCTGTCTTCAGTAAGGCTGTAGTTCTGCTTCAGTCTTCAAGACCGAAGATCACGACACCGATGATCAGTGCCGGGCTGTGCTTCTCACTGTTGGATGTCTTCAAGACCGAAGATCATGCACACCGATGATCAGTGCCAGGCTGTGCTTCCCACTGTAGGATGTCTTCAAGACCGAAGATCATGCACACCGATGGTCAGTGCCAGACTGTGCTTCCCACTGTAGGATGTCTTCCCCTGAAGCTCACCTTCAGTCCTCTCTTTGACTCCCAGACCCATCGACACAGGCTGCCCTGGGATGGACATCTCTACAGGGACACTGTTTTCCTCTGTGCACAGAGCGTGGCCGTTTACCATCAGGGTTTGATGTCCTTTGGTTGTGGGCCACACACGTCGCTGCACGGCGGAGACCCCATGGCCAGCAGGACCCTCAGCATGATGCCATGCCAGTGTGCACGCTCTGACTGAGAGGACATTCCGCTTGATAGTCTGAACACGTTTCCTTATCCAAAACACAACAAGACATGGAGTGCAAAGTGAACAGTTTTCCCCATCGGAGAAATATATCTGACAACACACCGCGACAAACACGCCCACACACACACAACACCCGCGCGTGCGCCTCCGCACCACACCACACACACACACACACACACACACACACACACACACACACACACACAACACACACACACACAACACACACACACACAAACCCAAACACACCACAACAACAAACAACAAAGAAACCAAAAAACAACCAACCAACAAAACGCGCGAAAAAACCACGGCGGTGAAAGTATATGCGGCGAAAGTGTAGAACGCCATAGCCATGGCTAGGATCAGGTTGGGTTAATTTTTTTTCTCAGCTTTTCTGCGTGTTCAGATCCAAACAAAACGATCCTTCTCCTTCCTACACCCCCTCCTCTGCATCGTCATCATCAGCTCGACATCACCAGCATCGTCATAACCATGATTTTCATGTTCATATCGTG
>CM065734.1:34399930-34404930 GCA_033310375.1 Conus canariensis | reverse complement strand
CATCAGAGTGCTGACCATCAAATTGTCCACTCTCATCAGTATCATCAGTCTTGACCATCAAATTGTCCACTCTCATCAGTATCATCAGAGTACTGACCATCAAATTGTCCACTCTCATCAGTATTATCAGAGTACTGACCATCAAATTGTCCACTCTCATCAGTATCATCAGAGTACTGACCATCAAATTGTCCACTCTCATCAGTATCATCAGAGTACTGACCATCAAATTGTCCACTCTCATCAGTATCATCAGAGTACTGACCATCAAATTGTCACTCTCATCAGTATCATCAGAGTACTGACCATCAAATTGTCCACTCTCATCAGTATTATCATGTCAACTTTTTTTTTCCCATGCCATCCTCGTCAAATTAATAATTGACCTTCCGTCCGACAATCCCCTGGACAATGTCATCTTCAACAACGAGCAGTGTTTGACTTGTGTGGACAGAACCAAGCGAAGACGAGTTCATTTTGCTTCTGGATATTTTCCTTTTTCGGGTCAAGTGAATTGCTTGGTTTGTTTGATTTCCTTCAACCACAATTATTTTTGAGCTGAGCCATAAACCCTGAATATTGATTATTATTATTATTTTTTATATAAGACTTCGTTGATGAGGGTTTGTGACCTAGAGACATTCAACCATGTGATTGATGTGATTAGCCTCACTCGTGGCTTCCTCCTTCCCTCAACGTTGTTTCTGCTAAACATGATTTCCAGAAGATTCCAACGCACGTAAAAGTGATCTTAACAGTATGTTCTGAAAAGAAGAAGGAGAAAATTATGCAAAGACTTTTGATTACGGAAAGAATTTCGGAGAGACAGCTGCAATTGTATAGTTGCCTTTGTCATGCTTTGTGTTTGTCATACAATTGTGTTGTTCCGTAAAGTCATATATGCGTTTATGATACTAAAAATATATATCTATACACCTCGCTCACCGAAATGTGATTTAAAAACATGTACAGCGTGTGAAATCGTGTACGTAATCTCCGTTCTCATGTCTTTCTTTTTGTACATTTGTACTACTATTTATTGAGCATGTACGGGTGGACCTTTTTTGTAGCAGTATCTTTGGCCCTTTGCTTGCTGTGGCGTTGGCTGGAGAATAGCTGTAGAACAGATAGCTGAGCAGGTACTGCAGACCTGTCCTTGTCTGACCAGTGCCTGGACTGACGCTGCACATGTTGTAAACGACAATGAAGAAGAATAAATAGATCAATAACTAAAAAAAGAAAGAAAGAAAGAAGGAGACGAAAGACGAAGAAGAAGAAGAAGAAGAAAATGAGAAGTAAGAAGAGGAAGAAAAGAAAGAAAAAAAAAAGAAAGGAAGAAGAAGAAAGAAGAAGGAAGGAAGAAGAAGAAGAAGAAGGACGAACAAAAAGCAAGAAGAAGAAAGAAGAAGAAAAAGAAGATGAAGATGAAGAAGAAGAGCAGTGGAGTTATAGCTAGGGACTGGAGGACTCTTTGGATTCAAATCCTCGCGTTCTACAGACTTTATCAGATTTCATGCGCCCCTTCCCACCTGATGTGAAGTCAATGGTAGTAGATATTTTGGTAAACAACTGAAGGGGGATGCAAATGATATTTGGCTCATGGGATACTTTGTCCAGGTTGAAAATAAACTAACGCTAAGAGTTGAAAAGAAATCATCATGAAGCTTAAGGCACTTGAAGACAGAACTAAAATGCCGATTGTCACGTGCATTGTTTTTAAAGTGCTGTCGTGTACAACTATAATACTTACGTCTGTTGTTAATGTGTGTTACTCTCTGCGTGTGTTAGGAGAGAAATTAGCAGAACAGTCAAGAAAGTACGTCATATTGCCCTCATTCCGTCCAGTGTCTGTACATAAACAGCGTATTTTTCTGTTGTTAACATTAATATATTCAATATATGCATACAGGAGCGTGAGATTCTTTTGACAAGTTTCAAATATATGTATTTTGGTTATCCAAAATCTATACTATGGCCCAGATTCCGTCCGAAAATGTACAGATAAAGTGTGAGATTTTTGTGTGTGTGTGTATGTATACAATCACTGTACGTTACAAAGATTATCCGTTCGAGTTTCTTTGTCGATTAAATTATGATAAATTCGTCCACTGTGAACACTCTATGAGATTGTTGGTCGTCCATGTGCAAAACATCCCCCTGGATTTTCCACAGATTTCAGCACAGCCCTTCCTTCCTGATAATTGTCAAATGCATTTGATGATAGTAATAATAATGATAATAATAATGGTAATGATAATGATAATGATAATAATAATGATAATAATAATAATTTTCCAAAAGCAGAATTCCACACAGCCCTTCCATCCTGATGATTGTCAAATACGTTCAACAACAACAACAACAACATTAACGACAACGACACATTATATTATTCATAACAAAGATTTCTAGTTGCAGAAGCACCAAAGCAAAAATTGGCACCAAATTCATTTATATTTAATGGCGAGTTCCATTTCTTCCACACAACTCTCTTGCAACGACAGAGTTTATTTTTATTTTCATTTTGTTTAAAGAAGTGAATGCTTTACTTGATGTGAACTCCAGAACATCGGAGACAGACGTGAAGTGTCTGGACTATACTCACTCACCGGAAATTGTACAGCGCAAAGCTGTTATCTCCCTTTGTCTTCTGGCACAACGAGGGATTTCTTCTCAGCTCGTCTTCTTACAGAAACGTTCGAAAAATGAACAGCGCGAATATTCTTTGATTTTTTTTTTTTTTTTTTAATGACACCGTGTGTCCAGTGTGCACGCTCTCCAAAAAGGAAATGACGAAAAAGCGTCCCTTCCGTTTCCTCCCATAATGCACTTAATTTTTTTTTTTTTTTTTTTTTTTTTTTGAGACACACGTTTTGCTTGCGTTTGAAAAAAAAAGTATGTACGCGTGATTTTTTACTCTCACCATTTTTATTTTGATCTATTTACTTTTCGTTTTGAATGTGTCGAGCAAGCTGACACTTATCTTGTTCCAGTGTTAGTGTTGATTTGTGTTAGTATCTGTATGATTTGTTTTATTTGAAAAAAAAAAAAATTGCTTCGCTCAACAAAAGCAGTACTGCGTTTTTATTCTGCACTGAAGAAGTCAGTTTTCACCAGATATTTCCGTGTCATCGTCATTTGATTTGTTTGAGCGGAAACTGGAAAGCATTTAAAGGGTGGGGAAAAAGGGATATTATAATGCTTAAAAGTTTGAATTGATGAGTGATTTTAGTGTAGCGTGTTTCTTTATTTAGCTGGAGTGCCCGGGAGACGGAAAAAAGGGTTCTCATCTTTGCCGAATCAGTATTACAGACGTGTACATAAAATCTCTTAGTGGTGTGCAGTGCCTCTCTCTCTCTCTCTCTCTCTCTCTCTCTCTCTCTCTCTCTCTGCTCCAAGTTTCACCAGAAGAAAAAGAGATATGACAGCTTTTTCAGTAAAAAAAAAAGGAAAAAAAAAGTACGCTTTGTCCAAGCAGTGATAAGGAATCAGTTGGTTTTCTGTGGTTACATTTAGTCACCCGATATCATTCATCGTTTTCAGTTGTATCAGCGTTTCCGTTGCGTTTCGTTTTCGTTTTCGTTTTGGAAGGAACGCTCTTGCGGGTTGGTTTGTCCACCGCCATTTTGTTCAGTTGTTAACTTTTCTTTCACAACATGGTGATTTGATACAAGATAGGTTGATAAGATGTATTATCATTGTTATCGTTATCGTTATTATTATTGTCATTTTTGATGTTGTTGTTGTTACATATTTGTTGTTGTTGTCGTAGTTGTTGTTGTTATTATAATTATTATTATTATTACATTATTATCATTATCATCATTAGTAGTGGTAAAGTGATAGATTATACTATTTCTATTTTGTCAACATCCATCATTTTAAAATACGAAGTTGATATATTCTCGTTCTTCACATAAGATTGACACTTTTTATTTCCCGTAAAAACGTAAGCATTCATGCATATTGTACAGTCCATTCTGTGGAACTGACATTTAAAGAACAAATTAAATCATTGCGCATATTGTCGCTGTTCTCTCCCTTTTCACCTTTTTTTTTAATCACAATTATCTCCCCTGTCTTTTTTTTTTTTTTTTTGGTATTTCATTTCAATTGATTCTCAATACAATCCACAGCATTCCCTGGCCCAGGTCTAACAGTAATTCTGAGGGGATCACTGTGACCGATTTCTTTCTCGTGATGGTGACTGCAACATTAAATTGCTGGTGGTGTCTTGATGACGTACATCTGTGTATGTCTCACTGTGGATACTTACTAATCCATTCCTTTGACTTGACTGTTGTTTAATTGTTGATTTCCATGCCTTTTAAATAAACTAATTTGTTCAGATTCTTTTTCTGTGTGTGTGTGTGTGTGTGTGTGTGTGTGTGTGTGTGCGGGCGTGTGTGAGTGTGCATGCATGCGTGCGTGGTTTCCTGGGAGCATGAGTGCGTGCGCACGCGCGCGCGCGCGCGCGCGCGCGCGCGCGCGCGCGCGTGTGTGTGTGTGTGTGTGTGTGTGTGCAAACGCACGCGCACGCGCACGTGTGTGTGTGTGTGTGTGTGTGTGTGTGTGTGTGTGCAAACGCACGCGCACGTGTGTGTGTGTGTGTGTGTGTGTGTGTGTGTGTGTGTGTGTGTGTGATGTAGCCTGAACTATCTGTTTGCGTGTCTGTCTTCTCGACTGTCATACTCACCAAACGGCATTCTAGGAAGTTGACAGAATTTGCCGGAACACGTAGCTCGACACACACACACACACACACACACACACACACACACCACACACACACACACACACACACACACACCACGCACGCACGCACGCACGCACCCACCCATCCACCCACCCACATACACACACACACGCACACGCACGCACGCCCCCCCCCGCCCCCCCTCCACACACACATGCACGCACACACGCATGCACGCACACATCTATCTGTCTATCTATCTATCTATCTATCTATCTATCTATGTCAACCTTTAAAGACACAA
>CM065734.1:34382430-34384930 GCA_033310375.1 Conus canariensis | reverse complement strand
TGGTCGCTCAAAAACAGATGTTTGTTAACTGAAAACAGATGTTAGTCGCTCAAAAGCAAATGTTGGTTACTTGAAAACAGATGTTAGTCGCTCGAAAACGTGTTGGTCGCTTGAAAAGATGATTATGGTTCGAAAATAATCCATGTTGGTTACCTGAAACCAGATGTGGGCCGCTTGAAAACAGATGTTGGTCGCTCAAAAGCAGACGTTGGTTACCTGAAAACAGATGTTAGTCTCTCAAAAACTAATGTTGGTTACTTGAAAACAGATGTTAGTCGCTCGAAAATGTGTTGGTCGCTTGAAAAGATGATTGTGGTTCGAAAATAATCCAGGCCACTTAGAAATAGACATGGGTAGTTGCTGCATGAAATACACTGGGTTTCCTGGAAACACGTGCAGACATGCAGGTCAGTTAGAAATACACATGGCTAGTTGCTGGCCACTTAGAAATAGACATGGCTAGTTGCTGGCCACTCAGAAATAGACATGGGTAGTTGCTGGCCACTTAGAAATAGATATGGCTAGTTGCTGGCCACTTAGAAATAGACATGGCTAGTTCCTGCATAAAACAGACTGGGTTTCCTGGAAACACGTGCAGACATGCCGGTCAGTTACAAATGGGTTCAGGTCGTTGGGAAAGAAACACTGGTCTCTTAAGAACAGTCGTGAGTCACTTGAAAACAGGCGGTGCAGGTGGCATGAACATAGATGCAGGTGGCATGAACATAGATGCAGGTGGCATGAACATAGATGCAGGTCACTTGAAAACAGGCGCTGCAGGTGGCACGAACATAGATGCAGGTGGCATGAACAGGCGGTGCAGGTGGCATGAACATAGATGCAGGTGGCATGAACAGGCGCTGCAGGTGACACGAACATAGATGCAGGTGGCATGAACAGGCGGTGCAGGTGGCATGAACATAGATGCAGGTCACTTGAAAGCTGACACGAGCTGCTCGGAAACAAATACACGAGCTGCTGAAATCAGACTGGGTCATTTGAATTAAAAACTGATGACTGTGGTTTGAAAACAAATTTGGTTTGCATAAAGACCAGAGCGGTGACAAAGGAAACAATACAACAATAACAACAACAACGCACGCACACACACACACACACACACACACACACACACACACACACACACACACCACACACACACGCACGCACGCACACACACACACACACACACACACGCACACACACACACACACACACACACACACACACGCACACACCACACACACGCACACGCACACACACACACACACGCACACACACACACACACACACAAGGACACACACACACACAGACACACACACACACACACACACACACACACACACACACACACACACACAGAGAGAGAGAGAGAGAGAGAGAGTGTAACCATTTGACTACAGACCACTCCCTGCCCTATTATTTCACACCAAAATGGAACTCCGTAGCGCCTCATACTCGCCACACCTTCAGATGATGAGATGACCGATAAAAGTCCACAGTCGTGTGGGCCTTCAGGCCCTGCTCTCATGGTGACCTCGGCACCTTCATGTCTGTGGTGTGTTCATGGAGTCTTCGGTACGTTCATGTCTGTGGTGTGTTCATGGAGTCTTCGGTACGTCCATGTCTGTGGTGTGTTCATGGAGTCTTCGGTACGTCCATGTCTGTGGTGTGTTCATGGAGTCTTCGGTACGTCATGTCTGTGGTGTGTTCATGGAGTCTTTGGTACGTTCATGTCTGTGGTGTGTTCATGGAGTCTTCGGTACGTCCATGTCTGTGGTGTGTTCATGGAGTCTTTGGTACGTCCATGTCTGTGGTGTATTCATGGAGTCTTTGGTACGCTCATGTCTGTGGTGTGTTCATGGAGTCTTTGGTACGTTCATGTCTGTGGTGTGTTCATGTAGTCTTCGGTACGTTCATGTCTGTGGTGCCTTCATGTAGTCATCGATACGTTTCAGAACGTCGGTACGTTCATGTCTGGTGCCTTCATGTAGTCATCGGTACGTTCAAAACCTGTGCTGCTTCATGTAGTGTTCGGTACTTTCATGTCCGTGGTGCCTTCATGTAGTCATCGGTACGTTCAGAACGTCGGTACGTTCAAACCTGTGGTGCTTTCGTGTAGTCATCTGTACGTTCAGAAGGTCAGCACGTTCATGGGCACGGCCGTTGAAAGAACGTAGAGGCCTCCCTCTTTGGGCATCTCTTCTCGGTCACGCTCTTTTGCTGAGCACTCATCGTCATCACGTGCTGAGCAGATGATGCCCTGTGTATTTCTAGTCAAAGCCAGCACCACAGTGCGTCACCCAAACGGCATGTCGGCAGCGTCGGGTCTCCTCTGGTGGGGGCCCTGTTGGTGACCTGACATTTATAACTCCCCGTGAAATGCCAGTGTTGGGACTGCCACAGGGCGATTCTCTATGTGGCTGTGTATTGGAGAGGCGAGGTCAGCGGGATGGGAGTAATGCCAGCGAGAGAACACGGAAGATTTCTGAAGGGAAA
>CM065734.1:34367564-34370064 GCA_033310375.1 Conus canariensis | reverse complement strand
CGCAGTTTCTTTAGGATACAAAGTAAACATTGTTTAGCTCTGCTTATAAGGTCATTGCAGGCAAATCTGAAACTTAAACGGGTTGAGAAATGTATACCCAAGTACTTATAAGCGTTCACCACTGGCATAGCAATTCCATTATACATCCATTTTTCCCGTGCAGCAAGATATCCACCTTTCCTAAACACTATAATATTACTTTTTGCCATGTTTACCTTCAACTGGAGAGATTCAGTAGCTCTTTCTAAACTATTTAACTGATTTTGCAGACCAACTATTGTTTCTGATATCAATACAACGTCATCAGCTAACAGGAGAATAAATATCTCCAAAGCATCATTTAAAAAGTGAGCTCCGTGCCTACCGTTATGTATTACTTCTAAAGTTAATTCGTTAATAAATAGAGAAAAAAGAACGGGACTACAGACATCCCCTTGTTTGACTCCCAATGTGCAGTTTATGTAGTCTGTTAGGGATGATCCGCATCTCACTCTCGCCTTCACAGAATTATACATGCTCAAAATACATCTATATAATTTACCTCGGATTCCATGCTTCCTCAGGATTGGCCATAATATACTTCTGTTGACAGAGTCAAACGCTTTTTCAAAATCAATAAAAGCTACATATAATTTTCGGTTTAGACAGAACTGTTTTTGAACAAAGGCCATCAAAGTAAACATGTGATCTATAGTTGAATAATTCCGTTTAAATCCAGCTTGATATTCGCCTGTAATATTGTTCTCTTCGACCCATTCCTGAAGTCTTCTGTTAATGATAGCACTATATAATTTACTACTAATGTTACACAGCGAAATTCCTCTATAGTTGTTTGGGTTGTTAGCGTCACCTTTTTTATATAATGGGAGAACAATCGATTCAGCCCAACTTTCAGGAAACACACCTTTATCAAATAGAGTATTCATAAATTTTGCTAAAAAGTTCATCACCAAATCAGATTTACAAGCAGTTTTAATTATTTCACTAATGATCCCATCTGGGCCTGCAGCTTTTCGATTCCTCAATTTACGTAAGGCCAAAATGATTTCTTCTTTCGATATAGGGCGGTTTATATTATTATAATTATCATCATCTTCATCACTTCCGTCTACCTGCCCTACACCACTATCAGTACTATCATTTCTTTCAAGCAGTTCCTTAAAATGATGAAACCAATTGTCCAAACTAATATCATTTTGAGGCTGGGTTCTTTTTTTCTGAATTTTCCGCATTGTTTCCCAAAACTCTTTCTGGCTACTAACAGAGGAAACTAATTTCTCTACCATTGTTCTGTTAAATACCTTTTGTTTTTTCTTCAAAAGATGTTTATAGTCGCGTCTGGCATTACAGTATTCAACATGATCAGGTACAGATAAAGTTCGACGATATTTAGTTAACAATTTACGTGCATTTCTTTTACTTAAAAGACATTCTTTATCATACCAATCATCGCCAGCTTCTTTCGCATTTACCTTAATCTTCCTCTTCATACAGTCAGCGGCAACTTTTAAACAATCGTTAAAAACATGTAAAGCTTCATTTATATTAACTTCAATGAGACTGACTGCCATGTGCATCCTTTGTTGAAATTCTGGTGAATCCATTGCATTACACAACAAGTCAACATAAGCTTCATTCCAAACATACTTTTCAAGCCAACTAATAGCATCACTTTCTCTTACATTGTCCAGGTTTTCGCTGTGAAAGCTAGTGCGCAGAACCAAAGGCATGTGATCAGAATCAATCCGTTCATCTACACATAACTTACAATCATTAAAGTATGTTGCAAACATATCACGCGACATTAAAAAATAATCATTCACACTATTACCACTTTCAGAAATGTATGTGTAGCAACCTTTGAGGTCGCCCTTACACAAACCATTCAAAATGCACAGATCAAATGCAGTGCACATATTTAGCAACATCTTACCATAATTATTTAACACATTGTCTTCTGAATTCCTGCTCACATGCGATGGGCCACTCAAACATTGATTTTCAAAAGGGAAAACACTTTCTTCTAAATCTTGAGAAATATTGGAAATACGACCATTCATATCACCACTTAGCAAAATATAAACATCACCAATAGAGAGCAAGCAGTCACATACAAAGTCTTCAAGTAAAGCAATACCATTATCAGAATCAACAAAACGATAGTATGGTGAACCCTCTGGTGGTACATATGCACATACATACAAAACATCTTTTATTGTACCCAACATACATTTATCAACAACAAAAGCGCAAAAAGTATCAGACTTAATTCCCAGTGACTTAATGAGTGAACAAAACTCTTTTTTAACAAGACATATTAACCCCCCAGATCGCCTTCCACGAGTAGTCAGTTTCATAGCTGGTTTACAAAATTTTTCAAAACCAGCAAACACAGACGATTGGAAATCTTCCATAAAGGTTTCAGCCAGGCATATAAAATCAAAAGAACTAACAAACGAAACAAAATCTTTATCATGCAATTTAGAGGATAAACCGTTTA
>CM065734.1:34355064-34362564 GCA_033310375.1 Conus canariensis | reverse complement strand
AAAGAGAGGGGGTGGAGAGAGAGAAAA
The DNA here is from genome assembly GCA_033310375.1 of Conus canariensis. Taxonomy (NCBI): domain Eukaryota; kingdom Metazoa; phylum Mollusca; class Gastropoda; order Neogastropoda; family Conidae; genus Conus; species Conus canariensis. The sequence continues at coordinate 34,362,537 of CM065734.1, read as the reverse complement.
AAAAAAGGGAGGCAGGGAGAGAGAGAGAGAGAGAGAGAGAGAGAGAGGGGAGGGAGGGAGAGAGAAAGAGTGCATGTGCATGCGTGAGTGCATGCATGTGTGCGTTAGTGCATGCCTGTGTGCGTGCGTGCATGTGCGTTCGTGCGTGCGTGCATGTGTGTGTTGTGTGTGTGTGTGTGTGTGTGTGTGTGTGTGTGTGTGTGTGTGTGTGTGTGTGTGTGGGGCGCGCGCGCGCGCGCGCGTGCATAGAGCTGTGTGATTGGACGAGCATATGTGCGTGTATAACCGCGCTCACGAGCGTTCTTCTTCTGTAAGATCGAAATTTCGCATACATGGTCCTGAAGTTCCTCCGTTCCGAAATTCAAACCATGTCTAATAATTTGAAGTGACCCTGGTATTAAAAGAAAACAATATGAAATGTCAGTTCACGTGAATGAAGATAAAAGACATATAAGGGCTGCTATCAAGGAGAACCTACAGACAAGGTCTTCTTGCTCTTTCAAGAACAACGTTTTTACTTGGTTGTAAATGGACTTATTTTAAATTCTGCTGATACGAATGATATTGATGGTTATTGTTATTTGCTATATGGACTTATTTCAAAGTCCGCTGACACGAATGATATTGATCTTCACAGTTGTCTGCAATATACTGCTTGTGAAATTGTGTGATCGCAACGACTTTGACAAGTATTCAGGAATTTAAAGTGTGGAATAGAGTATTATCATAAAAAATATGTTGTTAGAGATACTGGTTCGGCACTCTTTGTGTGTACGTGTGTGGAGCCCGCGCTTGTGTGTGTGTGTGTGTGTGTGTGTGTGTGTGTGTGTGTGTGTGTGTGTGTGTGTGTGTGTGTGTGTGCGCGCCACGCGCGCGCGCGCGACGAGAGAGAGAGAGAGAGGGAGGAGAGAAGAGAGAGAAGAGAGAGAGAGAGAGAGAGAGAGAGAGAGAGAGAGAGAGAGAGAGGAATCCATGGGAAAATGTCTTTTGCGATCTGAAGTTGTTACAAGCAAACTTTTAACTTATCATTTACTCATGAATTTATATGCGCACGGGTGCATTTTCAACACCGTGTGTGTGTGTGTGTGTGTGTGTGTGTGTGTGTGTGTGTGTGTGTGTGTGTGTGTGTGTGTGTGTGTGTGTGTGTGTGTGTGTGAGAGAGAGAGAGAGGGAGAGAGAGAGAGAGAGAGGTCCTTGAGAAAATGTCATTTGTGATCTTAAGCCATTGGACATAAAATTGTAATTTATCTTCACTCGAAAACTTACATCACACCGCAGAATGACATTTTCATGACGATGTTTATAGAAATTCCGCCTGTTTAAGACTTACATGTTATCTACTGATTGCAATGCTTGTGAGACGGGGCCTGCTGAGCAACATCTTATGCTGAAATGTACGTACATGTGGCATGGTGTCTGCTGTCTCCCTGTCTGACATGCCCAGCTAAGAAATAGACTGGGAAGTTATTTGGTCCTTGGCCTCGTTTCATGGCGTGTCTTAGTTTGGCAAAATCCGTTTCTTGCGTTTGGCCTCACGAGAGAGAGAGAGAGAGAGAGAGAGAGAGAGAGAGAGAGAGAGAGAGAGAGAGAGAGAGAGAGAGAGAGAGAGAGAGAGAGAGCGAGAGAGAGAGAGAGAGAGAGAGAGAGAGAGAGAGAGAGACGGACAGAAAGACAGAGAGAGACAAAGACAGACAGAGAGAGAGAGACAGAGATAGAACTACCCTGAACGATATCCTCAAAAACAAACAAGCAAACAAACAAACAAGCAAATCAACAAAATGCAAACAAACACCCCCAATAAAAAAAAAAAAAAATCAGCAACAACTCACGCTGATGGAATACAAGTGACTATGTATTGTTTGAAAATGAACTAGTGAACAACACTGGATATGCTCACTTCAAATTCTTGATGTGGTAAAAGCTTTTGTTGTGAGCAGTTTCACCCAAACTTGACGTGAGACAGAATTGCATGAAATGAGCATCAACAGCCAGGTAGTTCAGTCTCACTGGTTCTTGAGACTTACTTTGTGTGCTCCAGTCGGTTCAGTTGTGTGAGTGTTCACACCTGGCATTTCATCGTAAGCGTTTTATTATGTGACATATGTCAAACGAATCAACATCAAAATACAACACTGCTAAGGAATTTTAGCGTCTTTTCCTGAAACATGCTTCAACCAGAAAAAAAAAACAACGAAGAAAAGCCTGCCAGGATCACGGAAGAAGTGTCATTTGCAAGTGGCCATGATATTACTGCGTTCATTTGAAATACATTCTGAGGTGTTCAGACATATACTTATGGACTTTAAAAGAAGATGAGGTATGAAAACCATCCAAGAAAGGAACTTGACGCCTTCAATAGCAAATGCGTAAGAACAATCCTGGGCATTGGAAGGAGTGATGTCATGAGCAACAAGGAAGTCAGCACTCAAGCCAAACAACAGCCACTGTCCCCAGTCCTATGTAAGCGTTGTCTGAGCTGACTGGGACACACCACAAGGCTTCCTCACCACAGACTTGCTAACTGAATCCTTCAATGTCCCCTCAAGGAAAGAGGCGCAAGGGACACCCAAAGTTGACCTGGCGCCAGACGATGGACTGGGACCTTCAGATGATGAACATGGAGTGACAGGGACCTTCAGATGATGAACATGGAGTGACAGGGACCTTCAGATGGTGAACATGGAGTGACAGGGACCTTCAGATGGTGAACATGGAGTGACAGGGACCTTCAGATGGTGAACATGGAGTGACAGGAACCTTCAGATGGTGAACATGGAGTGACAGGGACCTTCAGATGGTGAACATGGAGTGACAGGGACCTTCAGATGGTAAACATGGAGTGACAGGGACCTTCAGATGGTGAACATGGAGTGACAGGGACCTTCAGATGGTGAACATGGAGTGACAGGGACCTTCAGATGGTAAACATGGAGTGACAGGGACCTTCAGATGGTGAACAGACCATGGAGTGACAGGGACCTTCAGATGGTGAACATGGAGTGACAGAGACCTTCAGATGGTGAACATGGAGTGACAGGGACCTTCAGATGGTAAACATGGAGTGACAGGGACCTTCAGATGGTGAACATGGAGTGACAGGGACCTTCAGATGGTGAACATGGAGTGACAGGGACCTTCAGATGGTGAACATGGAGTGACAGGGACCTTCAGATGGTGAACAGACCATGGAGTGACAGGGACCTTCAGATGGTGAACATGGAGTGACAGGGACCTTCAGATGGATGAACAGATGGAGTGACAGGGGACCTTCAGATGGTGAACAGACATGGAGTGACAGGGACCTTCAGATGGTGAACATGGAGTGACAGGGACCTTCAGATGGTGAACAGGATGAGTGACAGGGACCCTTTAGATGGTGAACATGGAGTGACAGGGACCTTCAGATGGTGAACATGGAGTGACAGGGACCTTCAGATGGTGAACATGGAGTGACAGGGACCTTCAGATGGTGAACATGGAGTGACAGGGACCTTCAGATGGTGAACATGGAGTGACAGGGACCTTCAGATGGTGAACATGGAGTGACAGGGACCTTCAGATGGTGAACATGGAGTGACAGGGACCTTCAGATGGATGAACAGGGAGTGACAGGGACCTTCAGATGGTGAACATGGAGTGACAGGGACCTTCAGATGGTGAACATGGAGTGACAGGGACCTTTAAGATGATGAACATGGAGTGACAGGGACCTTCAGATGGTGAACAGGGATGGAGTGACAGGGACCTTCAGATGGTGAACAGACTGGAGTGACAGGGACCTTTAAGATGATGAACATGGAGTGACAGGGACCTTCAGATGGTGAACAGGAGTGACAGGGACCTTCAGATGGTGAACATGGAGTGACAGGGACCTTCAAGATGATGAACATGGAGTGACAGGGACCTTCAGATGGTGAACAGGGATGAGTGACAGGGACCTTCAGATGGTGAACATGGAGTGACAGGGACCTTCAGATGGTGAACACTGGAGTGACAGGGACCTTCAGATGGTGAACAGGGGGATGGAGTGACAGGGACCTTCAGATGGTGAACATGGAGTGACAGGGACCTTCAGATGGTGAACATGGAGTGACAGGGACCTTCAGATGGTGAACATGGAGTGACAGGGACCTTCAGATGGTGAACCATGGAGTGACAGGGACCTTCAGATGGTGAAACATGGAGTGACAGGGACCTTCAGATGGTGAAAACATGGAGTGATAGAGACCTTCAGATGGTGAACATGGAGTGACAGGGAACTTCAGATGATGAACAGATCATGGAGTGACAGGGACCTTCAGATGGTGACCATGGAGTGACAGGGACCTTCAGATAGTGAACATGGAGTGACAGAGACCTTCAGATGGTAAACATGGAGTGATAGAGACCTTCAGATGGTGAACAGACCATGGAGTGACAGGGACCTACAGATGGTGAACAGACCATGGAGTGACAGGGACCTTCAGATGGTGAACATGGAGTGACAGAGACCTTCAGATGGTGAACATGGAGTGACAGAGACCTTCAGATGGTAAACATGGAGTGATAGAGACCTTCAGATGGTGAACATGGAGTGACAGGGACTTCAGATGGTGAACATGGAGTGACAGGGACCTTCAGATGGTGAACAGATCACGGAGTGACAGGGGCCTTCAGATGGTGAACAGATCATGGAGTGACAGGGACCTTCAGATGGTGACCATGGAGTGACAGGGACCTTCCGATGGTGAACAGGGGATGAAGTGACGCACTGAAGAATGCTGACCACTGTACCCCATGAAGCCCCTGGGAGCATTGAAGCGTGAGTTAGTAAGAATAGCTTTCTATGATTTTGACCACTTGAAATGGCTTTCATCCTCTGTCAAAATGGAAGGACCATTCAGAGATCAGGATCCAGAGAGAGAGAGAGAGAGAGAGAGAGAGAGAGAAGAGAGAGAGAGAGAGAAAGAGGAGAGAGGAGAGAGAGAGAGAGAGAGGAGAGAGCATGTTTCGATGATAACGAAAGCAGTCTCAAAGATCAGGAATCTCCAACAATTCAGTTTAGTGTCGCTGTGTGCATGTGGCAGCTGGACACACTCTGGGCATGGGGAACGGAAGGAAGAGAGCGAAGGGGTTGGGGATTAGTTGGGATGGTGAAGCAGTCGGCATGCCTTCACATGCAATGCAGATTTACTGAGGGAGTTTTGTCTTTAGGGTAAGAAGGTTGCATGTTTGGCTCGTTTTTGTTCATTATCATACCACATTGACAGCCATGATCTGTCTCCAGAGACTGTAAGCCGTTATTTCTTATTCAAGGGAGTAATCGAGTGTGTTGAATCACTGTGGTTTGGAGTTCAGTTTTTCCATACCACTGGCATTGCGCATTCTGTTGTTTCTTGTTCTTCCTAGAAATTTTCGTACAAAGTTTTCACGCCATACAATTACTAAGAAATGTATGTACTGTTTTGAATGCGGATCGGGACACAGTTACAGGACTTGCGTTCTGTCATATTAATTTTTGGTTAAATATGATTTTTATGTCAATTTCATTGACCTAGCAAAATGATTAGCGTTCAAACGCATTTCAGACGGTATGCACACTTATACTGGTGTTTCAATCGTGCTTGCTTTATCTTTTTAGAGCTAGAAGTTCCCGATGACACTGGTGATTGCCCCGAACAGCCAACACTTTCTCACCGAATTATTATTACAGTAAGAAACAGTTCATTGTGTAACATTAGCCTCATGGTCCCTGACTGATGTGACAATGAGACAAATGAAAGAAAAACCCAATCACCTGTCTTACAGTCAGATGTTTTCATTCTCCCCTTTCCGAAAGTCAATTGATCATACGATCAAGATTGTCTCTGCAAAGAGAATGAGAAGCAAATATTACACACCACCAGGATAAAATCTGCTAGAAAAGTAACCGGGAATAAGTAAACAACGTACACTTTGAATGGTTGGAATTAGGTTTCATTGAATGTACACATGAAATCAACCCTAACAAAATCAACCAGCCGTGCAAAATATTTCTCATTGAGAAGAATTGCTTCTGACCAGCAAATTCTTCATTCAAAGGCCTGAGGAAAACAGAGAATCCACAGTCAAACGAATCGACAAAGTGAAACATTTCGACTGAAATGATCCCATATACAGTCTGGCGATTTTTTTTTTGTTCAGTTTCCTAAACTAACAGTCTGGTGCAGAGGCAGAAAGGGGCGCATCACCGTCACAGCTGGGAAAGAAGCCCAGCCTGTCTATCAGTGACAGTGCAGACACAGACACACATTCCTGCCCCGTGTATCAAGCACAGACACACATTCCTGCCCTGTGATCACACACAGACACACATTCCTGCCCTGTGCATCACACCTGCTGTCTGACATACTGTCCACACTCCTGTCAGTGCCACAAGATTGGGACTGCAGTGTTAACATTATCAGCACAGACACACTATGTCCCCCATCACTGCCTCTCTCTCTCTCTCTCTCTCTCTCTCTCCTCTGTCTGTCTGTCTCTCTCTTCTGACTCTGTCTGTCCTGTCTGTCTGTGTCTCTCTCTCTGTCTCTGTCTGTCTGTCTGTCTGTCTGTGTCTCTCTCTCTCCTCCTCCTCCCTCTCTCTCCCCTAACCCATTGTCTCTCTGTCTGTCCTCTAAAACGTTTTAAAGAACAGTCCTTATTCAAATATTTGGACAGAGCTTTGCCTTTTTTACTTTTTGATAAAGATTTGAATCAGTTGAGCTGTCCCCCCTACACACACACACACACACACACACACACACACACACACGCACACACACACACACACACACACACACACATACATACACACGCGCGTGCTCGCGCGCGCACACACACTCACACAACAACAATAACAACAACAGCAACAACAACAACACATACACACGAGACCAGCTGCCAAAAGTATGTATGTGCAGGCAGTCTGAGAACTGGCTGTATATTTTCTGTGTGCTTCTCACCCTCTCTTTTCCTTTTCCTTCACATTTATTTGCACAGATGGTGAGAAAACTACTTACAAAAAAATCTGGAGTTTGATAAGAAGAAAGTAATGGTTTGTATTGGCAGTCTCAGTGTCTTGTTGTTTTTTTAAATGTCTCTCGTTTTGTTTTTCTTCTCACTTACTCTTTTCGTCCAACATTTAGAAGAAGAGGGGGTTAGTTACCACCAAGGACACAGACAAATAAAGTACAGGACAAAACACAATGCATTTTGACCTGTTGGGTCTTCTTCAGGCAAAGGTAGTTAGTGCCACGGACACAGACAAACAAAGTACAGGACAAAACGCAATGCATTTCGACCTCTTGGGTCTTCTTCAGGCGAAGGCAAATAACATTTAGGACAGTGAAAACGAAGAACGAGAAACCACTTATCTTCTCATATTCGACGCAAAACCAAATTGGCCATTTTCGCCCTCGGTCACTCCGTTTTGAAAATACCTTTTCGTCCAGTGAAGCATCAAAACGATTATAA
>CM065734.1:34330064-34332564 GCA_033310375.1 Conus canariensis | reverse complement strand
CTAAGATTTTACAGAAGAAAGGCTTTCAAGCAATTTTGGGGTATTAAACGTTCTGGCTCAATGAGGTTTGAAAAAAGCAATTAAGAAACACAACTGATTAGGGAATGAACTTTGACCAGATGACAGCACGGATATGACATCTCAGGGTCTGCTGGGCTCTCCACAGTGTGAATTGAACTGTGACTGAATCCATACCACAGCCGATCAACTCATGCCCTGCAGAAAAAAAACCAAAAAAAAAAAAAAAAAACGTGTGTGTGGACTGCAGATCACAGTGATTGAAGAAGGAAGCTTCTTCACCATCGTCACAACCAACGCTACTGTTGTCTTTCATCGTCACTTTGATGTCATTTTCACTGTGGCTGTGGTGGTCTTTGATGTCATTTTCACTGTGGCTGTGGTGGTCTTTGTTTTAAAAGCTAACAGTCTACGGAATTAAATAGTTCCTTGTAATTGTATTGTCGTCACCATCTTCTTTCACCTTCCTTCTTGTTGATTTCCTTTTGGTGTGTGACGAATGTCGGTCTGGTCACTCGGAGGGAGAGCGCCGATTTCTACCAACGTCAAACAGACCTTAGAACTGTGCCTTGATTCAGATCAACACAACAGACCCACACCAAACTACCGTCAAACAGACCTTAGAACTGTGCCTTGATTCAGATCAACACAACAGACCCACACCAAACTACCGTCAAACAGACCTTAGAACTGTGCCTTGATTCAGATCAACACAACAGACTCACACCAAACTACCGTCAAACAGACCTTAGAACTGTGCCTTGATTCAGATCAACACAACAGACTCACACCAAACTCGAATGCAGTCGTCGTTAAGCTACATCCCATCTTTCCACCAAGTTTTGCGAAAAATCGGTTTCGCCGTTAGTTCTGTGAAGTCTTCCTTCACTCTTGTCCTGTCTTCAGTCATCTGTTGCCTTCAGTCATCTGTTGCCTTCAGTCATCTGTTGTCTTCAGTCCGTAGTCTGGTCCTGTCTTCAGTCATCTGTTGTCTTCAGTCCGTAGTCTGGTCCTGTCTTCAGTCATGTTTTGCTTTGTTCAGTCCTGTATTGTCTTCCTTCAGTCCTCTTTGTATTTCTTCTTCGATCTTGTTTTGTCTTCAATCCTCTTTCTGCTTCCCCTCAGACCTATTTTCTATGAAGTACAGTTTCGTCTACCTTCTGTCCTGTTTGGGGTGCAGTTCCATGTCGTCTTTGGTCCTGTTTTGTCTTTGGTCCTGTTTTGTCTTTGGTCCTGTTTTGTCTTTGGTCCTGTTTTGTCTTTGGTCCTGTTTTGTCTTTTCCTGTTTTGTTTCGATCAAATGTTTTGTTGTCTTGTTGTCCTAATTTTTCTTCATTTTTCCCCCAGCCCTATTATCATTTGGTTCTATTTTGTCTTCAGACCTTATGCTCTTCAGACCTGTTTTTATCTTCAGTCAATTTTTTTTTATCTTCAGACCTGCTTTTATCTTCAGAGCTGGTTTTATATTCAGTCCTGTTTTTATCTTGAATCCTGTTTTTATCTTCAGACCTGTTTTTATCTTCAGATCTGTTTTTATCTTCAATCCTGTTTTTATCTTCAATCCTGTTTTTATCTTCAATCATGTTTTTATCTTCAGAGCTGTTTTTATCTTCAGTCCTGTTTTTATCTTCAATCCTGTTTTTATCTTCAGACCTGTTTTTATCTTCAATCCTGTTTTTATCTTGAATCATGTTTTTATCTTCAATCATGTTTTTATCTTCAATCATGCTTTTATCTTCAGAGCTGTTTTATCTTCAGACCTGTTTTTATCTTCAATCCTGTTTTTATCTTTAGACCTGTTTTTATCTTCAATCCTGTTTTCATCTTCACACCTGTTTTTATCTTCAGACCTGTTTTTATTCCAGTCTTGTTCTGTGTTCAGTCCTTTTTGTTCATCCTATTCAGCCCTGTTTTGTCTGTGATCCATTTTTGTCTCCAGTCCTGGATTTTTCATAGGTTCCGTTTCGTCTTCAGTCCTTTCTTGCCTTCAGTCCTGGTTTTGCATTCAGCTCTGTTTTGTCTTCAGATCTTTTGTCTTCGTCGTGTTTTGCTTTTAAGCCTTTTTTTAAAATCTTCATCCTGTTTATCTTCAGGTATTTGTTTTTTTCATCTCAACGCACTTTTGATTTCTTCCAGTCCTGCTTTGCCTTTCTTCAGCCCGACTTGGTCTTCTTTCAGTCATGTTGAGCGTCTGGCCAGCTGGGAATTGGATCGTTGTTCTGTATTCTACACCTCTCTCTCTCTCTCTCTCTCTCTCTCTCTCTCTCTCTCTCTCTCTCTTGGACTTGAGGTGTATGTGTGTGTGTGTGTGTGTGTGTGTGTGTGTGTGTGTGTGGTGTGCGCGTGTGTGCGTGCGTGCGTGCGTTGTGTGTGTTTGTGTTTGTGTGTGTGTGTGTGTGTGTGTGTGTGTGTGTGTGTGTGTGTGCGTGCGTGCGTGTGTGTGTGTGTGTGTGTGTGTGTGTGTGTGTGTGTGTGTGTGTGT
>CM065734.1:34295064-34327564 GCA_033310375.1 Conus canariensis | reverse complement strand
AACACGTCTCACAGACAGGTAGAGCCGCTACATGTGTGACTACTCTTCACTGTCGGCAACACTCACGGCTTGTGCTCTTACATCAGATGAATGGCCTCCCTAAACTGTGACTGACAGGTTTCCTGTCTTGAGAAACAGGCTAGGGAAGTGGGGCAGAAGGGGGGTGGGGGGGGGGGGTGGGGGTGGGGAGGGGGGAGTGGGGAAGGGGATGAGTGGGTGAATTAGACGAAGCACTGCAATATACTTCAAGAACAAAGAAGCGAACGCAGTTGTAAGCGCTCATTAAACAGACATGAGACATTACATAAATAAATGAATGAATGAAGAAATAAATTAGTCAAAAATTAAATAAAAGACGGTGTAGATAGAGTTGAAACAAGAACAGAGAGAGAGAGAGAGAGAGAGAGAGAGAGAGAGAGAGAGAGAGAGAGAGAGAAGACATTAAAAAAAAATTGTTCTTATATTTTATTATCATTCTTAGCTGTACCATCTTCTGTGGTAATTCAGTGGCAGTGCACCCACGCTGCTCAGTCCGACCTCCTATCCACAGCCACAGCCAGGCCAGACCCGCCATATCCCTGGCACCGGCAGTCCACGGGGAGCAGTCACTATAAAGTCGTCAAGAGGCAACCCACCGGAGGAAACACTGCACTGCTGCCGAGTCACTTCAGTGGTGTTCGGTGTGCCTGTTCTGATCCAACAAACGCAGGATACCACCTACTAAGCTCCCCACAGACAATAATTGCTTTATTCGCCGAGCCGGCGTGAGTGAGCTGTCCCTCCGGAGGGCGCCAACACTTCTGTCCAACGACAGCCTCCATGAAGGTGCTGATACTGGTGACCCCGACAGAACCAAAAGAAGCCACAGACATGGACAGAACATTGAAACTGAGGGCACCATGAGAGCAGGTCATGAAGGGACACAGAATGTGAGACTTTTATTATGCCGATCGATGAAGATGGGGATGATGAAGATTATGCTGCAGACTTCCATTCCGGCTTTAGACCGCATGGTAGGGCTGTGCTCTACGCTTCCTTTCATAATATATCCTGGCGTCAACCAGGCCCGAGAGGCAGAGGTACCTGCAATGTTGTTTAGGAAATTTAGATGGACACATGCACCAACACGATGTTGGCTATTTAGCTGTGCGTGTAAGCACGCTATTGTCTCGGACATCATAATCACATCGTCGGCTTACAGAATAATAATGAATTCAAATCACAATAAAGCGCCGTATATTCCGCTGTTGATGACCTCAATCATTGATTTGTTTACACGAAACACGAAACAAAACTGGACTTCATACATCTGTTTAATCCAGTTATGCCACTAACATAGTATGTCAACTTCGTGTCACAGCCAAATCTTACAGCATCATCATACACACGTATGATTCATCTGTATAGTTTGCTTGCGATGCCACAACATATTTCTATCAACAAATTCAAACACGATTTAGGAATCTACGAAAGCGACATAAACCTCATTTCGATTGCATGAAAAGTGCTTTGTGCCAGATGACAAAGTGGACGTGTGGTCGACAGTTGAACAGCCGTTGACAAATTACCTGCAAGGTTGTTCTTCTCAATTCTTTTTTTTTGTAATAAATTGTTTACCATCATCCCAAGGAGGTTCCTTCATACACTGAGGAGATACATCCGTCTATGATATGCAACAGTAATAATAACTCACAAAAAGACTATTTATGACTCATGAAAACATCAATAATAAACAAAGTATCGATGACTCATAAACAGTGATGTCTATGCATGAAAACACTAATTATGACTCACGAAATAATCATGAAAACAGTATATATGTGACACATAAAAGCAATAAATCTGATTGCAGAAACAGAAATATGATTTATAAAAACAAATAATCATGACTTATTTGCGCGCACCACACACACACCACACACACACACACACACACACACACACACACACACACACACACACACACACACGCATCTGCACACAAACGCAAAATGTGCAAGCTCCTATCTGTGCGAGAACTCATACACATAAGCAGCGCTCATCCCCTCTCTATCTACCCACCCATCTAGCTACCCACCCCTTCTACCTATCTACTACCTACCTACCTACTACCTACACACACACACACACACACACACACACACACAAACCACACACACACACACACACACACACACACACACACAGCGCAAAACAGCAAAGCAAGTGGCAGCACAAACGCATAGTTTGCATTACACTGGTCTTCCGGTTCAACTACCTGACTTCACCATGTGTTTAATTGTCGGCCTTTCAGCTGACGTCTTGCTCCAGAGTTGTGTGTGGCATTAGCAGTGGGAGGAAGCCACGGTACTCCTCTAACCTAAACCAGCACAGACCTTGCCGCTTGCCAGTAAGGGTTTTGCGTGGTTTCTTTCAGTCCAATAGTGTTAGAGAGACATATCCTTCATCGACATGAGCCACACTATGTATAGAACTAACAAGGAGGGGGGGGGGGGAGGGGGTTTGTTTAGGGCGGTTTGTTTAAAATTGGACTCTGAAGTGAGGCCTTGGTGGTTAATTGGTAACCTCCGTGACTCCCTTCCGCTTAACATCTTTCAACTAGAAAGTGTAGTACAGTTTTTTTTCCTCCTCTCACAGAGGGCATTGGGGGGCGAGAACTTAGCGGTGGCGGCTTTTTTTTTCTCTCTCTCTCTGTGAGTGGCTACTTACCTATTAGTGCAATATTGGTAACAGTCTACATGCTTTTAAATGGAATCGGTAAAAAGAAATGCAAAAAAAAGGACAAAGAAAAACAAAACAGAAATCCACAAATAACAAAAGAAAAGGAAAAAAAAAAAAGAAGAAAAGCACAAAAAACGTCCCACGTGAGATTGGAAGCTTCGGTGTACGGTTTTCACATTCTAACTACGTGACCACAGAGCTTCCAGGCTGATGGAGGAAAAAGTGGGGGAGTGGAGGTGGGGGTGGGGTGTCTTTCAGTCGTTATACGTGTGCTGCATTGCTACAGTTATGGCGGTTGCAGATAGCAAGCTACACAAGCTACAGGTACTCTGTGTGTGTGTGTGTGGGGGGGGGGGGGGGGGGGGGGATGGGGGGATGGGGGGGGTCTACTCACTGCATGTAAACTGACATCCTGTGCGGTGCAGTTTGAGCCTTTTTGGCGCGAATAAACCTATCACCTTTCGTCCTCAGTGCTGTGAGTCGCTGTGGCGTAAACATGCAGTTTATTGAGTGGCGGTCACACAAGGATTGGTCACATTTAAACTTGACCCATTAATGACGTCTCTTTGATTCGGGAGTGTGTGGAAGTGTTAGCAGGGGCTATATCCTGTAGACTGTTCGTTATACAGCAAGCGGACAGTTGGCAGATGAGAATAGTATTCTATTCGGGTTATCTTCCCCTACCAACATTGCTTACAATTGACCGATCAAAATCACTTTCTCGGATCAGGAGTAACTCACCCATGCAAGGCTTACGTCCCTAACGAAATACGTAAGACCTTATAACATCTGCATCTCCCCCATTCCTCATCCTCCTTTGAACAGCTTTAACGGACGGTTAAATGTGTATTTTGTTGTTGTTAATATTGCCATAACAATAGCAGGATCTGCTTTGTTGTAGACGATGATTGGCTTCGGCTATTGTTTCTTTTTTCTTTGGTTCTTGAAATCTTGTGATTATTCGTCTAAGGAAATGCAATACTATTAAAACGAATAGGCATGAAAGGTTTTACATGTTAACGTTTTTTTTGTAGAACACACTCTTTAAATTGGAAACGATGTTAAAATCAATTTTTAAAAATGTACGCACGCACGCACGCACGCGCGCACGCACGCACGCACGCACGCACGCACGCACGCACGCACGCACGCACGCACACACACACACACACACACACACACACACACACACACATGCTAGGCGGCATGCATACATGCGCGGAGACAATCACGCTCTCACTGACATCATTGATGTGATCAGCACCACTGCTATCATCGACATCTCTGATATGACGAATGTCACAGGTGTCATTGATATGAGTGGTATCATTGCTGTCACTGTCATCATTCGTACCATTGGCATCACGCGTGTGATTGTTGTCACGAGCTTCACCGGCTGCACAAATATCACTGGTATCAGTGTGATCAGTATCGTTGGCTTCACTGGAGTTAGTGATGTCATTGGTGTCCATGGTAGATTTGTGTTAATGGCATCGGTAGTCGTCCTGGCACCACAGGAATTTCCTGTTCGATCAGTATCATTGGTGCCAGTGGTATGATCTGCGTCAGTTGTAGTAGCATTTGCATGAATGGTCTCAGCAGTATCAACGGCATCACTGGCGTGTGACCGATCTTGTTGGTATTACTGATACCATTGGTATCGCTGGCATCACGGGTATCAACAATCGAATTTGCATCAACTGTACTACTTTTACACTTAGTACTTCTTGTATCACATGCTACATTGATCTGACATCACTGTGTCACTGGTACCATTGGTTTCAGTGATATCACTTATGGTATTGGTATTAGTGATATCACTTGTATTACTTTCATAATTGTATTAATGGTGTTACTGGTATGAGTGGTATCACTGGTATCACTGTTGCGGTTGGTATCATTGGTGTCACTGGTATTATTGGTAACGTTTTCATCACTGGCATCGTTGGTATTGCAGGTATCATTGGTGTCGTTGGTATCGCTTATATCACATGCATTGTCAGTTACGACTAGTTTCACCAACATGATTGGGATCACTGACATCATCAGTATCGTTAGTGGCATTGGATCATTGGTATCATTATCATTGGTATCACCAGTATCACTGGTATCACTGTATTATTGGTAAAACTGGTATGGTTGGTATCACGGATATCAATGGTATCACTGGTATTATTCGTAGCATAGGTATTATTTGTGGTACTGGTGTTCTTGGTAATTCTGGTACCACTAGTATTAATGGGATAATCGGTGTGATTGTTGTCATGTATTTAACTGGCACTGCCATCACTGTCTTGATCAGTGTCGCTGGCATATTTTACTGACATCACTGATATAATTTGCGTTAATGGTAACGATTGTGTGAATCGTAGCCGTAGTATCTACAGTACGAGTAGTAGCATGCATATCGTTGGCATTAGGGATATCATTTGTAACAGTTGCATCACAGCTATCAACGGCGTCACTTGTATCAATGGTAGTGCTTGTATTAATGATAACGTTCGAATACCTAGTATCACTTGTTACATGTGTCGCCGGTATTAATGCTGATACAGGTGTCATAGACAGCACCGTGTCACCGGTATTATTCGTATCAGTGGTATCGTCGGCATAATGTGTCATAGTCGGAATTACTAGTATCACCAGTATCATTGGTATAACTGGTATCATTTGGTGTCACTGGTGTCATCGGTGTCAACTTGTACTTATAATCGAATTAATGTCTTGATACATTCTGGCTTCACACGCTAATCAGCATCTGAGTTTGTTGTCCTAATAGCAAATGACAGAAACAAGTAAGCACCTCAATTTCAGTTGAAATTCAGTTTAAAATTTACAACGTTTTCTTATCATTTTTTTTCTGTTCTTTCTTTCTTTCTTATTTTTTATATTTTTTTTTACTAAAGCACAGTAAGACAATCAACACATGTAACAATATTTCTCGACGACTTGCCTCACAAACCAATGCAGCCATCCCGTCTTGCTAAAGTAGTAAAGCATAACCAGGAACTTGCTAAAGACGAAAGATATTTTCAATGCTTCGAACCCCAAAAGCGTCCCAGACTGCCTCATCCTGTTAGCAAATAAAGTGAATAAAATAGACGCCCTTAAAAAAAGTATGTTCTTACTCACCAGCTTGTGCAAAGGGGAGAGGTCTTATCGCATTTAATGCTCCTTTCTCCGCCCCAACAAATATTCCATTACTGTGGTGTGGTGGTGGGTTTTTACATAGGAAGTACAGACAAGGATAATGCTGCTATCGCACCCGGAAACAGCAAAAGTGGAGAGACGAGGCCTTTGGCCAAGTGGACATTCACCGAGTGGACTTTTGACGAGTGGACTTTTCCTGAGTGGATTTGTGCCATAGAGGGGAGAGGGGTGCAGTTTTTAACATCGGGAAAAAATTTCGTCGCCACAAAATCTCTCTCTCTCTCTCTCTCACACACACACACACACACACACACACACACACACACACACACACACACACACACACACACACACACACACACACACACACACACACAACGTTGGCGCGCACGCGCGACTTTTTTTGTCCCAGCAATCCACAGTTCATTGTCGCTTTGACTGGAGTCTTGTGCACCTCCATAGAGATTATGTATCGATGGAGAACCCCCGCCCCCCCTCTCTCTCTCTCTCTCTCTCTCTCTCTCTCTGTGAGTAGTTTCCCTCACTTGGCTGCCAGAAGATGGTTTTCAAACAGCAGAGAAAGGGTTTGCAACGCTGCCAGAAGATGGTCTTCAAACAGCAGAGAAAGGGTTTGCAATGCTGCCAGAAGATGGTTTTCAAACAGCAGAGAAAGGGTTTGCAATGCTGCCAGAAGATGGTCTTCAAACAGCAGAGAAAGGGTTTGCAATGCTGCCAGAAGATGGTCTTCAAACAGCAGAGAAAGGGTTTGCAATGCTGCCAGAAGATGGTCTTCAAACAGCAGAGAAAGGGTTTGCAATGCTGCCAGAAGATGGTTTTCAAACAGCAGAGAAAGGGTTTGCAATGCTGCCAGAAGATGGTCTTCAAACAGCAGAGAAAGGGTTTGCAATGCTGCCAGAAGATAGTTTTCAAACAGCAGAGAAAGGGTTTGCAATATTTGGGGGTTGTAGTAGAGGTCAAGTAGTAACAACACAATTTGAATAGATGAAAGTTACCTTGCTTCTGTGAAGAAAAAAAATGATGTACAAATGAAGGTTTTGTACCTGGATTTTGGTTTACACAAATGAATTCAATGCTAGATGTTGACAAAAATAGTGGAAATGTGCATGATTTGTGGGCTCCATATCTTCCTACACTGTTGTTGTGGTATAATAATTTGAGAGTAAAAAGCCAAGCGGATGACAGGAAATTAAATGGTCATGTCGACTGTGCGTGTATCTAGAGGAAACAAAGCATAAGAGCTGTCTCAAGGTCATGAACAACGATGATGCTCTAAGGTCTGAACTGTGCAGTGAATTTGCGTTAATCAGGACTAATGTTCTGGATGATGTTAGATGTAGCTTCCAGTGCCATACAGAATACACAGCGTTAGTGGCTTAGTTTGTCATTGTGGACTGGGAGAGAGAAAGAACTTGCTCGTGAATGGTTTCTCCTGTCACTAAAACAAAGTGTCCTGAGCAGTCTGAAGCAGGATCTGTGTCTTCCTTCACAGTAGACGGCAGAGGGAACCACACAATGGTAGTACATCGACCGACACGTGAGTCCACCTGCACGGTCTACGTGAAGTGACGCAGGTACGTGATCCGTATGTATCACAGTACGTGTACGCATTGGGCGATACGTAACGTGTATTCTAAAACTGTCTACTGCGGTGTACTGTCTGAAACGTTCTTCATACACGTACCTGGGAACCAGAGGAAAGGTGAGCCAGACAGACATTCAGTGACTCAGGAAAAGGCTTGTGCATCCTCAACCTCCTCTGCCCTCTTTATTCCAACCGTTCAGGTTCACACTGCACAGTCAAGAAGACACTGCTGCATTGGACGAATGTGGGGCGTTTTGCATATGGACTATTATGCCTTGGACATTTCGGTCAAGGATGTTTCCGCCGCATTCCAGCGGGGAACACTGCAGACAATTTTAGATCTTTAATTAATCGGTTGTCTTTTAAATCCATAGTTGGTACCTGAGTGAGCAGATGAAGGTACCTGAGTGAGCAGATGGAGGTACCTGAGTGAGGAGATGAAGATACCTGAGTGGGCAGATGAAGATGCCTGAGTGAGCAGATGAAGGTACCTGAGTGAACAGATGAAGGTACCTGAGTGAGCAGATGAAGGTACCTGAGTGAGCAGATGAAGGTACCTGAGTGAGCAGATGAAGGTACCTGAGTGAGGAGATGAGTGTAGGCCTACTCAACAGATCTCTTCTGAAAACCTTGAAGGAGGTTGTGGGGGAAGGTAGGGGGTGGGGGGAGAGGGAGGGGGAGAAGAAAGATCTGCTGATTTTAAGGGAACGACAATGGAACACGTGCACAGTGCCTTTTTATTGCTGTGAATTTGACTGTTTAGACTAAACACACACACACACACACACACACACACACACACACACACACACACACACACACACACACACACACACACACACACATCCCTATCTCCCCCCCCCCGCCCATCCATTTCTTCTCTGGTTTCTATTTGTTGTTATCTCTGACTTTCATAAATTTCTGTGATTATTCGTTGTTTCACCGATTTCTTTTTTTTTTTTTTTCTTTTTTTGTTGGTTTTTTTTTATGGATGGCTTGATGTAAAAAAGCAGATTTATTGCTTATTCAATGTTCCATCTGAAAATAAAATTTTGACTTGACTTGACTTGACACACACACACACACACACACACACACACACACACACACACACACACACACACACACACACACACACACACACACACACACACACCGTGAAGCTTTGGCAACCATAATAAGACTGTAGTAGTAGTGGTGGCAGTAGTAGTGCTTTCATTTTACGTCGTCTTTTCATACAATTATGTGATATTGGACAAGAATAACAAGACTGTGACAAACGTGACATACACTGTTCACTGAGCTTGTTCGTGCAGTACGTGCAGTGCTTCAAAGCAGTTTGATTGTCGCTGTGTCTCAAGTATTTCCAAGGTTGTCTGTTGCCCAGGTCGGCGCAATACTCAGACCAACTGAAGAAGCTGACAAGCAGACGAGTTCTGAATAGTGCCCGGTGCTGGAATGTACAGAATGGTGAAGCTTGACGAGTACAAGTGTGGTCCAGTTTCTGGAATTCTTAAAAAAAATTCTTTTTGTCCAGATGAACAAAACGTCTGGCAAACAGCAAAAACAACAACATCACACACACACGCGCGCGCGCCACACACACACACACACACACACACACACACACGCACGCACGCACGCACGCACGCACGTACGCACACACACACACACACACACACACACACACACACACACACACACACACACACACACACACACACACACATTGTATGCTAACACTCAAGCAGGCTTCAAAATGTATATGGGTATAGATCCTCTTGGGAAGTCATGCAATGTAACATTCCTTGGGGAGGATGCGAAAATAGGAAAGGGTGGGGAGATCTCATGCTTTGTGTGTGAGCGTGTGCGTGTGTGTGCATGTGCGCGCGCGAGTCTTCGTGCGTGCGTGCGTGCGTGCTTGCGTGCGTGCGTACGTGCGTACGTGTGTGTGTGTGTGTGTGTGTGTGTGTGTGTGTGTGTGTGTGTGTGTGTGTGTGTTGAGAGAGAAAATGTCAATCTTGCGGGTGTATTTTGAGGATCTTTAGATATTTCACGTTGTATGCCAAGTAACTGCGAAATGGGTTTCATGTCTTGAAGAATGTTATGTATTCACACAAGGACAGATTAATTCAATCAATAGTTATTTCCGCCCTCCCGTTCAGCCCTTTCCCTCCTTTCACTATGCTCCATCATGAATAGGATGGAAGCTGATAACATAGTAGAATGTTTGATTCTGTACTCTCTCTCTCTCTCTCTCTTTCTTCCTCACTCTCTCTCTCTTTTCCTTCACTCTCTCTCTCTCTCTCTCTCTCTCTCTCTCTCTCTCTCTCTCTCTCTCTCTCTCTCCCTCTCTGTGGGTAACTTCTCAGTCTGGCTACCAGTATGACGAAGGTTCCACACATCCAGTAGAACTCACCGTGTCTTTACAGAAGAAAAAACGTCTTCAATGCCTGTTGACAGTCGTCATTCGAATTTCAGAAAACAAACAGAACGCTGTGCTGCGTGATATGACGTTGTCATGATTTAAATTTGCAGGCGGTGGAAAATACGACGGCTGAAATTCTTATTAGGTTGACGAGAATGTTAGACCATACCCCTGCCAGGCAAGTTCACAGTTCTGTGTTCAGAACAATGGGTTGCCCACAGGCCAGCTGCGACAGAAAAAGGGTTAAAGAACAGTAGAGGAAAGTGAGGGTGTATGGTTCTGATGTGGTCTTGTTGTTTGTTGTTGTTGTTGTTGTTGTTGTTGTGTTTGTTGTTGTTGTCGTACCCTGGCTATAAGACTCCAGGGATCATCCGACCAGCCGAAGCATTTGAACACTATGGTACAAATGC
Source organism: Conus canariensis (assembly GCA_033310375.1). NCBI lineage: Eukaryota > Metazoa > Mollusca > Gastropoda > Neogastropoda > Conidae > Conus > Conus canariensis. The sequence continues at coordinate 34,317,252 of CM065734.1, read as the reverse complement.
ATCAGCTGGGATGAGAACATTACGTGTGTGACCGCTTTTGATTACCCCGCCACGTGGGCAGCCACACTCCGACTTCGATGGATTTTGGAGACTGATAATGTTATGCTAGGAGCTTGTCACGACTGAAGCCAGTCCCTGCTAACTATGCAGAGCATAACAACAATTTGATGTAGCCTTGGTGTTCTAGCCTGTGTCCATTAAAATGTCATCTTGGTCATCCGAGTCACATGTTGATCTGGCAGATCACATATTCATAATCACTGTCGACAAATGGTCACATATGTGAGTGTATGGTTTTGCCAGGGTGAATGTATAGGTTTGCCGGGGTGAATGCATAGTTCTGCCGGCGTGATTGTATAGTTTCGCCATGGTGAATGTATAGTTTTGCCAGGGTGAATGTATAGTTTTGCCGGGGTGAATGTATAGTTTTGCCAGGGTGAATGTATAGTTTTGCCCGGGGGAATGTATAGTTTTGTCAGAGTAAATGTATAGTTTTGCCAGGGTAAATGTATAGTTTTATCAGTGTGTATGTATAGCTTTACCCGCGTGATTGTATAGTTTTGTCGGGGTGAATGTATAGCTTTAACCGAGCGAATGTATAGTTTTATCAGGGTGAATGTACAGTTTTATCAGGGTGAATGTATAGTTTTATCAGGGTGAATATATAGTTTTATCAGGGTGAATGTATAGTTTTATCAGGGTGAATGTATAGTTTTACCGGGAGAGATGAAGATTTTTGCCAGGCTTGGCCCAGCCGGTCACTGTGTAGTAACATCGGTGTATAAGGAACGCCTCCTCCTGCTTGGACGACGGCAACGATGCCTCCTGATGGTGGTGATGATAATGGCGGCGGTGGTGATCTAAGAAAGTCAGTCCAGTCTCAGACATGCCTGACTGTACCAGTATCCAAGCACCAGCTACATGGAACAAAGTTGTTCTGTCTCTCAGGTATTCAGATTCATTTGGTAAATTCCAGACATGCCTAAAAACGAGTCTCTTCCATTCAAAATGCTATATAAAAGGCTAACACAATCAAATATAGAGTGTTTATAGGTAGAATTAGTGTAAAGTATGAACCAATGTATAAACCAAAGTATAATATTTTAATGCGCTGTGTCCGCGAAACGAGTGTCCAATCATGCTAGTCAGAGTGGTGGTAGTATTTGCAGTTGTAGTAACTGTAACAGCAGCTGCAGCAGCTATAGCATTAGTGGTAGGGGGAGGAGGTGGAGGTGAGGAGGACGAAGAGAGATGGAGGAAGAGGGTGTGGAGAAGGAGGAGGAAGAGCTGAAGCAGCAGCAGCAGCTGTAGGTGAAGTATCAGAAGCACCGACAACAGCAGCATTAGTAACAGCAGTAGTAGTAACAACAACAGTATCAGTCTTCTTCATTGTCGTCTAGTAACAGCTGTAATATAGTGAGAGAATGTCGACTTCCTCAGTTGACAACGACGAGGACGATGAGGACGACGACAACAAGACGATGATGATACTGATGATGGTGCTGATGATGACACTGTATGACATTGCTTTAGGCCTATGTTGGTAGGCCCACGTCCTTGCTGTTTTCGTTCACCACACGCACATTTCTTGCGCAGTCATCTGGTGTTGTCACCAGTTATGACAACAAATCTCAGCATTGTCGATCATTTCCAGCCACTAGGGCCATCAGCTGTGGTGCGATTCCCTGCTAAAGGAGCCATTTTGAGGCAGCTCTAAACCCCACAACACAATCCAGGTGATGCCTACCATTTACTGGACGAGTGGTCTGTGGGACACATCTGAATAAGCCGGTGCCAACTTTGTTTGACTTCTGGCCGTAAACCTTTGCACTTAATCTCGACATTTATTCGTAAGTGAAGCCAAGTCTAAATCGATCATTAATCATCATTTGATCATTCTAATCTTATCGATCATTAATCATCATGTGGGCATTCTAATCTTTTCTAATCCACCGCCTACTCTGAAATCACATAATTAATCATCATTTGGGCATTCTAATCTGTTTTAATCCACCGCCTACACTGAGATCACATAATACTTTTGACGAATCATGCCTGACCAGAAATCATATATTCTCAAATGGTGACACTTCATTCCACCGTAGATATGAATAATATATGTGAACTACCAGTACAGAATGTCATCTTCCGTGATATTTTGTACCATGTGGACATTTCGTGCGCGAGGTCAGAAGACAATGTCACTGAGTGACAACATCAACACGAGGTGACATTTTGTCCAGCAACAACCCTCAAGACTCTGTACTAATATCATGTAGACTGGCCTGGATAGATTGATGTGAAGGTCGACACTCAGTGCACGCAGCCTCATCTAACTTTAGCCGAGAGCAGGTAGATTGAAATAATAGCCAAAGAACCTTACCCACAGCGAGGGTCCACTGGAGAGGAGGCAAGAAGCTTGCTCCCGAGTCCTGCTGACCGCAGCTCAGCTGTACCTGATCATTTGCTGGACATGTCGTATGAGGAGATGATGGGATTTGACCCTCAGGTAGCTGACAAGTAATGTGACAAAGCCAACTATATCGCAATATAGGTGTGTGCTTTGTGAGTACTCGTCACAAGGACCCATTGCACAGAGTGTCATTGAAACAAACCCGAGGAAACAAACAAAATACCTATAACGGTCGGACTCATGAAAAAGAAACAGTGGAGAAATTTCACACGAAATTTCAAGCCTGACTCCAAGTCCCCTCCTTAAAAGACAACAACCATAAATACAACATGCACCTGAACATGGTATGCACTCCAACTGACTCTGTCACTGGGGTGTCACAAAGATTGAATGCTGCTGGATACTCTGACAAATTCAATTTTTCATGCGGTCAAAAGGGACACAAGCAGTAACAGGTGAAAATCATGCTCATTTCATGAATAATGGTGCCAGAACTTTATAAAGTAATACCAAGGGGGAGGAGGGGGTGGGGGGTGGGGGGGGGGGGTCAAGCGAAGGGGAACAGGGGAGGGGTGGGGCATAAAGAGAGCACTTCCATGTGTTTGCTTGAATCTATGCTAGTGAACTTGCTGGTGTGTCCTTGCTGGTGTGTCCTTGCTGGTGTTGTCTCCTTGCTGGTGTGTCCTTGCTGGTGTGTCCTTGCTGGTGTGTCCTTGCTGGTGTGTCCTTGCTAACATGTCCTTGCTGGTGTGTCCTTGCTGGTGTGTCCTTGCTGGTGTGTCCTTGCTGGAGGGTCCTTGCTAATATGTCCTTGCTGGTGTGTCCTTGTTAATATGTCCTCGCTGGTGTGTCCTTGCTGGTGTGTCCTTGCTGGTGTGTCCTTGCTGATATGTCCTTGCTGGTGTGTCCTTGCTGGTCTGTCCTTGTTAATATGTCCTTGTTGGTGTGTCCTTGCTGGTGTGTCCTTGTTGATATGTCCTTGTTGGTGTGTCCTTGCTGGTGTGTCCTTGCTGGTTTGTCCTTGTTGGTGTGTCATTGCTGGTCTGTCCTTGTTAATATGTGCTTGCTGGTGTGTCCTTGCTGGTGGGGCCTTGTTAATATGTCCTTGCTGGTGCGTCCTTGATGGTGTGTCCTTGCTGGTGCGTCCATGTTGATATGTCCTTGATGGTGTGTCCTTGCTGGTGCGTCCATGTTGATATGTCCTTGCTGGTGTGTCCTTGTTGATATGTCCTTGCTGGTGCGTCCATGTTGATATGTCCTTGATGGTGTGTCCTTGCTGGTGCGTCCATGTTGATATGTCCTTGCTGGTGCGTCCATGTTGATATGTCCTTGCTGGTGTGTCCTTGTTGATATGTCCTTGCTGGTGTGTCCTTGTTGATATGTCCTTGCTGGTGTGTCCTTGCTGGTGTGTCCTTGTTGACATGTCCTTGCTGGTGTGTCCTTGTTGATATGTCCTTGCTGGTGTGTCCTTGTTGATATGTCCTTGCTGGTGTATCCTTGCTGGTGTGTCCTTGTTAATATGTCCTTGCTGGTGTGTCCTTGCTGGTGTGTCCTTGTTAATATGTCCTTGCTGGTGTGTCCTTGTTTGTATGTCCTTGTTTATATGTCCTCGCTAGTGTGTCCTTGCTGGTGTGTCCTTGCTGGTCTGTCCTTGTTAATATGTCCTTGCTGGTGTGTCCTTGCTGGTGTGTCCTTGTTGATATGTCCTTGCTGGTGTGTCCTTGTTGATATGTCCTTGCTGGTGTGTCCTTGTTGGTGTGTCCTTGTTAATATGTCCTTGCTGGTGTGTCCTTGCTGGTGTGTCCTTGTTAATATGTCCTTGCTGGTGTGTCCTTGTTAATATGTCCTTGCTGGTGTGTACTTGCTGGTGTGTCCTTGTTAATATGTCCTTGCTGGTGTGTCCTTGCTGGTGTGTCCTTGCTGGTGTGTCCTTGTTAATATGTCCTTGTTGGTGTGTCCTTGCTGGTGTGTCCTTGTTAATATGTCCTCGCTAGTGTGTCCTTGCTGGTGTGTCCTTGCTGGTGTGTCCTTGCTGATATGTCCTTGCTGGTGTGTCCTTGCTGGTGTGTCCTTATTAATATTATGTCCTTGCTGGTGTGTCCTTGTCGCTGTGCCCTTGTTGGTACGTCCTTGCTGATGTGTCATTGTGGATACGTCCTTGTTGATACGTCCTTGTTGGTGTGTCTTTGTCGGTGTTGTCTGGGAGGCTCAGCAAGGAGGGAGAGACAGCTCCCTCTGGCTGCAGGACTCCCCATCAGCCCCGGCAATGGGGACGAACCTCTGTTGTGCAGCGTCATTCCAGTGAGGGCCGACAGGCGGCGCCACTGATTATTTCTTTTTTTCAGTTTTGTTCACATACACAAATAATATTTACGAACTGCATCACATTTTCATAAGCGTAATATTCATAGTACATGTGTGTATAAATGCATGCATATCGAGCGAAAAATATATGAAAAAATAAACAAAACCAAACACACACACACACACACACACACACAAAACACACACACACACACACACACACACGCACACCAACACGCACACACACACACACACACACACACACACACACACACACACAGAGTCTAGTTGAAAAAAAATCCCTTTCCCTTTTGAATTCTCTTGTCTTTTACATCATATCGTATATTATTAATACAAATGAACCATTATGTATTTGAAACCTCCATAATAGATCATTTTGATGGTTCATCAATGGCTCACAGCAGGCCCATTGGGTAAAACAAAAGTGCTATTTTCCATGTGCATTGAAACGGCACCACTGGTTCAGCGTCGGTGTGCGCACGTCCAGTTGGTGTGTATCCCCCGAACCACACGAACGCATACATGTACTCTGACACTCTCCTGTCTTTTCTGCCTTGTCGTGGCTGTCGTCGTCGACTTCGCTACTTTGCTTGATCTTTCATCGTCGTCGTCGTTGTCATCGTCGTTTTACTCACTTCGCCTGCTCTTTCTTTGTCGTCGTTATCTTCATCGTTTTGTCGTTTTGCCTGGTTTGTTTCTCCGCCATTGCCATCGCCATGTTTGTTTCCTCGCCTGCTCGTCGTCGTGGTCCTCAATATGTTGTACCTTTGTCGCTTCGCTTGCTCGTCGTCGTCGTTGTCATCGACGTCTTCGATGCTTTGACTGCGGTATTGTCGTGTCTTTACTGTCATCGTGGCCGTCAAGTTCATCACCAATTCGCCTGTCATCACCATCGTCGTCACCTGATAAATTCTTTGTTGAGAGCTTTGAACCGTTTCTATGTTACTCGTGTCACTGAACAGTGTGATTACCATGTATATAATTGAACATTTCACACACACACACACACACACACACACACACACACACACACACACACACACACACACACACACACGGAGATAAAAACAAAGTAAAGAAGAATGAATGGAAATGTAGCAGAGCGGATAAGAACAGAGTGAAGGGGTAGACAGGGAAGTGAAGCACAGCAGATGAGAACAGAGTGAAGGGGTAGACAGGGAAGTGAAGCACAGCAGATGAGAACAGATGAAGGGGCAGACAGGGAAGTGAAGCACAGCAGATGAGAACAGAGTGAAGGGGTAGACAGGGAAGTGAAGCACAGCAGATGAGAACAGAGTGAAGGGGTAGACAGGGAAGTGAAGCACAGCAGATGAGAACAGAGTGAAGGGGTAGACAGGGAAGTGAAGCACAGCAGATGAGAACGGAGTGAAGGGGTAGACAGGGAAGTGAAGCACAGCAGATGAGAACAGAGTGAAGGGGCAGACAGGGAAGTGAAGCACAGCAGATGAGAACAGAGTGAAGGGGTAAAGAGGAAAGTGAAACAGAGCAGATAGAAGAGAATGGAGTAGGAATGGAAAGTCAGCATAAAAACGGAACGAAAGAGCATGTAGCGCAGTATAGGAAAGGGTGTCAAAACAGAATGGAGGCTGGAGGGAAGTAAAAGAAAGCCGACAAAAACAGGAAGGAGAGTGGGTGGTGTGGGGAGCAGAAGAAAACAGAGTATAAGGTAAAATAGAGTCAGACAATTTAAAATAGACAATGCCAGATCAGGAAAGGACAGCAGAGGAAACAAAGCTACGGAGACTAGAACAAATCCTGTTGAATTATATGAGTTAGGCAGTCAAGAGAACAGTAGAAGAGCAGTCAGTTCTACATCCAATGAAATGAAGGAAGACCGGCAATGTCTAAGCTCTGAGGGGTGTCTGGTCTGTCTAATGCTTGGCCTGGCTTCCGATCTCTGCAGAGTTCGCCGAAAGTCGTAACACCAGCGGAGGCACACCAACTGTATATCCGAAGATCGTTGACATTTGTCCGGGTGTAGAATTTCTCATAGACCAACACAGCGCAGGTGCAACAGTTCTACAGAAAAACGTGTCACACTGTTACCACTTCATCCTGTCGCAGTTCACAGCGAACCAGGGCATGGTGTATGGGCTGTGTGGGGGTGCCACTCCCTTCTGTAACCTCCACGTTCAGGTGAGGCAGGGTATGTACGTGCGTGCTCATGTCCAGCACCTGGCCTTCTGGTGTGGCTTCAGTGACGGGAAAACATGGGTGATTTCCATGCTTTTAACGGACACCTTTCGCCCTGACATAGAACTGGCATGTCAATACACTAGTCTCCAAGATATGTTTGTTGAGTCGACTGCCAATTCCATGTGGATCATGGTCAGGAACAAACTGACAGGTACCATCAACATTCAAGCTATACAGCGCCACGATTTGATTACACAATGTGTAACAGAATACTCTGGGTACACGAACGTACCCTACGTGACACATAGAATTCCCTTTAGTCTGGAACTGACTTACCAGCATCAAAGCGTCATCATGGTTAGTGTCCAGCAGTCACCTGTTCTTGGGACCAGCGATTCCAGACAGCAGATACCAGTGGTGTACAGGAAGCATAGCACCTCTCTAGAACACCAGGCTCGTCTGTGGGCCACGCGTTCCACACCAGCATCTGTATTCATTGCCTCTTATATCAGGTTGCACTTCGTTATCGATCAGTTAACACAAAAGTTTCTCAAAATGGCAGTTTCCATTTTCAACGTCTCTGTACACCCTTATAAACTGCCAAGCGGGTTGTTTAATTGCTCTGTGATGAATTATTCCAAATTTCATCCTTTTCTGCAGTGCAATCTGAAGACAGAGTGTGAAGATGGACGGGATGAAACAGAACACTGTCCCTTCAGCAGTCCTCGCTGTCAGGGGATGGTGGCTTCAGCCAACAAATGCTTCAAACTCTTCTTGTCAGACACCCAGCTATATAGTGTATATATTGCGAATGAATGTATACAAATTGGCCAAGGACTGGCTTCTATAAAAACTAGAAGATCACTGGAAGATTCCTTACAGATTTTCAGAAACGTTTTTCGTTTTTTGCTGATGTGGGTTATACTTCAGGTTGGTACTTGGTGCCTTTCATGTACAGTCAGTTCCGTACATGGTCTGACGGCACTGTGATCTACAACATGAACCACTTCAGATACACGGAATGGACCACGGTGGAGGTTTCAAGGAAGGAAAATCGAGGGAGCTGGACAGCTTTTGGTCTTGGACACACAGTGCTCAATGGACAAACTGATCAAGCGCTGTGTGAAATCAAATTACAAGCATCTGGTGTATTTCAACCTCCAACTGTATCAACCCGATTCCAGTCTGCTGAGACCATCTTCACACATACTAGGCAGAGTTTACTGGTGTGTTGGCACAGTGGTATGATCCACACGTTCCTGTCTTGTGACCCTGGCAGCCATTGTGGGAGGTCTTATCACTCTGAGAGGTTGGCATTACGGAATGAAAGTGCTGATCAGCACAACACGTCATTCTCTGCTGACAGAACTGCCACATGTGCACGTGACATGTTCAGTTGTAACGATGACGTCACGTCTCTACATTACACCCTAGTGTGTGACTTCAGACAGGACTGCCCGGACAATAGTGATGAGTCATTTTGTCATCACCCTTCTTGTCAGGGCTTTGGGTGTTCTAATGGTCAGTGTGTGTTACACAGTCAGCGTTGTAATGATCACTCTGACTGTGTGGATGATTCTGATGAGGCTGGTTACCCGCTGTGTTGGTGGGGTTCGTGTACATACTGCATTCAGTTTACAGACGTGAAGATGACAACGCGATTTCACATTAATCTCGACGGTACTGGCTATTTCACACAACAGGTGATGGACACTGAAGAACCTTGTGCTGGCACTCATTATCGCTGTACATCGGAGTGGCTGTACTGTCTTCCTGTCTACACCCGATGCAATGGGTTCAATGACTGTGTTAATGGGGAGGATGAGGAAGACTGTAATAAGATTCGGTGTGCTGAATTGTTCCAGTGTAGAGCGTCTACAGTTTGTCTCCATGGAGATCATCTGTGTGATGTCTGGGGCCAGTGCCCACAACGAGATGATGAACTGATGTGCGATATGACTTGTCCTGAAGGTTGTCAGTGTCTAGGTCACTCGTTCCTCTGCAAAAACATGTTTCCTGTTGATCTCTTCCCACAGCTTCGGTACATGGACGCCGCAGGATCAGGAATGTCACTGAATTATTTCAACATAAACACCTATCTGATCCATCTAACTGTGTCTCGTTGCTATATCTCTAATGTATCAGACATAGAGCTTCCCAACTTGCAGTACATTGATCTGGAAGGCAACGTTTTAAAATCGGTTGATATGTCTAATTTTCTTGACCTACAGAATTTGAAGATTGTACGATTGGCAGGAAACCCCATCACATCAAACACGGTAAACAATTTGACACAGCGTATTCATTACTCACTAGTATGGTTAGATTTATCCAAAACCAATTTAAATGCACTGAACGACGAATTGTCTCTTTTCTTGCCTCAGGTGAGCCATTTCAATGTCTCCTTTTCTGCCATTAAAATCATTGGATCTATAGGTTTTAAAAACATGCCACGTCTTCATGAAGTGGACATCAGATTTAACGCAGTCGCAGATTTCCCTTTGGATTTGTTATCAGGGTCTGATCATTTAGAACATATCTTGGCTTCAGATTACAGGTTTTGCTGCAAAAACTTACTTCCAAAGCGGCTGGGTAAAACAACATGCTCAGCTCCCTACATTGTCTTTCCGTCATGTACCAAGCTCATGTCTACTGAACTGTACAGAATTTTCTTCTGGGTGGTCAGTGTGTGCGCCACATTAGGAAACTGATGAGCTCCATCAGTTTACTTGCAGTCAAAGGAGATTATGGAAGCAATGAGTTGATGATCGCTAATTTGCTGTTTGCTCAGTCGTGTACTGGATACCACGTCAGTGTTGTTGTAGCAGCTAATGAGGCATTTGATGATCGTTACATCCACTCTCAAAAGATATGGATCCACAGTCTGCCTTGTAGGGTGGCCGAGTTTCTGTTCTATCTGTCCAGTGAGGTGTCCGTTTGGATCATTGGGTTCATCACTATGGATCACGTCATTGTTGTTTGCTTTCGTCAGAACACCTGTCCATTGAAAAGAGCTTCGATGACAGCAGCTTTAATGGCACCATGGTGTGCTGGAATCTTTGTATCCTTACTGCCATTTCTTCCTGGAATGTCACAGTGGAGACTTCAGGGTCAGTCAGGTCTGTGTCGTGTGGCATTACTCAATCAATATAAAACTAAGCAAGGGTTTCAATGGTATTATTTCTTTGTTACTGTTAACTTCATGATCTGCTCCACAGTTACGGTTTGTCAGTTCATGATCTACAGACGAACACCTAAATTCAGAACCATGCTTGATTCCTCGTTGAGGTCTGTGTATTTTGCAGTACACCTGATGCGCAAAATGGCGACCACAAACTGTGCAAGTTGGCTTGTTCTGGGCTTCGTTATGGTCATGGCTACAAATGGTATTACAGCATTAAACAACGCCCATGACGCTTTAGTTGCATTTGGGTTACCTCTCAGCTCTGCTCTCAGCCCATTTCTCTATTTGTGGACTGTGATCATGCAGGGACGACAGAAAGCACTGGAAGAGAAAATGCTAAAAATGTTCAAGTCGCGACTGGTTTGTCAGGGAAAGAAACCGTCAAACAAAAAATAAAATAAAATGGAATATATTAAAGTGAAATAAAAGGAAGTAAATGAAATATAATAAATCACACTAAGTGAAATGAAATAAAAGGATTTTGCAATAATATATTAGGGAGAACCTGGCTAGTGGGTCAGCCCCCACAGAGGAAGTGGTAACGGACACATCTTTTTCCATATTTGACTTGTTTTCCTTGCCGTATCTCTTGACCCGAGGAAACTGTTGTTGAAACCCACTGACCGCAACCCTCCATGTGTCGCCATTTTCTGCTGACCACTAGAAGATAGCTGGAGACAGGTCTGACCACTCCCTGATGTTGCTCTTCCCACTCTTCTTCTGTCAGACTCTGATTCGCCTGTGCAGTCTGCAATGCACCTGATGCGAACAGTACTGTCTCCTTGCTTGTTCTCTGTGCTCTGTGTTGTCTTTTCTGCTGGGCGATTCGGTGTCGTAAGCGGCCTTTCGTTTGAAGTTATGGGCGTCTATTTACTTCATCATGGGAGCAAGAGTTACCGTACCTGTTCGTTAATTCTTATTCACCTGTTGCTTTTTACCATGACGTAGAGGGGGATGGAACAGAAGCTCAATTGGTGTTCCCGCTATTTGCTTTCTTACACTCCTGTTCGTTCGGGCAGGTAACTAACGTCTTCCGGGAGAGAGAACTGTTCAGATGGCCAGGGTGCCCTCTGTGGTAATGACATGTACCAGCTTATTATTGCCAGCTAATCATCGAGGGCGGCCTTCTGCTTGAACACAGCCCTTCGCCCGCATGCCGTGCGCCGTGTGTGTGCTCGACACTTGACAGCTAAACATTATCCCCTGTGAAGTGTGGTGAGCTGACATGGACCCAGGAACATGAGGCAGACAAGGAGCTGACACCACAGGAAGAAGTGGATACCCTCAACACTTTCAATGAAACTCCAACCGATGTGTGACGAAGATACCGTTCCTGTTTCCTATTCTTTGTTGCTTTTTTTTTTCGTTTTTATTTGCTTGTTTGTTTGCTTTTTTGTTCATTCTGGCTGATTTTGAATGGGGCAGGCACCATTTCGTTTCCAGACAAAGTGGCGCAGACTGTGAATGGGTTCAATGGTCCGTCAGACGCGGAGGTGTTCAAGAATTGTGGTAACATATCATCCCCGGTGTTTGTATTATCTTTGGGGATCTGCAGCGCGCGCGCGCGCGCGCGCGCGCGCGCGCGCGCGTGTGTGTGTGTGTGTGTGTGTGTGTGTGTGTGTGTGTGTGTGTGCATGCGTGTATGTGTGTGTGAGAGAGAGTGAGAGAGAGACAGAGAGAGAGAGAGAGAGAGAGAGAGAGAGAGAGAGAGAGAGTAATGTGTGTGTATTGAAATATGGACATGACCAATGAACGCAGGAGCTGATTTTTGACGCTATATAGTTGCTTTTGTGACCATGAATGGTCTTCATATGAAATATAATGATACTACTACTACTGCTGCTGCTGCTGCTGCTACTACTACTACTACTACTACTACTGCTACAACAACAACTACTACTCCTACTGCTACTACTACTGCTACAACAACAACTTCTATTACTACTATTCTTTAAAATAATAAGATAATGATTATGATTAAAATAATCATGAAAATGATGATAATTGGGAGGAGGAGGAGAATAATGGCGATGCTGCTGCTACTGCTGCTGCTGCTGCTGCTGCTGCTGCTGCTGCTGCTGCTGGGTGCTGCTGCTGATGATGATGATAGAAGACGAAAAAGGACGATGATAATAATGATGATGATGATGAGGAGGATGATGATGAAGTTGACGACGACGACGATGACGACGACGACGCCGACGACTACGATGACGATGATGATGATGATGATGATGATGATGATGATGATGATGGTGATGATGATGATGATGATGATGATGATGAGAGAGGAGGAGGAGGAGGAGGAGGAGGAGGATGCGTATTTACTGCTCTTGATTTATGTAGAGCCCTAGGGCTTATAAAGATGTACACGCGCGCACTCGCACTCACACGCTCGTGCACACATACACACCCAACCACACACACACACACACACACACACACACACACACACACACACACACACACACACACACACGAGCGCGCGCGCACACAAACACGTACGCACACACGTACACACAGTGAGACACACACACACACACACACACACACACACACACACACACACACACAACACACACACACTCACCCCCCCCACCCCTACCCCCACCCCCACACAGTATCCATCCATCCGTCCATCCATCCATCCATCCATATTCTTGTTCCTCTTACCTTTCCATCCTCTCTCGCCCTGGCAAAGGCACAGGCCATTCTTGCTGACACAAGACGTCTGTTGAACCACATGTAATGCAGAACCTGTCATGATGATGCACACATGATAGTGATGTCTGCAATAGAGATGGGCTGTCTGGCCAACAGCTTACAGTCTGCCATGCTGTCATGATGATGCTCACATGATAGTGATGTCTGCAATAGAGATGGGCTGTCTGGCCAACAGCTTACAGTCTGCCATGCTGTCATGATGATGCACACATGATAGTGATGTCTGCAATAGAGATGGGCTGTCTGGCCAACAGCTTACAGTCTGCCATGCTGTCATGATGATGCTCACATGATAGTGATGTCTGCAATAGAGATGGGCTGTCTGGCCGACAGATTACAATCTGCCATGCTGTCATTTATGATGCTCACATGATAGTGATGTCTGCAACAGAGACGGGCTGTCTGGCCAACAGGTTACGGTCTGCCCTCCGTAGTTTTCTTCTGACCCACAGTGACAGGGGTGTTGACGAACTGGTGACAGGGTACAGAAGTTGACTGAATGGCAAGGTGGACTCGATTCATTCATCGAAAGGTTTTCGTCACTTGTGTGTGTGTGTGTGTGTGTGTGTGTGTGTGTGTGTGTGTGTGTGTGTGTGTGTGTGTGTGTTTGCGTGTGTGTGTGCGTGCGTGCATGAGTGCGTGCGGATGTATGTGCGTGTGCGTGCGTGCATGCATGTGTGCGTGCGCGCGCTCGCGTTTGTGTGTGTGTGTGTGTGCGCGCGCGCGCGCGTGTGTGTGTGTGTGTGTGTGTACAATTCAAAACCATCAACATTAAATATTTTGAAAGACTGTTCAGTATCCGGTGATTACGTCATAACTTATTCTCTGCTCTTAGATACTTTGTGAAGATAAATGCGTAGATCTCTATAATATTTGCAGTATTTAAAGCTCACACCATTCATTTAAACACGAAAATATTTGGACTTTTCAAGAAGTAGTTTTTGAAATGATGATTTGTCTTCAGTTTGAAATTCATTAAAGCAGACTAAAATAAAACATTTTTATTTAATACCTGAGCATCGTATGTTTTAGGTGACCATTTTGCTCCGAATCTCACTTTCGCTTCAACTTTACTCTGTATCAAATTTTGAAAGGTATTTGAAAATAGCTCAAAATTCAACGCCTATCTGGCGCCGAATTTGACAAGATAAGCGATTGCTCGTACTTTATTTTGGTCGTCCTGAATGTCGTTTATCTTGCCTAAAGAAGACTTAAGAGGTCAAAACGCGTCGTCTTTTGTCTTGTGATTCGTTTGTCCATGTTATCTGGCGGAGGTATTTCAAATACTTTAGAAAATGTGTTTAAAATTCCGCCTGGAGTCACCTTACCTTGCAACTAACTGTATTCTGTATGCCTTTTCTGTGGTCAGGTGACTTTCTATTTTGTTTGCCAACAGAACAAGCAACAGGTTGTTTCTGTTAACGAAAAGTGTCCAAAGCTTTTTTCTTTCCAAAATTTTCAAACTCTGTGTCGACGAAATAAACTATAACTTTCGTTTTAAGTCTACTTGTTCCTGGCTGACTATGTGTGTTCGTAATCTTCAGTAGCATGTCGGTCCTTGAAAGCAGCTTGGCATTTCTCAGTAACCTAAGTCCATGCAGTCTATTATGCTGGCAGACTGCTGGTGGTGATACCATTATTTATCTTACTGTTAGTGTCACACGGCACAACACCTCGGTAATGTCCGGGATCACTTACGTATTCTTTGATTTGTGTGGTGTGTGTGTGTGTGTGGTGTGTGTGTTTTGTGTGTGTGTGTGTGTGTCCGCGCCCGCGCACATGCATGCGTGCATGCGTTGTGTGTGTGTGTGTGTGTGTGTGTGTGTGTGTGTGTGTGTGTGTGTGTGTGTGTGCCCGCGCCCGCGCACTTGCATGCGTGCATGCGTGTGTGTGTGTGTGTGTGTGTGTGTGTGTGTGTGTGTGGGGTGTGTGTGTGTGTGTGTGATCCCTACCTCTTCCCTTTCTGTGTTTAATTTTCTTAGTGCATTGCTGTTAGTTCTCATTTTTCTACTTCCCTCCCTCCCCACTGTCTTTTTCCCCTGGGGGCTCCCCACCCCCCACCCCTCCAACAGTTTCCCCACAGTCCTTAGTTTCACCTCCTCTCGCCCGTTTTCTCCAATCCACCTCATTGTTTCCAGTTTCCCCACATTCTCCCTTCCTACCTAATTTTTCCCTCTCTCTCTCCCAACCCCTTTCTCACTCCCCTCCACACACTCTCCCCCCCCCCCCCCACCCCTACCATTCCCGTCATCCTCATGATTCCGAATGCTCCTCGTATTGGTTTGGTTCCTGCTGTAGCCGTTGAGTATGCTGACACAACTCGTTAATTCCTATTGAAAGACAGGCATTACGATGGCTGATACTGATACCTCCCCCTGCAGATCAGGTCACTTCCTAGACGGATAGCACGTGCAGCACATTTGTCTTGCTGGAGAGGAGAGGAGAGAGAGAGAGAGAGAGAGAGAGAGAGAGAGAGAGAGTGTGTGTGTGTGTGTGTGTGTGTGTGTGTGTGTGTGTGTGGTGTGGAGAGAGAGAGAGAGAGAGAGAGAGAGAGAGAGAGAGAGAGAGAGAGAACATATCTGAGAACATGAATGGGTGTTTGACCAGAGAGAGAGAGAGAGAGAGAGAGAGAGAGAGAGAGAGAGAGAGAGAGAGAGAGAGACAGAGACAGAGACAGAGACAGAGAAGAGAGAGGACACAGAGAGAGAGAGAAAACATATTTGAGAGCATGAATGGGTGCCTGATCAAGAAGAAGAGAGAGAGAGAGAGAGAGAGAGAGAGAGAGAGAGAGAGAGAGAGAAACATATCTGAGAGCATGAATGAGTGTTTGATCAGAGAGAGAGAGAGAGAGAGAGAGAGAGAGAGAGAGAGAGAGAGAGAGAGAGAGAGAGAGAGAGAGAGAGAGAGAGAGAGAGAGAGAGAGAGAGAGAGAGAACAGATCTGAGAGCATGAACGGGTGTTTGATCAATTTTTATATTTTGGTAGATCATACAATTCGTGCATTTACTCGTTAGAGTAGTCGTAAGATAGTTTCAAAGTGAGGTGACTGCAGCTAGAAATTGTAACGTTTTTTTTTAAAAGAAAAATTACAATCAATCCACCCAACAAAAGGGACAAACAAATTATAAGACAAAACATAACGTGTTTCGACCTCTTAGGTCTTCTTCAGGCAAGATACGGGTAAGGGCAATAATTGTGCAGTCCCACAGAAACCTGCCACAAGTGCTCACTAACCTTTTTTTTTGTCTGTGTATATTATTTTTGACTTCTTGTTTTCTCTGAAGTTCATAATGGTTGAGAGGGTATTTTCTTTTGTATGAAAAAATAAACCTAGTTACCATCGAGGTGTAGCTGACACCATAGGAATTTATCTAGGTACAACAATATTTTGATATACCTAAAGTGTGTTTTTTTTTCTTCTTTTTTTCCCGATTATTTGAAGAGATATACGATCGTTTCGGGCAGAGCTTGTTTGTAGTCAAGAGTACTGTTCAACTCTGACAGAGATTCTTACTTTCCCAAACGCCGTTCTCAGATCCGCGTGTTTCAATGTTTGACATTTACTATTCTGTTTTTAGTCATGCTGCTGAGTGTGTTGGGGAAATAGAGAACACGGGTTGTTGAATTATGGAATATTTCTGTAAAGGCCCTATATGTACCTCCCAATCAAATTTACGGTTTATTCAAAATGTCAAATGTTTTGTAGTTCTTTGTCCAAGTTCTGTCTCATCATCTATCCTCTTTTGCACGTGTTCTGGTCTCTAATCCTTGTCAACTGTCGTCCTTGGTCCAAATCCTGGTCTGTCAACTGTCGTCCTTTGTCCAAATCCTGATCTGTCAACTGTCGTCCTTGGTCCAAATCCTGGTCTGTCACTGTCGTCCTTTGTCCAAATCCTGGTCTGTCACTGTCGTCCTTTGTCCAAATCCTGGTTTGTCAACTGTCGTCTTTGTCCAAATCCTGGTCTGTCACTGTCGTCTTTGGTCGAAATCCTAGTCTGTCACTGTCGTCCTTTGTCCAAATCCTGGTTTGTCAACTGTCGTCCTTTGTCCAAATCCCGGTCTGTCACTGCCGTCCTTTGTCCAAATCCTGATCTGTCAACTGTCGTCCTTTGCCCAAATCCTGGTTTGTCAACTGTCGTCCTTTGTCCAAATCCTGGTCTGTCACTGTCGTCCTTTGTCCAAATCCTGATCTGTCAACTGTCGTCCTTTGTCCAAATCATGGTTTGTAAACTGTCCTTTGTCCAAATCCTGATCTGTCAACTGTCGTCCTTTGTCCAAATCCTGGTCTGTCAACTGTCGTCCTTTGTCCAAATCCTGGTCTGTCAACTGTCGTCCTTTGTCCAAATCCTGGTTTGCCAACTGTCCAAATCCTGGTCTGTCAACTGTCATCCTTTGTCCAAATCCTGGCTCTTATCAGCTTGTGTTCTTTGCCCAAAGTATGGACTCTGAACCTGACGGCTATCTCTGTGTGTGTGTGTGTGTGTGTGTGTGTGTGTGTGTGTGTGTGTGTGTGTGCGTGCGTGCGTGCGTGCGTGCGTGCGTGCATGCGTGCGTGCGTGCGTGTATGTGTGTATGCGTATTGTGTGTGCGTGCGTGCGTGCGTGCGTGCGTGTGTATGTGTGTGCGTGCGTGCGTGCGTGCGTGCGTGCGTGCGTGCGTGTGTGTGTGTGTGTGTGTGTGTGTGTGTGTGTGTGTGTGTGTGTGTGTGTGTGTGTGTTTTCTATTGCCGAATTGGTCAGTCACCGGTCAACCATCATTCTTTGTCCAAGATGTGATCTTTAAACTTGTCAGTTGTTCTTTGTCCTAGCTAGCGTCTCTAAATCCCTCAGCTATTGTCCTTTGAATATGTTGCGGCTTTGTCTCTACCCCCCTCAGCTATAGTCCTTTGTCCATGTTACGGCTTTGTCTGTAAACCCCTCAGCTATTGTCCTTTGTCCATGTTGCGGCTTTGTCTGTAAACCCCTCAGCTATTGTCCTTTGTCCATGTTGCGGCTTTAAAACCCCTCAGCTATTGTCCTTTGTCCATGTTACGGCTTTGTCTGTAAACCCCTCAGCTATTGTCCTTTGTCCATGTTACGGCTTTGTCTGTAAACCCCTCAGCTATCGCTCTTTGTCCATGTTGTGGCTTTGTCTCTAAACCACTCAGCTATCGCTCTTTGTCCATGTTGCGGCTTTTAAACCGATCAGTTGTCCTAGTTCTGGTCTGTAAAAGCTGTTAGTTGTCCTAGTTCTGGTCTGTAAAACCTGTTAGCTGTCCTAGTTGTGGTCTGTAAAACTGTTAGCTGTCCTAGGTGTGGTCTGTAAAATCTGTTAGCTGTGTTAGTTGTGATTTGTAATACCTGTTAGCTGTACTAGTTATGGTCTGTAAAACCTGTTAGCTGTCCAAATTCTGGTATTTAAAATATTATAGCTGTCTTATATGTGGTCTGTAAAACTTGTTAGCTGTGTTAGTTGCGGTCTGTGAAACCCGTTAGCGGTGCTAGTTCTGGTTTGTAAAACCTGTCAGCTGTCCTATTTGTGGTCTGTAAAATCTGTCTGTTGTCCTAATTGTGGTCTGTAAAATATGTCAGCTGTCCTTGTCATGGTTTGTAAAACCTGTCAGCTGTCCTAGTTATGGTCTGTAAAACCTGTTAACTGTCCCAGTTGTAGTTTGTAAAACCTGTCAGCTGTTCTAGTTGTAGTCTGTAAAACCTGTTAACTGTCCCAGTTGTAGTCTGTAAAACCTGTCAGCTGTTCTAGTTGTAGTCTGTAAAACCTGTTAGCTTGTCCTAGTTCTGGTTGTAAAACCTGTTAGCTGTCTTAGTTGTGGTAAACCTGTTAGCTGTTCTAGTTGTGGTCTGTAAACCTGTTAGCTGTTGTAGTTGTGGTCTATAAACCTATTAGCTGTTCTAGTTGTGGTCTGTGAAACCTGTTAGCTATTCTAGTTGTGGTCTGTAAAACCTGCTAGCTGTTCTAGTTGTGGTCTGTAAACCTGTTACCTGTTCTAGTTGTGGTCTGTAAACCTGTTAGCTGTTGTAGTTGTGGTCTGTAAGCTGTTAGCTGTTGTAGGTGTGGTCTGTAAACCTGTTAGCTATTCTAGTTGTGGTCTGTAAACCTGTTAGCTGTTCTAGTTGTGGTCTGTAAACGTGTTAGCTGTTGTAGTTGTGGTCTGTAAAACCTGCTAGCTGTTGTAGTTGTGGTCTGTAAACCTGTTAGCTATTCTAGGTGTGGTCTGTAAGCCTGTTAGCTGTTCTAGTTGTGCTCTGTAAACTTGTTAGCTGTTGTAGTTGTGGTCTGTAAACCTATTAGCTGTTATAGTTGTGGTCTGTGAAACCTGTTAGCTATTCTAGTTGTGGTCTGTAAAACCTGCTAGCTGTCTTAGTTGTGGTAAGCCTGTTAGCTGTTCTAGTTGTGGTCTGTAAAACCCGTTAGCTGTCTTAGGTGTGGTCTGTAAAACCTGCTAGCTGTCCTAGTTGTGGTCTGTAAAACCTGTTAGCTGTTCTAGTTGTGGTCTGTAAAACCTGTTAGCTGTCTTAGGTGTGGTCTGTAAAACCTGTTAGCTGTTCTAGTTGTGGTCTGTAAAACCCGTTAGCTGTCTTAGGTGTGGTCTGTAAAACCTGTTCGTTGTCGCCACTTATCCTAGCTATGGTCTGTCCTAGTCGTGGTGTCTAAGCCAATGAGATGTGGTCCCTTGTCCAAGTTGTTGTCTCCCGACTACCTGCAGTCGCCCTTCGCCCAAGTGGAGATCAGTTTTCATCGTGTGGCGGTTGGGGATTACGCGAGCGTGTTGCATGTTTGGACTTAAAGGCTAAGCTTTTCACCGGTTGGGCAAAGATTGCCACATTGTGTCTCCGTGACAGGAAATGGATGGCCTCAGATCCCTCTGGTGGGATCTGCTGGTTCATCTTGTCGGTGCTCGACAGGAAAAATGTGGTGTGCCATTTGTCAGGGTTAAAGCAGATAACGTGTCCATTGTCTGACACAGCACGTGAAAACAGGTGGCGGATGGTGTGGTCCTTGTCGACAACAGTGGGATTAAAATGGAGCGATTGTGTGTAAGAAATCTCCTCGTTCCCTCCCTCCCTCTCCCTCCCCTTTCCCTCTCCCTCTCCTCCCGCCAGTTCCTTTCTACACTTCACCACCGCCCTCTCCTTCCCTCACCGGTGCACCCGAAATTCTCTCCGTCTCTCTTAGTCGCCTACAACTGGAGTGCCGGATTGTCTGAACATTTCCCAGTTCCTGGGAGAATCGGGTCCAGCTTCCCATGCCATCTCTGTTTTCCCCGGTGTAGTCCTGTCAAGGGGGAAGGTTACCACAGTGCACCGCTTACCGGTGTACCGTGCCCTAATGACCTGACTCTAGAAGTCACTCCCCGGCGGATGAGAAAAAGGAACGTGTCCCAAAGGGCTCCATCTTCACACACCACCCCATGAAGTAAATCCTCATCGACCTCTCCCTGTGTTCCAACACCCCCCTCCCCCCCCCCCCCCCCCCGGCTCCAAATTGTCAGTGTCCCAAACTACAAAGTAAGCAATATACATCGCACCAGAATTTGAACGTGAAGTGATTCCAGACTTGAGAGAGATCTACTGCCCACCTGAATGTGATTTCAGACCTGAGAGAGAACCACTGCCCACCTGGAAGTGATTGTAGACCTGAGAGAGAACCACTGCCCACCTGGAAGTGATTGTAGACCTGAGAGAGAACCACTGCCCACCTGGAAGTGATTGTAGACCTGAGAGAGAACCACTGCCCACCTGGAAGTGATTGTAGACCTGAGAGAGAACCACTGCCCACCTGGAAGTGATTGTAGACCTGAGAGAGAACCACTGCCCACCTGGAAGTGATTGTAGACCTGAGAGAGAACCACTGCCCACCTGGAAGTGATTTACATCTGAGAGAGAACCACTGCCCACCTAGTTCCACCTCCCCCCCCCCTACCCCACCAATTCTTCTCCCCAGTGAGTCAGTTGGGGCATGGTCCATTGAATTTCCCAGAGTGGAAACAAAGGCAGGTGCCCCCTCCCTTACCTGCCCCGTGCTATAGGGAATGCTAAGGAGCACGTGGCTATCTCCACTCCTGTCGTATTTCAGGACCCATGATCCAAATCACACATCAGGAGGTGGTTTGGGTACAGGCTGGGCAATAGGTCTGGGAGTTTGAGCACGTGCGTCCCCCCCTCCCCCCACCTTCCCCCCTGCCAGTGAATGATTTTTGGGAGTAGGGGAATGATCACGGCATGTCACACCAGGACTCGTTATCAAGCTTTGCCATTGGCTGAAAAAGAGCTCCGCTGCTTTCACTTTCAGTTTCGTCATCTGTTTTTCATGTACCATTCATGTTTTCGTTTCCTGATGATCTTTTGGTCTTGTTGCTGCATACGGACTTTCGGTATGGGTCATGTTGTATAGACTGAACCCTGAGATCACGAAAACAGGATCACAGATGGATAGAAATAGACGTGAAGAGTTGTGAGGAGATGACAATACTTAACAGAAGCTGGACCTGCGCTCTACCTCGATATTCTGTAATATGCATTCACTCGGCGACTGAGACTTGCCTGCCAATGTAATATGGTCTGCACCACGGCTATACTTATGATTGTGTGTGCGTGAACGTGCATACACACGTGTGTGTGCGTCCGTGCGAATACGTATAAAGTGAATATTTAAGTGTGTATGTGAATACACGCAAGAGCACGCTCCCACGCTGTATTGTGTACATATAAAGTGAATATTTATGTGTGTATGTGAATACACGCAACAGCACGCTCCCACGCTGTATTGTGTATCGTTAGTACGCTATGAACTCTAGCGTGCCCAAAATAGTGTCCAGTGAAGTTATCCGTGAGGGTTTTCAATAGTAGGTACCATTCAAAACTCAATAAAATAAACCTCCATCTAAAAGGCAACGTCTTATTCATCTATTTATTGATTTCAAATCCTCCTTGATTTAAGTGACAACACAAGGGAGATAAATCATGCCTGTGGACAAGGAGCGGTTATGCTTCCTGTCTAGAGTGATTCTGGCGGCGGAAGAAGATGTATGACGTGATAATTGCATGCTGGGATCTGGTTAGCTAATCATATCGTTGGCTGAGAAGGAAACAGACTGAGGGAGATTTGCCAGAGAAAGGAAGATAATGTCTTCATTGGCTGACTGCCCTTACGGGAAACAGGTGACGCCTTACTTTTTTGTTGTCGACAACAGCGGAAATGAATGTGTTAAATCTCTCTCTCTCTCTCTCTTCTCTTCTCTTCTCTGTCTCTCTCTCTCTGTCCTCTCCTCTCTCTCTCTCTCTCTCTCTCTCTCTTCTCTCTCTCTCTCTCTGCGCAGGATGTGTTTTCTACACAACCAGAATGTTTGGTTCCTGGTTATCAGTTGTTTCTGCATGAAGGATTTCTC
>CM065734.1:34280064-34287564 GCA_033310375.1 Conus canariensis | reverse complement strand
GTATTATTGTTATTAATTATTATTGTTATTATTGTTGTTATTATTATTATTATTTTCATTATTATTATTAGTAGTAGTATCATTATCATCATCATCAATATTATCATTATATCATTATTTTTAGTATTATTGTTTTTACTACTACTACGACTACTACTACTGCTACTACTACTATTGTTATCATTCTTGATATTATTATTACTATAATTGAGAATACCTGTATAGCGCCTATCCTCGCTAGAGACCAAGCTCACAGAAACTGTTTTGTGCCGTTTGCATACAGGCCACTCCTTTTGCACCCATTCTTATCTTTTAAAAGGTGAAGAAGCTCCGTGGTGCATTCCATGTCATGTACCACTCACAGTGAAACATATTCTTTTAGAGTGTTGGGACTTGCATGATGTGAGACTTGAACATTTTACAGCAGACTCCATGACAACCTTGGTCAGAGATGTCCCATACAGATCAACATTTTTCATGCGGTCTAAGATTTTACGGCAGAAAGACTTTTTAACGAAATGTCCGGTGTGTTTTAAAGCGTGTGTTTTAAAGGCTTGCGTAGATGAGGGTTTTTTTTTTTTTTTTTTTTTTTCTCCAAACGCCGGTGAGTTGACTACAACGCGGCAACAGCCTGATACGGCCTTTTGCGGTTGGCTGGGCTATAAGCAACATTATCTCTTGTATGCCGCAGCACATTACGACAGACATGAGGTGGCTGCATTGGCCAGCCAATCCCGATGTCAACCTCATGATTTCAGGCCTGTGTGTGTGTGTGTGTGTGTGTGGTGTGTGTGTGTGTGTGTGTGTGTGAGAGAGAGAGAGAGAGAGAGAGAGAGAGAGAGAGAGAGAGAGAGAGAGAGAGAATGTCGGATGGACACTGAATCGCATTGCAGTGTATGATGATGTCAGTTGCAATGACTTTTTCTCGGTGTTTTTTTTATAAATGTTTCTGTTTTTCCTGTTGCACTGGATGTTGCTTCATGAATATTTCTGGATTTTTTTTGATGCACTGGATGTTATTTTATAAATTCTTCTGGGTTTTTTTTGTTTTTGTTTTTCTATTGCACTGAATGTTGCTTCATAAATTCTTCTGTTTTGTTCTATTGCACTGAATGTTGCTTCATAAATTCTTCTGTTTTTTTTTTCTGGATGGTTTATAAATTCTTCTGTTTTTCGTGTTGCACTGGATGTTGCTCCATAAATTATTTTGTTTTTCCTGTTGCACTGAATGTTGCTTCATATTTTCTTCTGTTTTTCCTGCTGCACTGAATATTGTTTCATGAATTATTGTTTTCCATGCCCGAATGTTGTGATTTCTTCCTCTTCTTGTAAGTTGGCTAAACTCTTTGCCTCAAAAACCTTACTCTGTGTGTGTGTGTGTGTGTGTGTGTGTGTGTGTGTGTGTGTGTGTGTGTGCGTGTGCGTGCGTGTGTGAGTGTGTGTGTGTGTGTGCGTGCGCGCGCGCGCGCGCGCGCGTGTGTGTGTGTGTGTATGTGTGTGCATGTGTGTGTGTGTGTGTGTGTGTGTGTGTGTGTGTGGAGGAGGAGAGAGAGAGAGAGAGAGAGAGAGAGAGAGAGAGAGAGAGAGAGAGAGAGAGAGAGAGAGAAAAACAGGTCTCGGAGGAGGTGTATGATAAGGAGGAAAGGGGTTGGGAGACGCAAAATCAGCTGTTTGAACTCTCTCTCTCTCTCTCTCTCTCTCTCTCTGGCACGCGCGCGCTCGCTTATTTTCCCAGCTAGCATCGCTGCGTGGCTCACGTGATCTATCATCGTAGCCAGAAATAGGTGTTGAGACCTGCCCTCTTTCCCTGTTCCCGCCCTGAAATAGAAATTCATTGAGCAAACGGCCAAAACGGACGGCGAGCGCCACTTGTGAATCGCCCTGTTCTGCCTCCGCCCCGCGCGTCCTTTGCTGCACTGCACGCGAACTGACAGGTTTGGCAAAGCCTCTGAACAAAAAGTAAATTAAAAAAAAATAATGGGGGGGGGGGGGGGGGGGTAGAAAAAAAAAAGAGAAAAGAAAGAAAGAAAGAAAACAAAACAAGCCAAACATCTCTCACTGCGGCACACCGGTGATCATAGGTAAAGTAGCAGCCCCCTTTACATTGAAACCACGGATGGCTTTGAAAATCTTTGATAAGATAAGATAATGTTGCTTGTAGCCCAGCCGACCGCGAAGGGCCACATCAGGGCTGGAAAATCTTTGAAAGTAGGTTCTTTTATTTAGAAATAAAAGAAAAAAGAAAAAAATTCCCGTTTACACAACAATGTTTTACTAATGAACACAGCAAAACCTAACATCCGAAGAACGTTGCAAAAAAAAAAAAAAAAAAAAAAAAAAAAAAAAAAAAAAAAAAAGGAAAGAACTGGACGTGAATAGACTTTATGCATGTATGTCTATTGATAAACTCCGGCGTCAAAATATCCACGGCTGTACAGGATGAATCAATGTGGGGGCAGTGATATTGTAAAACTGAGAGTGGACTAGGCGTGGTGTATTATTACACACGTGGAACATGTCCGTCTGAAGCGGTGAACGACTGAGTGCAACAGGCAAGCGGAGCTATTGGTTTCCACCTGACTGAGGAAGAAGCTTAGAATATTCAGCGAAACAGAAACCCTGACATATCTAATACATGAGTGTATGAATGAGACAGGAAACAAAACAAACAAGCAAGCAAACAAACAAAAACACCGAAACAATCCTTCTTTTCCTGAGTCCATGCTCCAAAATTCATAGTGTGTTGTCAAGGTTACATGACGTCTGTGCATCTATCATTGACATAACCTAGCCATCCCTGACCTTCTCTCCCTTTTGTGAGCAAACGAATCCTTGATTCCAGCGAGGCAGTTGTTGCCCTCACTGGTCTAGAGTTTAGAAAAGGAATTGTGTTCATATGAGCAGGCATCATAGTACTGGGATTTTTCTTGATGTATTTTGTCTGTGCTGATTTTTTCATGTATTGTGTCTGTTTGTTTTAGAGCTACCATTGATGGCAAGGTCATGAAGCTGGTGTTCTGTCTGTACCTTTTCACCTGTCAGACTTGCCGTTGGAACCGTTGTTCTGCAGTGCAGACGGTGCTGTGCTGTGTACACAGCCACCATTGATGGCAAGGTCATGAAGCTGGTGTTCTGTCTGTACCTTTTCACCTGTCAGACTTGCCGTTGGAACCGTTGTTCTGCAGTGCAGACGGTGCTGTGCTGTGTACACAGCCACCATTGATGGCAGGTCATGAAGCTGGTGTTCTGTCTGTACCTTTTCACCTGTCAGACTTGCCGTTGGAACCGTTGTTCTGCAGTGCAGACGGTGCTGTGCTGTGACACATCCACCATTGATGGCAAGGTCATGAAGCTGGTGTTCTGTCTGTACCTTTTCACCATCAGACTTGCCGTTGGAACCGTTGTTCTGCAGTGCAGGCAGTGCTGTGCTGTGTACACAGCCACCATTGATGAACAAGGTCATGAAGCTGGTGTTCTGTCTGTACCTTTTCACCATCAGACTTGCCGTTGGAACCGTTGTTCTGCAGTGCAGACGGTGCTGTGCTGTGCACACAGCCACCATTGATGGCAAGGTCATGAAGCTGGTGTATCTGTCCTGTACCTTTTCACCATCGACTTTGCCGTTGGAACCGTGTATCTGCACAACAGCCGGTGCTGTGCTGTGTACACAGCCACCATTGATGGCAAGGTCATGAAGCTGGTGTTCTGTCTGTACTTTCACCTGTCAGACTTGCCGTTGGAACCGATTGTTCTGCAGTGCAGACGGTCTGTGTTGTGAACACAGCCACCATTGATGGCAAGGTCATGAAGCTGGTGTTCTGTCTGTACCTTTTCACTGTCAGACTTGCCGTTGGAACGTTGTTCTGCATGTACAGCGGTGGCTGTCTGTGTACACAGCCACCATTGATGGCAAGGTCATGAAGCTGGTGTTCTGTCTGTACCTTTTCACCTGTCAGACTTGCCGTTGGAACCGTTGTTCTGCAGTGCAGACGGTGCTGTGCTGTGTACACAGCCACCATTGATGGCAAGGTCATGAAGCTGGTGTTCTGTCTGTACCTTTTCACCATCAGACTTGCCGTTGGAACCGTTGTTCTGCAGTGCAGACGGTGCTGTGCTGTGTACACAGCCACCATTGATGGCAAGGTCATGAAGCTGGTGTTCTGTCTGTACCTTTTCACCATCAGACTTGCCGTTGGAACCGTTGTTCTGCAGTGCAGGCGGGGCTGTGCTGTGTACACAGCCACCATTGATGGCAAGGTCATGAAGCTGGTGTTCTGTCTGTACCTTTTCACCATCAGACTTGCCGTTGGAACCGTTGTTCTGCAGTGCAGGCGGGGCTGTGCTGTGTACACAGCCACCATTGATGGCAAGGTCATGAAGCTGGTGTTCTGTCTGTACCTTTTCACCTGTCAGACTTGCCGTTGGAACCGTTGTTCTGCAGTGCAGACGGTGCTGTGCTGTGTACACAGCCACCATTGATGGCAAGGTCATGAAGCTGGTGTTCTGTCTGTACCTTTTCACCTGTCAGACTTGCCGTTGGAACCGTTGTTCTGCAGTGCAGACGGTGCTGTGCTGTGTACACAGCCACATTGATGGCAAGGTCATGAAGCTGGTGTTCTGTCTGTACCTTTTCACCTGTCAGACTTGCCGTTGGAACCGTTGTTCTGCAGTCAGGCGGGGCTGTGCTGTGTACACAGCCACCATTGATGGCAAGGTCATGAAGCTGGTGTTCTGTCTGTACCTTTTCACTGTCAGACTTGCCGTTGGAACCGTTGTTCTGCAGTACAGGCGGTGCTGTGCTGTGTACACAGCCACCATTGATGGCAAGGTCATGAAGCTGGTGTTCTGTCTGTACCTTTTCACCTGTCAGACTTGCCGTTGGAACCGTTGTTCTGCAGTGCAGACGGTGCTGTGCTGTGTACACAGCCACCATTGATGGCAAGGTCATGAAGCTGGTGTTCTGTCTGTACCTTTTCACCTTCAGACTTGCCGTTGGAACCGTTGTTCTGCAGTGCAGACGGTGCTGTGCTGTGTACACAGCCACCATTGATGGCAAGGTCATGAAGCTGGTGTTCTGTCTGTACCTTTTCACCTGTCAGACTTGCCGTTGGAACCGTTGTTCTGCAGTGCAGGCGGTGCTGTGCTGTGTACACAGCCACCATTGATGGCAAGGTCATGAAGCTGGTGTTCTGTCTGTACCTTTTCACCTGTCAGACTTGCCGTTGGAACCGTTGTTCTGCAGTACAGGCGGTGCTGTGCTGTGTACACAGCCACCATTGATGGCAAGGTCATGAAGCTGGTGTTCTGTCTGTACCTTTTCACCTGTCAGACTTGCCGTTGGAACCGTTGTTCTGCAGTGCAGGCGGTGCTGTGCTGTGTACACAGCCACCATTGATGGCAAGGTCATGAAGCTGGTGTTCTGTCTGTACCTTTTCACCTGTCAGACTTGCCGTTGGAACCGTTGTTCTGCAGTGCAGGCGGTGCTGTGCTGTGTACACAGCCACCATTGATGGCAAGGTCATGAACTGGTGTTCTGTCTGTACTTTTCACCTCAGACTTGCCGTTGGAATCGTTGTTCTGCAGTGCAGGCGTGCTGTGCTGTGTACACAGCCACCATTGATGGCAAGGTCATGAAGCTGGTGTTCTGTCTGTACCTTTTCACCTCAGACTTGCCGTTGGAACCGTTGTTCTGCAGTGCAGACGGTGCTGTGCTGTGACACAGCCACCATTGATGGCAAGGTCATGAAGCTGGTGTTCTGTCTGTACCTTTTCACCTCAGACTTGCCGTTGGAACCGTTGTTCTGCAGTGCAGACGGTGCTGTGCTGTGACACAGCCACCATTGATGGCAAGGTCATGAAGCTGGTGTTCTGTCTGTACCTTTTCACCTGTCAGACTTGCCGTTGGAACCGTTGTTCTGCAGTGCAGGCGGTGCTGTGCTGTGTACCAGCCACCATTGATGGCAAGGTCATGAAGCTGGTGTTCTGTCTGTACCTTTTCACCATCAGACTTGCCGTTGGAACCGTTGTTCTGCAGTGCAGGCAGTGCTGTGCTGTGTACACAGCCACCATTGATGGCAAGGTCATGAAGCTGGTGTTCTGTCTGTACTTTTCACCTGTCAGACTTGCCGTTGGAACCGTTGTTCTGCAGTGCAGGCGGTGCTGTGCTGTGTACACAGCCACCATTGATGGCAAGGTCATGAAGCTGGTGTTCTGTCTGTACCTTTTCACCATCAGACTTGCCGTTGGAACCGTTGTTCTGCAGTGCAGACGGTGCTGTGCTGTGTACACAGCCACCATTGATGGCAAGGTCATGAAGCTGGTGTTCTGTCTGTACCTTTTCACCATGCAGACTTGCCGTTGGAACCGTTGTTCTGCAGTGCAGGCGGTGCTGTGCTGTGCACACAGCCACCATTGAGGGACAAGGTCATGAAGCTGGTGTTCTGTCTGTACCTTTTCACCATGCAGACTTGCCGTTGGAACCGTTGTTCTGCAGTGCAGGCGGTGCTGTGCTGTGTACACAGCCACCATTGATGGCAAGGTCATGAAGCTGGTGTTCTGTCTGTACCTTTTCACCATCAGACTTGCCGTTGGAACCGTTGTTCTGCAGTGCAGGACGGTGCTGTGCTGTGTACACAGCCACCATTGATGGCAAGGTCATGAAGCTGGTGTTCTGTCTGTACCTTTTCACCATCAGACTTGCCGTTGGAACCGTTGTTCTGCAGTGCAGCGGTGCTGTGCTGTGCACACAGCCACCATTGATGGCAAGGTCATGAAGCTGGTGTTCTGTCTGTACCTTTTCACCATCAGACTTGCCGTTGGAACCGTTGTTCTGCAGTGCAGACGGTGCTGTGCTGTGCACACAGCCACCATTGATGGCAAGGTCATGAAGCTGGTGTTCTGTCTGTACCTTTTCACCATCAGACTTGCCGTTGGAACCGTTGTTCTGCAGTGCAGGCAGTGCTGTGCTGTGCACACAGCCACCATTGATGGCAAGGTCATGAAGCTGGTGTTCTGTCTGTACCTTTTCACCATCAGACTTGCCGTTGGAACCGTTGTTCTGCAGTGCAGACGGTGCTGTGCTGTGTACACAGCCACCATTGATGGCAAGGTCATGAAGCTGGTGTTCTGTCTGTACCTTTTTACCATCAGACTTGCCGTTGGAACCGTTGTTCTGCAGTGCAGGCGGTGCTGTGCTGTGCACACATCCACATTGATGGCAAGGTCATGAATCTGGTGTTCTCTCTGTACTTTTTACCATCAGACTTGCCATTGGAACCGTTGTTCTGCAGTGCAGGCGGTGTGTGCTGTGCATGTGCATCATGAACAGACTGCCTTACTTGCTGGGCATCTGTGAAACTTTGTTATTATACAGAATGGACGGACCCGACCGTAAGTGGAGAGAGTGAGAGAGAGAGAGAGAGAGAGAGAGAGAGAGAGAGAGAGAGAGAGAGAGAGAGGAGAGAGAGAGAGAGAGAGAGAGAGAGATGTGGTTTAGGCATT
>CM065734.1:34272564-34275064 GCA_033310375.1 Conus canariensis | reverse complement strand
GACACAATATGCGCAAAGGAAGTGGGGTTTTGTTTTTATTCTTTTTCTTGGGACATGCTGAATACAGTCTTTTTTATGTATATAGTTCTGTCATTGCTTTTTGTGTTTTTCTTTTTAGTTTGGACACAATTAGCGCCGATTTTTTTTTTTCCCGTTCTTTCTTTGTTTTCTTTTCTTTACATTCAGCATTATGAGGGCAAATTGTTTTTTCTGTTATTTTTCTTTGTTTTTTTTCCTTTTGTTTCCTTTCTTAATGTCTGTTCTTTTTTTTCTTTTTCTTTTTGTTTTTTAGGAAGTCTTTAATGAAGTGGAGAACAAAAACGAAACAATGATTAACGAACAAGTAGGTAACTCTTGCTCATGTGAGCAAGAGCTACCCTAATTGTTTGTTATTATTATACCCCCCCCCCTTTTTTTTTTAAAACTTCATTGTGTCACTGCGAATGCAAGAGGCTTTTTCTCTCGGTCTTTGCCTTTCTTTCTTTAGTCTGGATGCGATGAGTGCAGGAGGAGTTGCCTTTGTTTTTCCTTTCTCTTTCCATTGCATTGGATACATTGAATGCATGTGAAGTTTCTATTCCTTTCTTTTTCTTTCTTTTTCCTTTCTCTTTCCATTGCATTGGATACATTGAATGCATGTGAAGTTTCCATCCTTTCTTTTTCCTTTCTTTTTCCTTTCTCTTTCCATTGCATTGGATACATTGAATGCATGTGAAGTTTCTATTCTTCTTTTCTTTTTCCTTTCTCTTTCCATTGCATTGGATACATTGAATGCATGTGAAGTTTCCACTCCTTTCTCTTTCCTTTCTCTTTCCATTGCATTGGATACATTGAATGCATGTGAAGTTTCTGTTCCTTTCTTTTTCCTTTCTTTTTCCTTTCTCTTTCCATTGCATTGGATACATTGAATGCATGTGAAGTTTCTGTTCCTTTCTTTTTCCTTTCTTTTTCCTTTCTCTTTCCATTGCATTGGATACATTGAATGCATGTGAAGTTTCTGTTCCTTTCTTTTTTCCTTTCTCTTTCCATTGCATTGGATACATTGAATGCATGTGATGTTTCTGTTCCTTTCTTTTTCCTTTCTCTTTCCATTGCATTGGATACATTGAATGCATGTGATGTTTCTGTTCCTTTCTTTTTCCTTTCTCTTTCCATTTCATTGGATACATTGAATGCATGTGAAGTTTCATTCCTTTCTTTTTCCTTTCTCTTTCCATTACATTGGATACATTGAATGCATGTGAAGTTTCCACTCCTTTCTTTTCCACTCTTTTTTTCCTTTCTCTTTCCATTGCATTGGATACATTGAATGCATGTGAAGATTTCATTTCCTTCTTTGTCTTCAGTTTGTATTATAATGAGGGGAAGTGGAGTTTTCAGTCATTCTTTCTTTCTTTCTGTCTGTCTGTCAGTCTGTCTGTCTGTTTAAACATATTGAATACAAGGAGATTGTTCTCTTTATTCTTTCTTTCTTTCTTTCTTTCTGTCTGTCTGTTTCAACATAATGAATACAAACAGATTGTTCTCATTTATTTAGTCTTTCTCCTATGTGTACACAGTAATGTCGTATCTCGTGGATTCCTTAATTTGGACACTTAAAGTGCAAGTTTATTATTCTTTCACTCTCTCTTTCTTTTTCCCCCTTTTAAAGTGGACAGCAGTTAGTGAGTTCAGGTTTTTGTACATTCTTTTTTCTTTTCTTTTTCTTTTCTAATTTTGACAAATGAATGAATGCACTATTTCTTTTCATCTTTCCTTTTCTGGTTTTCTTTTTTTTTTTTTTTTAATTTTAGCTTGGCTGCAGTGAGTGCAAATGGGTTTCTCTTTTAGCCTTTCTTTCTTTCTTTCTTTCTTTCTTTAGATTAAACTCAATGAGCGCGAATGATTTTTTTTTCTATTCTTTCTTTCCATTATCTTTAAAGTGACCACGCTAATTGCAAGCGGGTTTCTTTTTCTTTTTTCTTTCTTCTTTTTTTCATTTTCCCTGTCTTTATTTTGGACACAAAAAGCAACATGAGCTCAGTCGAACGGTTATTCCTAATCAGTATTTTGGACACAAAAAGCAAACTGAGCTCAGTCGGACGGTTAGTCCTAATCAGTATTTTGGACACAAAAAGCAAACTGAGCTCAGTCGGACGGTTAGTCCTAATCAGTATTTTGGACACAAAAAGCAAAATGAGCTCAGTCGGACGGTTAGTCCTAATCAGTATTTTGGACACAAAAAGCAGCATGAGCTCAGTCGGACGGTTAGTCCTAATCAGTATTTTGGACACAAAAAGCAAAATGAGCTCAGTCGGACGGTTAGTCCTAATCAGTATTTTGGACACAAAAAGCAAACTGAGCTCAGTCGGACGGTTAGTCCTAATCAGTATTTTGGACACAAAAAGCAGCATGAGCTCAGTCGGACGGTTAGTCCTAAGCAGTATTTTGGACACAAAAAGCAAAATGAGCTCAGTCGGACGGTTAGTCCTAATCAGTATTTTGGACACAAACAGCAAAA
>CM065734.1:34247564-34267564 GCA_033310375.1 Conus canariensis | reverse complement strand
CTCTCTCCTCTCTCTCTCTCTCCCTCTAGCTTAGCTTACTCTGGACCATATATCTGGAACTCACTTCCACCGAGTCTGCAAAATACGAATACTTTAAAACTTTTCAAGAAACATTTACATAAAGATTTTATGTCTCAGTAATTTGATTATTCGATTAAAACTATTAGCGTCCATTGGCAAAGTCTTCTGTGAACCATACCTTGAATACACCGTCTAAACATATAACCTACTCCATGAAAATCGCTCATCCGCACTCCCACTCTGTCTATCATCTCTCTTCTCCTCCCCCCTACCTACCATTCTCCCCCCCCCCCTCCCCGCCCGCTCCTCCGACCTCTCTGTGTGTAGTTTTGTTTGTTTGCGTGTTTGTTCGTTTTTGTATTTGTAAGTTTCCTTCTATTTGACTACCCCCCCCCCCCCCATGTCATTATTACTTTTATGAACAGTCTGCTTATTACTGTAGGATTAGATTACAGTGTTGCTATGTTGAATTGTATGAATGATACATGTTGAAATAATGTTTGCATGACGTTGAAATAATCTCTCTCTCTCTCTCTCTCTCTCTCTCTCTCTTCTCTCTCTCTCTCTCTCTCTCTCTCTCTCTCTCTCCTGACGTTTTGCACTTGATGAACATAAGACCAGTTGTCCAACAGAATGGATTGACATCAAACCACTTCAGGTTGGAACACAAGAACCAACTGGCACGCACGTTGTGGCTCCTGTCATAGTTTGTTATCACGCCTGACATGAGAAAACCGCCCTTCCTCCTCACTCATTAAACAGTAAACGTGATTTAACAGACAACGGTAGTTATAAAAAACGAATCTGAGACTATCTTCTATCATCTTCTTTCGGTCTCAGAAACGCCAGGTAATGTAATAATGATAATGATAATAATAATAATAATAATACTAAGAAGAAGAAGAAAAACAAGAAGAAGAAGGTGGAGGAGGAGGAGGCGGGGAAGGAGGAGAAGAAGTATAGTAATAACGATGATAATACTTTTAATAGAAATTATAATGATTATAATCATAGTAGTAGTAGTAGTAGTAGTAGTAGTAGTTAGTAGTAGTAGTAGTAGTAGTAGTAGTGTGTTGTTGTTGTTGTTGTTGTTGTGATGGTGGTGGTGGTAGTAGTAGTAAAAATAAGTCTATCGTTTTTCTTTTTTATAGTTAATTTAAAACCAAATAATTAACGGAATTCATGTGGACATAACTGTAATACCAAAGGCGAATCAAGTTATGTGTGCGCACATACACACGAACTCCTAAAGCCGCACGGAAGCACGCAAGAAGAGAATATGCTAATAACAGCGCTTGCCCCAGCTCTAGAGCGGTGAATGTTGGGGGATTGTCTTGTCTCCAGGACAGATGGTCGTTAAGCACCGTAGGATTATTGTGTCACTTCACCAGACGGAAAGGTGGCGCCATCTGAAGTCTTGGGGGAATTAGAGAAGAAAGGGGGATCATCCGAGTGATCAGGTGCAGACAGCTATTGAGTTAAGGGCTTCGTCATATGGCTACTCGAACTCGCATTAATTTCAAGTTCTTGTTTACTTTTTTTTTCTCCACGGAAATCGTATAATTAGTCTAGATTCAGCATCGTGCTGCTACTCCCCCCCCCCCCTTCTCTCCCGCCCCCGCCGCCGTCCCCGCCCCTACCCCCCCCCCCCCCCGGTGTGTGTGTGTGTGTGTGTGTGTGTGTGGTGTGTGTGTGTGTGTGAGTGTGTGTGTGTGTG
This sequence comes from Conus canariensis, assembly GCA_033310375.1. NCBI lineage: Eukaryota > Metazoa > Mollusca > Gastropoda > Neogastropoda > Conidae > Conus > Conus canariensis. Next base: position 34,265,826 of record CM065734.1, on the reverse strand, counting down.
TGTGTGTGTGTGTGTGTGTGTGGTGCGTGTGTGTGTGTGGTTGTGTGTGTGTAGTGTGTGTTGTGTGTGTGTGTGTGTGTGTGTGTGTGTGTGTGTGTGTGTGTGTGTGTGTGTGTGTGTGGCGCGCCTCTATATGTGTGTGACAGTATATTGAATGGTGAAGATAAAGAGCTCATTTGCATTGAAGTTCATTGTCGCTTTTGCTGTCCTGCATCAAACGTGCTTAATATCAGCGTATACCTCCAAATGATATCAGGTAACTTTCTGTAGTCAAGATTGTCAACGAAGATTAAATTACACATGAACTATTCGCGATTTACTTGTATAAAGCTTACACTCAGAGGACTGCAATACACGGCTAATTGATAACTTATGTATACATTTACAAGTTTTATGTGACTGTGCACGTGAATTGACTTTAATTGATATGTAGGTTGTTTTAAGCAATTAACCTTTTACAATGTTTTGCATGCACGTTCTCTCTCTTCTCTCTCTCTCTCTCTCTCTCTCTCTCTCTCTCTCAGACACACACACACACACACACACACACACACGCGCGCGCGCGCGCGCCGCACACACACACACACACACACACACACACACACACACCACACACACACCAACACACACGCACACACACACCTATATACAACCACGAAAAGACAGACCAACCCCACTCTCTACTCATCTTACTCCCTCTAGTTCAATAGCCACAAAATATTGATCAATCATTGCTTATGCATGCATTATTCTTTTGCATGGCTATAATGTGATGTACAAGAAAGCATAATTTAAAACAGTGTGCAAATTACAATTATACCACAGTATTGTATATCTGTATATCAAGCAGATGTTGGACGACAGATGAATACAGATGTAGACAATAAGAGAAAGAGAGTCCGCTAAAGATACTGTCTGGGTTGAATCTTCTTTTTTTCTGTTTCTTCATGTTTTTAGGTTGAAAATACGGCATATCCAAGTTTTCTTTTTTGTAATTATAGTTGTGAAAATCCATGCATTCTCCTGCAGTTTGAGAAGCTATCAGGATTTTTTGTTTGTTTTTTGTCTTTTTGCAGGTTCAGAATTTTTAGAGGAAGTTTTGTGTGACCAACACTTTGTTGTGTTTTGTGAGAATTATTTATGATGCTGATGACGGCTGTGATGATAGTAAACGAACTATCCTGTTTCTGGAATTTCACCAACACAACACGAGGTAACTGTACGCAAACTGTACATATTAGCTAGTAAGGTGGAATTACCAGGCTGATTGCCAATGTTCTTGAAGAAATCTGCTGACATTTGTGACAGAAGTGATGAATGAAGCGGTACAAAGGGCCACAAGAATTGGGAGGGATTAGATGATTTTCAAAGGGGAACGTTCTCTCTTATCGTTTGAGCGTCCTTCGACCAGTACCACTGAGAACTGATGTGTTAGCAGTGAGAGAGTGGCATTTACCTGAGCTTTAAGTATGTATGCATGTATGTATGTTTGCTTGTGTGTATTATATGTGTATAATGTATGTATGTATGAATGAATGTACGTATGTATGAATATCTGTCTGTCAGTCTGTATGCTCTCTCTCTCTCTCTCTCTCTCTCTCTCTCTCTCTCTCTCTCCCTCTCTCTCTCTCTGTGCGCGCACGCGCAAAACGTGCATATCTTGTCACAGATACGTTATTTCTTCTTGCTTTAGGCAGCCGACTTCATATTTTGATGATTGTGCTCCACATTTGCGTACCATACCGCTGGTCTAATGGCAGATAAAAAAGAAAGAGAGAGAGAGAGAGAGGAGAGAGAGAGGAGAGACTCAAGACTCAAAAACTTTATTACTCAAGGAGAGAGAGAGAGAGAGAGAGAGAGAGAGAGAGAGGAGAGAGAGAGAGAGCGAGAGAGAGATGTCGTTACCAGGCCTAACCCTCGTGTTCCCCGTGAGGAGGGAGGTCAGACAACGCCCGATTCACCGTAGATCTGGATTAGTCCCACCACCCACCACTAACTGGACAAACAGTGACACCTAACTCCCGGGGCATCTGGCCAGGGGACAGGTCTGACAGTCCTAAAATAAAACAACAATAACAACAACAACAACAAACATGTGTATGACGGAAGATATAGAGGGGACGTAGAAGAATAGCTTCGTCTCTATGTGAAATGCTGTTGCGCGTTTTGAAGGCATTGACCTCTACGTGTTGGTCTGGTTGGCTGTTCCTCCCTCCTGCTCAGGGACAGGCTGGTTGTTCATCACCACATCATAAATGTTGATATCAAGTGTGAGGCACACACGCGGTGATTCCTTCGTGGGAAATCCTACGTGCAAGTAGTTGAACGATCTCGTTGACTAGAGCTCACTAGTTTTAACATTTTGAGGCTAGAGGAATGAATGAATGAATGAATGAATGAATGAATCAATCAATCAATCAATTCTTTAATCAGAAGGCCATTGGCCCATTCTGATGGGGCCTCAGGCTAGAGAAACAAATCCAGAGAATCCCATATAAAAGTTTGAAAATGGAGTGACTGAGGGCAGAGAACGAAGCAAAATTTAGAAAGAGAGGGGGTTAATTACCCCATATAAAAGTTAAAATCACTTGGGGGGGGGGGGGGCGGAGGGAGGCAAAAGGATCCTGTATGGAAAATAATCAGTCGACAGAAAGGCGGATGCATTAAAAGAAAACAAAAAGGCATACATTCCAAACACTGCAAAGGAACAGAAGCTAAGACAACAAAAAACTGCTTGAAAGTTCCTAAAACTAGCAAATGTTTCTCTTGCATGCTCCTCACTGAAAACGAATATCAAATATGCGCAGGTGCATGTGTGTATATGTGTTTTCCAGATTAGAAATTAAAAAGTTATGTGATGCTTTTACTCCCCTCCTCCCTCTTTCACACACACGCATACACACATACACACGCACAAACACGCGCGCGCGCGCGCGCGCGCGCACACACACACACGCACACACGACACACACACACACGCGCGCGTGCGCGCACACATACACACACACACACGCACACACACACACACACACACACACACACACCACACACACACATACACATACACACACACCACGAGGCAGCACACACGCACGCACACGCACGCCGCACGCACGCATGCACGCACGCACGCATGCACACACGCACGCACGCACGCACGCACGCACGCACGCAACACACACACATATACACGAGCGCGCGCGCGTTAAAAAAATACCTCTGACAGTTGGTATACACATTTTTCCTGCTGCCAAACATAGTTTATGACGACCTTCCATGCTCAACTTTGTTTTTTAGAAATCAACAAGACAAACAAAAAGTGGTGCCAGAAACAGCAATAGCAGTGTAGAACACAGTGCATCGCTCTCTTTCTCTACCACACAAACACACGTACAGACATAGTAACTCACACACACACACACACACACACACACACACACACACACACACACACACACACACACACACACATCTCTTCTCTCCTCTCTCTCTCCACACCACACACACACACACACACACACACACACACACACACACACACACACACACACACACACACACGCATGCACAACACTTAGGCACAGATGCATTTTGCCCCCAACACGCTCGCACGCAAGCAAACACACACACACACACACACACACACACACACACACACACACACACACACACACACACACACACACACACACACATGCACTTAGGCACAGATGCATTTCGCCGCCCTCCCCCCCCCCCCCCACCACACACACACACACCACGCTCGCACGCAAGCAAACACACACACACACACACACACACACACACACCACACACACACACACACACACACACACACCAACACACACACCACACACACACACACACACAAAAAAACAGTTGATGCATTCTGCTCAGCCACATGGGATCAGAGAAGAGCTGTGGTGCTTGTACTCACTGTGATCTGCATTCCGCTGCATGATTACCATGGCACTGGCGTGCAGCAACGGGCAGTGCTAATACACACAGCAAACAGGTGTTGATGTCACTGTGATCTGCATTCCGCTGCATCTTTACCACGGCACTGGCGTGCAGCAACGGGCTGTGCTAATACACACAGCAAACAGGTGTTGACAGCTGACTTGCTGTACAGCCACAGACAGCAAACTAGTGTTGACAGCTGACTTGCTGTACAGCCACAGACAGCAAACTAGTGTTGACAGCTGACTTGCTGTACAGCCACAGACAGCAAACTAGTGTTGACAGCTGACTTGCTGTACAGCCACAGACAGCAAACAAGTGTTGACAGCTGACTTGCTGTACAGCCACAGACAGCAAACAAGTGTTGACAGCTGACTTGCTGTAAACCACAGCGCAGCAAACTAGTGTTGACAGCTGACTTGCTGTAAACCACAGCGCAGCAAACTAGTGTTGACAGCTGACTTGCTGTACAGCCACAGACAGCAAACAAGTGTTGACAGCTGACTTGCTGTACAACCACAACGCAGTAGGCAGGGGCTGACGGGTGCCACACCATACATAGACAGAAACTTGTGTTGGCAGCCAACACGCAATGCAAATGCACACAGCTGAAAATGTTGACAGGTAACTGGCTCTACAAACACAGGTAGCAAACAGGTACCTTGCCGTACAAACACAGAACTTTGTCTTTGCAGCCGATGTACAGTTCCAGTACAGACAGCCCCAAGTGTTGACAGGTGATTTGCTAGACAAAACACAGGCTGCAAATAGGAGCAAGCAGAGAACGTTCCAAACACACAGAGAATCTATTGTTAGTAGCCAGCATGCAATACAAATACAAACAACAACAAATGTATTGGCTGGTAACTTACTACAATTGCTATGCAAACACTCCCACCCGATGTGATCTTTGAATTTCTGAAAGAGATGAATGTTTTTCGTCTGATCTAAGATTTAACAAAGGAAGATTTTTAACAAATTGGGTTGATTTTTTAGAAGGTGCATTTTAAAGTTATGATATTGAGTTTTTTTTTTTCTTTTGTTTTCTTTTTATGATCGTGAGTTGACTTCAACGCGGTGACAGTCCTTACATGGCCCTTTGCGGTCGGCTGGGCTTTAAGCAACATTACCTTGCCTTACCTCGGCAAACACAGACAGCAAACAGGTGCTTGCAGGTACCATCATGCAGGATAAACACAAGTACAAATACAGGAAGTAGTGTTGGCAGGAAAATATGCCAGACAAACACAGGAACCAGGCGTTTGCAGTGCCGGTGCCATACTATACAAATACAGAGAAAACAACGCTGGCAGGAAAAGATGCCAGACAAACACAGACACGTGTCCGCAGATGAAAACGTGCCATGCAGTCAACTAACACATGTCGACAGCTAACAGACTGTAACATCACAGACATTGACAGGTGTTGACAGAGACTATGTCAATATGCCGTACAATTACAGCCATAATTCATGATTAAACAGCTCGATATGGTGTCCCACTTCTATGTATTACCGGGAATGTAGTTCGTGTCGATTGTATCTTGTTACATCTGTATTAAAAATAATAATAATAATAGTAATGATACTACTACTACTGCTACTACTACTACTACTACTACTGCTAATGATAATAATGATGATGATGATGATAATAAAACAACAACAACAATAAAAAAAAATAACAATAATAATAATAACATTGATATTAATAATAATAATAAAAATAATATCAATGATGATGATGATCATCATCATAACATAATAATAATAATGATAATAATAATATATATGGTCATGATATTATTATTATAATATTATTATCATTGTTATTAATATTACCATCACCATCATCGTCACCATCGTCATCATCCATCATCACCATTGTCACTACTTTATTGGTCGTTAAGATAGCGGTTTTCTTGTTACCTGTTCACGGTGCTTCACAAAATTACATTAGAACTCACCGCATTGATCAGATCATGCTTCACCTGTACAGTGCATACACACACACACACACACACACACACACACACACACACACCACACACACACACACACACACACACACACACAAAAGTCCGGCACGTAAGCCTATCCATACATGCGCCACATATAACATAGTCATGCCGGCACTATGTAGTCTTAGGACAGAAAAGGTGTGTTTCTGATGCTACCTAAATTTAGCAGGAGAATGTGAGTGTCTGAGAGAGACAGAGGGGGAGCTTGCTCCATGCAGCTGGAACACTAAGAAACACATTTTTTTTCGCAACAGAATTGTGTGAAAATACGGTCACTTTGAAAAGTGTGGTTGGTACCAATAATGATGATGCATTCATGATAGAAAGAACCGATAAACTCTCTCTCTCTCTCTCTCTCTCTCTCTCTCTCTCTCTCTCTCTCTCTCTCTCTCTATATATAATATATATATATATATATATACATACATATTGTGTTCGGAGGGGGGAAACTATGATGAAATATAACACAAAATATTCAGGAAAGATGTACACAACAAAGTATATCCCTAAAATTCATCAAAGTACTGGCTGAGTCATTGTTCTTCCACAATGAAGTTAGTTTAGGAGGGATTAAACAAAAAGAAAGAAAGAAAGAAAGAAAAAGACAGGAGACTGGTTGATAGAAATGCTCATTGTACTGCCCACATGCACAAAGACAATAAAAGGCATCAAGAAAAGGTATTCGTTTTATATTGAGTTTACCAACATGCACAAAGACAATAAAAGGCATCAAGAAAAGGTATTCGTTTTATATTGAGTTTACCAACATGCACAAAGACAATAAAAGGCATCAAGAAAAGGTATTCGTTTTATATTGAGTTTACCAACATGCACAAAGATAATAAAAGGCATCAAGAAAAGGTATTCGTTTTATATTGAGTTTACCAACATGCACAAAGATAATAAAAGGCATCAAGAAATGGTATTCATTTTATACTGAGTTTACAAAAAAATGCAGTCTGGTATAATTTTTTTCAGCTACGCATCGTACATTTGGAAAGTGATATGATGTCTGCTTACGTCAAATGACCATATGTCATGTTCAGTCAAGAAGGGTGCTAGCTTACATCTTGATACCATGTTGAAAATAGAACGAAGATAAAGTGTTCTACGTATGAAATAATAAACTTATTACAAGAAATTATCTTGAAGAAAGGAGAAACAATTTCACAACACGCAACAAATTTAACCCAACTGGCCACAGATCCGAACAGTGTACATAATTCTGACAACAAATGTGGTTCTATGTTGTATGGGAGTTAAATCCGTTGACAGATGCCCTTTTCAGATATTAAAACAGAGAGTATAGGATATTTATGACTTGTATAATCCAATGTGTTCTGGAAGAATTACAGCTGTTAATACAAGAACAATGTAAAAATATCCTGTTTCAGTTTTTGAATAAAACCAATATAGTTATTATCTAGAAACTGTAATAACTTTATCTCTGATAGAATATTTATTGGACCTACGTTTATTGCTTGCAAAGTTCTACATACAAACATGTCAAATGAATGGAGATATCCCGATTGGCAGTGCTTTCATTTGTGTACTCGGGGGCCGGAATAGCTCACTTGGTAGTGCGCCGGACTCTGGTGATCCAGGGGCTGCGGGATCGCATCTCTGCCGGGCCGTTTCGGTACAGGGGGATTTTTCCCTCGGAGTTAACATTGGTTCTGACTCCATACCCCATACAGTCCTTCGAATGAGACTATAAACTGAGGTTCCGTGTGTAAACGCACGCACAACATCTTGCACAGACGTGAAATCCCATCACCAACTTTCGGAAGAGAAGGCCAGTTTTGGCCGTTGGTATGGATGACACGTTACACATAGCATGCACCTTCCCCGAAGGTGGAGTATGGCTGCCTTAATGGCGGGATAAAAAAAAAACGGTCATACACACAAAACTCCACTGCCTGTCTATACAGGGAGTGTCCGCAGGAGTATCAGCCTGCGCACGCAGAAAGAAAGAGAAAGGAGAAAAACAAATGTGTACTCAAGGAAAGATACAAAATAAAAAATAATGTGCATTGCCCTTATAAATTCTAATTCAGTTAACTTTCCATGCAGATAGGTATAATCAAAACCTTCCACAGAATCAGGAGATAAATCTGATTGCAACATCCTTTGTGTTCTCTCTGAACAATCTCAAACTGCTCATAGTTAATGATTTCAAAACACACAGGCAGCGTATTATTGTTCTTCTTGCAGCTCTAATGTTTGCTTTCCTTTTTCCTCTTTTTTTCCTTCTTTTCTTTCGAACAATCGACCTTACTTTATGTGCCATACGTTAACTTCATTTTAATGTAGTTTTTTTTTTTTTTTTTTTTTTTTTTTTTTTGCTTGTTCGTTTTATCTGTATTTGTTGAATTTCTTTTTGTTGTTGTAAATTTGTTAACATATAACTGTGCGTTCTTTTCAGTTGATATGTTTATTAAATAAGTTTACGATTCCCATGTTCTCTCAGTTTCGAAACTCTGATTATAGTGAACAGTCTAACGAAAATGAAATAGGAGGAAACAGACATCTCTAATTGCAGCATCGTTGGCTTTTCACGAGCCTATGGCGACAGACTTATGCAGGATAGAATGTATGACATTTGGCCTAAACCCACGCACCGTGTTCAGATTCCCGAAGCATAGAAAGTTGGGAGGCTCTTCATTTCGTGGCTTTATTTACTTCATTCGTGGCTTTATTTACTTCATTCGTGGCTTTATTTACTTCATTCGTGGCTTTATTTACTCATTCGTGGCTTTATTTACCTCATTCGTGGCTTTATTTACTTCATTCGTGGCTTTATTTACTTCATTCGTGGCTTTATTTACTTCATTCGTGGCTTTATTTACTTCATTCGTGGCTTTATTTACTTCATTCGTGCTTTATTTACTTCATTCGTGGCTTTATTTACCTCATTCGTGGCTTTATTTACTTCATTCGTGGCTTTATTTACCTCATTCGTGGCTTTATTTACCTCATTTGTGGCTTTATTGACCTCATTCGTGGCTTTATTTACCTCATTCGTGGCTTTATTTACCTCATTCGTGGCTTTCATTTACTTCATTCGTGGCTTTATTTACCTCACTCGTGGCTTTATTTACCTCATTCGTGGCTTTATTTACTTCATTCGTGGCTTTATTTACTTCATTCGTGGCTTTATTTACTTCTGGGGGTAAATTTCATGTGTTGGCATAGTTCTTCCTCACAGTGCTCTTCGGCATAGTAAAAGAGTCAATCTCTCTCTCTCTCTCTCCCTCCTCCCTCTCTCTCTTCTCTCTCTCTCCTCTCTCTCTCCTCTCCTCTCTCTCTCTCTCTCCTCTCTCTCTCTCTCTCCTCTCTCTCTCTCTCTCCTCTCTCTCTCTCTCTCTCTCTCTCTCTCTCCTCTCTCTCTCTCTCCCTCCCCTCTCTCTCCCCCGTCTCTCTCTCTAGATCCTTAGATGTTTGATTATAATTTAGGTTTGATGTTTGTTTTGGTCTGAAACGATTTGTTCACAATATCTCTCTCTCTCTCTCCCCTCCCCTCTCTCCCCCGTCTCTCTCTCTCTAGATCCTTAGATGTTTGATTAGAATTTAGGTTTGATGTTTGTTTTGGTCTGAAACGATTTGTTCACAATATCCCCTTCATTACGCACCATAGCCTATAGAATAATATTTCCCTATCCGTATAATATATGCGCGCGCGCGCGCGTGTGTGTGTATGTGTGTGTGTGTGTGTGTGTGTGTGTGTGTGTGTGTGTGTGTGTGTGTGTGTGTGTGTGTGTGCGTGGGTGCATGAGTGCGTGCGAGCGCGCGTGCGTATGTGGTGTGTGTGTGTGTGTGTGTGTGTGTGTGTGTGTGTGTGTGTGTGTGTGTGTGTGTGTGTGTGTGCGTGGGTGCATGAGTGCGTGCGAGCGCGCTTGCGTATATGTGTGTGTGTGTGTGTGTGTGTGTGTGTGTGTGTGTGTGCGTGCGTGCGTGTGCGTGTGCATGTGTGTGCGTGTGCGTGCGCGCGCTGTGTGTGTGTGTGTGTGTGTGTGTGTGTGTGTGCGCGCACGCGCGCGCGCGTGTGTGTGCGCGTACGTGCGAAAAAGTCAGGGCTGGTAACACGTTTGCTGAAATCGCTACCACTATTTTAAGAGGGTCATGGCCAAGAGTGTCATGTCAAAAAACAAACAAAACAACAAAAAATTCCCGTCATGTCAAAAACAAAACAAAACAACAAAAAATTCCCACCGCCATAGTTTCGTCAGAATAGCAGTTTGACTGGCTGTCACTATCCACCTTGACACAGCTAGCTGCTCGTACATTGCGTGTATGTTGGCATCTGCCTTCATGGAATTCAGACGCATGTGTGTTATCTCCCTTTTCTCACCATGTGCGCATGTTTACGTCGCTTTTACAGTGTGATGTGAGAGGCCGATACCGACGCTGCATGCACTCAGCTATAAAATGTTATGTCGGGTTTTTGTACACTTTGTTTATGGCTCTTTCTTTGTTTTTTTGTTTGTTTGCTTGTGTTCTTTTTTGTTTACAATTTTTGTTTGCGAGCACAGCAGAAGATATGGGGAAAGATGTGAAACAAATGGAAGAGGAGCGACAAAAATCATACCACATGAAACACATGGCACAGATATCCTATTTGTTCTCGTCCTTCATTTGTCCTTTTGGTCTCCCATAGTGCAGCATCCGTCTTCTCGTTTCCTTTTCTTGAGAGAGAGAGAGAGAGAGAGAGAGAGAGAGAGAGAGAGAGAGAGAGAGAGAGAGAGAGAGATGGTTGAGAGAAAAAACCAGACATGCATCACAGTATCATTCCTAAACAAATCTTGTATTCAATACCAAGTCTAACGCGGAGGACATGCACTGTCGGTGGTGACCTCTGCACATTTGAACCAATCAGAAAACGTTATCTACTTGCTTGGTGTGTGATTGGGTATGTAGCTTCGTGTAGTCTTTAATTTAGTGTCACTTCACGTTATGTTATCTTAAACCAGAAAAAGGGGGGAAAATGAACACAGCAACAGTTAACAATACCCCCAAGTAACATCAAATACAGAGATACAACATCTGCATCTCATTACAGGTTAGTAAAAATCGGATTCTGAGTTAATGATGATGCAATGTCACATATTTGACGAAGCGGCACTAATACTAATGTAAATTCGTGGAATTGAGACATGTACGCAGAAAAATGTTTCCTGGCCCCAAAGTATTGCACTAGTCTCCATCTCCATTGTCTGATCATCCACATTTTTTGCATTTCAAGTGATGTGATTGTGCGACATTCTGCGGGTGAGGATGCCCAGATTTTAGCCCATACTTTGCCATATCTCTGTTGGTCCTGTCGCGTTGTTCTGCTTGTAACTCTTGAGGGAGTTTACGTAAGAATGGCTTGCAGCCAAGATATTGGAAACAGGGCAACTGAACGGGGTGCGAGCCAACAATTTGTCAGCGTTTATCAACAGGCACAAGCTAGTTTTTGTTTAAATGTTCATGCATTCGGATTCTTTCATTCGTTTCTCACTGTCCTCATCGTTCCTTCCCTTGGTGTCTGTTTCTGTTCCATTTCTCACTGTCCTCATCGTTCCTTCCCTTGGTGTCTGTTTCTGTTCCATTTCTCACTGTCCTCATCGTTCCTTCCCTTGGTGTCTGTTTCTGTTCCATTCCTTCCATTTCTCACTGTCCTCATCGTTCCTTCCCTTGGTGTCTGTTTCTGTTCCATTTCTTCCCTCTTTTCGGACAAGCGCAATGAAAAAAAAAACAACAAAAAAAAAACCTCTGTTCTTTTTCACAAAAAAGACACTTCATCAACGTGCGTCAGTTTCGGGCTGAAAGGTGTCATCTTCTATTTGTCATGTTTGTGTATTTATTAGATGATCTTACTGTTCTGAGCGAATCATTTTGCGCCTTGCGCTCTCCATCTGACAAAGTCTGCCAGTTTCTTCTGTTGGCTGGTTGTGAACTAATCCTTTAATCAAACCAGCCAGTCCTTTGGTTGAGTAACAGTTAAATAACATTAAATAAGCCCGTTAAGGATGCGTTATGAGAACGAATGTACACATTAAATAAGCACGTTAAGGATGCGTTATGAGAATGAATGTACACATTAAATATGCACGTTAATGATGCGTTATGAGGATGAATGTACACATTAAATAAGCACGTTAAGGATAGCACAGCTGTGTAAAGAGAAACCATTATAATTATAAGGAATGGTAAAGTAGCCCAAACTGTAGTTTTAACGTTTCAGCCGAATTAAGCCACCGAAAATCTATTCTCTTAGTGCGTTGGTGAAATAGTTTAATTTGCAGTCCAAGTTATTTCACAATAGCCAGCAGAGTTTGGGTATGTGTGAAGGTGAAATGTTCAACGGTTCATTAACTTGCGACGAAACATTAATTTTAGAGTTCCATGAGGAACGCCGAGTGAGATTTTGTAGGAAGAGTTAGCTAGATAATGAATAAAATCTATACTTGAATGTGTACATGAAATGCATTGCATATTGGTTAAAAATGACCAGAATAATAAAAAAAATCCACACTGTCTGTGAAAACACACAAAAATTCTCAACGATTTAGAAGGGGGAGGGATGACATTTTCATGGACTTCAACCCATAATGTGTGGATTATGCATGTATATTTTAGAAAACCAAGGTGTGGAGTGCGAGGGTTACTTTGTGCGATGTTTTAAACAGCCTGTAATAGATTGTTGTTGATACCAATGAATTAGTCAAATTCACAGCAGTAACATGGGCTCAGTTTACAGGATATTCAAACCTGCAATCGACGCTGAGAGAGAGAGAGAGAGAGAGAGAGAGAGAGAGAGAGAGAGAGAGAGAGAGAGAGAGAGAGAGAGAGAGAGAGAGAGAGAGAGAGAGATTACGCAAGACACCGCCAATAGAGCCGATAAAACAGAACAAGCAGTTTTAGTCTTTTTTCTGATCAATTTCCATCAGCTGAAACTGAACTGGAGTGCAGATCTGTCCTGTCCATTCAGGCCATTTAGTACCCTGCCGTGAGTGGTTCATGTCCTGTGCATTCAGACCATTCAGTACCCTGCCGTGAGTGGTTCATGTCCTGTGCATTCAGACCATTCAGTACCCTGCCGTGAGTGGTTCATGTCCTGTGCATTCAGACCATTCAGTACCCTGCCGTGAGTGGTTCATGTCCTGTGCATTCAGACCATTCAGTACCCTGCCGTGAGTGGTTCATGTCCTGTGCATTCAGACCATTCAGTACCCTGCTGTGAGTGGTTCATGTCCTGTGCATTCAGACCATTCAGTACCCTGCGTGAGTGGTTCATGAATGTCCAGAGAATCGACAGATTCCCTGCCGGTCCTCAAAGACGGGCTAGGCCTTTATTGTGTGTGTGTGTGTGTGTGTGTGTGTGTGTGTGTGTGTGTGTGTGTGTGTGTGTGTGTGTGTGTGCGTGCGTGTGTGTGTGTGTGTGTGTGTGCGTGCGCGCGCGCGCGCGCGCGCGCGGTGCGTGCATGCATGTGTATGTGTGTGTATGCGTGTGTGTGTGCGCGCGCGCGCATGGTTGTCCATATATAGAAAATACTTCCTTTCTGACCCCCTCGTAATATTCGTAGCATTTTATCTTACCCGCAACCAAGATGAACTTGATTTGAAGAGGAACGGAGCTGAAAGAGGATCTGGGTTGTTTTAACTCGCTGTTTGTTTTTCTTATCTGCCACTTTAAGTTCTACAGACTGATAAAGGTGTCAGGATGCACCATTCGCCCAGCGTTGTAAATTCCCCGCGAGTGACGCTTATCAAGATCTGTGTGCATTTGTCATCAGGCCTCCCTGTCTCTGTGTTGACATGTCGTGTGAGATGTGTGTGTGTGTGTGTGTGTGTGTGTGTGTGTGTGTGTGTGTGTGTGTGTGTGTGTGTGTGTGTGTTTTGTTTGCATTTCTTTTCTCTCTCTCTGTGTGTGTGTGTGTGTTGTGTGTGTGTGTGTGTGTGTGTGTGTGTTGTGTGTTGTGTGTGTGTGTGTGTGTGTGTGTGTGTGTGTGTGTGTGTGTGTGTGTGTGTGTGTGTGTGTGTGTGTGTGTGTGTGTGCGTGCGTGCGTGAGTGCGTCCGGGCGAGCATGCGCGCGTGCATGTGGATGTGTGTGTGTGTGTGTGTGTGTGTGTGTGTGTGTGTGTGTGTGTGTGTGTGTGTGTGTGTGTGTTTGTGTGTGCGTCTGTCTACAACCAAATTTATATACAGTTTTATTCTACGTGATGTCGGGTGAAACGTGACGAATGTTGGGAGATAAAGATGCAATGGATGAAATGTGACTTGGCAAAACGTGATTGGGCAAAGCGTGACTGAATGAAGCGCGGTAGGGCGAAACATGGCTCACCTGAAGGTGGGCGGTGGTGGTGGGGATGGAGTAGCTGGGTGAGGGTGGGGGTGGAGTGGGGTTGACGATGTGGCTGCACACCAAAAATTAATGCACCAAGGCCTTGCTTAATAAGGAGTCGAGTATTCATAGACTGGCGCAAGTGGATTGTTTTGAGAACTGAATTTGCTTTGTGTCTGAAAGTTGATTCTCCTCGTTTCCTTTCATATGGCCATCAAGGTACAAACCAGGTGGTACCAAGCAGACAACGTAAAATCAAAGGAATAGGACTGTTTGGGGTAAATCCCTTGTCGCAAAAATAGGGTCACGGGTGAGTGCAAATGCAGAAATGTAAGGTCTACTAAGGGGAAGGTCATGCACTTGAAGACTGTGATTTCATCGGTGAAAATAAAAACAAGGGAAGTAACTGGTGGCGTGTGGCCTGCGTCTTTAGTCAAACGACCTGAAACTCAGCAGCAGTGGACAACCTTCGCAGGACCGCCACTGAAGCTATCCTCCACCACTCACAAAGACAGCCTTTGAGAGAAAGACGTAAAGGCGGTGGTGGTGGTGGTGGTGGTGGGGGGGGGGATAGAAACGGAGGGGGAGGCAGTGGGAATGGAAGAAGGTGCAGGATGGGGGTAAGGGGCGAAGTGTGAGGGTGTGGGAGGAAGAATAATTTCTCGCTCGAGAGAGCTGTTGTCATAAATTGCTTGCTCTTTGAAACAGAAAGGACGGAAAGTCTCGTTCCCCGGATGATTGGCATTTTAAAGCCTTTCCGGTGGTGACTGTAAATCCTCACCATCCTCATCCTGCTCACTCTTTTTCGCTTCCTGGCGGATACTTTAGAACAAAGAAAGAAAAAAAAACTACGGAGAGAGAGAGAGAGAGAGAGAGAGAGAGAGAGAGAGAGAGAGAGAGGCGGGGGTTCGTAAGAAAGAGAGAGAGAGAGAGAGAGAGAGAGAGTTCATAAGAGAGAGAGAGAGAGAGAGAGAGAGAGAGAGAGAGAGACGAGACAGAGACAGAGAAGAGACAAAGAAACACAGACACAGACACAGACAGAGAGACAGATTGAGATTTATGGTTACGAGGGTGAGCTGCCTCTTCGCTTAATTCTTAAAGAAAATCTATGACAGACGTGCTTCGGTGCAGCTGTCAGCAAAACGGTGGTTTTAGAGCAATGATACTGACAGTGCACGAACGCTGGCACAGGAAACACAAACAAAACAGACAGACAACCAAAAAACAAGCAGAAAGAAATAAAAACAACACATCACAATATGACGGCAAGCTCAGAAACTGCGTTCTCAACTGCGCATAGCGCCGCTATGAAGGAGGAGAGGGGACACAACTGTGCATAGCACCGCTATGAAGAGGAGAGGGGACACAACTGTGCTAGCGCCGCTTTGAAGGAGGAGAGGGGACACAACTGTGCATAGCACCGCTATGAAGAAGGAGAGGGGACACAACTGTGCCTAGCGCCGCTATGAAGGAGGAGAGGGGACACAACTGTGCATAGCGCCGCTATGAAGGAGGAGAGGGGAACAACTGTGCCTAGCCCGCTATGAAGGAGGAGAGGGGACACAACTGTGCATAGCGCCGCTATGAAGGAGGAGAGGGGACACAACTGTGCATAGCACCGCTATGAAGGAGGAGAGGGGACACAACTGTGCATAGCGCCGCTATGAAGGAGGAGAGGGGACACAACTGTGCCTAGCGCCGCTATGGAAGGAGGAGGGGAACTTCATCGCCCACACTAACTGACTGAACAGAACTGGTAGAGAAGAAGACCGTATAAAACCTGATAGTGTAGGAGTTCAGATTTATGATCTTGCGTTTTTTTAGTAGAAACATTTCCTCTTGCACAATGATACTATGAACCATGCTGATTACGTCTGGAGAGGGAAACACGATCACAGCCCCCTGTGTTAGGAGCAGTGATCGATGAAAGGCGTGATAAATGATTCTCTCTGTCTCTGTCTCCGAGTCTGTCTCTGTCTCTGTCTCTCTTTCTGTGCCTGGGTGCGTGCGTGTGTGCGTGCGTGCGTGCGCGCGCGCGCGCGCGCGCGCGCGCGCGCGCGTGTGTGTGTGTGTGTGTAAGTGTGTGCGTGCGTATGTGTATGTGTGTGTGTGTGCGTGTGTGTGTGTGTGTGTGTGTGTGTGTGTTTTGGTGTGTGTGTGTGTGTGCGTGCGTGCGTGCGTGCGTGTGCGTGTGTGGTGTGTGTGTGTGTGTGTGTGTGTGTGTGTGTGTGTGTGTGTGTGTGTTCGTTGTCTTATCTTCCCTACGCGTTCGATCGAGTTACTTCCACGCTGCTCATAACTGCTTCCCAGATACAGCCACACCCACTTCGCTCTGTCCCTGTCTTAGCGCTAGCAGTCCCCGTGGAGCCATCCATATTAGATGTCCGTGTGGCAACCCACCAGCGAAGACACTGCACAGCTGGTGAATCGCTCAGATAGTAGTGAATGGTGCTTGAATTGTTCCAACGTACGCAGAATACCCTCTGACGACAACAGACATGTAGTCACAGCGAGCCCAGCGTGAGTGATTGTTCTCATCCAGATGGCGCCACCACCACATAAATCCAGCGAAGGTACTCCCCAACAGGAAGACTCCGCGACACGAACCTGAATACCAAGTGAGGTCGCCAGTAGAGCAGCTCCATGTTTTAGTGCTTTGCACTCTCTGTCAGGACGAGGTACCAGGAAATGGTTGGAAGGAGTTCCGCGTTATACAAGACCTAAGAGTTCCCGAGCGACTGGAAACTGTTGCAGGGAACGTGAGAAGAAGACAGAATGGCTGGCACGCTGGAACAACTTTCAGCCTGCAGAGTGACTGTGTTGGCTCGTGGCACCAGCTGTGAAACAGTAACCCATGGAGGTCTCCCACACATCATATGGCAGTCACTGTGAATAATGGGCCAGGCTTTCTATTCTGTCAACTCCGCGACCCCCATTTCTCTTCTGTTTGCCGGGGGAGGGGGGGAGGGAAGAGAGGGGTTGGGGTGGAGGTGCTGGGAATTTTTTTTAAACGAAAGGAACGGAGGGAGAGAGAGAGAGAGAGAGAGAGAGAGAGAGAGAGAGAGAGAGAGAGGAGAGCTTGTGTGTGTGTGTGTGTGTGTGTGTGTGTGTGTGTGTGTGTGTGTGTGTGTGTGTGTGTGTGTGTCCCAGATAACTTTTAGAAAAACCTCCGGCATTCCTACACACATCCTTCTCAAAAGTTACTTTTAATTCGTGAGAATCTAATCAATGGACATGACTACACGGGCGAACCACTCTCCCTCTCCCTAACAATCTGTACTGACACCGGAAAATTCCACATGTAAAGAGCACAGAAAGCGTTAACAGAGAAATGATAACGTTACAAGCCTTTACAGAGAAATGATAAAGTTGCAAGCCTTTACAAAGAAATGATAAATTTGCAAGCCTTTACCATAAAGTTGCAACCCTTTACCGAGAAATGATAAAGTTGCAAGCCTTTACAAAGAAATGATACATTTGCAAGCCTTTACCATAAAGTTGCAACCCTTTACCGAGAAATGATAAAATTGCAAGCCTTTACAAAGAAATAATACATTTGCAAGCCTTTACCATAAAGTTGCAAGCCTTTACCGAGAAATGATAAAGTTGCAAGCCATTACAAAGAAATAATACATTTGCAAGCCTTTACCATAAAGTTGCAAGCCTTTACCGAGAAATGATAAAGTTGCAAACCTTTACAGAGAAATGATAAGCTTTCAAAGAGGCGTTCAGGCCTTTACAGAGAGTGACCGTCCAATCAACTGGCTCACGGAATCGCTGGGATTCCAGAGGGATTGTGTCGTAGAAAGATGGACACACAACACACGTGCAATGACACCAAAGGGCTTTCGCCATCTGGACTTTGGCCCAATAGGGCCTGCATCTCACCGTTCTTGCCGTCTCTGTCATAAAAGAACATTGCACACTCTCTGAAAGCAGCTTTGATTTAGTCTCTC
>CM065734.1:34215064-34237564 GCA_033310375.1 Conus canariensis | reverse complement strand
GTTTAAGAGTTTCTTCCCCTGTTGTTGGTTGTTGTTGTTGGTTTCTTCTTTAAAAAAATTTTTTTTTAGTAACCGTTTGTTTTTCATGTTGGTCTTTTTTTTTTCCTCTGAGACACATAACATCTCAGTAACCAGACTCAAATCTGTGTTTGGTTTATAGAGTTGCGTGCAACAAATCATCAAAAACTCCGAAAATTGGAGTTCATTTGATTTAAAATGGAACGCAACACTCACCGTTTTTTAGGTGTGTGTGTGTGTTTTTTGTCTCCCCACGGGTTTCCTGACGTTGGAAATTCTGTCTTCCTGATAAAGCAGACTGGTAACAACACACTACACTGGGCAGTAACGTATTGTGTTTGCACAACATTCCATCATGGGCGAGGAGCCAGTGGAGAGACCGCAAATAAAAAAAGTCTTTGTTGACTAGAAACATGACCAGCAAGATATAACAATGACAGCAATTTACTCTGAACTAACGGGAGATGTTCTCCATTTCATGACAGATTAACTGGGCAAACTGGAAAAAAAAGGGAAAACAGTAGTACTGCATTTCAAGATGTTGTCAGGGTGTTCTGGTCTGAGGCTGTATGACAAGACTGTACTCCATGCTTATTTTCATGAACATGTATCCTGGCGTCAACCAGTCCCAGAGATACAGACTCCTGCGGTGTTGGTCAGGAAATTTGAGCAACAATGTCATAGGCGCATCCGTTTGATAAATGGAACTCGACTCTGTCTACCCAGTCTACCCAATAGAATCCATAATAAATTCAACCGTCTACCCAGTCTACCCAATAGAACCCATAATAATTCAACTGTCTTACCCAGTCTACCCAATAGAACCCATAATAACTTCAACTGTCTACCCAGTCTACCCAATAGAACCCATAATAATTCAACTGTCTACCCAATAGAACCCATAATAACTTCAACTGTCTACCCAGTCTACCCAATAGAACCCATACTCATTCAACTGTCTTACCCAGTCTACCAATAGAACCCATACTCATTCAACTGTCTTACCCAGTCTACCCAATAGAACCCATAATCATTCAACTGTCTACCCAGTCTACCCAATAGAACCCATAATTCAACTGTCTACCCAGTCTAACCACAGAACCCATAATAAATTCAACTGTCTACCCAGTCCACCCAATAGAACATAATAAATAGAACTCTGGGTAGGAGCTGGTCATAGGCCGAAAACCCCCACAAATATGATTAGTTCTGATGGGAATCGAACCCTGAACCGGCATCGAGCGCTCGTGCCTTCTCTTAGAGCCTTTGGCTTCTTTTACCTGAAAAAAAAAACAAAACACTATTTTTTTTCTTTTCGCCATGTGCAGGCTATCATCAAAGTCTGCACCTAAACACACCTCTGTCACGGCTACTGTAAGGAGATCATACCGCAGTCAACATCTGTTTAGTTCTCTCTCTGACTCTCTCTCTCTGTGTCTCTCTCTGTCTCTCTGTCTCTCTCTCTCTGTCTCTCTCTCTCTCTCTCTCTCTCTCTCTCTGTATCTCTCTCTGTCTCTGTCTGTCTGTCTGTCTTCTGTCCTGTCTCTCTCTCTGTCTGTCTCTCCCTCTCTCTCTCTGTCTCTCTGTTAGTCTGTCTGTGTGTCTCTCTCTGTCTCTCTCTGTCTCTCTCT
This sequence comes from Conus canariensis, assembly GCA_033310375.1. Taxonomy (NCBI): domain Eukaryota; kingdom Metazoa; phylum Mollusca; class Gastropoda; order Neogastropoda; family Conidae; genus Conus; species Conus canariensis. Next base: position 34,235,915 of record CM065734.1, on the reverse strand, counting down.
GTCTCTCTGTCTCTCTCTCTCTCTCTCTCTCTCTCTCTCTCTTCGTCTCTGTCTGTTCTTGTCTGTCTGTCTGTCTGTCTCTTCTCTCTCTCTCTCACCCCTCTTACCTCTCTCTCTGTGATGTATGTTTGTGCACGTGCTCTTGAGTGCGTAGGTGGGTGGGTGTTTGATCTTCTGAGTGTACGTAAGAGTGAGTGCACTAGCTTTTCAAAAACATGAAATTTCATGTTATATATGACTATGCCATCTCTGAGTAATTTTCTTTGTAAGCACTCCGAGTTGATTCCAGACTGAGCACTCTAAATGCCCCAAAATAATGATGATGATCTTCTTATTATTATCATTTTGCACTCTTTCTACACGCGCGCACGGAAGCAAATTCGCGCGCACACGCATTCGCGCACGCACACGCACACACACACACACACACACACACGTGCGCACGCACGCACGCACGCACGCACGCGCACACCACACACACACACACACACCACACACACACACACACACACACAAACACGAATAAACATCAACACACACACACACACATACACACATGCACGCACGTGTACACGCACGCACGCACGCACGCACGCACGCATGCACGCAGCACGCACGCACCACACAACACACACACACACACAACACACACACACACACAAACACACACACACACATCGATTTCATAATTATGTGAAGTATATTCATGATTGCATACACTGAAAAACAAAGTAATGGCTTACTATATGGACCCACATGAATTATGATCTATCTATTAATTATGATTGCTCATGATACCGTAGTGTGTCTATAGACCCTTAAGTGTTCTCGTGACAATTAGACTCTGAGTCACACACGCACGCACGCACGCACGCACGCACGCACGCACCACACACACACACACACACGCGCGGCGCGCCCGCACGCACGATGCACGCACGACGCCACACACACACACACACACACACAAACACACCAACACACACACACGGACGCACACACACACACACACACACACACACACACACACACACACACACACACACACACACACACACACACACACACGCCATTTATTGAATTTTTAAATGCATTTTAAGGAAGGCACACGACACTACATTCTCTCTCTCTCTCTCTCTCTCTTCTCTCTCTCTCTCTCTCCTCCTCTCTCCTCTCTCCTCAACACACACACACACAAAACACACCACACACACACACACACACCCCACACACACACACACACATTCTGCTTATTACCTTGGTTAAAAACGAATGAGTATTTAATTGTCAGAAGACATCAAACTAAGGAGCAACTAATTTAGACTTGAAGTTTCACGTCGGTCCGTCGGCGATTGGCAAGGTTCCCCCGGCAATATACTGGATTTCATATCCTCTCCTTCTTCTTCTTCTTCTTCTTCTTCTTCTCTCTTCTTCTCCTCTCTCTCTCTCTCTCTCTCTCTCTCTCTCTCTCTCTCTCTCTCTCTCTCTCTCTCTCTCTCTCTCTCTCTCTTTTTACGGCCTGGTGTTTAAGGATCTTCAAAGATTAACGACAGAGGAAATATGCTGCACCTGTTTGTCTTTATTGGCTTATGTGGGTTAGCGCACTGGGTTCACAGGCAAGTGTTGCGAGGTCGAATCACGCTGATCTCCAGCATAAAATTTGCCATCGTCACTGCCCATCTTAAGGTGGTTTCGTTCTGGTGAATATGCTGTACAAGACAGGTCTACTCCCCCCTCGCCCCCCCCCCCCCCCCCTCCCACTTTTCTGAAATGGTTATTCTAGTCTATCATATCACCGTCTCGAGGTGTGAACAGTGATGATGTCTGGCGGTTTCAGTGGAGGAAACACGAGGCTCATCCATTTGATGAATGAAACTCGATTCTGTCTACTCAGTCTACTCAATAGAACCCATACCTGATTCACCTCTGTCTACCCAGTCTACTCAATACAACCCATACCTCATTCACCTCTGTCTACCCAGTCTACTCAATACAACCCATACCTCATTCACCTCTGTCTACCCAGTCTACCCAATAGACCCATAACGAATTCACCTTTGTCTACCCAGTCTACCCAATAGAACCCATAACGAATTCACCTCAGTCTACCCAGTCTACTCAATACAATCCATACCTAATTCACCTCTGTCTACCCAGTCTACCCAATAGAACCCATACCTCATTCACCTCTGTCTACCCAGTCTACCCAATAGAACCCATACCTAATTCACCTCTGGATAGAAGCTGGTTATGGGCGGAACATTCCATAAATGTAACTGGCCCTAATGGGAATCAAAATTTGTTTGTGTGCACATGCATATAAATAAACAAATGCATCCACAGACATCTAGTACTCCTGAAAACAGCACGGGCACAAATTTGTACGATCAGTCAGGTGGGAAAAGAAAAGTTTTAATCAACTTTAATTCAAAAAAGGGCAGAGAGGCAGAGTATCTGAGTTGATGGGAGAGATTGTTCCAAATGAAACGGGCCTGGTAGGCAAAGAAAGGATGACCAAAAGTTTTAGTACGAACAAATGGAATGAGGAAGAGAATGGTATCAGAAGAACGGAGTTCACGAAATGGGGTACAAAAGTGCAACAGATGGTCAGATGCTGAGGACAGGAGGATTCAAAAGATTTATACCAAAGATGCAACTTCATAGGAGACCCTTTGCTGAACAGGGAGCCAGTGAAGAGAGCTAAGTAATAGCGAAATATGGTGAAATGTAAACGAGCGAAAGATGAGGCGGGCAGCATGATTTTGGACCATCTGAAATCTTTTGATGAGACGCCATTGGGGGCCAGACAAAAGAGCACTGCAATCATCCAAAGGAGGGTGTACTAACGTGCAGGCAAGGCGTGTTCAGAAAGGAGGTGACGGATGAAAGCGGTGCTACGGAGCTGAAGAAAACAAATTGGAACAACATCACCAACATGCTTTGAAAGGAAAGAGTTTGATCCAGTGTCACATCGAGATTCTGAGCAGAAGAATGAGTGATTGATGTGCCACTAAGGTCGATAGAAGATGAAATAAAGGGATGATTCAAGTACCTGGTTGGAGAGATCGACATAATTTTAAGTTTTGTCTTCGTTCAGTTTACGTTTGTTTTCTGTCATCTAATTTTTTTTTTTATGTCAGATGCACACGATTGAGTGCTTCCAATCATAGTCAGAGGATAAGAAAGAGACCCAGAAGTAGATTGCTGATTGCCATAAGAGAAACTGTGATGGAAAAAAGAATGTTGATTGATAACAGCGGAGGCAGGGTAAGTATACACAATATAAAGGACTGGCCAAATACTGAGCCCTGAGGCACACCGTAGAGTAATCGAGCTTGGTTGGGAGTAGAACCGTTGCCTGATGTAACGTGACGTCGAACAGTGATGTAGGAGCTAAACCAGTTAAGGACTGTGTCAGAGAGACAAAAAGAGTTATACAAAAGGGAGGGAAGAATAGAATGGTCGACGATATCAAAAGCTGCAGAGAGATCTAGCTGAGGTAAGAGATATGTTGTTGTCAAGGGCAGTAAGTCATTGCAGATTTTAAGAAGAGAGGTTTCAGTGCTATGGCTAGAGCATTGGCAGACAGAAGGTGATGAACAAGGCTGTTAGAATGAAGATGATACATGGGCTGAGCACGAACAATTTTTCGAAAAAAAAATGCATGGCTATTAGCCTGGGAAAATTTAATGAAGTTCTGAGACTAATCTCACCAACAAAGAAGTCGGAATAGGCCTCTGGAAGATTAGATAGTGGAAGATTAGAAGGAATAGAATAATCAAGATTGTTTTTCAAAAGTGTCAGTAATGTTGTAGAACTGTTTTGAAGCTAAACAAGCAAGAAATTCGACATTGCAGTGAGCACATTACATTGTAGTGAGCGCATTACACTGCAGTGAGCACATTACATTGCAGTGAGCCCATTACATTGCAGTGAGCACATTACATTGCAGTGAGCACATTACATTGCAGTGAGCCCATTACATTGCAGTGAGCACATTACATTGCAGTGAGCACATTTTGCAGCATGAATAATATCATCAAAAATTGTCTTTTAAATACTTGCTTATGTACAGTTAATCCAGACTTAAGCAAAGTATGGCGCATGGCTACATGCCGATGTGACCACATGCCGATGCCGATGTGACCACATGCCGGTGTGACCATATGCTGATGTGACCACATGTCGTTGTGACCCAATGCCTAACAACGACATGTGGTCACATCGGCGTGTGGTCACATCGGCAAGTCTACCATTCTTTGGTAAAATACTGAAAATCATGGTCACAACGACACGTGGTCACAAACGACACGTGGTCACAAACACATGGTCACAACGACACATGGTCACAACGACACGTGAGTCACATCGACATGCCCCACTGTGGTTTGACTCAGTCAAGAAATAATCGTAAGAGATTGGCAGGCTCATGCAGCAATCTCGGATCTGCTGCTACCTCGCGTGCTGCAGAATTTCAAAGAGTTCACTCAAACGATTGCTGTTTTTTAGTTTGCAAGGGACGACTGATGCCAGAAGCACATTTCCGACTGTGCATCATATTGCAAAAGGTGCACGTCAACAGATACCCTGAATGAGCATTAAAAAAGACACCTGACAGCCAAAACAGTAAGAAAACCCATCCTGTCCCCGTATTGCTTGTATACAAGACTACGGCTTTGGCATGGTAAAACATCTCTCTCTCTCTCTCTCTCCTCTCTCTCTCTCTCTCTCCTCTCTGAAAACACCACCAATGCACACGACCCCTCTATTTTCGCTCGTATGCGTGCCAGCACCCAACAAAGTACGAACAAGAATACACAAGATGAAGGCCCAACCTAGCATTCATTTTGTTCCATTCCGGATTCCTTGCTGCGTCGTTTCCTAAACTTGGTGGATGAGTCAAGTGGCTGACACTGCAACTGATCTCACGTGGTAGTCACTTTCACACTGTGTACCCAGTGGTGTCTTGCTGTCTTGGGACTTGATTAGTTTCTCCACAGTGGGTGGATTGATGGGTCATCAGATCATGTGGCTGACACTGCAACTGATTTCACGAGGTGGTCACTTTCATACCGTATACCCAGTCGTGTCCTGCTGTCTTGGGAGGTGATCAGTTTCTCCACAGTGGGTAGATTGATGGGTCATTAGATCAGAGGGCAGTCTGCTGTCCTAGATACTCACACCTCTAGCACAGTGAAAGAAAATGGTGGATCAGTTTTGTGGATTCGTTGTAAGATTTGCTTTAGATATTGATAACCGTTTACTATCCATCAAGTGGATAACTGTTATTTTCACCCCCACGAGTGCGTTCGCCCGCGTGTGCCCAAGTGCGTATGCGCGCGCGCGCGCGCGCGCGCGCGCGTGTGTGTGTGTGTGTGTTGTGCGTGTGTGTGTATGTGTGTGTGCGTACGTACGCGTATCTGGGTGCGAGTGTGCGCGCGCTGGAGTGTGTGTGTGTGTGTGTGTGTGTGTGTGTGTGTGTGTGTGTGTGTGTGTGTGTGTGTGTGTGTGTGTGTGTGTGTGTTGCTCTCACTTTCATTACTTTAAAACTTTTTCTACAAAGAACTGTTCTCTGTTCCTTCTGTTTACGGATGTTTAAGAGTGAAATTGGTGGATAAAACTAAATAACAAAAAGCTAGATTCGTCATCATATTAACGACAGCAATACTTACATCATCTTAACAGCAATAAGAACAACCACAGCAAGAAAACGACATCTATTCTTTTTAAGTAATACTGATATTGTGCTTTTGAAATGGCACCATCCCCCAAATGTTTCCTCTTTATCAGTGACAACTTAGAGGAGTTAAACATGAAATTATGGCTCTGTCACCGTTTTCAAACAGAGATATGGTAGAGAGGGAAACAAACAGAGATATGGTAGAGAGTGAAACAGAGATATGGTAAAGCGTGAAACAGAGATATGGTAAAGAGTGAAACAGAGATATGGTAAAGAGTGAAACAGAGATATGGTAAAGAGGGAAACAAACAGAGATATGGTAAAGAGTGAAACAGAGATATGGTAAAGAGTGAAACAGAGATATGGTAAAGAGTGAAACAGAGATATGGTAAAGAGTGAAACATGGTAAAGAGTGAAACAGAGATATGGTAAAGAGTGAAACCAGAGATATGGTAAAGAGTGAAACAGAGATATGGTAAAGAGGAAACAACAGAGATATGGTAAAGAGTGAAACAGAGATATGGTAAAGAGTGAAACAGAGATATGGTAAAGAGTGAAACAGAGATATGGTAAAGAGTGAAACAAACAGAGATATGGTAAAGAGTGAAACAGAGATAGGGTAGAGAGTGAAAGGGGGCCAAGCTGAAAGCAAAATCTCCACGAAGTTGGTGGTAACACTTTCTTGGTGGCGGCGATAGCGCCGGTAAGGGAGGTTATCAACACTGTTCCGTGCAATTTACTCAGGAAAAACACGCTCGTCACATTAATCGTCACTGGACGCCTTTGAAGTGGTGGATGGGAGCCACTCGTTCGCAGGTGGTCGCGGAAGTGACGTTATCGGAACCTGCCAGCTTGCACCAGCGCGGCGTGGCGCGCATGCTGCGTCACAGGCCTGGTATAAAACTTGTGAGGGGCTGAGAAGCTGCAGCCAGATAAGTGCAACGAGATACGTCACGGGAGAATAGGAGGGGGGGGGGGGGGGGGGGGGGGGAGGGGGTAAGTGGGTTGTGGGGTGGTAGACCACCGAGTTCGTGCTTTAATGTTGTCGGTTTGAATCCGTTGGAGCCCGAAATGAAAAGAAAAAAAAAAGAAAAAAGAGGAAATTTGCACTGCCGTGTTAATGTGTGGGTCGCTGTGATGGGTATTAAGATAATCGGTTACATAGGTGTCTCACCCCTATTCTCCACGAATGATTTGTCCCATCCGCCGTATCAACAAGAATGGTAAAACCCGAGCCCTTCACCCACTTCAGAAGAAGTTATGATGATGGGAGAAGGGGGGAGGGGGGGAGGGTGGGGGGGGGGGGGGGCGGGACTTCTAACTATGACTTTGTTGTCTTTTCGGCCTTTAGCCCCAAGACGACCACCTAATCTTCTTTATAGTGAAGATGAAGTGGATTTCAAACGGATGGAAGAAGAAGTTGAATCAGGGAAATAGATTGTGTTATGGTTCATTTTTATCTGTATTTTATTTACAACGCTGATACCTATTTCGCCACTAGGTGTAAAGTTCTTAGTGACTGGTAGGATAAGCGCTGGAATTCATCTGTTGGACATGTGGTAGGTGTGGATGTTACACCTCAGTGTATTGGCTGGTAGCTGATGGACCTGTGTTAGGTGTGGGTGTTACACCTCAATGTAACTGACAGGGGCGGAAGGGAAGAAATGGTAGCAGGAGGAAGGAAGGAGATCGTACGGTAAAGACGGGAGGCGGTTTTGTTGGTAAAGCAGAGACCTTAGTAGGAAGATGGGGGGAAAGAGGGGTGGGACTATACATGTAACAATCACTGCCCATCCGACATGTTCAGGACAGCAGATGGGGGGGGGGGGGGGGGATAAAGGGTGGGGACATACAGGTAACAATCATTGCCCATCCGACATGTTCAGGACAGCAGATGGGGGGATAAAGGGTGGGGACATACAGGTAACAATCATTGCCCATCCGACATGTTCAGGACAGCAGATGGGGAAGAAGGGTGGGGGCATACAGGTAACAATCATTGCCAATCCGACATGTTCAGGACAGCAGATGGGGGGAAGAAGGGTGGGGCATACAGGTAACAATCACTGCCCATCCGACATGTTCAGGACAGCAGATGGGGGAGAAGGGTGGGGGCATACAGGTAACAATCATTGCAATCCGACATGTTCAGGACAGCAGAGGGGGAAGAAGGGGGGGGGCATACAGGTAACAATCATTGCCCATCCGACATGTTCAGGACAGCAGATGGGGGGAAGAAGGAAGGGGCATACAGGTAACAATCATTGCCCATCCGACATGTTCAGGACAGCAGATGGGGGGGAGGGATAAGACATACAGGTAACAATCATTGCCAATCCAACAAGTTCAGGACAGCAGATGGGGGGGGGGGGGGGAGAGGGGTGGGGACTTACAGGTAACAATCATTGCCCATCCGACATGTTAAGGACAGCAGATGGGGGAGAGGGGGGGGGAGGGGGAGGGGGACATGCAGGTAACAATCAGTGGCAATCCGACATGTTCAGTACAGCAGATGGGGGGAAGAGAGGTGGGACATACAGGTAACAATCATTGCCAATCCGACATGTTCAGGACAGCAGATGGGGGGAAGAGAGGTGGGACATACAGGTAACAATCATTGCCAATCCGACATGTTCAGGACAGCAGATGGGGGGAAGAGGGGTGGGACATGCAGGTAACAATCATTGCCAATCCGACATGTTCAGGGGGAAGAAGGGTGGGGGCATACAGGTAACAATCATTGTCCATTCGACATGTTCAGGACAGCAGATGGGGGGAAGAAGGGTGGGGGCATACAGGTAACAATCATTGTCCATTCGACATGTTCAGGACAGCAGATGGGGGGAAAGAGGGGTGGGACATACAGGTAACAATCACTACTCATCCGACATGTTCAGTACAGCCGTGGGCGAGTGTTCGTTGGTCACATTAACTTCCGGCACTCAAAACATGGACTTTTGGACAGTGAAAATGTGTGTGTGTGTGTGTGTGTGTGTGTGTGTGTGTGTGTGTGTGTGTGTGTGTGTGTGTGTGTGTGTGTGTGTGTGTGTGTGGTGCGTGCATGTGTGCGGGCGCACGAGCGTGCGAGTGTCTGTACGTATGTGTGTGTGTGTGTGTGTGTGTGTGTGTGTGTGGTGTGTGTGTGTGTGTGTGTGTGTGTTGAGGGAGGAGAGGGGGTAGGGAGACAGGGGAATGGGGATGAAGGAATCATTCCTAACTTCACACCAAGCACACAGTGATCGCCATGTTTCCCTTTTCCTCTGTCACCAGTGCCAAAGCACAGCTTTCTACGGGTGCTGGCGGCTATTCTGGGCTGCCTACCACGTGACTTGGGTTCTGCTGAGCTGGGTTCTGGAACCCTGGGGTTCGCACTGCTGGCCTGAGCGAGTGAAGTGGTTCATCTACCTGACCAACTGGACCTACGTGCTGCTGACCGTGGAGACGGTGGTGGAGGCGGTCAGTGTCATCTACGTCCATGCGTGCAGGAAGGACATCGTGCAGTGTGAGTGGCTGCCCTCACTGAATTCCTTATCGTCGTCTTCTTCCCCATATCATTCCCCTCTCCCTCTCTCTCACTTCTGTCTGTCTCTGTCTGTCTGTCTGACTGTGTTTTTCCAGGCCGCTGTCTCTCTTAGCTGTCATTGAGAAAAAGTATGGTGTAAGTGGATTTGCGTTCGCCTTTCTCCCTTCCTCCCTCCCTCCCTCCCTCCCTCCCTCTCTCTCTCTCTCTCTCTCTCTTCTCTCTCTCTCTCTTCTCTCTCTCTCTCTTCATTCATTTTGTCATCTTGATATACTTACGGAGTATATTTATCTCTGATTTTGGAAATATTAATGTGTCATATAACTGTTTAGTATACCCCCTTCATAAGGGGCAATGGCCTTAACGAATCAATATCATTCATTCATTCTGTAAGCTTCCCATGTATGTTTGTGAGCATGATCAGTCGTGGGTGCATTTTCATGTGACATGGTGCGATGTATAATTGGAAGTATACATCAATCACGCGGCTTCGATCAACACATGGTAATAATGTTACACTTAGTACGTAATGTCTTGATACGATTGTCATTTCTGTTCTCAAGGTTTGTGTCTGTAAGCTAAATAGCGAAATCGCAATCTGACTGAGAGACAAAGCCGTTAGCATATTTGAGTTTGTAAGTGCTGTGCACGTGTGTGTGTGTGTGTGTGTGTGTGTGTGTGTGTGTGCGTGCGTGCGTGCGTGCGTGCGTGCGTGCGTGCGTGTGTGTGTGTGTGTGTGTGTGTGTGTGTGTGTGTGTGGTAGTGTGTGGTGTGTGTGTGTGTGTGTATACGTGTGTGTGCGTCCGTGCGTGCGTGCGTGCGTGGTGTGTGTGTGTGTGCGTGTGTGTGTGTGTGTGTGTGTGTGTGTGTGTGTGTGTGTGTGTGTGTGTGTGTGTGTGTGTGCTTGCAAGCGCGCTTATTTGAACGTGCTTCATATTTATTCACTGACACTATTTCTGAAAAGCAAGTCCCATGGACTAAAGCCACTAATCACCTGAACTGACCCTGATGTCCACAGGTCAACAGACGGCCGCCATGCCCTGGTACCTCAAGGTACAGTGGACACTGTACAACGTGTCACCACGGGGTCCCTCATGGTCACTGCCTGGTACTGGACCATGCTCTACAAAGGTCAGTCTGATCGCCGCCAGCTCCATTCTCCTTGACGGTGCTGTGTTGGTGTTCCCACTGCCCTTTGAAACCTTTATGTCATTCTGGTGGTGTCTTTTAGTCGTCCTCTGCCATATACCCCACTCCCTCCCTCTGATTTCCTTGTCCTGGGATAGAAGCTCAAAAGGTTGCAATGACAGACTCCTCAGCTGTCATGAGTCTCAAGAATTCTCAGTCCTGTCACGTGCAGTAAAGCAGAAGTGTTAAGTCAATCCAGCCCTCTCTGTTGCCCATCCTAGACTTTTAAAGTCTACCAATGCGACCTTAACTGTACCCTGTAGAATGGTCTTTGACAGGAAGTCATGGTGAGATACATGTCCACTCTCCATTGCACCCTGTAGAATGGACATGGAGAGACACATGTCCACCCCCCACTGTACCCTGTAGAATGGTCTCTGACAGGGAGTCATGGAAAGATACATGTGCACCCTCCACTGCTCCCTGTAGAATGGTGTTGTACAGGGAGTCATGGAAAGATACATGTGCACCCTCCACTGCTCCCTGTAGAATGGTGTTGTACAGGGAGTCATGGTGAGATACATGTGCACCCTTCACTGCTCCCTGTAGAATGGTGTTGTACAGGGAGTCATGGAAAGATACATGTGCACCCTCCACTGCTCCCTGTAGAATGGTGTTGTACAGGGAGTCATGGTGAGATACATGTGCACCCTTCACTGCTCCCTGTAGAATGGTGTTGTACAGGGAGTCATGGAAAGATACATGTGCACCCTTCACTGTTCCCTGTAGAATGGTGTTGACAGGGAGTCATGGTGAGATACATGTGCACCCTTCACTGTTCCCTGTAGAATGGTGTTGGACAGGGAGTCATGGTAGATACATGTGCACCCTTCACTGCTTCCCTGTAGAATGGTGTTGTACAGGGAATCATGGTGAGATACATGTGCACCCTTCACTGCTCCCTGTAGAATGGTGTTGTACAGGGAGTCATGGTGAGATACATGCTCACCCCCACTGCACCCCGTAGAATGACTGCCAATGAGCACATGCTTACAATTACTCCATGGGTGTATCCAGACATGCCCCAAATCACTCACCAGAGAGAGGAACAGGGCGGGGTTAGTTTTGGCTCAGGGCTAATATCCTCGCCTTTCCCTCGCTCGCCCTCACTCCCCCAACACCCCACCCGTCTCCCCCCCCCCCCCTTCGCTCGCTCCAATTCAGGTGCAGTTTGCTTTGATTCATTCGTTTTGTTGTCGGGGACATTTGGGGAGCATTCTAAAGGGAAGGGTAATTTGGGACAAAGAGGAAAGTTGGTCTGGACTGACTGTTGTGAGGGTGTTTGGACTCCTGTCCTCTCTCACCCACCGGAGATAGATTTCGGGCATGGAGCGATCACAACAACGTTGCACTGGACCCCTCAGGAAAGTCTGTTGTGAAGACTATTGTTATCAACACAACACAACGCAACGCAACGGCAACGCAACGCAACGCAACACCACACCACACCACACCACACAGGAAAATATACCAATTTGTCTTCAGAAAGCCACATAATCTCAATTAGTCCAAAGGAAGACACACATAATCTTCAAAGGAAGACGCAATAATCTCCAAAGGATGACGCAATAATCTTCAAAGGATGACGCAATAATCTCCAAAGGATGACGCAATAATCTCCAAAGGATGACGCAATAATCTCCAAAGGAAGCACATAATCTCCAAAGGAAGACAATCAAGTTCAGGAACTCGAACCTGAAACATTTGTGTGTGTGTGTGTGTGTGTGTGTGTGTGTGTGTGTGTGTGTGTGTGTGTGTGTGTGTGTGCTACCCGCTGGGCCAACTCTTCAAAGGTTTAGGACCACGTACGATGCTTTCTGTCTGAATGAAGCTAGATACCACTTTGTTACGGTGTGTAGGAAGGGAAAGAGGAGAGGACAGGGATAGAGAGGGTGCACCTCTGACATTGACAAATAGGAAGAACCGGAAAACGCCCATTAAGGCTGTGGACAAGAGGCTGGGAGGGGAGGAGGGGTGGGGTGGGGGGGGGGGGGGGGGCGGAAGGGGAAAGGGGGCAGATTCTGACGTTTATAGAGGTGTGGCTGGGTGAAAATGTATCCTTCACAATGAACTAATTGGGGAAGGGAGGGGGGGGGGGGGGTACATACAAGTGCTGGCTGTAAATGATGGGCAGTTGATTCGTTCGGTTTCGTTTTGTTTCGGTTTTTGTTTGTTTTTTTTTTGGTCAGATTAATTAGTCGCCTAGTTGCTGAGTTCTTTCACTTTTTGTCGTTTTTTGTTTCTTTTTATTCTTACACATTGCAAAAATGGAGTGAAAGAGAGAAGGAAGTGAATAAATGATACAAAAAATCGGAGCAAAACAAATCAAATTTACCATACATTTTGAAAAAATAGAAGGCAGGACTGAACAGAGAGAGAAATAGAGAGAATGGAGAGGCCAGAGAGAGAGAGGAGAGAGAGAGAGAGAGAAGAGAGAGAGAGAGAGAGAGAGAGAGAAACAGAGAACAGAGATAGAGACAGAGACAGAGACACAAGAGAGACAGAGAGAGACAGAGAGAGAAGAGAGAGAGATACAGAGAGAGAGAGAGAGAGAGAGAGAGAGAGAGAGAGAGAGAGAGAGAGAGAGAGAGAGAGTTAAAAACTAAAATTTCTTAAAAGAGGACGAATAATAATAAGAACAAATCTGTCAGTTCCTCAAAACGATAAAAACAAAGCAAAGCAAAACAAAACAAAAGAAAGCAAAATCTTACTCGAGGTACTGAGGAGCACGTGAGCTTAATATGAAACCACTATGGGCGGCACTGTTGACGGAGTAAGCAAAAAAAAAAAAACAAAAAACAAAAAAAAACCATCCCCTTTGTGCCGTATTTGGCTAGTACATGCAGATAATGCATTCAAGTTTCAAACTGTAATTCACTTTACGGAATTCGACTTTTTTTTATTATGCATAAAATTGTGTGAAATGTGTTCCGTTCACTTTTCAGTTCGTTAGTCATGTTGTAGAAAATTGCATCCTTCTTTTTTTCTATTCCTTTGAAAATACGCATAATGCGAAGAGCTCACATTCATGCTTCAGAGACATTGACACAGGAGTAGTTTTTAACTTTCACTGTTTGCCAACTGAAGTTTCAAGTTCGTTTGTTCGCACACACACACACAGGTGACAAAGAGATTGGGGCGGTGAGGATTTCCTTTCACGCCATCAACTCTGTCTACGTCCTGCTCAACCTCTTTCTGACGGCCACACCCACCCGACTCCTGCACTGCCTGCACCCGGTGCTCTTCGGGGTGGCCTACACTCTCTTCACCGCCCTCTACCACCTGTCCGGGGGCACCAACCTGAAAGGGGAGCCCTTCATCTACCGCGTCACCGACTGGTCCCGCCCCGCCAAGACTCTGGTGACGTCATCGCTCAGCAACTTCCTGGCCGTTCCCATCATGCACCTGGCCATCTTCCTGTTCCGCTGGGCGGCGGAGAGGGCGTGGAGGTGTTGGAGGGGCACGCGGGAAAGAGGGGGAGGGGGCGTGGGCGGGGAGGAGCGGGGGAGTGGCGTGCATAGACTTGGGGGAGAGGGCAGGGGAGAGCAGCAGCGTGCAGGGGGAGCCACTGGTGGACGGGGAGTGAGGAGAACGGTCGTTGAGTGGACAGGCGGAGTACTGTTGTCAGCATTGCGCAGCTACAACGCAGTTAACCCCCCAAACTGTGGCCGTTAATGGGCAGTGAAGATGTGAAAGGCGGTGTACTGTTGAAGGCATGGTGCAGCTATAGTGCATTAAACCCCCATAAACTGTGCCCCTAAATGGGCAGTGAAGATTGGACACGTTGCTGTACAGTATTAAAACGTTGTATAGTTACAGTGAGATAAACACCCGAACAAAGCCCCCATGACAGGAGATGAAGACAACGATCATTCACCTCAAATGCGGCTGTACACTTCTGATCACTGTGTATGTAAAGAAAAAAGAAATAACAAAAGGCACCCATTAATATTCCCTGCGGAATGGACAGGATTATGAAGGTGGAAATCCGACCCAACGAATGGTCCGAACTCGCTACCGTTAGCTCCGCAGGCAAACGCACTAACCACGTGACTACGGGTCCGTCTCACTGTATAATTACAATGAAGTCAAACGCCCAGATCATGCCACATAATGAGGAATGAAGCTTTATGGTGTGAATGGAGACAATGCTATCTGGTTTAAAGTTACAGACAAGTAAAACACTAAACCGATGTCTCATCATGGAAACGAAGACAATGGTGACAACTAAAAAAGGCTATGGTGTAGTTTTAAGTATTGTGCAATTATAGTGAGGTGAAGTACATACAAGGTTAGGGGGAAGTGAACACGAGAAATGTTAAATTGAGGCAAAACCGCAATGTCACAGTGAGGTAAAACACCAGACAATGTTACAGTGAATTAAAACACCAGACAGTTTCACGGTGAGGTACATCAGACAATGTTACAGTGAAGCAAAACACCAGACAATGTTACAGTGAAGAAAAACTCCAGACAGTTTTACGGTGAGGTAAAACACCAGACAATGTTATAGTGAAGTAAAACACCAGACAATGTTACAGTGAGGTAAAACGCCAGACAATGTTACAGTGATGTAAAACACCAGACAATGTTACAGTGAAGTAAAACACCAGACAGTTTCAGAGTGAGGTAAAACACCAGACAATGTTACAGTGAGGTAAAACACCAGACAGTTTCACAGTGAGGAAAAACACCAGACAATGTTACAGTGAGGTAAAACACCAGACAATGTTACAGTGAAGTAAACACCAGACAGTTTCACAGTGAGGTAAAACACCAGACAATGTTACAGTGAAGTAAAACACCAGACAATGTTACAGTGAAGTAAACACGAGACAGTTTCACAGTGAGGTAAAACACCAGACAATGTTACAGTGAGGAAAAACACCAGACAATGTTGCAGTGAAGTAAACACGAGACAGTTTCACAGTGAGGTAAAACACCAGACAATGTTACAGTGAGGTAAAACACCAGACAATATTATACCAAGGTAAACACCAGACAGTTTCACAGTGAGATAAAACACCAGACAATGTTATACCAAGGTAAACACCAGACAGTTTCATAGCGAGATAAAACACCAGACAGCATCAGCGAGCAAACTGGAACACAGCCGCTTTTCCCTCTTGACGATTCTGAGATCTATAACGTGAGGAGAAAACGGATTAAACGTCAGCACAGAACGAAGTAACGTTAACTAACAACTGTCCAGATATATCAGCACAAACTCATTAATGTCGGTAAACGGTAAAGGACTGTCCATAGCTAAAGAACGGCGTCATTCATCGACATCAGTGCATAGATTCAGCATTAATTACACGGAAACAATGGTAACTTCCACAGTTTTGAGCATCAATGTTATCAAGGTGATGTGAACGCTGAAATATTGCTTGATCTAAGTTCAAGGGAAGTCTGTGTCTATGTAAAGTGTTGCAAATATCTAAAAATTATGAGGAAAGCCCACACCGGCTGTTAATTGGTATCTGCCTTTTAATTGTGAAGGAAACACGAAATTGTTGCATTGTCCGTTTTTAACCCGCCAACAAAATTCATCAATACTGTAGACATTCATTGTCTGTATTACTAATGAATCTTTCAAACAGACAAACACACACACGCGCGCGTGCGCGCACCCCCCCCCCCCCCCCCACACACACACACGCACGCGCGCGCGCGCACGCGCTCGCACACGTACACACAGACACAGACAGACAGACACAGACAGACAGACACACACACACTGTCTCTCACTCTCTCTCTCTCTCTCTCTCTCTCTCTCTCTCTCTCTCTCTCTCTCTCTCTCTCTGTCACAGTGTCAGATTTGTGAATATATCATCGAAAAAAAGAAGGGGAAAGAAAGTTCATGCTGATAATCATTATGTAAAAGAAAGCAGGGATGGAAAAGAAGAACAGATATTGTTGACATCAGTAGGAGAGAAGAGTTGCCCATGTAATGTTCAGAACACGCTGTTACATGTAATGATTTCACAATTCAGCAAGCATAGAATATCTGCTATGGCATATCATCTTCTCCATAAACCTGCACACAAGACTGTGACAACACATTATCTAACCATGGGTGCACATACTTCGAGTCTTTTTGTTGTTCTCCCCACGAAAGACAAGGCAGCAATGCGCCCTTGTGAATGAATACAGGAACGTTTTTAGAAACGCCAGAACTCCATATGCCGTTCTGCGAGTACCTGGATATATAAATTACTGTACCAAGAACTCGACTTGTTGCCATGAAGGGGGGAAAGGGGGGTGAGGTGAGGGGGCGGTGGGTGGGTGGGTGGGGAACAAAATTTATATGAAAGGATTTGGCGCGGCAGCAGGGAGCGGAAATGAATAATGACTGCAGGACTATGGACTGGGTCTCATTTAGACTCTGTGTGTGTCTGACTTCCTGTCTGTCTGTTTGTCTGTGTACATATTTAAATGTTCGTCTGTCTGTCTGTCTTTGTCTGTCAGTCGGTTGCTCTGTTTGTCTGTCCGGGCGCGCGCGCGCGCGCGCGCGCGTGTGTGTGTGTGTGTGTGTGTGTGTGTGTGTGTTGTCGTTGTTGTTGTTGCTTTTTGTGTTTATTTTCAGCCTTGTACCATATCCATCTATCCCCTCCTGTCATATCTGTATGTCCACATAAATTTGGCTCTCTGTCTGTCTGTCTGCCTGTCTGTCTGTCTATCTATCTGTCTGCCTGTCTGTCTGTGTCTGTCTGTCTCTGAAATTAATTATTCATTTTAAATTTTTTTTTTTTTTTTGCGCTATAAACGGTGCCCACATTTCGCCCCAAACACCCACTCCCACAGCTAAAATGTCACACTATCAGTCTGTCCATCATTCGCTTGTAACTCTGCCTTTCTGCGTTTGTTTTTATTTTCTTTCTGACATTTTTTTTTCTGTTTTGTTCTCTCTCTCTCTCTCTCTATTTTTTTTGTTGTTGCATTTTTTCGGCTTTGCTTTCTTCTCTTCCTCTTGCTCTTCTCGTTCTCGTTTTCTTTTTCTGTGTGTGTGTGTGTGTGTGTGTGTGTGTGTGTGTGGTGCGCGCGCGCGCGCGCGCGCGCGCTGTGTGTGTGTGTGTGTGTGTGTGTGTGCTGCAATTGCTGTTTGCAAATCCCTCCCTCTTCTAATCAATACCCCTCCCCCACCTCCCTGCCTTCCCATCTTTCTACTATTACCCCCCCTCTCTACTCATTACCCCAGCCCCATTCCTTCCCACCAACATTCATGAATTGTTTCCCCTTATAGCTATGTTTACCCCCATTCGCTCGTTAGTTGTTAGTTGTGTTGATTCCAGCTCGTACATTATGCACTGTGTAAATGTTTGCTATGTTCCTCCCATTGGTGCTTACTCTAACTCTAACTGTTGTTTCTCTAAGGTACGTCCCTTTGCCCCACGGCTTGGTGCCTAAACAAAGGCCTTGTATGTCTCGTCTTGTCTGGTTAAATACACTTTCGTTCGGTCGAATGTTCTCTCTCTCTCTCTCTCTCTCTCTCTCTCTCTCTCTCTCTCTCTCTCTCTCTCTCTCTCTCTCTCATTGACGTCCTAAATAATAGTTGTGCTCTTTGAGCTATCAATGGTGAACACACCTCCTCCCATACCGCTAAAATTTCACACTAACCCCCCCCCCCTTTCTGTCTCTCTGTCATTAATTTACAGTTAATTGTTATGCTCTTTGAGCTAGCTATCAATGGTGACCACACCTCTTCCCATACCGCTAAAATTTCACACCAAATCTCCCCCTCCCTCCCTCCCTCCTCTCTCTCTCTCTCTCTCTCTCTCTCTCTCTCTCTCTCTCTCTCTTACAGTCATAGTTATTCTCTTTAAGCTATCAATGGTGGCCACACTTCCTCCCATACCGCCAACATTTCACACTAAATTCTCTCTCTCTCTCTGTCCCCCCTCTCTCTCTCTCTCTCTCTCTCTCTCTCTCTCTCTCTCTCTCTCTCTCTCTTACAGTCAATTGTTATTCTCTTTGAGCTATGAATGGTGACCACCCCTTTCTCCCATATTGCCAAAATGTCTCTCTGAATTTCTCCCATGTCCGTGCGTCTGTCATTCTCGTGTGTTCTGCCTTTTTTGCATTCATTTCTTTTGGTTTTCTGTCGTGTTTCAAGCCTTGCTTTCAGGGCACTGTCTCCTCTAACTGCCCATTGTGATCTGCCTGTCAGAGTGGTGCTCAGTGACAGCTTTATTACTGCCCAATGTGTGAATTTCTGCCTGTCAGGGTGGTGCTCAGTGACAGCTTTAACTGCCCATTGTGATCTGCCTGTCAGAGTGGTGCTCAGTAAACAGCTTTAACTGCCCATTGTGATCTGCCTGTCAGAGTGGGCTCAGTAAACAGCTTTAACTGCCCATTGTGATCTGCTGTCAGAGTGGTGCTCAGTAAACAGCTTTAACTGCCATTGTGATCTGCCTGTCAGAGTGGTGCTCAGTAAACAGCTTTAACTGCCCATTGTGATCTGCCTGTCAGAGTGGTGCTCAGTAACAGCTTTAACTGCCCATTGTGATCTGCCTGTCAGAGTGGTGCTCAGTGAACAGCTTTAACTGCCCATTGTGATCTGCCTGTCAGAGTGGTGTCAGTAACAGCTTTAATGCATTGGATCTGCCTGTCAGAGTGGTGCTCAGTGAATAGCTTGTGGTTGGATCGCGGACACTGGAATTGTCACTTCATGAATGTTGGATTGCGTCCTGTTAAAACCACTGCCGCTCCCTTTCTTACCCTTTTCCGTTTCTTTGCTGTACGCAGCTTTTGCAGAGACACTGCCTGTCATCACTATAACTGTCTCTTGTTGTTGTTGTTGTTGTTGTTGTGGTGGTGGTGGTGGTGGTGGTGGTTGTTGTTGTTGTTGTGGTTGTTGTTGTTGTAATACGGTGTCGATCAGTTCAGAAGAGATTTTGTCGCCTTCAGCACCTCTGTTGACTTGCTTGTCTTTCCATTGTTGTGTGCCGGCTTTCTTCGGGTCACCCTTGACAGAGGTGTTCTGGATAATGTTTACCCCCCACCCACCCCCACCCCCGCAAAAAAAAAAGAAAAAAAAAAAACAAAAAGAAAAAAAAACATGCATCTTTACACACCATTCTGACCTGAAAATGGCATCCTTTCTAAATTCACACACACACACAACACACCACGCCGCCCGCGCGCACGCACGCGCGCACGCAACGCACGCACGCACGCACGCACGCACACAGCGACAGAAATGTGTGTGTGTGTGTGTGTGTGCGCGCGGCGTGCGTGCGTGCGTGCGTGCGTGTGTGGTGTGTGTGTGTGTGTGTGTGTGTGTGTGTGTGTGTGTGTGTGTGTGGTGTGTGTGCACAGTAGTGGGGAAAAAAACTGCAGGCTTACGATTCCTTCATCATTATATCAATGACTCGGCAAAGATTTGAAGGATATATCCATATATGTCCCTTTGTAGGAGCATCTTCACCAGAGCTTTGTGAACCCCCCTCCCTCCCCCCCCTTCCCATCCCCCTCATCCGCCTCCTCTTTCTCCCTCCCACCACACACATTTTTCTCTTACTTTTCTCTCAATATTATGTGCTCCAGAATGCGCCTATGCCGTAGGTGGCGCTTACATATGTCAATGTATGGTTTCCCATCTCCACTTTGATTCAGATCTGATAGGCTTTCGCCACAAAATGATGTGTAGGCCTATTGTCAAGCGCAAAGAAGGTTGGAGTGATGAGATATACTTCGTAATAGTTTATAAGTTATGATTCTACATATGTATATGTTAAGTTCGTCCGTGCGTGTGCATGTGTGTGTTGTGTGTGTGTGTGTGTGTGTGTGTGTGTGTGTGTGTGTGTGTGTGTGTGTGTGTGTGTGTGTGCGTGCGTTAATAAATACATATATATATATATATATATATATATATATATATAATGTTAAAATAAGTGTTAAAAAGGAATATTAAAATACTCTACAAATTTGTTTCAAGCTGGGTGGCTATCTTCAGGATAGGCTATTTTAGGCTGTGCAACTACATTGATCTACATATATATATATATATTTTATATATATATATATATATATATATATATATATATATACTCAACAAACGTACTACGGTATTGCACACCAGCCTTTTTCTGGGATAGCATTCTTCTTAAAACCGAAAAGGCAGAGGAGTCAAGTTACCACTTTCCGCGGTCACTGAGGAGAAACAATCAGGTTTCGAAATACCGGTATCTGACCAGGTGTTATATGTTAGTGAGTTTCCTCCCCACTGGAGATTGTCTCCCCCTTGGAGGCTAAAAGCTTGCTGAAGGCTCATTTTGAGAAGCATTTATTATTCCCCATTCACCCACTCAAGCACGTACTGTCAGTTAGGCAGAATTATCTACCACTGCAGATATGAATGCTTATCTCCCCCTATTTCTTCAATCTGAGACATCAGAGCAAGCTTTGTTTATAATTGAATATATATATATATATATATATATATATATAAAATTGTGTGT
>CM065734.1:34192564-34195064 GCA_033310375.1 Conus canariensis | reverse complement strand
CAAGTTTCTCATGTTCTGACCTCGTGTATTGTCCCATAAATCACTCTGTCCTCTTCATATAGATGTATTCATTTGTTTTATTTTTGCACTTTTATTTCCTGTAAACCATCAGTTCATCACAATCGAAAAGAATGAATCTTCTGTTTAATGTGTTTTCACTATAATTAGGGTCTAGTGATATTACATGGTAATATTTCATATCAACAATCTGTATGACATAATTGGTCAGTAAGTTAGCTTCTTGGTCGTTTTCTTAATTATTTTTCAGCGTACCGACATAAGGTAGCGTATGATTGGACCAGACCTGATGTCAAACCCAGGCACTCAAAACGGACGCTGAGCTACTCAGACATTGTATCGATTGTGTCGACAAACTATTATGAGCTCACAAGGACTTTTTCCCCCCTTATGCCCGTCCAATGCCACGGGAAGTAACTCATGTGATGAAAAGACAGGAAGGCTGTGTTGACAAAGGGACGTCACTGCTGCTGTTTGCACTTGATGGCACTTAAATCGAGATCACAGGAGTACGCAGTTGTTTTTGCAATAACGTTATCAGTCGCTGAATACTTACGGAAAAAAGACTGGTTATTTCTGTATTTAGTGAAAAAAAGACTGGTTATTTCTGTATTTAGTATGTTAGTTCGAAACTGCGTGCAACAAAGAAAACGGAGAGGGAAAATCACGCATATGCGCGCGTTCTCTCTCTCTCTCTCCCTCTTTTCTGTTTTCTGTCTCTTCATCTCTCTCTCTCTCTCTCTCTCTCTCTCTCTCTCTCTCTCTCTAGCTCTCTCTTTCTCTGTCTGTCTGTCTATCTGTCTCTCTGTTTGTCTGTCTTTGTCTCTCCTTCTCTCTCTCTCTCTGTCTCTCTCTCTCTCTCTCGCGCGCGCGCGCGCGCGCGCTGTTTCTCTCTCCGTTTCTTATGTTCGCACACACACACACACACACACACACACACACACACACACACACACACACACACACACACACACACACACACACACACACACACATTTTCACTCATTCGATCACTCACTGCAGTTATGTACCATCCGTTGAGTCATAAACCCGTCAACATGTCGGCTTCTGTCTCCGCTACCCAGACACAAGTTACGTTCTACCTTTTTTCTTCTTCTTTGCGATCTTCTGTTTCACGTTCATGACCTTCTCATACTTCTTTCCCCGCCCTTCTCCTCCTTCTTCTTCTTCTCTCTCTGTCTCTTCCCCTCTGTCTGTCTGTCTGTCTGTCTTCTCTCTCTCTCTCTCTCCTCTCTCTCTCTCTCTCCAGCTTTTTGTTTCTGTATTTTGAAATTGTAATTCGCACATGACTCTCTGGATTATTGTTTACACGGCCATTTACCTCCATATGAACTTTTAACAATTGTATGCGCGTTTAACGCTTTGGGGAGAAAATTACAGTCTGTACGTTATTCTCACGTTTCTATAGCCAGCCAAGCTTAGCCACGCAATGACGAGAATATGTAGAGAAGTGCCTTGTCTTTCCTATGCGAGACGATGAAGGGAGACTACTGGCAAGCGTGCACACATTTTAACTCGGGGAAAATGGAAATAATGTTGTTGGTTTTTTTTCCGCCAGTCATTGCAAGGTTTCGAATCGTTAAATGTGGGGACATATGTGTAGTTAGGCGATCAACTAGCGTGTGCACCCGGCAGATATCTATAAGCCACCAAGCGCCTGTGCCATGCCAGTCACTCACACAGGAACACGTGGTAGAGTCGCTCAGGACAACGCCCATTTCCACTTTCCCGATCACTAACTCTTGGCACGAATCCATGAGACAAACAAGGTTTTCAAAGACAAATAGTAGATAGAATGTTTTCCTTCATAATGGATGCATCTCTGAAAGTGTTGCTCAATATTCTTAATCAACACTGCAGGTGTCTGTGTCTCTCGGGCCTGGTTGACGCCGGGTTGTATTGTGAAAGTAAGCGCACGGGTAGACCGTTTTCCTTCGGAGTCGCAGGGAAGATCTGCATGGAGAAGTTGAGAGGGAAAGTGTATTTAGGGCTTTCTGTCTAGTTCTTCGTATGTGTGTAGAACTTTTATAATACAAGACAAAACGATAATTATCCGTAGGGGATGGAAAGATGCTTTATGAGTGTGAAGACTATATCCCGCGAATACATGTCCGCTCAAATACATAAAATTATTGATCGACGAATGAGATACTGAACGATGTGATCACGAAGAAACAAAATTTGCACGCATTCACAAAAATAGCAGTGTTAGATTATGATCATTAATGAATTTAATCTTATTGTATTATATTTTGTGATCATGATGTTCAGGAAACACGGATTTTACCACTTTAATGAGCTTCAAAAAAACTTTGTACGATAAAGTAATTGTTGTTGGCAGAGGCTAGAAGATACACAAGTTCACTAACTCCCGTGTTTCAGTGGTATGCGTCACGGATTCTTTGCGGGGGGAGGGGGGGGAGGGTCGTGGGTTCGATTCCCATCTAAGCCATTCATACTG
>CM065734.1:34180064-34182564 GCA_033310375.1 Conus canariensis | reverse complement strand
TCACTACTAAATCGTTCAGCATTATATATATACATATATATATTTTTTTGTGTGTGTGTGTGTGTGTGTGTGTGTGTGTGTGTGTGTGTGTGTGTGTGTGTGTGTGTGTGTGTGTGTGTGTGTGTGTGTTCACGGCCATTTATCACTTCTAGGAGAAATTTTAAACTCATATAGAAAACAGAAGCATATCATAAGAAAAGTTTAAAAGGACCGTGCTGAAATTGTCAGCAGAGGTGAGCATATTACCTCTTTTCATCCAGTTTTAAAACAGACACTGAACTGCACAATATGCAACACAATTAGGCAATACCCTTTCAGCTGAACATCACTGCCGTCTATTTGTGTCTTCTCTCCTTGTACCCTGTAACCGAACACACTAGTTTTCTTTGTGCCCCTCCACTCCCAACCCCCCCCCCCAACACACACACACACACACACACACTCAAATACCACACTACCATCACCCACCTCTCTCTCTCTCTCTCTCTCTCTCTCTCTCTCTCTCTCTCTGACATGTGTTGATTGATTCATGCTGTTGTCTTTCTTCATGTATTGGTGCCAGGTTATGTTATTGGCGATACTTGGTTGTGATGACACGTTTGTTGTTGATGTTATCTTCTCCGGCATTTGGAGGAAAACAGTATATAGATAAAATCAAAAAGCAAAAGAAAAAAATAGATGAATGGAATGGAGCAAGATATGAAAAAGCGGGAAAAAAGCTTAGAAATAAAGTAAGTAAGAACACACACACACACGCAACACACACACACACACACACACACACACACACACACACACACACACACACACACACACACACACACACACACACACACACCACGCACACACACACGCACGCGCGCGCACACACACGCACAAAGAGAGAGAAGAGAGAGAAGAGAGAGAGAGAGAGAAGTGAGAGAGAGAGACAGAGACTGAGACTGAGACAGAGACTGAGACAGAGACATAAACAGAGATAGAGACACAATGTAGACTATGTCATAGCTCCGAAGCAGCGAGGCAAACTACGCCTGCATGTGGGGACACTACTGTGCACTCGTTTCAGGTTGACTCAAAGATGACAAATTGATAGAAACGGCCAAATACCGTGCTAATTCCTAGCCTGTGTCTTTAAGGACGGATCGACTGTCGATGCCACACATCATGGCAGGAGTAGGGTTTACTGCAGCGTGTGGACTGACGAGCAGTGGCAGCCACTTCTTATCAGTGCCAAGAGATCAGCTCGGCTGCAACTGGAAAGCTGAAGTGCTGATCATCCAGAATGTCTGGTGTCGACATCACGCGTCTTGTGAGACAAACAATAGACAGCGTAGGTAACCGCCATCGGTGGCCCTAGATTCAAGGTTCCAGACCTTGGAACCGACAGAACATGACCTACTGATGAGACCTCCTGCACATCTCTCTCTCTCTCTCTCTCTCTCTCTCTCTCTCTCTCTCTCTCTCTCTCTCTCTCTCTCTCTCTCTCCAAAATCTTACACCAGATGCTTCAACAACTCGCTAGTCGCTTTCGTCTAACACGTAGTTTCACTGGCAGGCATTCTTTGGCGTTTTAGGAGGAGGGGACTGTGATGTAAAGCGAGCGCACATCCAATAAAGGAATAGTTGATAGTGCTGGTGGGTTTGGAGAGTCCCTGCTATTGATTCTCAAACGGCCGATCTTCAGACATGACTGCTTTCCGCCATATCTTCTTTCCATCAAATTTCAAATGACATTGAATTGGGACACGTCTCTAAACATGACATAAGCACACAGAATGGCGTAGCTTGACAACGATTTATCTGACGAAGAGAAGCTACCCTTTGAAGGGATGTAAATATGGGTTTTAAATACAGAATTCCTAAACTCAAGCACAACCACAAAATCTCGTAATGGCTGCCGGCTGCCACACACAGCGAAATTTCATCATTAGGTAAAAGATGGATAGACTAGTCTTTATTCATATCGTCATCAGTGAACGGTTAGAGTCGATGAGCGAGTTTTCACTTCTTGTCAACAAGGGTGTGACAATCATAATTATTGTCATGGACACAATGCTGGCCATTCGCTTATGGCCCAGGTCTCTGCCAATGGGTTCCCTGTCTATTCCGCAATGCCTTCAGTCCATCCTTTTAATCTTTTCCCCTATCTCCCTCCTTCAACAGTTTCTAGGAGGATTGTGTCAGCAAAGCCATTTTTTGTTGTTACGTGGCCTTATTGTTTCAGCAAAGTCATTTTTTGTTGTTACGTGGCCTTATTGTCTCAGCAAAGTCATGTTTTGTTGTTACGTGGCCTTATTGTTTCAGCAAAGTCATTTTTTTGTTGTTACGAGGCCTTATTGGGTCAGCAAAGTCATTTTTGTTTTTGTTACGAGGCCTTATTGGCTCAGCAAAGTCATTTTTTGTTGTTGTTAAGAGGCCTTATTGGTTCAGCAAAGTCATTTTGTTGTTGTTACGTGGCCTTATTGGCCCAGCAAGGTAATGTTTTGTTGTTACGTGGCCT
>CM065734.1:34170064-34172564 GCA_033310375.1 Conus canariensis | reverse complement strand
AAGTAAATATGAAGGAGGATGTAACTTGAGTGTTGTTTGCAGATGGTCGCGGGTCTCCTGGAAGATCTTGTCTGCTCACATGAATGAGAATATAACGAGAGTGTTGTTTGCAGATGTCGCGGGTCTTCTGGAAGATCATTGTCTGCTCACCTGAATGAGAATATAACGAGAGTGTGTTTGCAGATGGTCACGGGTCTCCTGGAAGATCATTGTCTGCTCACATGAATGAGAATATAACGAGAGTGTTGTTTGCAGATGGTCGCGGGTCTTCTGGAAGATCATTGTCTGCTCACATGAATGAGAATATAACGAGAGTGTTGTTTGCAGATGGTCGCGGGTCTCCTGGAAGATCATTGTCTGCTCACATGAAGAGAATATAACGAGAGTGTTGTTTGCAGATGGTCACGGGTCTCCTGGAAGATCATTGTCTGCTCACCATGAATGAAATATAAACGAGAGTGTTGTTTGCAGATGGTCACGGGTCTTTTCCAATACCTGTCTTCAGGGCAAAGAGGCGGACAGCCTTCTTGATCGCGTGGCGGCCACTTCGTCCCATATGCTCCTGACTCGTTGACGAATACCGGAATGGAACCATACCAGCCGCCGTGGCGAAGTGGTTAGCGTCGCGGACTCCCGGCTGGGAGGGCGTAGGTTCGAATCCCATCAGAGTCATGTGGGTTTTTCTGCCCGACCGGCTCCTACCCAGAGTTGAGTTTGCTGCGGACTCAGTTGGGAAGACTGGGTCCACACAGTCGAGTTTTATCCACTTAACGGATGCGTTTCTGAGAGTGTTGCTCAAATTTCCTGACCAACACTGCAGGTGTCTGTATCTCTCGGGCCTGGTTGACGCCGGGATATATTATGAAAGGAAGCGTAGAGTACTGCCTGTCATGTAGTGTCAGACCGAAATGGAAATCCGTAACATCATCTTAATCATCATCATTCTCATCGATCAGCATTAAAAAAAATGTCTCAAGTTCTGTGGCCCTTCATGCCCTGCTCTCATGGTGACCTCAATTTCGATGTCCTCTCCACGTCTGTGGCCTTGGTTTGGTTCCGTCGGGGTCACCAGTATCGGCGAGTCCATGGGGGCTGTCGTTGGACGGATGTGGTGGCACCCTCCGGAGGGAGAGCTCACTCACGCCGGCTCCGCGACTAAGCAATTATTGTCGTCAGTAGGGGGCTTAGTAGGTGGTGTCCTGCGTAAGTTAGATCAGAACAGGCGCCACTGAACACCACCGAAGTGACTCGGCAGCAGTGCAGTGTCTCCTCCGGTGGGTTGCCTCTTGATGACTTGACATTGACTGCTGCCTGTGGATTGCCGGTGCCGGGCTGCGGCGGGGCCGACCGGGCTGTGGCTGTGGACGGGGGGTCGGAAATGAGCGGCGTGAGTGCACTGCCTCTGAGGTGGCGCAGAGGTTTGGGACAGCAAAAAAAAAAAAAAAAAAAGGAATGGAACCATAGGGGTGTAGCGGCCCCTAGCAACAAAACCCCAGACCTCCGGGAGCTATTGACCTTGTCGACTGCAGACCGTCATTTCTTGGGGGGGGGGGGGGGGGGGGGGGGGGGAAGAGGACGTGTGCCTTCCTGTCGATTGACTGGTCGCCTCAGCATCCCCGTCGAAGAATGAGAAGCCACCTAACATTGGCTACTCAAGGCGGTTACTTCATCGCGTATAGTGTGGACCAGGGAAAGCTCCACGCGATGTCTGGTCGGGTGTCTATGCAAGTGACAACCGGCCAAAGTTCAGTTTGGGAAGTTCAGTTAATTCTCTTTTAGTATCTTCACACCAAAGTTCAGCGGTTAAGCGATTCCACACCATTCCAGCTTTCTGTGTTTTCACAACAGAATGATCGAAGCAATCAAAGAAATTCACCGCGGCAACCGTCATGAGTAATATAATAATACTATACAGGCCTTCGAGTTCTCACAAACGGAAAGAATGCTCGAGGTCGAGTGGTTGCATTCCCGCAAATGGTGTATACCAATGATTCCTGGTTCAAATCCGTAAGGGATTTTTCATGTGTGTGTGTGTGTGCGTGCGTGGTGCGTGCGTGGTGCTGCGTGCTGTGCGTGCGTGCGTGTGTGTTGTGTGTGGTGTGTGTGTGTGTGGCCCTCGTATGTGTGTGTGGTGTGTGTTGTGTGTGTGTGTGTGTGTGTGTGGTGTGTGTGTGCTGAGTTCAGTCATCCTTTCTACACCTTCTGGACATTCTGTGGTGGTCATTTCCTTTTTTTCGGCGCTCGCTTTGAGTCTGCCTTTCGGGGTTCCTTTGACAGTGTTTGGACATTTTTCTCAACCATTCCTGACGGTCATTCACTTGTTGTGAGGGGAGATAGGACGGAGGGATGTGTGTTTGGAGGAAGGAGATACAGGATGAGGGAGACCCCCTGTGAGTGTGCTCTTTTATTTGTTCAATGTTTTTACTCGGTGCATTTATTTGATTGCTTCTTCTTCTTTATTTAAATTTTTTTTGGGAGGGGGGGGGGGGCATGGGGTAGC
>CM065734.1:34163252-34165752 GCA_033310375.1 Conus canariensis | reverse complement strand
AGCTGTGGGAAAGAAGTAACCAACTGCCAGTAGAGCAGGACATCCGCAAAAGAAGATGGCGGTGGATAGGACACACGCTCCGAAAGCCCCCGACAACACCACCAGAAAAGCCCTGACCTGGAATCCCCAAGGCAAAAGGAAGTGAGGAAGACCAAGAAACACCTGGAGGCGGGATCTGAAATCGGACACCAGGCAGATGGGTTACAGCTGGAGCGAATTAGAAAAGATTGCCCAGGACCGTGGACGTTGGCGAGCAGTTGTTGATGGCCTATGCTCTGGCAAGAGCAATGGACCTAAGTAAATATGAAGGAGGATGTAACTTGAGTGTTGTTTGCAGATGGTCGCGGGTCTCCTGGAAGATCATTGTCTGCTCACATGAATGAGAATATAACGAGAGTGTTGTTTGCAGATGGTCGCGGGTCTTCTGGAAGATCATTGTCTGCTCACATGAATGAGAATATAACGAGAGTGTTGTTTGCAGATGGTCACGGGTCTCCTGGAAGATCATTGTCTGCTCACATGAATGAGAATATAACGAGAGTGTTGTTTGCAGATGGTCGCGGGTCTTCTGGAAGATCATTGTCTGCTCACATGAATGAGAATATAACGAGAGTGTTGTTTGCAGATGGTCGCGGGTCTCCTGGAAGATCATTGTCTGCTCACATGAATGAGAATATAACGAGAGTGTTGTTTGCAGATGGTCACGGGTCTCCTGGAAGATCATTGTCTGCTCACATGAATGAAAATATAACGAGAGTGTTGTTTGCAGATGGTCACGGGTCTTTTCCAATACCTGTCTTCAGGGCAAAGAGGCGGACAGCCTTCTTGATCGCGTGGCGGCCACTTCGTCCCATATGCTCCTGACTCGTTGACGAATACCAGGAATGGAACCATACCAGCCGCCGTGGCGAAGTGGTTAGCGTCGCGGACTCCCGGCTGGGAGGGCGTAGGTTCGAATCCCATCAGAGTCATGTGGGTTTTTCTGCCCCGACCGGCTCCTACCCAGAGTTGAGTTTGCTGCGGACTCAGTTGGGAAGACTGGGTCCACACAGTCGAGTTTTATCCACTTAACGGATGCGTTTCTGAGAGTGTTGCTCAAATTTCCTGACCAACACTGCAGGTGTCTGTATCTCTCGGGCCTGGTTGACGCCGGGATATATTATGAAAGGAAGCGTAGAGTACTGCCCTGTCATGTAGTGTCAGACCGAAATGGAAATCCGTAACATCATCTTAATCATCATCATTCTCATCGATCAGCATTAAAAAAAATGTCTCAAGTTCTGTGGCCCTTCATGCCCTGCTCTCATGGTGACCTCAATTTCGATGTCCTCTCCACGTCTGTGGCCTTGGTTTGGTTCCGTCGGGGTCACCAGTATCGGCGAGTCCATGGGGGCTGTCGTTGGACGGATGTGGTGGCACCCTCCGGAGGGAGAGCTCACTCACGCCGGCTCCGCGACTAAGCAATTATTGTCGTCAGTAGGGGGCTTAGTAGGTGGTGTCCTGCGTAAGTTAGATCAGAACAGGCGCCACTGAACACCACCGAAGTGACTCGGCAGCAGTGCAGTGTCTCCTCCGGTGGGTTGCCTCTTGATGACTTGACATTGACTGCTGCCTGTGGATTGCCGGTGCCGGGGCTGCGGCGGGGCCGACCGGGCTGTGGCTGTGGACGGGGTGTCGGAATGAGCGGCGTGAGTGCACTGCCTCTGAGGTGGCGCAGAGGTTGGGACAGCAAAAAAAAAAAAAAAAAAAGGAATGGAACCATAGGGGTGTAGCGGCCCCTAGCAACAAAACCCCAGACCTCCGGGAGCTATTGACCTTGTCGACTGCAGACCGTCATTTCTTGGGGGGGGGGGGGGGGGGGGAGGGGAGAGGACGTGTGCCTTCCTGTCGATTGACTGGTCGCCTCAAGCATCCCCGTCGAGAATGAGAAGCCACCTAACATTGGCTACTCAAGACGGTTACTTCATCGCGTATAGTGTGGACCAGGGAAAGCTCCACGCGAATGTCTGTGTCGTGGTCTATGCAAGTGACAACCGGCCAAAAGTTCAGTTTTGGGAAGTTCAGTTAATTCTCTTTTAGTATCTTCACACCAAAGTTCAGCGGTAAGCGATTCCACACCATTCCAGACTCTTCTGTGTTTTCACAACAGAATGATCGAAGCAATCAAAGAAATTCCACCGCTGGCAACCGTCATGAGTAAATATAATATATACTATACAGGCCTTCGAGTTCTCACAAACGGAAAGAATGCATCGAGGTCGAGTGGTTAGCATTCCCGCAAATGGTGTATACCAATGATTCCTGGTTCAAATCCCGTAAGGGATTTTCATGTGTGTGTGTGTGTGCGTGCGTGCGTGCGTGCGTGCGTGCTTTGCGTGCGTGCGTGCGTGGTGTGTGTGTGTGTGTGGTGTGTGTGTGTGTGTGCGTGCGTATGTTGTTGTGTGTGTGTGTGTGTGTGTGTGTGTGTGTGTGTGTGTGTGTGTGTGTGACTGAGTTCAGT
>CM065734.1:34155752-34158252 GCA_033310375.1 Conus canariensis | reverse complement strand
CAGATGAGTAAAAAAAAAAAAAACCCACTAAATAAGATGGATGTTACAGGTAGCATTATCAGTCATCTCCAGGGCCCCTGAGGAGTGATGACTGCCCGGGGTTGCCTATCTTGCCCAGTGCTCGACACCCAAGATGTGCTAAATCATTTTAACCCGATTTCCTTTCTCCCATTCTCTTTCTGCTCTCCTTTTGGTTGTTTGACTTAGATTCCCGTTCCTTCAGTGCTTTGGCCCTGTGTTTACTCTGGCAGTGCGTTGTTTGATCGACAGCTACAGCCCTTTCCTGAAGTCGTTTGATTGTTTACATGAGACAGGGGATAACGATCTCTCTCTCTCTCTCTCTCTCTCTCTCTCTGTGTGTGTGTGTGTGTGTGTGTGTGTGTGTGTGTGTGTGCGTGTTTGTGTGTGTGCACGTGTGTGTGTGAATGGGAAAAGACCTCCACTTACAGACTGAACAGACCTAGAACTAAACGTCCTCCAGGCAGACAGACTGAGTTCCCTCCCATAATACTATTGTCAGGGAGGAACAGTTACAATCCGTGTATCGCGTGCTGCCTTCATCTTGTCCATCTGTCCTCTGTTCAGTGACATGGCTCACAGACAGACAGAAAGATGCAGACTCATGCACCGCCGTTCTATCATATACAGCCTGCACCCAACACGATATGTCTGACACCGACTGTGCCAAATTCGTCAGAAGAAAAAAATCCGACACAAAGTCAGCCCGAGAATAAATCTCAGCGAGAAAACGGCAGAAGGTTGAAGTTTCAACACTTTCTACGTCCATAGGACACTATAGTTAAAAACTACAAACTTTTTTTTTCTTCTGCATAATGGTACATGGCAAGGTCCAGTGATCAAAGAGCGAAAAACTAGTCAAAACATTACAAGCAGAAATAAGTAACCGAAAACAGACCCAAACATCGCTTTCAAACAACAGTGGAAACTGGAGTATTTCAGCTGAGGCATAAGATATAGGAGTTTATGACACTAATAAATAGAAGTTTATGACACACATGCAGAGTTCATCAAAAGTGAAGAACTCGTGAGAAAATAACCTCCAAACTCTGTGAGAAAAAAAAAACACCTTGAACGTTTCTATTTCTATGTGTATTATACCTTTAACATTGAAGAGTGGATAGCAGGTCACGTGACGACAGCTCTGCCAGCTGTACAGACACCACAAGAAGAAAAAAAGTCGGAAACCAGATGAACGTGCCACATTTCACTCGTCGGTCCTTAACTGCTGTTGAACTTTGTATTTATAAAACTGAGACACCGTGCCTACAAGTTGCAGATGAGTTAAAAAACAAAAACAAAACCAAAGACAGAAATGAAGAAGGTGGATGTTACAGGTAGCATTATCAGCCATCTCCAGGGCCCCTGAGGAGTGACGACTGCCCGTGGGTTGCCTATCTTGCCCAGTGCTCGACACCCAAGATGTGCGAAATCATTTTAACCCGATTTCCTTTCTCCCATTCTCTTCCGGCTGTACTTTTGGTTGTTTGACTGAGATTCCCGTTCCTTCAGTGCTTTGGCCCTGTGTTTACTCTGGCAGTACGTCGTTTGATCGACAGCTACAACGCTTTCCTGAAGTCGTTTGATTGTTTACCTTAAAAAGGGGATAACGATCTCTCTCTCTCTCTCTCTCTCTCTCTCTCTCTCTCTCTCTGTATTTCTATCTGTGTGTGTGTGTGTGTGTGTGTGTGTGTGTGTGTGTGGGTGTGTGTGTGTATACTTGGGTATGCATCTAAGTACGCGCGTGAATATGAATGTGAATATGAGTGGTTGAATGGGAGATACATTTCTTGTTCATGTGTTGTGTGTGTGTGTGTGTGTGTGTGTGTGTGTGTGTGTGTGTGTGTGTGTGTGTGTGTGTGTGAGAGGTGCTTGCTGTGTGCAACCACACATCATGCGCGAGTACATGCATTTACGCTCCTGCAATACTGATCTTAGAACGTGAGGACAATTTAAGTCCAAGACCGCACTGACCTAGAATTAAACTCTCCCAGGCACACATATTGATTTCCTCACTGACAACGTACGTGTTTCACGTGCTGTACTTTGTAGTCCCATTCCCTCTCTTCACAGCCAATCTGTATCCTATCACTGGGCAGAGAGCGGCAGGAGCCATACTGATCCAGAGCAGCTCTACCATCCCAGGCCAGCTGTCGGATCCGGTACGGTATGACTGGCACCGTTTGCACCGCATTCATATAACGGACAGACTTGATCAGATACACAGACCGAAAATAAGATTCAGCGAGAAAACTGAATAACGGGACAAAGAAACAAAGCGGGTTCGTGCACCCGGCATTATCCGTGATCGACCTGAGATCGCTGTGACTAAAGATGTCTTGTGGATTGTCTGGCTTGTCCAATCTTCCCCTGCATGTGCGTGGAAAATCGTTTTACCGTATTTCTTTCTTCTAATGCCCCTTCACCTTTCTTTCACGTTTCCCCTCAACCCGTCTACGTTTTTTTTTTTTTCATGTCCTTA
>CM065734.1:34150752-34153252 GCA_033310375.1 Conus canariensis | reverse complement strand
AATCTGCAGACAGTACTCTGCTATCCTTCATCAGGGGTAAATTCGTTCATCAAGGGGTACGTCTATCCTTCATCAAGGAGTAGATCCATCCTACATCAAGGGATGAATCTATCCTTCATCAAGGGGTAAAATACGTTCATCATAAAGGGTTTGATTAATCCCTCATCAAGGGGTACATCTGTTCTTCATCAGGGGGTAAATCAATCCTTTATCAAGGGGTAAGTGCATTCTTCATCAAGAAGTAAGACTGTTCTTCATCAAGGGGCAAGTCGTTCCTTCATCAAGGAGAAATCTGTTCTTCATCAAGGGGTAAATCTGTTCTTAATCAAGGGGTAAATCGATTCTTAATCAAGGTGTAAGACTGTTCTTCATTAAGGGACAAGTCTTTCCTTCATCAAGGGGTAAATCTGTTTTTCATCAAGGGGTAAATCTGTTCTTCATCGAGGTGTAAAACTGTTCTTCAACAAGGGGTAAGACTGTTCTTCAACAGGGAGTAACTCTGTTCTTCATCAAGGGGTTAATCTGTTCTTCATCAAGAGGAAAATCTATTCTTCATCAAGGGCTAAAAGAGTTGATTGTAAAAGCGGTGGAGCTCAGGAGGGAATCTAACGATCTTGTGATGCCCGATGCTGATGTTATGTCTGAAATTAAACAAAATCGAAAACGAAACAGATAATCATGAAACATGTCAAAGAAAAACAATCCGCTTTCTCTTAAGGAGTGGTGAGAGATGGTCACCCAACAAATGAACATTGTGAAGGTATGCCGCCAAGATCTGGTGATCAGTTCCTGGGACATGGAGTTTGACAGGGTTCACTGTTTGAATGAAAAGTCTGACACTCCTACTTTAGCACAGTGTTGCTTTTATACATCTAAAACACGAAATTCCAGAGAAACAGTTCTGAACAATACTAACGTTTCAATTGGTGAAGATTTATCATTTTGAATCAGAGAGATACAACGAAAACTATCCAACCATTTAAGAACTGTTAGTAACAACAGCAAAATGTGCAACAATGGTCTCCGACCATGTGTTGGTTCAAGACAAACCTATTTTCTTCACGGCTACGATCAGCTTAAAAGAAGGCAGTTAAAGGGGGGGGGGGGGGGGGGGGGGGGGGGATGGGGAAGGGTGTGTGTGTGTGTGGGGGGGGGGGGGGGAGGGCGGAGGCTGGCACGCCACGGGAACATATTATTTTGCTTATTTTGCAGACACAAACAGGAACTAAAACCGTTGCAGAACAGGTTGTAAATTCGCCTGTCACTGCTGTCAGTGTCAGTGTCACCGTTGCACCACGTTTTCACGATCAGTTCAACACGGGGAACTGTGGAGCGATCAGGTGATCGCACGTGCGCGCACGTGCACAGCACGCCATATTCAAATGTAAATAATCCCTTTCCGTTTTTATCATGGAATGTCAACGGATGAATGTCTTAGGTTTCTGATCACGACCTCATCTAGTTTATTTGTGGATATGCTTTTGTTTACTTCTGTGACATGTTTGTTGAAGAATGTCACGTGGTTTATTTGCAGGATTTGAAATTGTTGGTAAACTGGTTGTGCAGTTGTCTAAACAAGGGGGACGATTTGAAGGGCTGTATTGTTTAAATAAACAAGATTTGGTTGGTGACCTTTCTAAAAATGATTATTGTTGATTATTTTAGAATCTTTGTGACATTATAGTTATCAGGAGCTGACTAAGAGTATTCTATATTTGCTCATTTACGTTACCACAAGGCTTTTCTTTTTCATGTTTAAACATTGATGACGAAAGTAATTTAATTGAAGAATTTGTCTTTGAATGGAGAGTTCTACAGCAGGACATCAGATGTTTTTCACAGACAATATTTTTTTATATCCAGTGTAAAAATCAGTCTATATTTTAAACAATAAGAACCAGAGCCCGCAAGAGTTTTATATGAACTGATATGGTGAACCGCTTCTGACTCTGTGTCCTGCTTCAGGTCTGTGCTTTCTGATGGGGGTGTGAAGAGTCGAACTGGACGGGTGCTACACGTCTGACTCTGGAACCAATGCCATTGATTATTTCATTTTTCAAAGCGCATTTTGGCACTTGATTTTGAGTTTTGTAAAAAGCGTATTTTTGCATTTATAGCTTCTGACAAATTATCTGACATTGTTGCATCTTCTTTGAATACGGAAATAAACTTATTGTCTACAGAGAAAAAAGCAGTGTAATAACCAAAGTACGTATGGGATGATGGAGACAACGTGTGTGGTGTATAACCTATACAAAGCACAATAATGCAATGCAGTCGATATATATGGTTATAAATGAGGCACTAGATGTGATTTATTACTATATTAAGGAACGTGTCGTCTCTGTTAAGCAAAGTGTATTTGGCAATAACGATCAGGAGTCTGGATGGTTTGATAAGAAATGTGAAACTTGAGGGGTGGGGGGGGGGGGGGGGGGGT
Source organism: Conus canariensis (assembly GCA_033310375.1). Classification (NCBI taxonomy): domain Eukaryota; kingdom Metazoa; phylum Mollusca; class Gastropoda; order Neogastropoda; family Conidae; genus Conus; species Conus canariensis. The sequence continues at coordinate 34,150,812 of CM065734.1, read as the reverse complement.
CAAAAGGTACTGAGACTAAGCCGTCGTTAATTCGAATATTGTGATGTATAGGATAATATG
>CM065734.1:34138252-34140752 GCA_033310375.1 Conus canariensis | reverse complement strand
ATGGTAACCCCTATACCCTGTACCTTTTGTCTATGTATCGTCCCAATGGTACCCCTATACCTGTACCTTTTGTCTATGTATCGTCCAAATGGTACCCCTATACCTGTACCTTTTGTCTATGTATCGTCCAATGATACCCCTATACCCTGTACCTTTTGTCTATGTATCGTCCCAATGATACCCCTATACCCTGTACCTTTTGTCTATGTATCGTCCCAATGGTACCCCTATACCCTGTACCTTTTGTCTATGTATCGTCCCAATGATACCCCTATACCCTGTACATTTTGTCTATGTATCGTCCAATGATACCCCTATACCCTGTACCTTTTGTCTATGTATCGTCCCAATGGTACCCCTATACCTGTACCTTTTGTCTATGTATCGTCCCAATGGTACCCCTATACCCTGTACCTTTTGTCTATGTATCGTCCCAATGGTACCCCTATACCCTGTACCTTTTGTCTATGTATCGTCCCAATGATACCCCTATACCCTGTACATTTTGTCTATGGTTTCTTATATCGTCCCAATGATACCCCTATACCCTGTACATTTTGTCTATGGTTTCTTATATCGTCCCAATGATACCCCTATACCCTGTACATTTTGTCTATGGTTTCTTATATCGTCCCAATGATACCCCTATACCCTGTACATTTTGTCTATGGTTTCTTATATCGTCCCAATAATACCCCTATACCCTGGACCTTTCGTCTATGGTTTCTTATATCGTCCCAATAATATCCCTATACCCTGGACCATTCGTCTATGGTTTCTTATATCGTCCCAATCATACCCCTATACCCTGGACCATTCGTCTATGGTTTGTTCTCCATGCATCTGGACTTACTGAAGATTTCTGAGAATACGAACCAGAATAACGGATCACTGATGTTCTGGGCTGCACTAGACTACAATGTGTTACATTGGTGTTGTTTGAAGACACTCCAGTAAACGTACAATGTTGCGAGAATCAACAACAACAGATGGTTCAGATGTCTGGCTGAATCACCAAACTGTGACATTTTTTCTGCGGTTGAACGTTCGAAAGCCATGATGTGGAATAACTAATCATCGCAAGTCAGGTAATACATCAGAAACAAGATTACTATATGTATAAGATACAGCAAACTGGCTTTTCTTCATCACTAAACGTTTAGTTTCTGGAACTGTTTCATATTTCAGTCATCTACACTTACATCAGTCATCAGGTCAATAAAAATCACATGAAAATGTTTGTAAAACTTATGACACAGGCGGCCCGCTGTCGACATTCATCGATCGCTGATAACTGTAACAGCTAATCTTGATCTCTTTGTAACAACCTTTTCCTCTCTCCCGACTTTAGCTTTGTGTGGCAGCTTACATTTCGTTAGCCATTGAAAGCTGGGAAAGCGAACATCAACGATCATTTCCAATCAGAAGTTGTCTACAGAGGCCTGGATTACATACATAAAGAAGAAGGTGATGAAGAAGAAGAAGAAGAAGAAGTTAGAAGGAAAAAGGAAGGAGCACTGCTTGCTGACAGAGCTTCTATTGATGAGAGACTCCCCACCCAACCCCCTTTCATCCTCTCCCATGGGGCAATTTCTCTCGAATTTGTATCTAGTCTGCTTTCAATTATTTGTTAGAGCAGGCAAACTGAAGACATGATAAACGACGGTGAAAATCATCTTCAACAAAGTTCAAATTAACACTATCAGAAAACGAACTCTTCACATATAAAATCACCCTCCCAGGCAATTACAAAAAAAAAGAGGTGCAAATGAGATAACCGTCAGCCAATGTCTTGACAGCAAACGATTCACTGCGAAAACATCAAAGATATCACATGATTTTAACAGCCTCGCTCTGAGCCCTTTCCACCTGAACCAGTGGCATTGAGACGTTCTTCGTCTCCACGCTGCTTGTTATTAGTTCATTTGGGGGGAAATTTATCAGCCATCAGCCGTTTAGCTGCAGTTCACACTGATAACCAACATGAAGGAGAAGCAGTAAATCGTGAACTGATTGCAGACATTGGTGTGGCGTTTACAAGTTGGCCAATCAGATAAACGCGGCTGACGATTTTTCTTTTCTTCGCTTCATCAACCCTCCTGCATTTTTTTTTTTTTTTTACACAGGTTTACGAGGCGCCCACCCAGTTTTGGTATCTTTTACTTTTAAATGAAGATGGCAGAGAGAGAGAGAGAGAGATAGAGAGAGAGAGAGAGAAGAGAGAGAGAGAGAGGGGTGAGAGAGAGAAAGAGAGAGATAGTTCTGCAACTTGCTGTAGGAACGTAAATTGGCAAGACACATTTTCTTTTCTTTCGTAATTCTTCCTCTCTCTCTCTCTCTCTCTCTCTCTCTCTCTCTCTCTCTCTCTCTCTCTCTCTCTCCGTGTGTGTGTGTGTGTGTGTGTTGGTGGTGTGTGTGGTGTGTGTGTGCACGTGCGTGCGTGCGTGCGTGCGTGCGTGTGCGTGTGTGTGTGTGTGTGTGGTGTGTGTGTGTGTGTGCA
>CM065734.1:34131648-34133152 GCA_033310375.1 Conus canariensis | reverse complement strand
CTGTGTGTGTGTGTGGTGTGCGTGCGTGCGTGCGTGCGTGCGTGCGTGCGTGCGTGTGCGTGTGTGTGTGTGTGTGTGTGTGTGTGTGTGTGTGTGCACGTGCGTCTATGTCTGTCTCTCTGTCTGTCTGTGTGTCTGCCTGTCACTCTCTCTCTGTCTCTTTGTGTCTGTCTCTTAGTCTGTCTGTCTGTCTCTCATTGCCTTACCCAGCAGCTAAATCTGTTCAAATGTCAAAGCCTCCCTTGTATTCCAATGATCACACCAATTCTGTGTTTCAATGTTTAGATTCCGTCATCGTTCTCCTCGTTGTCATCGATGTCATATATATCGTCATTATCCTCAACATCAAGATAACTTTCAACTTCTTCTTTATTGTTTTCTTCTTCTCATTCATCATCTTCTTCTTGCTCTTGTTGTTGTTATTGCTGTTATTGTTGTTGTTGTTGTTGTTTTTGTTGTTGTTGCCGTTTTTGTTGTTGTTCTTCTTCTTCGTCTTCATCTCCTTCTTCTTGATCAACATCCACCTCCTCCTCCTCCTCCTCCTCCAAGAAAAACGGTATTTGTGACGTCATAACACACAATATTGTTTTATACGCTATTAAGACATCGAATACATGGTTTAAGAGACAAGAAAAGAAAGAAAAAGCAACAGCATAGCGACACGTGTGTCACATGGGAAACTGTGAGGCCGAATTAGCAAAGCCTGGTTGCAAAGTGAGGCGACTGCAGGTGGAAATCTATAAACAAATTTTAAATGTAATTAGTAGCGAACCGCCAAAAAAACGTAGACAAACGAATCACAAGACAAAACACGACGCGTTTCGACCTCTTAGGTCTCTTCAGGCAAGATGCAAAACACTCAGGACAACGAAAATGAGCGAGCAATCACTTATCTTCGTTCACTTCAGCGCAAGACTTCCTACTGGAGGTTTTCTACTGTGGTCTGAACTACATACGCAGAAAAAAGGAGTTATTAGAAGGAAAAAAAAATCACTACTTGCTGACAGGGCTTTTATTAGAGTGAGAGGCTTCTCATTCCACTTCATTCCAGTTTATCCACTCAATGAGCTACCTCCTGTCCAGTTTGTATGTCGTCTGCTTTGATTTATTTGCTAGCTTGGCCAAAATGAAGACATAATAAATGAGAGTGAACATCATCTACTACAAAGTTCAAATTGATATTACCAGACGACGAGCACTTGACGTATAAAATCACTTCCGCCAATTACAAGAGAAGCAAGCAAAGGAGATAGCCGTCAGCCAATATCGTGGCTCCGACCGATTCACCGCGGAAACATCAAAGATATCACATGATTTTGACAGCCTCGCTGTGAGTCCTTTGCGCCTGAGCCAGTGGCATTGAGACGTTCTTCGTCTCCACGCTGCTTGTTATTAGTTCATTTGGGGGGAAATTTATCAGCCATCAGCCGTTTAGCTGCAGTTCACACTGATAACCAACATGAAGGAGAAGCAGTAAATCGTGAACTGATTGCCGTGTGACTTT
>CM065734.1:34121648-34126648 GCA_033310375.1 Conus canariensis | reverse complement strand
GCTGTGCTGTAGACCATGACTCTCTCAGGCTGTCTCCCTGCCTGCTGTGCTGTTGTCATCACCAGTTAGCTGTGATGAGAGTTACAGGGCCGGTGCCGACCAAGAGCCATTGTCTTGTGTGGGAGGCTGCCCTTTTAATCCACCAGAAGAGGTGTGAAGAGAAGTGTAGGGTCACACCTGGCTGCTTTGGATCTTAGATAAATGGTTGAATCACTGGTGAAGTGCCACAGAATCAACACACAGCTTGCTTTGTGATGAGAAAAATCCTATCAGTTGACATACCTACGCATTTTTCAAACTTGTTTAAAAAAAATGATTTATTAAATGAAAATGATTTCACACACACACACACACACACACACACACACACACACACACACACACACACACACACACACACACACACACACACACGTCTATCTATCTATCTATCTATCTATCTATCTATCTATCTATCTATTTCTTTAGTTGTACGTTCAAACATCGTGAGATGGAATAATCTACAACCACAATTCATGTATCATTCTAGAAACAATATATACACGGTTTTCTTTAATCACTAAAACGTTAAGTTTCTAGAACTGTTCCATATTTGAATCATCTGCACGTACATCAAGCGCCAGGTAAATAAAGACCACATAGGAGAATGAAAAGCAAAACATCCAGAAAGTATTATGTCAACTGCAATCGATCGCCGATAATGGTAGCAGCTTAACTTGTATTATGTATTTGTAACAACCCTTTCCCTGTCCAACTTTTAATGCGGCAGTCTCAATGTTGTAAGCCGCTGAAAGCTGGGAAAGCAAACATCAATAATCGTTTGTTACTGAAAGTGGTATACAGTGGTCTCAACTACATAGGCTGAAAAAAACTTTGTCAGGAAAAAAAAAGCTTGTTGAGTGAGAGGTTCCTCATTCCACGCCATATAGAGTTTCTGTTAGAGTGAGAGGTTCCTTATTCCACGCCATATAGAGTTTCTGTTAGAGTGAGAGGTTCCTTATTCCACGCCATATAGAGTCTCTGTTAGAGTGAGAGGTTCCTCATTCCACGCCATATAGAGTCTCTGTTAGAGTGAGAGGTTCCTCATTCCACGCCATATAGAGTTTCTGTTAGAGTGAGAGGTTCCTCATTCCACGCCATATAGAGTTTCTGTTAGAGTGAGAGGTTCCTCATTCCACGCCATATAGAGTTTCTGTTAGAGTGAGAGGTTCCTCATTCCACGCCATATAGAGTTTCTGTTAGAGTGAGAGGTTCCTCATTCCACGCCATATAGAGTTCCTGTTAGAGTGAGAGGTTCCTTATTCCACGCCATATAGAGTTTCTGTTAGAGTGAGAGGTTCCTTATTCCACGCCATATAGAGTTTCTGTTAGAGTGAGAGGTTCCTTATTCCACGCCATATAGAGTTTCTGTTAGAGTGAGAGGTTCCTTATTCCACGCCATATAGAGTTCCTGTTAGAGTGAGAGGTTCCTCATTCCACGCCATATAGAGTTTCTGTTAGAGTGAGAGGTTCCTCATTCCACGCCATATAGAGTTTCTGTTAGAGTGAGAGGTTCCTCATTCCACGCCATATAGAGTTCCTGTTAGAGTGAGAGGTTCCTTATTCCACGCCATATAGAGTCTCTGTTAGAGTGAGAGGTTCCTTATTCCACGCCATATAGAGTCTCTGTTAGAGTGAGAGGTTCCTTATTCCACGCCATATAGAGTCTCTGTTAGAGTGAGAGGTTCCTCATTCCACGCCATATAGAGTCTCTGTTAGAGTGAGAGGTTCCTTATTCCACGCCATATAGAGTCTCTGTTAGAGTGAGAGGTTCCTCATTCCACGCCATATAGAGTTCCTGTTAGAGTGAGAGGTTCCTCATTCCACGCCATATAGAGTCTCTGTTAGAGTGAGAGGTTCCTTATTCCACGCCATATAGAGTCTCTGTTAGAGTGAGAGGTTCCTTATTCCACGCCATATAGAGTCTCTGTTAGAGTGAGAGGTTCCTTATTCCACGCCATCCCAGTTTAACCACTCCATGAGCTACATCCTGTCCAGTTTGTATGTCGTGTGCTTTGATTTATTTGCTAGCTTGGCCAAAATGAAGACATAATAAATGAGAGTGAACATCATCTACTACAAAGTTCAAATTGATATTACCAGACGACGAGCACTTGACGTATAAAATCACTTCCGCCAATTACAAGAGAAGCAAGCAAAGGAGATAGCCGTCAGCCAATATCGTGGCTCCGACCGATTCACCGCGGAAACATCAAAGATATCACATGATTTTGACAGCCTCGCTGTGAGTCCTTTGCGCCTGAGCCAGTGGCATTGAGACGTTCTTCGTCTCCACGCTGCTTGTTATTAGTTCACTTGAGGGAAATTTATCAGCCATCAGCCGTTTAGCTGCAGTTCACACTGATAACCAACATGAAGGAGAAGCAGTAAATCGTGAACTGATTGCAGAAATTGGTGTGGCGTTTGCATGCTGGACAAGCAGATACACGGGACTGACGATTTTTGCTGTCTTCACTTGATGACCGCTTGCATTTTTAGACACACGTTTATGAGACGTCCTTCAAGTTTCAGCGTCTTTTTTCTTGAAGAGAGAGAGAGAGAGAGAGAGAGAGAGAGAGAGAGAGAGAGAGAGAGAGAGAGAGAGAGAGAGAGAGAGAGAGTTCTGCAGCTTGCTGTAGGAATCGTTCTGGTAGCAAATTAGTGAAACGCATTTTCTTCTCTTTCCTAATCTGTATCTTCATGTGCCTCCCCCCCCCCCCCCTCTCTCTCTCTCTCTCTCTCTCTCTCTCTCTCTGGCTGTCTGCCTGTCTGTCTGTCTCTCTCTCTCTCTCTGTCTCACTCGCTTCTTCTTCTTCATCATCATCATCATCATCATCTTCTTCTTCTTCTTCTTCTTCTTCTTCTTCTTCTTCTTCTTCATATCATCATCTGCTTCGTTGCTTCCCTACCTCAGTCCTCACACTGTCTCATCAGCTGAAGGACGGGAAAGGTATGGCATCCACCAGTGTGTTGTGACAGTGCGGTTTGTAGACAGCAGGCAACTAAAAGTACGGAAAACTGCTCGCCTCAGAAAGTCACGATAATTGTTGTCACGTTAATACATTACTTGTATTCCAGAAAAAAAGGGTGTTTGTGACTTGAGGGCGATAACATTCATTGATTTCCCTATTAAGACCTCATACATAAACGAGGGTTGATTGCCAGAACCCAGTATCTCATATACATATATATAAGGGAGATACTGGGTTCTGGCAGTCAACCCTCGAAATTAAAAACATTTTAAGACCTCAGATATAGAGTTAAATAAATCTTTTGACCCAGAAAACCGTAATTTGGAAATAGATTTACTTGTGAAGTGAGGCGACTGCAGGCGGAACTCTAAACAAATATGAAAAAATAATTTATATGTCTCCGCCCCAAAACACAGATAAACGCATCTAAACAAATATGAAAAAATAATTTATATGTCTCCGCCCCAAAACACAGACAAACGAATCGCAAGTCACAACACATGTGTTTCGACCTCTTAGGTCTTCTGCAGTCAAGATACACAGCACTGAGGACAACGAAAATGAACGAGCAATCACTTAGCTTCATCCAATTCGGCACAAGATGGGCGTTGATTCAAAGAGGTCGAAACGCGTCAGGTTTTGTCTTGTGATTCGTTTGTCTACGTTTTTGAGCGGAGCCTTATGAATTATTTTTCAAACAATTTGGAAATAGTTAATCATGTCAACTACACCAATGAGTGTTGTCTCACATGACACAAGTGAGCATGGCATGAGTCACACTTTTTTTTTTCCAGAGTCAGAATTACTTCATTTCAGTATTAATGATGACATATTTTGTAATGATCACATTATACCGCAACACCAGGTGGAAAAGCAAGACAATAAGTAACCACGCTACAAAAACATTAATGATTTGCATGTGTTACTGCGCAATTTGTTCTATGGTTTTCACGACGACAGTCAACTGTAATTGTGGACTTTTTGAGTCTCTTTCTTTTCCATATTATAGTAGACCACGGCTGGGATCAATCAACAGACGATAGTGGAGACCTCCTGTGTGAACTGTGTTCCTTTCAGCACATGCTAATTGCTGTCAGGGCTGACTGGAAGGTACGGTTCAGTTTGTAGTGTTCTCTGTCTGTCTGTCTGTCTGTCTGTCTGTCTATCTGTCTGTCCGTCTGTCTGTCTGTCTGTCTGTCTCTCTCTCTCTCTCTCTCTCTCTCTCTCTCTCTCTCTCTCCTCTCACTGTAATAATGAAATTCTTTGTGCAATATGTATTCTAATTTACAAAGAACCCTTCATTGATAGGAGACTGCAAGAGTCTTTAAGGAGAATAAAATCACAGGAGTATATCTAGCAGGATGCAAACAACATTATTCAACTGTAGATCATATGTTGACATTCATGTTGTTGTTTTTTTCAAAGAAAATATTAAGTTTTAACCGGAGGTTTATATGTTGCACTACAGATTTTGATAACGCTTTTGATTTCATTAACAGGAGCATGCTGTGGGCTGTTTTCATTCCAAACAGATATACGTGTGTGCATGTGTGTGTGTGTGTGTGTGTGTGTGTGTGTGTGTGTGTGTGTGTGTGTGTGTGTGTGTGTGGGGTGGTGGTGGTGGTGGTGGTGGTGGTACAGATATGTTATAAGAATGTATGATTGTATGAAATGGAATGCCATCTGGTGGCGCATTGGTTGATTATATCGATTGTACGTTCGGGAGATATTTGTGTTCCTGTTTTGATTTCTTTGTTTATCACTGAGTTAACACGTGGAGTTATACATGGTGGATGGCTCAGGGCTACATTTGCCATAAGCGTTTTTGAAATGTTTAGACTTCTCCTGGCTGATGATATCTTGTTTATGTCGGAATACTAGCTCGTCAAAAACGCAGATAAATAGTTCATACCGATGTGCTTCTTCTCTACAGCTAAATGCAGACCTAAAAACTAATACCAGTGTATTTCGAAAAAGAAGATACATTGC
>CM065734.1:34104148-34111648 GCA_033310375.1 Conus canariensis | reverse complement strand
CGACAGTCAGTGACAGCTTGGAAGTACGCAGGATCCAGGTAGCTGGGAACGGAAGCGGAAGTACGCCACGCGCATGCCATCTCCTGACAATTTATTGGGGGCAGCATGCGAACATCGCTACCCATTTCTCGTCACGCCTCAGTGAGTTGCCATGATGTATAGCTCCGTGCAACGGGGGACATCGGTGCAGAAATGTTCAATTTCAACCTGAATTAGAACAGTCTCAGAGAGAGAGAGAGAGAGAGAGAGAGAGAGAGAGGGGCTGGGGAGGAGGGAGAGAGAGAGAGAGAGAGAGAGAGAGAGAGAGAGAGAGAGAGGGGGGAGGAAGGCGGAAAGACAGAGACAGAGAGATAGAGAGAAATGCATACATACATACATACGGACAGAGAGAGAGAGAGAGAGAGAGAGAGAGAGAGAGAGAGAGAGAGAGACAGACAGACAGACAGACAGACAGACAGACAGACAGACAGACAGACAGACAGGGACAGAGACAGAGAGACAGAGATAGAAACAGAGAGACCGACCGACAGACAGACAAAAAGAGAGAGAGAGAGAGAGAGAGAGAGAGAGAGAGAGAGAGAGGGAGAGAGAGAAGAGAGAGAGAGAGACAGACAGAGAGAGAGATAGAGAGAGAGATATATATATAGAGAGAGAGATACAGCCATACCCACGGCCATACATACATGCATACATAGAGAGAGAGAGAGAGAGAGAGAGAGGAGAGAGAGAGAGAGAGGAGAGAGAGAGGGGGGGATGGGAAGATTCATTGAAACTCGTTGACTTGCGTGTTAGATTTTGTGATAAGTGTCTTCTTTTCGCTGAAATGAAAGGAGTTACATCCTGTGTCAGATTACAGTGATGCTGGACGATCTTTAATGCCAGAGAAACTATCGTGGGTGTGGGGTTCTTCTGCTCTAGTTTCCCTTCCAGTGCTTGATGTCTGCCTGTGAATCCGACGACTGGTTTGTTATTTCTTGACAGCCAGTCTCAAAGAAATGGGCGCAAGTGTGACTATTTTGGTCCATTCGTTGGACTGTGTCTGACTGCTGTTCCAGATTCGGAGACATGTTTACTGTTACCCGTCTAAGCAAGAGTCTGGCCCGTTTCTCTTCCATTCTGGTGCTATCAACATCTGGCACAATTTCCAGGGCAAACAAGGTTCCAACTCTCTAATCCTGTGGCATCTGTGATGGTGAGCTTCTAGTTTGTCCTGGCATTCTTTGTACAAAGTGTGTCAATGCTTCCTAATAATTTGGCATACTCTTAACAACAGGACGCTCGTTTTCTTATGCTTCAATTAACACTCTGATCGTGTTAGAAAAGGCTTCCTAGATCTGTTCAGACGTTGAGCTCACCGAGGGGAAAATCCCAAACGGTTTGATGCTTTAATGCAAATGTTTTCTCAAGGGTCTGTTTGGGGTCTACCTGTTTACAGTTACACTGTTTCTACATGTCAGCATCATAAATTTGAATTGCACAGACCATTGTGAGACAGGAAGACGGCCCCGTTTTGGTTACAACTGACATTTGGTCGATGAAATATTGGCTCAAAATGACCAGTCATCCAGAGCTAACTGGGCGTCTTTTTTTTTTTTTTTTTTTTTTTACATGAAAACAACAAGAAACACTCATGAATATGCTATTTGCTGTACACACATGGCTATGACGATGCACGTAAGTCAGTGAGTCGGCGATGAACGACTGAACAGAGAACGTCTTACGATCGATTAATAGCACTTAAGAGGGAACGACTTGTTTTCACTTGCGAATCATTGCAGAGGATGAAAACTATTATCATTTTCAGGATGAACACTATCATTTTCAGGATGAACACTATCATTTTCAGGATGAACACTATCATGTCAGTTCTGCCGTTCATTTTCGTCACCTTAGCAAAAAACAAAACTGAACAAAACAAAAACCAAACTATATTTTAGCACAACTATGTACGTGAATAGAAAGCGCTTGAGAAACACGAGAAAGATAACATTAATCTTAATGATTATGGAATGATAATAATGATGATGATGATGATGATGATAATAATAATAATAATAATAATAACAATAATAATAAAAATAGTAATGGTAATAGTAATAGTACTAGTAATAATAATAATAATGATAACAATAATAATAAAGAATAAAAGCAAACTCTTTTTATCGACAGAAAATAATGTCTCTTACGGATAGATGAAGCACTGCCCTTTCCCTCAAAAAAAAAAAAAAAAAAAAAATCAAACGAATTAAAAAAAATAAAATAAAATAAAGAAAAAGCAAACAAACATCGAAATACACCGAGAAAATGGAGGAAAAACTGCTGACTGAAGAGGATGCAAATGACCAAAACATTGCATGCATGAGATGATAAAGCTACATGTTGAAGACATTCTTGCTCTCAGCCACTCAAACGGGTTTTTTCGTTCTTTCTCGTGAATTGTAAATAATTATGTTCCATGTCCTACTCATGATGCCTCATATGGGTAGTTGTTCTTGGAACGACACAGGCGAAGAGTACGTGATGCTTCATGTCTTTCTAGATATAACCCTGATTCATTGGTCTTGGAACGACACAGGCGAAGTGTACGTGATGCTTCATGTCTTTCCAAATATAACCCTGATTCATTGGTCTTGGAACGACACAGGCGAAGAGTACGTGATGCCTCACGTCTTTCCAAATATAACCCTAATTCATTGGTCTTGGAACGAACAGGCGAAAAGTACGTGATGCGTGATGCCTCATGTCTTTCCAAAGATAACCCTGATTCATTGGTCTTGGAACGACACAGGCGAAGAGTACGTGATGACCCTGATTCATTGATCTTGGAACGACACAGGCGAAGAGTACGTGATGCCTCATGCCTTTCCAAATATAACCCTGATGTCTTGGAACGACACAGGCGAAGAGTACGTAATGCGTGATGCCTCATGCCTTTCCAAATATAACCCTGATTCATTGGTCTTGGAACGACTCAGGCGAAGAGTAGGTGATGCCTCATGTCTTTCCAAATATAATCCTGATTCCAGACCGTCCTCCACTCGCCGGGTGTCAGTAGCTGCCTCCCTCCCAGCTCCCTCCCCTTAAGTCCCATCCCACCCGCCATCCCCCGACCATACCTCTTCCTTCCCCTTCCTTTCCCTCCTACCTGCAATAGTGGCCCTCACAGAGTTTCCCTCCTGTCTGCATTAGGGGCCCTCACAGAGTTTCCCTCCTACCTGCAATAGTGGCCCTCACAGAGTTTCCCTCCTGTCTGCAATAGTGGCCCTCACAGAGTTTCCCTCCTGTCTGCAATAGTGGCCCTCACAGAGTTTCCCTCCTACCTGCAATAGTGGCCCTCACAGAGTTTCCCTCCTGTCTGCAATAGGGGCCCTCACAGAGTTTCCCTCCTACCTGCAATAGTGGCCCTTACAGAGTGTCCCTCCTGTCTGCAATAGTGGCCCTCACAGTTTCCCTCCTGTCTGCAATAGTGGCCCTCACAGAGTTTCCCTCCTACCTGCAATAGTGGCCCTCACAGAGTTTCCCTCCTACCTGCAATAGTGGCCCTCACAGAGTTTCCCTCCTGTCTGCAATAGTGGCTCTCACAGAGTTTCCCTCCTACCTGCAATGGTGGCCCTCACAGAGTTTCCCTCCTACCTGCAATAGTGGCCCTCACAGAGTTTCCCTCCTACCTGCAATAGTGGCCCTTACAGAGTGTCCCTCCTGTCTGCAATAGTGGCTCTCACAGTTTCCCTCCTGTCTGCAATAGTGGCCCTCACAGAGTTTCCCTCCTACCTGCAATAGTGGCCCTCACAGAGTTTCCCTCCTACCTGCAATAGTGGCCCTCACAGAGTTTCCCTCCTACCTGCAATAGTGGCCCTTACAGAGTGTCCCTCCTGTCTGCAATAGTGGCCCTCACAGTTTCCCTCCTGTCTGCAATAGTGGCCCTCACAGAGTTTCCCTCCTACCTGCAATAGTGGCCCTCACAGAGTTTCCCTCCTACCTGCAATAGTGGCCCTCACAGAGTTTCCCTCCTGTCTGCAATAGTGGCTCTCACAGAGTTTCCCTCCTACCTGCAATAGTGGCCCTCACAGAGTTTCCCTTCTGTCTGCAATAGTGGCTCTCACAGAGTTTCCCTCCTACCTGCAATAGTGGCCCTCACAGAGTTTCCCTCCTACCTGCAATGGTGGCCCTCACAGAGTTTCCCTCCTACCTGCAATGGTGGCCCTCACAGAGTTTCGTTATCGGTGGGGATGAAAATTATCTGTAGACGACTCTAAACGGGAAGGTGAGTGTAACGAGCAATGTCATTGCTAAAAAAAAAAGGAGCGAGAGAGAGAGAGAGAGAGAGAGAGAGAGAGGAGAGAGAGGGGGAGACAGAGAGAGACAGAGACCGAAACCGGGACAGCAGCAGACAGACCGGTATACAGGCATACAGGCGTACAGAGAGAGAGAGAGAGAGAGAGAGAGAGAGAGAGAGAGAGAGAGAGAGAGAGAGAGAGAGAGAGAGAGCCTTTTATTCAGGGAGGAAGGAAACAGGTGATAACAAATGTTCGCATGCCTGTTTACGCCTATGGGTTTCATGCTCATATCTGTTTACGCCTGTGGGCTTTCGTGTGCATGTCTGTTTACGCCCGCTTTTGTGTGCAGATTTTGTAGGCCTGTGGGTTTTCTTGCACATGTTTATTTTATGCTGTGGATTTGTTCGTGTGTCTGCTGACGTGTTTGGGATTTCTTGTACTGTCTGTTGACGCCTTTAGGCTTCCTGTGCATGCTTGTTTACACCTGTGGGCTTTTTATGCTTGTTTATTTAGGCCTGTGGGTTTTCGTGTGCATGTCTGCTTACTCCTGTGGGCTTTTGTGTGCATATCTGTATACTGTGGGCTTTCATGTGTATGTCATTGTACACCTGTGGGCTTTCATGTGTATGTCATTGTACATCTGTGGGCTTTCATGTGTGTGTCATTGTACACCTGTGGGCTTTCATGTGTGTGTCATTGTACATCTGTGGGCTTTCATGTGTGTGTCATTGTACACCTGTGGGCTTTCATGTGTATGTCATTGTACACCTGTGGGCTTTCATGTGTGTGTCATTGTACACCTGTGGGCTTTCATGTGTATGTCATTGTACACCTGTGGGCTTTCATGTGTGTGTCATTGTACACCTGTGGGCTTTCATGTGTATGTCATTGTACACCTGTGGGCTTTCATGTGTGTGTCATTGTACACCTGTGGGCTTTCATGTGTGTGTCATTGTACATCTGTGGGCTTTCATGTGTGTGTCATTGTACACCTGTGGGCTTTCATGTGTGTGTCATTTTATACCTGTGGGCTTTCATGTGTATGTCATTGTACATCTGTGGGCTTTCATGTGTATGTCATTGTACATCTGTGGGCTTTCATGTGTATGTCATTGTACACCTGTGGGCTTTCATGTGTGTGTCATTGTACATCTGTGGGCTTTCATGTGTGTGTCATTTTATACCTGTGGGCTTTCATGTGTGTGTCATTGTACATCTGTGGGCTTTCATGTGTGTGTCATTGTACATCTGTGGGCTTTCATGTGTGTGTCATTGTACATCTGTGGGCTTTCATGTGTGTGTCATTGTACACCTGTGGGCTTTCATGTGTATGTCATTGTACATCTGTGGGCTTTCATGTGTGTGTCATTGTACACCTGTGGGCTTTCATGTGTGTGTCATTGTACATCTGTGGGCTTTCATGTGTGTGTCATTGTACACCTGTGGGCTTTCATGTGTGTGTCATTGTACATCTGTGGGCTTTCATGTGTATGTCATTGTACATCTGTGGGCTTTCATGTGTATGTCATTGTACATCTGTGGGCTTTCATGTGTATGTCATTGTACATCTGTGGGCTTTCATGTGTATGTCATTGTACATCTGTGGGCTTTCATGTGTATGTCATTGTACATCTGTGGGCTTTCATGTGTGTGTCATTGTACACCTGTGGGCTTTCATGTGTGTGTCATTTTATACCTGTGGGCTTTCATGTGTATGTCATTGTACATCTGTGGGCTTTCATGTGTATGTCATTGTACACCTGTGGGCTTTTGCTTGAATGTATACATACCTGTACGGGCTTCCGTGTGCTTGTCTGTTTACATCTATGGGTTTTTGTGTGTATGTCCGTTTAAACCTTTAGGCTTTCGTGTGCATGTCTGTAGACTATTGTGTTCATTTCCGTTTACTGTTTTTTATGTGGTTGTCTGTTTACCCCACTAGTATTTGTGTGCAAGTCCGTTGATCTCTATGGCTTTCGTGTGCGTGCCTATTAGGATTTCATGTGCGTGCCCGTTCACAGATTGGGCTTTCGTGTCCGTGTCTGTTTACATCTGTAAAGTTTCGTACGCTCGCTCGTTCACAGACAATGCTGTAATATGCATGTGCTTTCACACAGATGGGCTTTTGTGTGCATGTTGGATTGCAAAGTAAGTTTCCGTATACGTATATAGTTAAGCTATACTGAGTTATACACTGAACAGATTCCAGGTGCAAGTCCCTGTGACACGAGTGTGCTCTCATGTGTGTTTACTCTGGTATATTTTCATATCCACGTCGGTTTACATCAATGGGCTTTCATGTGCATGTCTGTTTATATCTGTTGTTTATGCTGTCATGCGTTTTTTTTGCAACTTTAGAACAATATAGGCAGGGTTAATCCATGTTTCCCTGTGATCCATCAAGCGCAAGCATGGATAAATAAGCCTTCAAGGTGCATGTTTCAACATTCCTGTTTGACATCCAGTTGATCTAGTGTACGCGTGACGTTCACCGCTGTGTCTGATGTTTATCAATCATGGATGTTTGTTTGTCATACCTGTAGCATGTCCTCCACGTGCTTCTGACAGCGACAGTTTAATGTCAGAGACACACACAGTGCTGTTCTCTTGTTATCTTCATCTTAAGAGTCCTCGACAAAGTGATAATGACTTCCTTGCCCCGGGGGCCGATTGCCCTACATCAAAGCCGACCGAGCGAGCACAACATTGAACACATGCACGCTCGTACATCCCCCCACCCCGCCTCAATTTTCTAATATATATATATATATATATATATATATATATATATATATATATATATATATATATATATATATATATATATATATATATATATATATATATTATATGTACCAGCCGCCGTGGCGAAGTGGTTAACGTCGCGGACTCCCGGCTGGGAGGTCGTGGGTTCGAATCCCATCAGTCATGTGGGTTTTTCTGCCCCGACCGACTCCTACCCAGAGTTGAGTTAGCTGCGGACTCAGTTGGGAAGACTGGGACCACACAGTCGAGTTTCATCCACTTAATGGATGCATTTCTGAGAGTGTTGCTCAAATTTCCTGACCAACACTGCAGGTGCCTGTATCTCTCGAGCCTAGTTGACGCCGGGATATATTATGAAAGGAATCGTAGAGTACAACCCTGTCATGTAGTCTCAGACCGAAATGAAAATCCGTAGCATCATCTTAATCATCCTCATTCTCATCGATCAGCATAAAAA
>CM065734.1:34094148-34099148 GCA_033310375.1 Conus canariensis | reverse complement strand
TCTGCCCACATGAGTATTGTACTGTCTGCCCAAATGAGTATTGTACTGTCTGTTGAAGTGAGTATTGTACTGTCTGCCCAAGTGAGTATTGTACTGTCTGTTGAAGTGAGTATTGTACTGTCTGCCCAAGTGAGTATTGTACTGTCTGTTGAAGTGAGTATTGTGCTGTCTGCCCAAGTGAGTATTGTACTGTCTGTTGAAGTGAGTATTGTGCTGTCTGCCCAAATGAGTATTGTACTGTCTGTTGACGTGAGTATTATACTGTCTGTACAAGTGAGTATTGTACTGTCTGGCCAAGTAAGTGTTGTACTGTCTGCCCACGTGAGTATTGTACTGTCTGCCCAAGTGAGTGTTGTACTGTCTACCCAAGTGAGTGTTGTACTGTCTGCCCTAGTAAGTGGTGTACTGTCTGGCCAAGTGAGTATTGTACTGTCTGGCGAAGTAGGTATTGTACTGTCTGGCCAAGTGAGTGTTGTACTGTCTGCCCACGTGAGTATTGTACTGTCTGCCCAAGTGAGTGTTGTACTGTCTACCCAAGTGAGTGTTGTACTGTCTGCCCTAGTAAGTGGTGTACTGTCTGGCCAAGTGAGTATTGTACTGTCTGGCGAAGTAGGTATTGTACTGTCTGGCCAAGTGAGTGTTGTACTGTCTGCCCAAATGAGTGTTGTACTGTCTGCCCAAATGAGTGTTGTACTGTCTGCCCAAGTGGGTGGAGAGACAAATCAGCGCCTCGTGTCAGCGTTTTCCCTAATGAGTTTTCATTGGCTTATTTCCTTTGCTAACCCTCCTGAGTCCTATGGTCCTATGGCCTTACGGCATAGCATAACGTGGTCAAGCGTGCACAGACTATGGCCCTACGGCATAGCATAACGTGGTCAAGCGTGCACAGACTATGGCCCTACGGCATAGCATAACGTGGTCAAGCGTGCATAGACTATGGCCCTACGGCATAGCATAACGTGGTCAAGCGTGCACAGACTATGGCCCTACGGCATAGCATAACGTGGTCAAACGTGCACAGACTACGGCCCTATGGCATAGCATAAAGTAGTTAAGCGTGCACAGACTATGGCCCTACGGCATAGTATAACGTGGTCAAACGTGCACAGACCACGGCCCTATGGCATAGCATAATGTAGTTAAGCGTGCACAGACTATGGCCCTATGGCATAGCATAATGTAGTTAAGCATGCACAGACTAGTCTATACACAGTGACGTTGTGATAAAACTGAGACTATAACTAGGTGAAAAGAAGGAAGAAAGCGTTGTGGGGTTTAGAAAGGGAGATAATCATGTGGGTCTTAAAAATTAATGTGCATCATGAAAAGAAAGGGCAAAACACAAATCGAACGAAGGAATAGAACCCCCCCCCCCCCCTTCCCCCTTATAATAAGTGGGCCAAACATTCCATCTGTTATTCTAAGGCACATGTTTATTGTCTGGAACAAGTGTCGTCCATTTGTTGCAAGTGGCATGTTGCATCAGTTTATCGTGACATGTAAGCCATGTTTTGAAGAAAAACAAAAACTTTATGATTTGTGCGTTAAGTCTTTGTGAAACTCTTTGGCAGTGAAATACTCCATTAGGACATGCTTTGAAATGTTATCAGCCAGGACAGAGAAAAAAAACAAACCTTTATGATTTGTGTGTTAAGTTTTTGTGAAACTCTTTGGCAGTGAAATGCTACATTTGGACATGTTTTGAAATGTTATCAGCCGGGACAGAGACTGGTAACGATGAGCACAGGGATAATTCTGCTAGCAAGCTTTCTACCCAGCTTACCTTGAAGAGGTTTCCACCCCAACCCTTTCTCCACAGCTAAAAGAAAAAAAAAAGCAAAAAAAAAAAAAAAAAAAAGCAAAAAAGAAAAAAAAAAAAAGAAAAAGAAAAAGAAAAAGAAAAGAAAGAAAACACACCTCTCACCAACATCATCGCTCACACGTCCCCCTCCTTCCACCTCTCCTGCCCTCTCCACTGGCCTGCCTCTTGCTCTCTATCTCAACCCACCCCACCCCACCCCCCGCCACTCACCCCACCGCTCATTCCCCTTCTCTCAAGCAACTGCTGGTTTTAAAGCGGCCATTAGTAACCTCACGGAATTACCAGTCGCGGTTTGAAGTACAGCGGTCCGTATACCGAAAACGTCACATGCGGTTTTGTCGCTTGCAAAGTCATGGCTCCACTCCACAAGATCAAACGCTTCCAATGAGGTCAACACCCCACCATTCTCACAGTCAATGAGCCTCTTCCTGTAACTGTTGTTTACAAAGGACTGACGTCATTACTATGGGATGGATCCATCCCTTTCTGTGTGCTGGCTCTGCTCATAGTTGTGAAGAAGGGTCTGTGGTCCAATGGTTACAGTGACTGCCTCCAGAGTTGACGCGGCCGTGAGTTCGAACCACACGTGGAGTCAGATCTTTTTCAGCGTAAACACCCTTTGTGACCACCCAGCAGTAAATGGGTACCTGATTCGGTTCAGGGAGGATTAAAGGCAGTGGAAGGAAAAAAATGGGTACTTCCTTCCATCATGCCATACGCTAGACGTGTAAACCTCTAACAGTTCGCCGCTTCTATGATCGATAAGATGTGGGAACTTTAGTAGACTTTCCACACATACCCCCCCCCCCCCTTTTCTTTATAAATAGTTATGAGACCGTGAAAGAGAAAATGTTTAACTCCTCCTATTCTCACTCGTTCCATCTCCCCCACCACTCTCTCTCTCTCTCTCTCTCTGTCTCTGTGTCTCTGTCACCGTCTGCCTCTGTCTGTCTGTCTGTCTGTCTGTCTCTCTCTCTCTCTCTCTCTCTCTCACTGTGTGTGTGTGTGTGTGCGTGTGTGTGTGTGTGTGTGTGTGTGTGTGTGTTGTGTGTGTGTGTGTGTGTGTGTGTGTGTGTGCAGAGTAGAGTCGTGGTGAAGAGAAGAGAGAGAGAGAGAGACAGAGAGAGAGAGAGAGAAGAGGGGGAGAAGAGGGGAGAAAGAAGGGAGACAGGGAGAAGACAGACCGACAGCAGAGAGGGGAAGAAGAAAGGGGTAAGAAGGGAGGCAGGGAAGGAGCGGGCAGGTGCAAAAGAAGAGAGGGGAGGGGGGAAGGAGGGGGGGGGGAGAGGAAGAGAGCAACAGGAGTTTAGCAAAACGACTTCACGGCAGTTAGGCAGAAGTGTGTTTAACAACAGCCTCGCTTGTAGACTACATCACAGTGATGACTGAAAGAAACAGACCCTACTGCAGACTGAGGGAATATATGAGATTGTATGTGGAGCATCGGTGGACCTAAGAGAGAGAGAGAGAGAGAGAGAGAGAGAGAGAGAGAGAGAGAGAGAGAGAGAGAGAGAGAGAGAGAGACAGACAGACAGACAGACAGACAGACAGACAGACAGACAGACCAGACAGACCAGACAGACAGACGGGAGGGGGGGGGGATTTTTTTTAATGTTCAGAGGTTACGAGTATTTGATTGTCCAGCTGTTGTCTTTGTGTAAAGATATATCAGAGACCGTTCCCCATGACACGATTCATAACATCCCATGCCACCAATTCTCTCCATTCGGGATTCACCGTGAACCTATTAGATTACAGTGAATCCACTTAGATTATGACGAATCTGGTGAGATTATGGTCAATTTAGATTATGGTATCTACTCTGATTAGGGTTAAGTGAATTAGATTACAGTAACTGAATTTAAACTACGGTTATTTTCATTAAGATTAGGGTGGATTTATGTTCGTAGTATAGTTGATTGTGTTCTGGTAAGATTGAGTGTTGTTAAATGACGGCAAAATTGCTGACAACTGCTGTGGCTTGAGTCAGATTATGGTGTTTGTAGATAAGCTGTGGAGGTTTTGAGTTAGTTTGTGGCAAGTAAGAGAATGTTGGGAAATACCAACATACACCGATGGAAGGCACAACTTGAAATGGGTTAGCTTTTAGGATGTGAGCTAAGGGGAAGGGAGGAAAAATCACAGGAGGTCAGAGATGGGAGAGAGAGAGAGAGGAGAGAGAGAGAGAGAGAGAGAGAGAGAGAGAGAGAGAGAGAGAGAGAGAGAGAGAGAGAGAGAGAGAGAGAGAGGGTGTATGTAGTAGGCATCCTTCAGTCTCGGAAGACTATGGAGTTGCGCTCTAGGTGTCTATTCTGGTACAGCGGTGTGGCTGGCCAGTCTGACGCGGGAATGACAGTCCCTGTGGCAGAGGTCACAGATGAAGTCTGTCTGCCTGGGCTGCAGCCTTTCTTCTCATTCTCTTTTCCCCGTGCTACTGAGCGAGTGTCTCTTCGAACTTCGAGAGACCTTTCTGCACAGTCTGTCTCCAGGCTGACCGTTCGAGGGCTGTTGCTTCCCAGTTGTTCTGGTCGATGTTCAGGGCTTTTAGGTCCCTCTTGCACGCGTCTTTGAATCGCAGCTGTGGTCTGCCTGTGGGACGTTTTCCCTGCACAAGTTCTCCATAGAGGAGATCTTTAGGGATCCGTCCGTCATCCATGCGCACGACATGGCCGAGCCAGCGCATAGGTCTCTGTTTCAGCAGCGTGTACATGCTGGTGCATCCGGCTCTTTCCAGGACAGTGTTGTTTGGGACCTTGTCCTGCCAGGTGATGTTCACAATGCATCAGAGGCTACGCATATGAAAAGCATTGAGCTATCGCTCTTGTCGGGCACACAAAGTCCATACGTGAGGGTGCTCACGACGCAGGCTCTGTAGATCTGGATTTTTGTGTGCTCGGTCAGCTTGCTGTTGTTCCATGCTTTCTTTGTCAGTCTGGTCATGGTGGTGGCTGCCTTGCCGATGCGCCTGTTGAGCTCTGCGTCAAGTGAGAGGGTGTCTGAGATAGTTGAGCCCAGATAAACAAAGTCATGGACGACATCCAGTTCATGGTCATTGATGCTGATGACTGGGGGAGAGTTAACGTCCTGTCCCATGACCTGTGTTTTCTTCAAGCTAATGGTAAGCCCGAAGACTTGGCAGGTATCGCTGAAGCGAGCCATGCGCTGCTGTAGGTCCTCG
>CM065734.1:34086648-34089148 GCA_033310375.1 Conus canariensis | reverse complement strand
TCAACATGCTCACCCTCGATGAGGCTCTTCTTGCAGCTGTCATTACCATGGGGTGACTCATCCTCTGTGTGTTGGAGATTAAAGGCTTGCAATGAGGTCAACACCTCAACATGCTCACCGTCAATGAGGTCAACACCTCAACATGCTCACCATCAATTATCCTCAAGATTAAAGGCTTGCAGTGAGGTCAGCACCTCAACATGCTCACCGTCAATGAGCCTCTTCCTGTAGCTATCATTACAATGGGGTGACTCCACCTCTGTGTGTTGGCTTGCAATGAGGTCAACACCTCGACATGCTCACCGTCAATGAGCCTCTTCCTGTAGCTGTCATTGCAATGAGGTCAACACCTCAACATGCTTACCGTCAATGAGCCTCTTCCTGTAGCTGTCATTGCAATGAGGTCAACACCTCGACATGCTCACCGTCAATGAGCCTCTTCCTGTAGCTGTCATTGCAATGAGGTCAACACCTCGACATGCTCACCGCCAATGAGCCTCTTCCTGTAGCTGTCATTGCAATGAGGTCAACACCTCGACATGCTCACCGTCAATGAGCCTCTTCCTGTAGCTGTCATTGCAATGAGGTCAACACCTCGACATGCTCACCGTCAATGAGCCTCTTCCTGTAGCTGTCATTGCAATGAGGTCAACACCTCAACATGCTCACCGCCAATGAGCCTCAAGATTAAAGGCTTGCAATGAGGTCAGCACCTCAACATGCTCACCGTCAATGAGCCTCTTCCTGTAGCTATCATTACAATGGGGTGACTCCTCCTCTGTGTGCTGGCTTGCAATGAGGTCAACACCTCGACATGCTCACCGTCAATGAGCCTCTTCCTGTAGCTGTCATTGCAATGAGGTCAACACCTCGACATGCTCACTGTCAATGAGCCTCTTCCTGTAGCTGTCATTACCATGGGGTGACTCCTCGTCCATGTGTTGTCTTTGCATGTAGTTAATGAAGAGGAGTCCATTGCTCATTGTCTGTGGACCCTGACAGTCTTGGGTTCAAACCTTACCTGGAATCAGTTTTTTCAGCTTGAACGCCTTCCAATCTAAACAGAAGTAATGGTTATCTGATTCCGCACTAAAACGTTGGCGGAAGGAGAAAGATGGGCGCCATCTTCAAGCCTGCCATGTCATACCAGTTACGCCAGTCTTAGTGAATCTCTGACAGTTCACTGTCCATGCGGTAAATATGCCACGGAAACTTTATCCTTTTCTTTCCTTTCTTTTTTTTTTTTTTGTTGAAAATCATCAAGGAGTGAAAGAGATATCTTAGCTCTCTCTCTCTCTCTCTCTTTCTCTCTCTCTCTCTCACACACACACACACACACACACACACACACACACACAAGCGTGCGCGCAAGCACACATACACATACACACACACACACACACACACACGCGCGCGCGCGCGCGCGCGCGCGCGCAAACAGAGAGAGAGAGAGAGAGAGAGAGAGAGAGAGAAAGAGAAACAGACAGACAGACAGAGACAGAAACAGAGACACATGGATAGAGAGACAGAGAATGGCGAGGTTAAATTAAATTCATGTTGTTCACAACTCAGCTGATACAGAGAATCATCTCTGGGCTGGGGTGAAGGTTATTTCCCTGCACATTTCGGCGTTTTTGCTTTCCTTCGTAGATGTTGAATGGATAGAGATAATCTAAATCGGTGTGTGCGTATGTATGCATATGTATGAACCCTGTTCCCCACCTTTCATTGTCTTGCTCCCACTCCTTCACACAGCTGCTCCTCTTCCTCTTCATCCTATTATTACTGTCCTTGTCCTTTTCAGTGCATGAGTCATCTTCCTCGTTTACCTGCTTTGCGTTCACATCTGCACGCTCTCTCTCTCTCTCTCTCTCTCTCTGTGTGTGTGTGTGTGTGTGTGTGTGTGTGTGTGTGTGTGTGTGTGTGTGTGTATGTGTGTGTGTGTGTGTGTGTGTATATATATATATATATATATATATATATATATATATGTGTGTGTGTGTGTGTGTGTGTGTGTGTGAATATTTTTGATAAACTACAACCATCTCTGATGACTCTCTAGCACCATGCACGATTTCAGACATGTTTGATGTTTGTCACAATCTCTGCATATTACTCCATTACGCCATAAATCTTTGAGAACCTTCGGCTAGTTTCCAGCTAGGTCACTAGAGTGTCCAGTCATAGGTGACACACTCAGCCAGTGTAGTTGTCAGTGTAGAATATAAACTGATTAAACAGGGCAAGCTTGAGGACCATGCCTTAAAAGAAATGGTGAATGCAATGATGTGAGATGTGTGATGAACAGACTAATCCTGAGCTCGAAGTATTTCATAAAGTTTGGGAATGGTAATCATTTCACAAAGATGTTTTCGTCTGGGTATTTTGTTAGTCTTTTGTTGTTGTTGTTGTTGCTGTTGGTTTGACTGCCAAATAAGGTTTGCTTCTTCAGGCCAGACCCTAGGCAGACGAAAGGAACAAGCTGCTAAATATGGCTTTC
>CM065734.1:34079148-34081648 GCA_033310375.1 Conus canariensis | reverse complement strand
ACAGGAGACATGGCAATGCAAGGAACACTACAAGATGAAAGAAGACAATGCAAAAAGGAGACATGGCAAGGGACACTGCAAGATGAAAGAAGACAGTGCAAAAAGGAGACATGGCAAGGGACACTGCAAGATGAAAGAAGACAGTGCTAACAGGAGACATGGCAAGGCAAGGAACACTGCAAGACGATAGTAGGCAATGCGAAACAAGAGGTGACTTGGCAAGAAAAACTTCAAGACAACAGAAGACAACGTGAGCAAACAGGAGGCAAGGCACGATAAGAGACACTGCAAAACGAGAAACAAGGTGAGACGTGAGCAGTGGTAGTGAGACAAGAGATGACAGAGCAGAACACAGTCGAGATAAGAACGGACAACGCAATGTGGGGAAGAAGCAAAGTGGCAGGGAAGGAACCAAATTGAAATGAGGCCAAATGAGGCAAGAAGTAGGACAAGAGAAATAGGACACGAGAGGTAAGACAAGAGAGGTAAGACAAGGGAGGTAAGACGAGGTAGGACAAGAGAGGTAAGACAATAGAGATAACACGAGGGGGATAAGACAGGAGATAAGACAAGAGGTAAGACAAGAGAGGAAGGCAAGAGGTAAGACAGGAGGTAAGACAGGAGAGGTAAGAAAAGGGAGGTAAGAGAAGAGAGGCAAGAGAGGAGGTAAGACAGGAGGTAAGACAAGAGGTAAGACAAGAGAGGTAAGAAAAGAGAGGAAGACAAGAGAGGTAAGACAGGAGAGGTAAGACAAGGGAGGTAAGAGAAGAGGTAGGACAAGAAATAAGACAAAATTAGCCTACTTGGTGCAGTGGCTACCGTCATGGAATGTACGCTGATGTGTCTTGGGTTGAAATATGATCATTCAAACTGAAAGTCAGTCTTGCCTGGTTAATCAGGAGCGGATTATACGCTTGTGATTTAATGGAGACGTCTCCGATAAATTTCGTTAACTGCACTGACAGTGTCTCTATTTCTAGAACCTTGTCTGTAACTCAGCCGTGTTATGTATTCTCATCCCAGAATGAAATTCCATGGCATTATCTTCTTCATCTGCAATGATCTATATAGTAAGTTTCAGATGCGTCTGAAGAAACAGGAGGAGGAGGAGGAGGAGGAGAGAAGAAGAAGAAGAAGAAGAAGAAGAAGAAGAAGAAGAAGAAGAAGAAGGAGAAGAAGAAGAAAAAGTAGACAAAGAAGAAGAAGAAGAACAGAAGAAGCAGTAGTAGTAGTAGTAGTAGTAGTAGTAGTAGTAGTAGACAGAAAGAAGAAGGAGACAAATGACAGATATGTAAAGATGAAGACGAAGAGGAGAACAAAACTGCAACAACGAAAGCAGAAGGGAGAGATGAGGGAAAGGCAAACATGAGGAACGAGAAGTCGAAGCCAAAGAACAAAGATAGGTATGGAAGAATGGAGACAAGGGAGGAAGAAGAGGAGGAGGAAGAACAAGAAGAGGAAGAGCAAAAGGAGGAGTAGGGGAGGTGGAGAAGGAGGAAGAGAAGGAGGCAGAAAAAGAAAGAAAGAAGGACAAGAAATGAAAGAAAGAAAGAAAGAAAGAAAGAAAAGAAAAGAAAAGGAAAGAAAAGAAAGAAAGAAAGAACGAAAAGAGGTAAAGAAAGTAAGAAAGAAAGAAAGAAAGAAAAGCCCTAAACAGCATTTACATCCGATCTGTGTCTGCACACTTTGCTGATGCCCTAGTTTTGCACCTGTCTGGGATCCCCCATTTATACTGTGATCTTTATCTCGTTTGATCGTGTCAGGTTTTGTTTGTTCTCCAACAACGTCTATTATGACGTGGTGTGAGATACAGCGTCCGCCCAAAGCGAATACATTAACTATCGCTGGCTCACCTGCGACTGGGTCCTTACAATAATAGCCTCTGACAGAACTAAGAGTGAAGCATTTTGCAGGTGCCGGTAAAAGGCTATTGCATTAAAATGCAGCAGCTGGAAAGAGTTATCTGGGCTTTGTCGTGTTTCTGACAAGGAGGAAAGGAATTGCGTGAGATGGTTAATTTTACTTGTAGTAGCTGGTTCCAAACTCTGTCTTTGTTATGTTCGTCTGTCTGTCCATTGGTTCATTTTCTCTTTCACTTGACATTACATTTAAACTCTATCTCCGCATGGTTTATGGCTGTTAGCATGAGTAGGAATGGTTTCCCCCATAGTTTTTGTTTTGACCCACTACCCCATCCCTTTGGCTAGTCTCCTCTATCTCTGTCTGTCTGTCTCTCTATTCATCTCCCCTGCCCCCATACATTTCTTTCAAATAGCGTCCCATTATGAATGGCCGAAACTTCTCACTTTACACTTTTTTTTCCGTATTCAGGGTCAGCAACAATATAAGAAAACACACCAGTGATTCTTCTTCATTACCGTCATGAATAATCGTGTTTTGCTTCTCTCTCTCTCTCTCTCTCTCTCTCTCTCTCTCTCTCTCTCTCTCTCTCTCTCTCTCTCTCTCTCTCTCTCTCTCTCTCTCAGACTAGTCTAGGTAT
>CM065734.1:34069148-34074148 GCA_033310375.1 Conus canariensis | reverse complement strand
TCTTAACGGAAAGCACTGTGTGTGCCTGCATCCTATATGAACACAGCGCAGGCTTCCAAGGGTGGTGCAGGATAGCTCCCAGCTGGTTGGTTCGGCAGTTGAGGACAGTACTTCTCTGAGTCCCACTCGCACCTTCAGGTGTATATTTTTCTTTTCCTTTTTCTTTCTAGGCTGCCGGAAAGGTAGCTCTTAACAGTGGAACTGGGCAAGAGAGAGAGGAAGGTAGGAGAGTAGAGGATGTAGGACTCCTGAGGGGTTGGTGAACAGGGGAAAGGGGGTGGGAGAGGGAGGATGAAGGGATGGACAAGCATGAAACCTGAGATTTGAACCCTTGCACTGCAGATGAAAACACAGTCACAATTGGAAGGCAGGACGGTGCGTGGAAAGACAGAATTATGTCTGTGTCTTATCTTACAGGCAAAAATAGGGTAGGATGACTGGTGGGAATGGTGGTGTGATCATGTTGTAGGATGACTGGTGGGAATGGTGGTGTGATCATGTTGTAGGATGACTGGTGGGAATGGTGGTGTGATCATGTTGTAGGATGACTGGTGGGAATGGTGGTGTGATCATGTTGTAGGATGACTGGTGGGAATGGTGGTGTGATCTTGTTGTAGGATGACTGGTGGAATGGTGGTGTGATCTTGTTGTAGGCTGACTGGTGGGAATGGTGGTGTGATCATGTTGTAGGATGACTGGTGGGAATGGTGGTGTGATCTTGTTGTAGGATGACTGGTGGGAATGGTGGTGTGATCATGTTGTAGGATGACTGGTGGGAATGGTGGTGTGATCTTGTTGTAGGATGACTGGTGGGAATGGTGGTATGATCATGTTGTAGGATGACTGGTTGGAATGGTGGTGTGATCATGTTGTAGGATGACTGGTGGGAATGGTGGTATGATCATGTTGTAGGATGACTGGTGGGAATGGTGGTGTGATCTTGTTGTAGGATGACTGGTGGGAATGGTGGTGTGATCTTATTGTAGGATGACTGGTGGGAATGGTGGTGTGATCATGTTGTAGGATGACTGGTGGGAATGGTGGTATGATCATGTTGTAGGATGACTGGTGGGAATGGTGGTGTGATCTTGTTGTAGGATGACTGGTGGGAATGGTGGTATGATCTTGTTGTAGGATGACTGGTGGGAATGGTGGTGTGATCTTATTGTAGGATGACTGGTGGGAATGGTGGTGTGATCATGTTGTAGGATGACTGGTGGGAATGGTGGTATGATCATGTTGTAGGATGACTGGTGGGAATGGTGGTATGATCATGTTGTAGGATGACTGGTGGGAATGGTGGTGTGATCTTGTTGTAGGATGACTGGTGGGAATGGTGGTATGATCTTGTTGTAGGATGACTGGTGGGAATGGTGGTGTGATCTTATCGTAGGATGACTGGTGGGAATGGTGGTGTGATCATGTTGTAGGATGACTGGTGGGAATGGTGGTGTGATGTTATTGTAGGATGACTGGTGGGAATGGTGGTGTGATCTTGTTGTAGGATGACTGGTGGGAATGGTGGTGTGATGTTGTTGTAGGATGATTGGTGGGAATGGTGGTGTGATCTTGTTGTAGGATGACTGGTGGGAATGGTGGTGTGATCTTGTTGTAGGATGACTGGTGGGAATGATGGTGTGATCTTGTTGTAGGATGACTGGTGGGAATGGTGGTGTGATGTTGTTGTAGGATGACTGGTGGGAATGGTGGTATGATCTTGTTGTAGGATGACTGGTGGGAATGGTGGTGTGATCTTGTTGTAGGATGACTGGTGGGAATGGTGGTGTGATCTTGTTGTAGGATGACTGGTGGGAATGGTTGTGTGATCTTGTTGTAGGATGATTGGTGGGAATGGTGGTGTGATGTTGTTGTAGGATGACTGGTGGGAATGGTGGTGTGATCTTGTTGTAGGATGACTGGTGGGAATGGTGGTGTGATGTTGTTGTAGGATGACTGGTGGGAATGGTGGTGTGATCTTGTTGTAGGATGACTGGTGGGAATGGTGGTGTGATCATGTTGTAGGATGATTGGTGGGAATGGTGGTGTGATCTTGTTGTGGGATGACTGGTGGGAATGGTGGTGTGATCTTGTTGTAGGATGACTGGTGGGAATGGTGGTGTGATCTTATTGTAGGATGACTGGTGGGAATGGTGGTATGATCTTGTTGTAGGATGATTGGTGGGAATGGTGGTGTGATCATGTTGTAGGATGACTGGTGGGAATGGTGGTGTGATCTTGTTGTAGGATGACTGGTGGGAATGGTGGTGTGATCATGTTGTAGGATGACTGGTGGGAATGGTGGTGTGATCTTGTTGTAGGATGACTGGTGGGAATGGTGGTGTGATCATGTTGTAGGATGACTGGTGGGAATGGTGGTGTGATCTTGTTGTGGGATGACTGGTGGGAATGGTGGTGTGATCTTATTGTAGGATGACTGGTGGGAATGGTGGTGTGATCTTGTTGTTGGATGGTCTATGCAGGGAGGCGGGGGGGTGGGGTGGGTGGGGGGGGGGAGGGTATTCATTGGACACACCACGTGAATACTATGTTGAGGAATATGCCGATCCGAAGTTGTATCGTATTGATTGTGCATTCTGATACTTTAAGCAGGGACACAAAGACACGTTGCTAGAAGAACGCGTCAAACTGGCAGGCCTGCAGAAAGGAAGACGTGCACAGTGTCAAGAACAAAGAGTTCGGACGGACCGTAGCACGTGCTCTGTGGGAGTTGTAAGATGCCCGCGGCCTGATTCAAGTCTGTTTGGGAGACAATAGGTCATGCACTAACCTAACAGTGCAGGCGTATCGGTGGCATTTTGTTGTTTAAAAAAAAAATTCTTGACAAGAGAAAACATTCTCTCTCTCTCTCTCTCTCTCTCTCTCTCTCTCTCTCCCTCTCTCTCTCTCTCTCTCTCTCTCTCTCTCTCTCTCTCTCTCTCAGTGCATGATCTATTGTCTCCCAAGTAGACTTGAATCGGACCGCACATACCAGCGGTTATTATCGGGATGATCCAATGTGTGTGTGTGTGTGTGTGTGTGTGTGTGTGTGTGTGTGTGTGTGTGTGTGTGTGTGTGTGTTTGAAGATGTGAAAACAAAGTAAACAAAACAAAACAAACAAAGAAACAAACCAAATAGTATATGATTTTGATTCCAGATTATACTGTAGAGTAGTAATCGTGTTCACTAACTGAGCAAATTCAATCATAAGGAAGTAACCATTAGACAGACAACTGGTAACTCGCTCCGTTCCGAACGGTACGAGATAAAACTCATTTGGCCCCTCGACGCTCGCGTATTACACGGTGTATCACAGCCACTCACACCACTATGCAAAACATCAACGGGGCCCTATCTCAACAGAGACTGTAGAATATCCGCGCGTATTCCTGCGAGATAAACGGTGATTTCACCATCCTGGGTAGCTCGTGTGGTCATAAAATCATACGGGCTTTCCATAACAGAACCCCACCTTCGCACTGAGTGATTATTTCCCACATATCACTCAGTCCATCAGCCTACTGAGAGTGAAAAATTACGACGGTTTTTTTCTACCAATAAGACAACTTTACTATTATTTGTGCATTGGGGAGTGGGGGGTGGGGTGGGGAATAATGGATGAACGTAATCATATCAGATTTCCTTTTTTTTTTAACCTCCAGTCATTGAGAACAAAGTATATCTTTTTCGTATCGTGCATCAAGTGAAGTTTACACGGACAGAATTTGAACTGGACCCTGGAATGTGTGAACTTTGTCTTTGTTGCTCAGCTCTGTTTGTTTAAGTATACAGATTAGTTTGTATGTCGGGCTCAGTCATTGGCTGAATTCTGTAAACTTCCTAGCGATTGGTAGAGAGAGCCAGCCGCATTCACCTGTTTGAGTCTCACCCTGTGGAGTTTGACGAGGACTCCCTGCAAAGCTAACGGTAAGCCTCAAATTAGTAAAGTCTTCTTTCTCACAAACAAAAATGGAAAACTATTATTGAAAAAAAGGAAAAAGAGAAACAAAAATATCAGTCAGGAAATCACCTGCGGAACAAGCAATTTTCAATCAGAACGATTATACTTATTATAATAATAATAATTATTATTATTGTTATCATTATTACTATCATTGTTATTATTATTATTATCATCATTATTATTATTATTATCAGTAGTAGTAGTAGTAGTATTTTCTCCTTTTTTATCGCAGGAGTCCTGATGAGATTAAAAACGATAGTCTCAGAGCCGAGCCTTGGGATGAGCTACGGGTGGAAGCATTCCGTGTTCTGTCATTTGTAATGCTACCCGCCGATGTCAGATAAGGAATGTGAGGGGGTTAAAACGGTTTCATCATAACTCTCATCTGGAGCTAATGCCATGCTGAGGGGGGGGGGGGGGGGAAGTAAAAGTCGTTATGGGAAAGCCGTTTAAAAACTGAACTCAAGGGGGATGGGGGAAGAGAGGGAGGAGAGAGAGAGAGCGATAGCTGGATGGTTACAACACTGAACGCTCCATCTCAGCAGGTTGGAGCCCTCGCAGCTGCAAGATGGGTGACGGTAGAGCTTCATTTGCCTTGTTCTTTCCCATCCCATATGTTAACAGTGATTTTGTAAAAGCGGGGTCTCTAGTGTTGATCATGAACTGCAGATCTCTATCTCTGTCTCTGTCTGTATGTGTGTGTGTGTGTGTGTGTGTGTGTGTGTGTGTGTGCGTGTGTGTGTGTGTGTGTGTGTGTGTGTGTGTGTGTGTGTGTGTGTGTGGTGTGCGTGCACGTGTGTGTGTGTGTGTGTGTGTGTGTGTGTGTGTGTGTGTGTGTGTGTGTGTGTGTGTGTGTGACGGAAAGAAAGGCACCAGCAGAGAAGTAGCCCAGTAGATAGCGCACTTACCTCGGAAGGGAGAGAATTCCTGTGTTGTTGTTTAGGTCTCACACGCGCGCGCGTGCGTGCGTGCGCGTGCGTGCGTGCGTGCGTGCGTGCGTGCGTGTGTGTGTGTGTGTGTGTGTGTGTGTGTGTGTGT
>CM065734.1:34044148-34061648 GCA_033310375.1 Conus canariensis | reverse complement strand
ATCGCTGTGGCTCTGTCCGTCTGCGCTGTCTGTCTGCCTGTCAACAAGGCTGGTAACTAGAGTCTGAAATGGCAGATGGTCCGACTAGGATGGTGTGTGTGGAGAGAGAGAGAGAGAGAGAGAGAGAGAGAGAGAGAGAGAGAGAGAGAGAGAGAGAGAGAGAGAGAGAGAGAGAGAGAGAGAAGAACGGGGTTCGGACAGAGAAAGTAGAAGCAAGAAATTTCACACACACACACACACACACACACACACACACACACACACACACACACACACACACACACACACAAAACACCTCACACATAATCGCTCGCGGGCATGCGCGCACGTACTCTACGACCGGCATGTGAAAACACACACCTCACGGATTTGTAGTGTACACATCGTATGCAGGTACACACACACACACACACACACACACACACACACACACACACACACACACACACACACACACACACACACACACACACACACACACATAAATAAACAGACAGCCCACATGCACGCACATGGAAACAGACATAAACAAAGAAAGAGAACCATCTCAACAAAATGAAAATTAATGCATACTCTCTCTCTCTCTCTCTCTCTCTCTCTCCTCTCTCTCTCTCCTCTCTCTCTCTCTCTCTCTCTCTCTCTCTCTTCCTTGTTTGTTGAGAAATTTCCAACTTCATACTTCCATTCCTTCATCTCTTCAGCCCACCTCTCTCTCTCTCTCTCTCTCTCCTCTCTCTCTCTCTCTCTCTCTCTCTCTCTCTCTCTCTCTCTCTGAGGAACTTCCAACGTCATACATCCATTCCTTCCTCACCTTCACACAAACTCCTCTTTTCATTCTCTCCCCCCCCCCCCACTTCAACCTGTCTCCCTCCCTCTTTATACATTAGCCCCAGCCTAGTCTGTTTTGGGGAAAGGGACGAGTGGTGGTGGGAGGCTGGGAGGTGGAGGGAAGTGTAGGGGGTCTGCAAAGATCATAGTCGGCACTGTGTGGTTAATTGAGAAGTTTCCAGCGACTTTCGTGAACAGTAGATTTCCAGTGCCAAGTCTATCAGCCCAAATTGCACCTGCTACAATTACCGCAGAGACATTAATCCGAAGGAAAATACGCCTTGAAGAAAAATGCTGTGGTAGGCACAACATAAACGAAAACTTTACTGCACGTAAAGAAGAAGAAGAAGAAGAAGAAGAAGAAGAAGAAGAAAAGGGGGGGAGGAGGAGGAGGAGGGAGGAGGAGGAGGGAGGAGGAGGAGGAGGAGGAGGGAGGAGAGAGAGGAGGAGAGAGAGAGAGAGAGAGAGAGAGAGAGAGAGAGAGAGAGAGAGAGAGAGATTGTGGAGGATTGCTTATCTAAATCAAACAGACCACAAAAACAATTTTCAGAAACATTCCCCCTGAGCTTCTAACAGTCCCAGCAAACAGAATGACTTTTCATCAGTGACACAGTCCATTCGATGTCAGTGGCTGCCATTCTGTTTTTGTGTGTTTGTTTGTTTACTTGATTGCTTTGTGTGTGTGTGTGTGTGTGTGTGTGTGTGTGTGTGTGTGTGTGTGTGTGTGTGTGTGTGTGTGTGTGTGTGTGTGTGTGGTCTTTTATTTTTCTTCTCTCAGCAGTATTAGAGATTTTATGTAGCTTATGATTATCCTCTTTTCTCTCTTTCTTTCTCATTACTTTTCAAATGTCTAAGTGCATGACTGGCGTTGTCCTCTTGTTCCCTGTTCAGAATGAACGGTATCCTGTGTTCGTGAATTGTATGTGCACAACATCCCCTTCGTGAAGGGCAGTCGCTTTTTTTTTTTGAGAAGCTCTCTTTCTCTCCCAGTCCCTCTGTGTTTTTCTGCCTCTCTCTCTCTCTGTCTCTCTCTCATTCACTCACTCTCTCTTTTTCTCTCTTTTCACCCACTCACTCATTCTCTCTATTTGTCTCTCTTCATTCACTCACTCTCTCTTTTTCTCTCTTTCACTCACTCACTCACACACACACACTCTCCTCTCTCTCCTCCATTCACCCACCCCTCCACTCTCTCTTTGTCCACACCCCCCCCCCCTCACTTCCAAGAATTTCCAGCTTCATGCCCTCCGTCCCTTCGTCTTCACTCTGCCACCTTCTCCCCTTTCTCCCCTCCTCCCCACATCCACCCATTCTCCTCCCTCTGTATCTCCCCTCCTCCCCACATCCACCCATCCTCCTCCCTCTGTTTCTCCCCTCCTCCCCACATCCACCCATCCTCCTCCCTCTGTATCTCCCCTCCTCCCCACATCCACCCATCCTCCTCCCTCTGTATCTCCCCTCCTCCCCACATCCACCCATCCTCCTCCCTCTGTTTCTCCCCTCCTCCCCACATCCACCCATCTCCCTCCCTCTCTTTCTCCCCTCCTCCCCACATCCACCCATCTCCCTCCCTCTGTATCTCCCCTCCTCCCCACATCCACCCATCCTCCTCCCTCTGTTATCTCCCCTCTCCCCACATCCACCCATCCTCCTCCCTCTGTTCTCCCCTCCTCCCCACATCCACCCATCTCCCTCCCTCTGTTTCTCCCCTCCTCCCCACATCCACCCATCTCCCTCCCTCTGTATCTCCCCTCCTCCCCACATCCACCCATCCTCCTCCCTCTGTTTCTCCCCTCCTCCCCCCACATCCCACCCATCCTCCTCCCTCTGTCTCTCCCCTCCTCCCCCCACATCCACCCACTCTCCTCCTCCCTCATCCCTCTCCCCCCTCCTCCCACCCCACATCCACCCATCTCCCTCCCTCTGTTCTCCCCTCCTCCCCACACCCACCCATCCTCCTCCCTCTGTTTCTCCCCTCCTCCCCACACCCACCCATCCTCCCTCCCTCTGTTTCTCCCCTCCTCCCCACACCACCCATCCTCCTCCCTCTGTATCTCCCCTCCTCCCCACATCCACCCATCTCCTCTCCTCTGTATCTCCCCTCCTCCCCACATCCACCCATCCCCTCCCTCTGTATCTCCCCTCCTCCCCACATCCACCCATCCTCCTCCCTCTGTTTCTCCCCTCCTCCCCACATCCACCCATCCTCCTCCCTCTGTTTCTCCCCTCCTCCCCAATCCACCCTCCTCCTCCCTCTGTTTCTCCCCTCCTCCCCACACCCACCCATCCTCCTCCCTCTGTTTTCTCCCTCCTCCCCACATCCACCCATCCTCCTCCCTCTGTTCTCCCCTCCTCCCCACACCCACCCATCCTCCTCCCTCTGTTTCTCCCCTCCTCCCCACATCCACCCATCCTCCTCCCTCTGTATCTCCCCTCCTCCCCACATCCACCCATCCTCTTCCCTCTTTGTCGACTTGCCCCACTCCGTCTCTTTCCGCGAGAGAATGAGGAGAGTGATGGCAGGAACAGGGGAGGGGTGGGTGGGTGGGTGGAGGGTTATGAAGATTATACTCCACGGTGTTTTCTGATCTGAAAAGTTTCTAACTGCACTCACGTACAACGGCTTTCCATCTCCACGTCCATCAGCCCAGAGTTCTGCCACAATTAACGCAGGGACATTAATTACAAGGAAAATGCGCTTGGAAGAAAACGCTGTGGTAGGCACGAGATAAACGTAAACTTAGCTGCTTGGAAGAAGAAGAAGAAGAAGAAGAAGAAGAAGAAGAAGAAGAAGAAGAAGAAGAAGAAGAAAAGAATCTGGAAGAGGAGAAGGTGGAGGAGAAGGAGGAGGGGAGGAGGAGGGGAAAGAGAAAGAGAGAGAGGGAGAGAGAGAGGGGTACATATATATATATATATATATATATATATATATATATATATACCCCGCAAGCTTTGTTTATAACTGATTATTTCTTGCAGTCATTGCAACACCAAGCTGCTCTGTAAGTTGCTGGAATGGTGCTCGGTACTTATCCTTGGAATGTATTAGTTTATTGTAATTTAGTCCCTTGCGGATTCATTCCAAGAACTGGCCCTCAGCACTTGTGTCTTAAGAGGTTATCTTTTTATATTTTCTACTTTTCACAAGAAAATGTAGCTTGTTTTGCTCTTTCATGATTTTCTTTTGCTTCTTAGGTGGCACCTTTGGTTGGTTTTTTGAAAACTCAACAAACATACTACGGTATTGCACACCAGCTTTTTCTGGGATAGCATTCTTCTTAAAACTGAAAAGGAGGAGGAGTCAAATTACCACTTTCCGCAGTCACTGAGGAGAAACAATCTGGTTTCGAAACATCGGTATCTGACCAGAGTTATATGTTGTGAGTTTCTTCCCCGTTAGAGACTATAAGCTTGCTGAAGACTCATTTTAGAAGCGTTTATTTTATTTTATTTTTCCCCACTCAAGCACATACTGTTAGTTAGGCAGAATGATCTACCATTGCAGATATAAATGCTTATCTTCCCCTGTTTCTTCAATCTAAGACATAAGACCAAGCTTTGCTTATAACTGATTATTTGTTGCAGTCATCGCAACACCAAACTGCTCTGTAAGTTGCTGAATGGTGCTCGGTACTTTTCCTTGGAATTTATTAGTTTATTATATATATATATATATATGACAAAGGCAGACAGAAGAAAAGCAAGCGTGAAGAGAGGCACAGTGAAAACAGAGCAGTGAGGAGGAGAGTGGATCCCAGCCTGCCGTCGTTGAAGTTTATTCATGTTTCCCTGTAGTCCCTGACGGGTTTATTGGGGGAAAAGTTGTTCCCCCATGATGACGAGGGAAGAACATCCACACGGTCAGAGTGCTCTGTGCAGACAGTCCACAGCGGGGTGCACGGAGGCTGCTGCGAATGAGTGGAGAGCTGATAGCTCACTGGTTCCATTGGGTGGAGGGGGTGGTGGATGAGTGGGGAAGAGGAGGAGGGGCAGCATGTCAGTCACAGGGTCTGTTTTTGTAGCCGGCGTCAGCACGTCTTCTTCATCCTACCCCCCCCCCCCTCTCTCTCTCTCTCCATTCGCTCACTCCTTCACTGTCACTCGATTTCCCTTTCTCAGAATGTTCTCCTTCATTCCTCTATTCCTTCCTCTTCATAACCCCAACTCCTTCCTTCATCCCGTTTCTCCCTCCCTCTTTTTCTCTGAATCTGTTTTTCACACACACACACAGATAACTAGGAACAACGCGCGCGCGCGCACTCATACACATACAGAGAGGCGCGCGCACACACGCTCGCATAGCCACACACACCTTTTCTCTCAGAGAGACAGACAGCGCGCCGCACACACACACACACGCACATATGAACAAAGCATGCTGGCGGTACTCACAAACAGTGGGGAAAGAGAGAGAGAGAGGGAAGGAGAGAGAGAGAGAGGGGGGAGGAGAGCTAGTGTGGACCATCCATCCACACTTGAGTGCCTCAGTCAGCTTATTTGCCATGTTTCGTGCAACGTGAAGAGACACATGTCACACACTTTGAAGGTATTTGTTCAGCTTCGACTGGGTGAGATCGAATGTAGCGTGTCATGAAAAAGTGGCATTTCATTTGTTATGAGAGCTAGGATGGGGTGTCATAACATTTCTACCGGCTTGCTTGGATTGTCTGGGCCAGAACCAGGCCTTTAGTGCTCTGCTCCTCTCTCTCTCTCTCTCTCTCTCTCTCTCTCTCTGTGTGTCTGTCTGTCTGTCTGTCTGTCTCTCTCTCTCTCTCTCTCTCTCTCTCTCTCTCTCTCTCTCTCCCGCACCGTCTGTCGCTCCTTACGTGTCTGTTTGTCTCTGTCTCTCAATCAGTGAGCCAGTAAACACTAAACGTAATGATTTACGGGGAGTTGGGGAGACATCCATTGTATGTGACTACAGTTATGAAATCTATTGAATGCTGATTCAAACTGTTGAAAATGGAAGACGGTATAATATTGAAAGCGGCGTATGAATCATTAAAACATCTGGATGAAAGGCGTACAGAAACTTCGGCTGGTGAGACAGGGCTATGGCTTTTCTCATTGGATTTGGATTTGTTTGGTTCAACAAGGGGGAAGCGAATAATACAGGGTTCTTAAGTACAACATCTGACAGACTGCTCACACCAGGGTGGCATATCTAATAGCGATAGGGTTTTAATTTTAAACAAAATCTACAGACTGAGTCTTACTTATTTGAAATCAGATGTAAAAGATGTAGAGAAAGTATTGAAAGGTTTCGGGTGGGTGTACATGAACTGAATTTTAATAAGTGTAGATGTGTTCCAAACGCCCAGTGAAAAGCTGTTCCAAGTGTAGTTCTGAAATAGAAGAGGATGTATATTTCATGCTGGTGTGGTCGCAGTATAAACATTTATGAGAGACAATAATCACGACTGTTCATACCCTAGAACCCAGTATGTGCAGCATAGCCGGGTTATTGTCGTCGGAGCGTTATTTCCAACTGGCTAAGTATAGTTCTGAAGCCTTTCAAATCCATGTGACCAGATCAAGTTGATAGTCACTGGAAAAAAAAAAGACTAACACCTAAAACAATAATAAAGCCTGTAACATCACAGGAGCTGATGCGCCCAGCTGTAAGATTACTGTAAATGCAAGAGAAGTCGAGTTTCTTGAAGTATGCTGTTTTTGTAATGTGCAATATAGTGCGCTGTGTGTGTATGGAGGGTGGGTGTGTGTGTGTGGTGGGGGGGGGTGGGGGGGGTGGGGAGGGCGGTTGGATGTACGGATGAGGGAGACGAGCGTATGGTTGTGACGGGATGTTGGGAGAGAAAAGATCTGACAAACAACATCCAGGGCAATGAAAACGAAGAACGAGCAACCACTTATCTTCTCCAATTTGGCGCAAGTTGGGCGTTGAATGAAAAAAAAAAAATCTTGCGCCGAATTTGAGAAGATAAGTGATCGCTCGTTCTTCGTTTTCATTGTCCTAAGTATTGTTTTTTTCGTGCATGAAGAAGACCTAAGAGGTCGAAACGCGTCGTGTTCTGTCTTGTAATTTGTTTGTCCCTGCTGTCTGGCGGCCTTACTAATGATTCTGTTTTAAGATTAGTTTTAATTTTCGCCTACACTCACCTCACTTTGAAACGAAAAAGAAAAGACATAGTACCAGTGCAACCTTCTGCAGAAGATAAGAACCAAAACAAAAAGAGACAAAAAGGAAGACGATAAAGACACTGCAACAGTGTTACATCCTGCAACAGGCGAGAACATACGATGAGAAAAAGACACGGCAACAGTGTTACATCCTGCAACAGGCGAGAACATACGATGAGAAAAAGACACGGCAACAGTGTTACATCCTGCAACAGGCGAGAACATACGATGAGAAAAAGACACGGCAATAGTGTTACATCCTGCAACAGGCGAGAACATACGATGAGAAAAAGACACTGCAATAGTGTTACATCCTGCAACAGGCGACAACATACGATGAGAAAAAGACACTGCAATAGTGTTACATCCTGCAACAGGCGAGAACATACGATGAGAAAAAGACACTGCAATAGTGTTACATCCTGCAACAGGCGACAACATACGATGAGAAAAAGACACTGCAATAGTGTTACATCCTGCAACAGGCGAGAACATGCGATGAGAAAAAGACACTGCAATAGTGTTACATCCTGCAACAGGCGAGAACATACGATGAGAAAAAGACACTGCAAATAGTGTTACATCCTGCAACAGGCGAGAACATGCGATGAGAAAAAGACACGGCAATAGTGTTACATCCTGCAACAGGCGACAACATGCGATGAGAAAAAGACACTGCAATAGTGTTACATCCTGCAACAGCGACAACATGCGATGAGAAAAAGACACTGCAACAGTGCTACATTCTGCAACAGGCGAGAACATGCGATGAGAAAAAGACACGGCAACAGTGCTACATTCTGCAACAGGCGAGAACATGCGATGAGAAAAAGACACTGCAACAGTGCTACATTCTGCAACAGGCGAGAACATGCGATGAGAAAAAGACACGGCAACAGTGCTACATTCTGCAACAGGCGAGAACATGCGATGAGAAAAAGACACTGCAACAGTGCTACATTCTGCAACAGGCGAGAACATGCGATGAGAAAAAGACACGGCAACAGTGCTACATTCTGCAACAGGCGAGAACATGCGATGAGAAAAAGACACTGCAACAGTGCTACATTCTGCAACAGGCGAGAACATGCGATGAGAAAAAGACATGATGAAAGTGGACACAGGGCAATAGAGAAGGGCACATACCTAGCGGAAAAAGAGAACATTGTAAAGATGCTACACTCTACAGTAGACACGAACCTAATGACAAGATGAAATACATGGTAAAGTGTTATAAACCGTGGTGAACAGGAACATATGGTGCGGCTGAAAAAAAAAAGGACATGGTAAATGTGCCGCATACCGTGCTGCACAAGAACACATGGTAAGACAATACAGACTCCCAATGCATGTGATTTACATCGCAATCAACCGCAGGGTCACGGGAGGGCCCCCCAAATTACCGACATGGTAAATAGCATTGCTACAGCTGAGTACACCACAGGAATGAACGGCAACACAGTGACTCACTGAGCTGAACCAATGTTGTCAGCAGTCACAATGAACGGCAACACAGTGACTCCCTGAGCTTAACCAATGTTGTCAGCAGTCACAATGAACGGCAGCACAGTGACTCCCTGAGCTGAACCAATCTTGTCAGCAGTCACAATGAACGGCAACACACTGACTCACTGAGCTGAACCAATCTTGTCAGCAGTCACAATGAACGGCAACACACTGACTCACTGAGCTGAACCAATCTTGTCAGCAGTCACAATCAGCGGGGTCGCCATGATTCAGTAGCGTTTCATGTCTGGAAGAATTGGTAAGTTTGAAGCCTCACAAAGAACACAAAGCCTGGTCTCCCTGGTTCTACCCATTCTCTGCAGTAGCGTTTCATGTCTGGAAGAACTGGTAAGTTTAGAGTCTCACAAAGAACACAAAGCTGGTCTCCCTGGTTCTCCCTATCTTTCAAGTAACGTTTCATGTCTGGAAGAATTGGTAAGTTTTTGTCTCCCTGGCTCTAGCTATCCTTCAGTTCTTCAGGTTGTTTGCTTGTCTTCTGTTTTCCTATTTCCTGATGTCTGTGTAGTGATTGGTCTGTGAATCGACTTCTCCAGCTGTTTCTGTCCGTGTGCACATCTTTTTGTCTGTCTGTTTGTCTGTCTCTCTACTTCCCCACCCCACCCCGCTCTCTCTCCCAACCTCTCTCTCTCTCTCTCTCTCTCTCTCTCTCTCTCTTCTCTCTCTCTCTCTCTCTCGTTCTCTCTGTCTCTTTCTGTCTGTCTGTCTGTCTGTGTGTCTGTCTGTCTGTGTGTCTGTCTGTCTGTCTGTCTGTCTGTCTCTCTCTCTCTCTCTCTCTCTCTCTCTCTCTCTCTCTGTCTTATTTTGGCTGTCTGTCTAACAGACTGCCTATCGGTCTGTCTGTCTGTCGCTCTCTCTCTCTCTCTCTCTCTCTCCTCTCTCTCTCTCTCTCTCTCTCTCTCTCTCTCTCTCTCTCTCTCTGGTCCCATTCCTTTCTCTCTCATTCTTCTTGTCGCCACCCCACCCACCCCCCTCCCGCGCCCCAACCTTCACCTCTCACAGCATGATCAACATTCCAAGAGAGGACTGGTGTTTCTTCGTTGCAGAGCGATCCAGAGAGATGAACGTGTGAACAGCCAGGGGATTGTGCTGAACCTGTGAACGTCATGACTGTCCTGGCTGCTGTCCCACTCTATCCCGTCTCCCACCCAACCCCTCTCATTCCCTCTCTCTCTCTGTCTCTGTCTCGTCTCTCTCTCTCTCTCTCTCTCTCTCACACACACACCACACACACACACACACACACACACACACACACACACGCACACACATACACGCATACACGCACCCACGTACACACGTGCACCGCACTCACGCGCGCGCATACGCACACACGTACGCCACACGCACACACACACACACACACACACACACACACACACACACACACACACACACACACACACACACACATACGAGCGCGATCGCGCACCCAC
Organism: Conus canariensis; assembly: GCA_033310375.1. Lineage (NCBI taxonomy): Eukaryota > Metazoa > Mollusca > Gastropoda > Neogastropoda > Conidae > Conus > Conus canariensis. The sequence goes on along the minus strand of CM065734.1, from coordinate 34,051,719 downwards.
CGTTTACCCTTCTTCGCGCTCCCCTCCTCCCTCCCTCCCCCCCCCCCCCCCCCCAACACACATACTGGCGCGTGCGGGCGACACACGAAATCACGTCTCCTCTCAGCTAATTTTTGGTTGAAATATTTATCAGTTTACCATCGACATTCCTGCTTGTGAAATCGTCGGATCAAGTGACGTCATGTCATGAGCGAACGCTTCGTCGACAAGCTGAGGTTGTCTGCCTTGACTTCAGAGGAAAACAAATCTAAGATTAAATAAAAAATAAAATGAAAACTAAGATAATACCAGCAGAGAGGGTAGTGTTGATGGCAGAGGAAGGGAAGGAGGAGGGGGTAAGGTAAACAGTAAATATTCGTATAAATCAGCAGCGATGAGTTTGTGCTGACCTTGCAAACATACAGCAGATAATCTGTTCTCTCTCTCTCTCTCTCTCTCTCTCTCTCTCTCTCTCTCTCTCTCTTACACATATTTTTTTTCTTTATACCCATATCAAGCACAACGTTGAATGTTCATGCTGATAAGCTCGTTAAAGCTGGTGTTTTAGATTTGATCATTTCATTCCTAATATGTTTTTTTGCCTTTTCATTTCTCATTTTTCAACGTGTTTATTATTCTTGCGAATTCTGTTTTTGTAACTCGTCTATTGAAAACTGGAACATCAGTTTGAATAAGTTTAATTAGCTTTCAAAAATGTGTGCAAGTTCTTCTTTCTATGAGTATTATATACACTCTTATTAGCTTCTTCAAGTATTCTAACCATTCGTTTTTCTCGAGATAATTCGCAAAAAAAAAAAAAAAAAAATGTATTGAAACGTCTCCGCAATTTCTCTCTCTCTCTCTCTCTCTCTCTCTCTCTCTCTCTCTCTCTCTCTCTCTCTGTGTGTGTGTGTGTGTGTGTGTGTGTGTGTGTGTGTGTGTGTGTGTGTGTGTGTGTGTGTGTGTGTGTGTGTTTTAAGGTTTTCTACAGCACAGCAATAATGTGTTTTGTATTTGTGATCTATATTATGAAACATATAATTACAAAATGTCAATCCAGCCAAGAACCTGCCGGCAGAATCTTTCTGCTGAGTGGGAAGAAACTGTAAGGAGAGTCTGACAGCAGAAGGTCCTCAGAGAAGAAAACCCTCTGAAGCATGTGTTTCTGTCCTGAATCCTTACGTTCTAGAGGGGCCGAGCCTCATCCACGTCATGACTCCAAGGTGACCTTCTGCTGCCAGGATGTTTTCCTGGCACAGCCCAGACTCAAAGCTGCACCATCTGGATGAGTGGGTGTTTCAAGGTGTATTTTATGAGACGGATGTCTTATCCGCATCACTACAGACACTTGTTCAATGCAGGGAAATTTAAGTCTTATGAAGTTCACTTTTGTCCTCCTTCGACCAGATCGGCCTACAACTCTTTTAGCTTCTTCTTGCTATTGCTTTGGTGGTTTGGATTCTCTTTGAATCAGAAATCGTGAGCTGCTTCATGAGACCATAGGCTGATGAGATACGAACTCTCTTGCCCCATTCTCTATGGCGAAGACGATGGCTTGGAAGCCAGATTTCCTCATGCTGCTGACTAAATGGCATACCTTTCAGTCTTGTAGAGGTAAGCAAGCTGCATTAAGCTCTTTACGTGGCACAACAAGTTCCCTAAAAATCAGAGAGGATTTCACTATTCGCACTATTCGAACTCATTCCTGATGATCTTAGGGCAGTTCTTCTCACTTTGGAAGGTCTGCTGTGCACTCCCTATCATCCACTCATCATGTTATTTCCAGTTCCATTCTCACAATACCACGGCAGTTGCATACAGTGATTTGTAGAACGTCGTTGCTGGAGCTTCTGGTGGCGTAGCGTTTCCTTGGTCGGTGCTAACCGCATGTGCAATCTTCTTCAGCACTCGGTTGTCTAAGTTACTTCCCCATGGTTATGCATGTTACACCGTTTGGCCCCAAAACATGGACAAGTAGTCTTCTTATGGGTATTCTTGTGGGCGCATTCAGTAAAGAAGTCCACTCTCCGTGTTGGTCTCGTTGGACTGCTTTCTAGACTCTCCTGGAATCCTCTTCTTTCTCCAGCTCATGTATCACCGAGTTTCTCTTTGCGTTCTCTGTCTGTTGGTTTGAGCGTGTCTTGTTATTTTTTCTTCATCTTGAAGATTCCCTGTGCCACGTGCACTGCCTCATTTCTTTCCGTCTTCAATTTCTGCTGTAATGATATCACTTTCTTGCCTAAGAGTCTCAAGCATGGTTAGTAATCTTGTTTTACTCACTTTGTAGTACTAAGATGGATTTCAGAGGTAACTTCAATCTTGCTTGACGCAATGAAGCTAAACGTCATTGAGTCAGGTGATACATCTATCCATTTCTTGTGCACTTGTTGATTTGGCTTCGTTGATTCCAACGTGCCATGCTTATATCGTATATCTGCAAAGGCTCTTAAGAGTGCCTTCGGAATCAGTATGAACTGCAAACACAAAACCGTATTTACCAGGAAGCCACACACGTTTGTTATCTATAGGCTTTTTCTACCATTTTCTTGTTTCCTTTTACATTTCAGTGTCTCTCAAAGAGTCAAGGATTGTCCTTTCTAGCTCTTGAAAGGACCTCCTGCCTAAAATGATGTAAAGGATTGTTCTTTATAAACTCTGAAAGGTCCTCCTGCCTTAATATGTAAAGGATTTTGCGCAAAGCCGTAGCAGTCGTTTCCAGCGAGGCTCAGAGTATGCTTCCTGTTAAAGCAAATGGAGGCTATTGTCGCTATTTGTTACAGCAGCATGGAGGTATTGTCGCTATTTGTTACAGCAGCATGGAGGCTATTGTCGCTATTTGTTACAGCAACATGGGGCTATTGCGCTATTTGTTACAGCAACATGGAGGCTATTGTCGCTATTTGTTACAGCAACATGGAGGTATTGCGCTATTTGTTACAGCAACATGAGGTATAGCCGTATCTGTTACAGCAACATGGAGGTATTGTCGCTATCTGTTACAGCAACATGGAGGCTATTGCTGCTATTTGTTACAGCACATGAGGCTATTGTCGATATCTGTTACAGCAACATGGAGGCTATTGCTGCTATTGTTACAGCAACATGGAGGCTATTGCGCTATTGTTACAGCAACATGGAGGCTATTGCCGCTGTTTGTTACAGCAACATGGAGGTATTGCCGCTTTTGTTACAGCAACATGGAGGCTATTGCCGTATTTGTTACAGCAACATGGAGCTATTATCGCTATCTGTTCAGCAACTGGAGCTATTGCCGTTTGTTACGCAACATGGAGGCTATTGCCCCTGTTTGTTACAGCAACATGAGGGTTTGTCGCTGATTTGTTACAGCAACAGAGTATTGTCGGTATCTGTTACAGCAACGGAGGCTATGCTGCTATTTGTTAGCAACATGGAGGCTATTGCCGCGTTGTTACGCAACTTGTGAGGCTATTGCGCTGTTCGTTAACAGCAACATGGAGGCTATTGTCGCTGATTTGTTACAGCAACATGGAGGCTATTGCCGCTATCTGTTACAGCAACATGGAGGCTATTGCTGCTATTTGTTGCAGCAACATGGAGGCTATTGCCGCTGTTTGTTACAGCAACATGGAGGCTATTGCCGCTGTTTGTTATCAGCAACATGGAGGCTATTGCCGCTGTTTGTTACAGCAACATGGAGGCTATTGTCGCTATTTGTTACAGCAACATGGAGGCTATTGCCGCTGTTTGTTACAGCAACATGGAGGCTATGTCGCTATCTGTTACAGCAACATGGAGGCTATTGCCGCTGTTTGTTACAGCAACATGGAGGCTATTGTCGCTATCTGTTACAGCAACATGGAGGCTATTGCCGCTGTTTGTTACAGCAACATGGAGGCTATTGCCGCTTTTTGTTACAGCAACATGGAGGCTATTGCCGCTGTTTGTTACAGCAACATGGGGCTATTGTCGCTATTGTTACAGCAACTGGAGGCTATGCCACTGTTTGTTACAGCAACATGGAGGCTATTGTCGCTATTTGTTACAGCAACATGGAGGCTATTGCCGCTGTTTGTTACAGCAACATGGAGGCTATTGTCGCTATTTGTTACAGCAACATGGAGGCTATTGCCGCTGTTTGTTACAGCAACATGGAGGTATTGTCGCTATTGTTACAGCAACATGGAGGCTATTGCCGCTGTTTGTTACAGCACATGGGCTATTGCCGCTATTTTTACAGCAACATGGAGACTATTGTCGCTGTTTGTTCAGTGACAGACATCAAACAGTCGTGATAAATATGTCCTAACGCAGTTATGACAGAGTAGACAGTGTGATTTACAGAGAGAGACGAGAGAGAGAGAGAGAGAGAGAGAGGAGAGAGAGAGAGAGAGGAGAGAGAGAGAGAAGAGAGAGAGGAGTGTGTGTGTGTGTGAGAGAGAGAGAGAGAAGAGAGAGAGAGAGAGAGAGAGAGAGAGGAGAGAGAGGAGAGGGAGTGGAGGGAGGAGGGTTAGAAAATATTTGTCCTTTCCATACAAGAATGTCCCTTTCATTACTGACTGGAAAACAGAGGAGAGAGAGAGAGAGAGAGAGAGAGAAGGAGAGAGAGAGAGAGAGAGATGGAGAGAGAGAGAGAGAGATGAGAGTATTCAAACTTTTCATATAATTATGTCCTTTTCATTGTTAGCTAGAAAACATTTTTTTCCTGATCACTTTCACTTCAGTGTACTTTTTCATGAAGTTAAGTGTATCATGTTCTGTTCCTGAATTGAAGTGTATCATGTTCTGTTCCTGAATTGAAGTGTATCATGTTCTGTTCCTGAATTGAAGTGTATCATGTTCTGTTCCTGAATTGAAGTGTACCATGTTCTGTTCCTGAATTGAAGTGTACCATGTTCTGTTCCTGAATTGAAGTGTACCATGTTCTGTTCCTGAATTGAAGTGTACCATGTTCTGTTCCTGAATTGAAGTGTACCATGTTCTGTTCCTAAATTGTTGGCCCTCACCCTGTCTAGCACCGCCAGTCAAAAGCAGTCTGTGACAGGGTCGCACAAGTTGTTGGTGAGTCGTACTGTTTACACTGTCAAACGGCAGAGCGTAGCCATTGTGAAGGGGTTAGTTAGAGCCATCACTGACCTTACAGTACATACTGATGGTTTGATCAGGTTTCCAGAAAGTCAACCCCACCAATAGTCACTGCCATGTCAGTTCAGCCTCTGTAGTACAGTGAACTAGGTCACTGCGATTTTTTTTTCTTTCTCCATGTGATCAATGGTTCTTGAATTGATTGAAAGCTGTGAACCGAAGCTCTGGATCCTTCATGACTGTACACCAATATCATGCAGCGTGTCTCAGGGGCTATACATTGAAATCTTTCCTGACATTTAGCGTGTTATGGAAACGCTGGTGGCGAGAAGTAATAATGTTCATCCTCGCTGATATGTGGCTGCTGAAGTCTTTTTAATTAATAGGCATTATAGTCATCAGGTCAAGGGAAGTAACCCCAGTAAATTTATAGCACTCTATGAGAAAGCATTGAATTTCTTTCCGTGTGTGAATCAGTTTGCTTACGTAGGACATTATCAAATCTCGAAAACACTCGGGGGAAGGGGGGGGGGGGGGGGGGGCAATTAGATAGTGTGACTTTAGTACCGTTTTTTTGTTTCTCACATATGCACGGCTTACGTGATTTCTGATCGTTGACTGTTTTCTGGTGGTCCTGCCCAGTAGCGAGTGGACTTTGCAATGTCTACTGTCACCCGGACATGTCTCAGCATAGGTACTGACTTGCCTACCATTTTCGCCATTCATAGGATGACAATTACTTGCCCACAGGCCCTTCGTCAGTGAGCATACGTTCTTGAAATTATCCATCAGAGTGGGGTCGCTGTTGACATTTACTAACATAAAGGTTTGTGACAGAAACGTGTTTTAGTAGAAATTAAATTTTGAGGGAGAGCGTGATTGCAGAAGGTCTTCAGCAAAGATCCCCCCCCCCCCCCCCCACACACACACACTTCCAGAGAAATGTTTTAACTCTAAACTCCCTACATTCTGAAAGGTCGGGCCAAATCCAGATTATGATACCCCTCAGCTGACAGAAAATCAATACTTCTTCACTTTGTGGAAGTACATTTTTTCCTTCGACCACTTGTCTATGTAGGTGAACCGAATGTTTCTGTCATTCGTTTTTTTTTTTTTTTACGGGCAATGAACTGCAACCATTTCATTGCGTTTATCAATATAGATTGAATGGCTTAGAGTTATTGGACTTGGGTTGATTGTTGTTCGTCCAAAGTCAACGGCTCTCTCAATCCTGGCATGATACGTGAGAGCGAGAGTAGGAAGAGAGTGAACAACGTACACGGACTTTTTTTTTAATCTATTTATTTATTTATTTTTTTTTTTTACTACAGATGAAACAAACACACGTACGACTGCGGTGCGTGAATTATGTATCACTCAAACAAGTTGTAACATTTCGTATAGCTTTGTTTTGTTTACTGAAAAGTACTTTGCCTAAGTTCAAATTTGCACAAGTTTTGATGAAAGGCATTAAGTAAAGACTGTACCTTTTTTGAGTCCAGCAATCCTCTCTCTCTCTCTCTCTCTCTCTCTCTCTCTCTCTCTCTCTCTCTCTCTCTCTCTCTCTCTTCTCTCTCTTCATCTCTCTTTGCCAGGCTGGAGCTCGCTGCGCGCGCGTGTGTGTTGTGTGTGGTCGCGCTGCGCGGGGCGTGTTTGCAAACACACACGGGAACACACACACACACACACACACACACACACACACACACACACACACACACACACACACACACACACACACACACACGCACGCACGCACGCACGCACGCACGCACACACGCACACACACACCGAGACAGAAATCAGCACTCTCTCCCGTCTGGAGACAGAGGCACGTGCACCCTGTCTGATTCTGGGATATGACGCAACACACTGTCGTTGATTCATGCTCCACTTGGCGCGCGCCGACATCACGGCTCATTGAGCCTGATACCTGGCCAGAGATAAAGAGAGTCGGAACCCATTCCTGACTGCACCATCTTGGTCTGCGAAATGAATAAACATTGAGGGAAAAAAAAAGAAGAAGAGGGCAGATTACATTCTTGGACTGAGGTTGTATGTTTGCTTTTTATGTAAACCATCATGTAATTTGTTCGTGTGTTGTAAGGCTCTTTACTTGCTTGTGCAATCTCAGGGGACTTTTTTCCATTTAAAAAGAGCACCCAGACAAAATAAAGACCTCTGTTCTTCTGTCTGCCCTTCTATCGCCCCCCCCCCCCCCCCTAAAAGACACAATACACAAAGAGCCTTTTCAGTTTTAAATGCATATGATACTAGCAGATGTATGCATGTGATAATAGACCACTTTTTTTTACTTTTAATTCCATTGACTGTAGATGCAGGACTTTCGTGCTGAAACCCTGGGCTGTACTATGGATCTACACGCCCTATGTCAGCAGCACGCTTGTCCACATGTCACCCTCCACTGTACCATGGACTACAAGTTTGGCAGGGCGTCATGAGAATACATGTCCACCACTGTACCCTGTAGAATGAACCTGGACAGGGATCATGGGAGATACATGTCC
>CM065734.1:34031648-34034148 GCA_033310375.1 Conus canariensis | reverse complement strand
AAGAAGAAGAAGATCATGATCATGATAAATATCATCATAAGAATAGACAGAGATGTGAAACTCAACACTTACTGTACAAGATTGTTGAAGTGTCTATTTAGAAAATGAACATTTGTCAGATAAATTTTATGGGGTAGTCGCAATAAAAATAAATGCATGAAAATTGATGAAACGTAATAATGTTTACGTAACTATGCCTCTAAGCATGATGCCAGAACTTACTTGTTTCACTTCCTGTTCCAGCTTTCCGTGGAAGACTGCTGTATGCCGACCGTTTAAATCTGTCAGACATGCGTTTTAAGATCAGACATCACCATTGAAAAGGCCTTAAAGACCAGTTCCATTCTACTGTGGCCTGGTACCCCACGAGCCAGGTTTTAGTGTGTGTGTGTGTGTGTGTGTGTGTGTGTGTGTGTGTGTGTGTGTGCGTGCGTGCGTGCGTGCGTGCGTGCGTGCGTGTGTGTGTGTGTGTGTGTGTGTGTGTGTGTGTGTGTGTGTGTGTGTGTGTATCTGTGTGCGCGTGCGTGCGCGCGTGCGAGCGTGTGCGTTCATGCGTGTGCGTTCGTGCGTACGTGCGTGCATGTATGCGTGCATGTGTGTGTGTGTGTGTTTGTACGTGTGTGTGTGTGTGTGTGTGTGTGTGTGTGTGTGTGTGTGTGTGTGTGTGTGTGTGTGTGTGTGAGTGACAGTATAACCAGACAGACTAAAGACAGGACAGTGTGAGGCAGGCAAAATCATCACAAATTAAAGTGTGAAGTAGATGGACCTACCACTGCACATTGTGAAGCAGACCGACTCATTGCTGGGCAATATAACCAGACAGACTCACTACTGCACATTGTGAAGCAGACCGACTCATTACTGGGCAATATAACCAGACAGACTCACTACTGCACATTGTGAAGCAGACCGACTCATTGCTGGGCAATATAACCAGACAGACTCACTACTGCACATTGTGAAGCAGACCGACTCATTACTGGGCAATATAACCAGACAGACTCACTACTGCACAGTGGGAAGCAGACCGACTCATTGCTGGGCAATATAACCAGACAGACTCACTACTGCACAGTGGGAAGCAGACAAATTCATCACAAAGTAAAGCATGACGTAGATAGATCTACCACTGTACATTGTGAAGCAGACAGACTCATCGCTGGACAATATAACCAGACAGACTCACTACTGCACAGTGGGAAGCAGACAAATTCATCACAAAGTAAAGCATGACGTAGATAGATCTACCACTGTACATTGTGAAGCAGACAGACTCATCGCTGGACACTATAACCAGACAGACTCACTACTGCACAGTGGGAAGCAGACAAATTCATCACAAAGTAAAGCATGACGTAGATAGATCTACCACTGTACATTGTGAAGCAGACAGACTCATCGCTGGACACTATAACCAGACAGACTGGCTGCTGTATAGTGTGAATCAGGCAGACCCACCACTGTACAAGAGAACCAGACAGATTCACCATTGTACAGCGTGAAGCAGACAGACCCACCACTGTACAAGAGAACCAGACAGATTCACCATTGTACAGCGTGAAGCAGACAGACCCACCACTGTACAAGAGAACCAGACAGATTCACCATTGTACAGCGTGAAGCAGGCAGGCTCACCACCGTACAGTATAACCAGACTGACTCACTGCTGTGCAGCATGAAGCAGATCCACTGTAGTATAGTGTGAAGCAGATATACTCAACACTGTACAATATAACCAGACTGACTCACTGCTGTACAGTATGAAGCAGATTCCCTGTAGTATAGTGTGAAGCAGATATACTCAACACTGTACAATATAACCAGACTGACGCACTGCTGTACAGTATGAAGCAGATTCCCTGTAGTATAGTGTGAAGCAGATATACTCAACTCTGTACAATAATACCAGACAGACTCACTGCTGTACAGTGTGACGTAGACAAACTCACGACTGTGCAATATAACCAGGCAGACTCACTACTGTACAGTATAAAACAGATACACCGTAGTACATTATGAAGCAGACAGACTCACTGCTGTGCAGTGTGACGTAGACAGACTCACGACTGTACAGTGTGACGTAGACAGACTCACAACTGTACAATATAACCAGGCAGACTCACTTCTGTACAGTATAAAGAAGATTCACCGTAGTACAGTGTGAAGCAAACAGACTCTTCAATGTACAATATAACCAGACAGGCTCACTGCTATACAATGTGACGTAGACAGACTCACGACTGTATAATATAACCAGGCAGACTCACTGCTGTACAGTATAAAGCAGATTCACCGTAGTACAGTGTCAAGCAAACGGACTCTTCAATGTACAATATAACCAGACAGACTCACTGCTGTACAGCGTAAACCAGATACACCGTAGTACATTATAAAGCACACAGACTCACTGCTGTACAGTATGACGTAGACAGACTCACTGCTGTAACAGTATAACCAGACTGACTCACTGCTGTACAGCATGAAGCAGATTCACCCTACC
>CM065734.1:33996648-34026648 GCA_033310375.1 Conus canariensis | reverse complement strand
ACTCTCTGGTCTTGCCAGAGTTTCTCTAGCCCTTTTCTTCTCAGCTTCTGATGCAGCCTTTCTCTGTTTATGGATATCTCCATACTCTTCCAGATCTTATCCATCTCTTGCTGGTGTCTTGATGTTTGAGGCGGTGTCTTCACTTTCAGTTGTTTCACTCCGAAGGCGCCCCTACAGGTTCCGCATGCAACGTCTCCAAAGGCGGCTGATGTGTGGTCTACTGTGCTATTTCCTATCAGTGCGTTCTGTTCGAGGACATTTGTACAATGAATTCTGCGACAAAGTCCCACACATATGTACAGTCTCCCGGGATGCGAGTCATGGCGTAATAAAGGGGAGGATGCATCTTTGTGTTGCATTTGAAGTTCATGGATTTTTCGATCAATGCGACATGGGGAGTTTGTGTTATACTCCCTGTTTGGCTAGTATACTTACCATGTCAGACCATAGCATTCAACGGCAGTTAGCCAGCTCTGTCAGGCCGAATTTTTTCCGTGGCCAATGCAGTCATAAGACAGTCACGTGATGTCACCCCACTTCCGGCCCCGGAAGAAGCCAGTGTCAACTTCCTATAAGTCATTCAGCGAGGCCTGGTGTATGGTGACCCCGAGAACCTTGGCGCCAGAGGGGAAGGTAGGGAGGGAATTAGAGTCTGACATGGTAAGTATACTAGCCAAACAGGGAGTATAACACAAACTCCCCATTTTGGCGTCATATACTTTACCATGTCAGACCATAGCAGAATTTAAAGGAATCGGAGGAGGGCGAGCGCCCTAGTGGTTCTTGGGGTTGACCGATATGGCTGCATTGGCCGCCACAAAGGAAATCCCCTTAGACCCATCAGCTCTGGTCATGCGGATATCCCTCAGGTAAAAATTAATGAAGGGATTTTCCGAACGCCAGTAGGCTGCCTCCAGCAGGTGGCGCACGGGGACAGAGTACTGGAACGCTGTGGAAGTGGCCAGTGCTCTGACCTCGTGGGCCCTGGGTGATAGGACAGGGAGATCCTTGTACGCCTGAGCGTAGGTAGATCTCACCGTCTTGGAGAGCCACCTGGAGATAGTTCCCGCCGAGATATCTCTAGTATTGTTGGGGTTGAGGGAGATAAGGAGTCGTCTCTGGGAGGAGCGCCTGGGGCGTGTGCGTTCCCAGTAGTACCTGGGACACCTGGAGGGGCCAAGGTCCATGTCTCCATCTTTTTCTCCCTTTCCCAAGATGTCAGAACTCCGGAAGGAACTTGAGAGAGACTGAGCCGTCCCTGTGGAAGGCGATATCTGTGGGGTCACCGCTGAGGGCGTGAATCTCACTTCGTCTTCTGGCCGAGGCCAGGGCGAGGAGAAAGGTGGTCTTAAAGGAGAGGAGGTCAAAAGGAATAGAAGCAATGGGTTCAAAAGGGGTTTTTCTGAGGGCATCGAGGACCGTAAAAAGGTCCCAGAGGGGAATGCGCCTAGGGGACTGAGCTTCCCGTAGAGCAACTCCTCTAGACACCTCTCTGAGGAGAAAGTCATTGTCAAAAGAAGGGCCCCCCAGTTGACGAATGGTAGTGCAGATAGCTGATCTGTAGCCCCGAATGGAGCCAGCCGACAGCTTAAGGGAAGAGGATAGGTGGGAGAGGAAATTTCCTATTTGGATGTTGGAGGGGCAGTCATGGGGAACAGAGTTATCTGAGCACCAGGTTATCCATCTCTCCCAACGGTAGTTGTAGAGGGATTCGGTGCTGGCTCTGCGAGATGCCGAGGCGAAGTCCCGTAATCCCTGAGAGGCCCCTGCCCCGGCTAGTGTGTCTAGGACGGACTGGGGTCTCTCCGAGTGGGGGGTAGATGCAGATGTTCGCAGTTGGGCTGGCATAGAAGCCACGCGTGTAGGCGAAGCATCTTGGGATTGGAGTGAGGAAGACCTGACCGGGGTTGTCTCAGCATGTCCCAGCGAGGGCTGAGCCGGAGGGGGGGAACGTGGGTGAGGGACTTGGGGTCCGGGAACCAAGACTGGGTCGGCCACCATGGCGTTACGAGGATCAGCCTGGGTCTTTCCAGCCTTGCCTTCCTGATCACCTTGTGTAGGATGGGGAAGGGGGGAAAGGCATACGCCAGTAGGCCCGTCCCGGGGAGGGATAGTGCGTCGACTGCATCCGCCTGGGGATCTGGAACGGGAGAGACGTACAGGGGCAGGTGATGGTTGAAGCTGGTGGCAAACAGGTCGATCATGGGCACAAACCAATGGTTGCGCGACACCAGCGAAGGAGGGCCTCTGTTCTGAGGGAGAGGCCTATGGAGCGGGCCTCTCCCCCTTTGTTGACATAGCAAGCTACCGACGTATTGTCCGTGAGGAGGAGAACAAGTCGGTGCGCGACCTTGTGCTGGAGTTGGAGAAGGGCTAGCCTGACCGCTTCCAGCTCCCACTCCCCGAGGCGTGACTGTCCTCCACGTGGGCCCCCCAGCCCAAGTTGGAGGCGTCTGTATAAAGTTCCAGTGGTTGGGTTGGGTTGGGAGGGAGATGGGGACCCCGGTGGAGAGAGTGGCTGGAGTGAGCCGCTCCTCCGTCGCCGAAATGAACCAGTGTCCGAGGGGAATGACCTGGTCCCAGCGGTCGGAGGTCTGTGACAAACGTCGGCGGAACTCCCTCTGAAGTTGGCGTTTGGGGACCCGCCGCAGGGGAATGAGGGGAGACAGGGACTCCATCATTCCTAGGAGGGAGGACAGGGTTCTGGCCGAGGTGTGGGGTGCCTGTGACAGGCAGGAGATGAGGTCCACTATGCGTGCAGGCCTCTCCGGGGTCTGCCAGACGAACCGTAGGAATCGTCTGTGGGCCGGGTGAATCAGGATCTGAAAAATAGGCGTCCTTCAGGTCTACGGATGTGGCCCAGTCGCGATGATGGATGGAGTCTCGGATCTGGGTGGGGGTCTCCATCTTGAACTTGGTGGGCCTGAGGAACTTGTTGAGGGGCGAAAGATCTAGAATGGGCCTCCATCCTCCCGAGGCTTTTGGGATCACAAAGAGTAGAAGCCGGGGTTTGGGTGGGAAATCTCCGAGATGGCCCCTCTTTTGAGGAGGTCTTGGACTTCCGTGCGAAGAGCTTCTGCTTTGGCGGGGGAGGGTTCGTTGGGGGAGGGAGGGGGAGATAGCATGAGGGGGGGGACGCTCGTGGGCCCAAGGAAGGCGAAACCCTTCCTGTAGCACCGCCACTATCCAGGGGTGAGGCGTATGCGTCTCCACTGGTGGGCATGCCGGGAGAGGCTGCCCGCCAGGGGGGGCGAGGGTCTGGGCTGGTGGGTGGGGGATAGGGCGAGGGGGGGTGCTACCTGATCTAAGTCCCCCTCGGGCTGTCTCCCTAGTCAGCTCCGGGAGCGTGACTGTTGGCCTAACCGAAAATTTTGCTGATGGGGTTTTGGCTTAGGCCTTGGGAGAAGATTAGGTCGCTTGGCGGGCCGTGCGGTGCGGGAAGGCGATTGTCAGGAAGTTGACACTGGCTTCTTCCGGGGCCGGAAGTGGGGTGACATCACGTGACTGTCTTATGACTGCATTGGCCACGGAAAAAATTCGGCCTGACAGAGCTGGCTAACTGCCGTTGAATGCTATGGTCTGACATGGTAAAGTATATGACGCCAAACTGTGTGTCAAAAAGCCAGTGAGCATGTGTCACAATGTGCATAAATGCATGCCTGCACTCAGCCCAGCATTCACTCTGTGCACACGCAATCTCTCCAAACAACCAGAAGGCGCACTACAATAACTCTTCTTCTCCCCCTCCTCTCCGGGGAATAATTTACTAAACGATAATCAGTTTTTCAAATAATGACAAATTTGTTTTCCAATTTATAACTTCTGTTTCTCCACTCCGGTGGAGGCACAAGCATTCAACAGATCCACTAGTTGGGACCAAATTTCATTTCATTTTATGTACTATTTCCCAGATACTTCTTTCAACAGTTTCTCCTCCTCACTGGAGAAACACTATTTATACTTTCAAAGAAGAATCAAAAAGATGGCTTAAAATATAGGTATATCAAGTGAGTTCCAATCTAAGGGGGGACATTTAACATTCATTGTGGGACAACATGACAGATTCTTTAAATCTTCTCATGACTCCGGCAGTTGTCGACCTCTTCACAATTAGGTGCTGCCACAGCACTGTTGTCACACAACTGCCACAGTTGCCTCTATCATTACTGGTGCTGCCACAGCACCGGGAAGGGCTGAAACACGAATGAAGTCCGTGTAAGTAATCTATTTCAGAATCTGAATAATGATAAATTCTTTCCCTTTTTCCCTTTTCTTAACTCTGTCTTTTTTTCTCTCCCCATCTGTCTATACCTCACCTGGTAATGGTGAATTGCAGGTGGAACTCGTTCTTCAAACAACCTGTCCGGTCAGTGTCCCCAAGCCATCTCCTTCCTATTCCTTATTTTTCCTCCTGCGCTCTTTTTGAGTACACATTCAGTGAGTACTCGTCTAACTCTACGCATTACCAGCCCTTGGTTATTTGACGAATGGACAACGTCCGTCCATTCAACCAATAATCGCCCTACGTCTATAGCCACCAGCGACACCGATCACACTGGTCAGGCCACGTGAATTATTGTTTCTTTTACCTTTCTTTTCCCTACCTAGGGAAATGCTTTATAACAAGTAAGGGCGTACGCGACGGAACGTCACATGTCGCCATGTGAGGCTACATCACATGACAGCATGTCCTTGTTGTTGAAAACCAAATCTCTGGATCCCATGTGGAAGAACGCCTTAATGAGTACAAATGGACATCACTCAGAGGTACTGGCTGTTCAGCAGCTGGTGTTAATGGACATTACTCAGAGGTACCAGCTGTTCAGCAGCTGGTGTTAGTGGACATTACTCAGAGATACTGGCTGTTCAGCAGCTGGTGTTAATGAACATTACTCAGAGGTACCGGCTGTTCAGCAGCTGGTGTTAATGGACATTACTCAGAGGTACCAGCTGTTCAGCAGCTGGTGTTAATGTTACTCGAGTCCCATTTACTCAGGAGTGATACCGACTGTTCAGCAGCTGGTGTTAATGGACATTACTCAGAGATACTGGCTGTTCAGCAGCTGGTGTTAATGGACATTACTCAGATGTAGATTCTGTTCGGCAGCTGGTGATAAACGATCTTTTTACAGGAGTGGTCAGTAACACTTGCATTCCTCAGGACGCCACATGGTGAATGGCCGTGCTGAATCCTCCCCAGTGGCAAAATGTTTGTTTCCCTCCATTGTGTTTGTGGTGAGGTCTTTGCGTGTGTTTTTATTTCCCAGTCACCGACCCTATTCTGGGCGTCAGGCCTGGTGTGTCATCCATGGGGCATCTTTTGTGTGACATCCACAAGCTTTGGTCACATGTGATTCAAGATCAAACAAGCATGTAAACGTGTCAAACCCGTTTTCGTTTTACACTGTCCCAATCCCAGATAAACAGAGACAGCTTAAAAAAGTATGACACGCTGAAAATGTTGTTAGTGTGTCAATGTTTCATGTGAAGAAGATTAGTTGTTTTTTTTTCCCATGGGGTGTGTTGATCTGTTATACAGCAACATCAAATTACAAGAATGTGACACATGAGCGTTCCCTCCTTCCCCTCAAATCCCTAAGACAAGTCATAATGATATGTCACTTAATTTTCTTTTTTTACGCCATGGCAGTCTGGCATTCGCAGAACACTAGTGGAGCACTTCGCGCCTTTACTGCTCAAGAGTGAGGTCTGATGCTGCTAGGTATTGTCGTTTTGAAACGTTTGTCAAAACACACTTCAGATAAGCAAGGCAAGGCAAGGCAATTATGTTATTTCATACCCACATGGGGTACAGAAATATAAGACAATACTCACACAAAATGAATAATCACACATCAGAATAGTGTGATATCCATAATCAAGTAAGCAAAATAAACGAGCAAACGACGCAAACAATATTAAGCATAAATGAAAATTTCATAGACAGTTGTCCCTATACAGAGTGCAAACTTTGTGTAATGTTGTAATTTTAGTGATATGAATTATTGGAAAAGGTTATTTATAACTGTAATATAATTCTTTAGTTTGATTAAAGTTTCTTATTTTTTTTGATGCAAACAAAATGTTGAATTTAACAGCATTCGGCCGTACAAAGAAGTATCGTGGGAGATATTTTTTCTTTCTGCATCAAAAAAGGACACGCGAACAAATAATGAAATTCATCTGCAATATCATGCATAGCACGTTTGTCACAAATTATT
The DNA here is from genome assembly GCA_033310375.1 of Conus canariensis. NCBI lineage: Eukaryota > Metazoa > Mollusca > Gastropoda > Neogastropoda > Conidae > Conus > Conus canariensis. The sequence goes on along the minus strand of CM065734.1, from coordinate 34,020,427 downwards.
TCACACCTAGGTGTGCCGGCATAGCGTAGCTTATCTACAGGTAAATTATTATTTGTTGTTCTAAATTTGAGGAGAGTAACCATGTAATTCTGTGGTAAAACTAGATGTATGGATCAACACCAAATGATGTTTTAAACATTCTATAATTGATATATAATTCATCATTGTCAACATGCGTGTACCAGGTATGTATGAAACTATCTTTAAGGCATCTTTTTACTTTCTCTTTAAACCATGGATGTACATCAAATGTGTTCTGATTTAGCCAGAAACTACTCAAACCAATTTCATTTAATAATGTATGGATGTATTTGACATATTTGTTTTCATGGACATTTAATTCATACATTCTGAGAAGACATTTATACACAAGAAATGATAATTTATACTATGATGATTAGATGCAAGGTTAAACCAAAATGATAACATTCTGGATTTAACAATGACCGGTATGGAGAATTTTCCTGTTTCACCGAAAACCATGAAAGAAGGTGTCAACTGTCGTAGTTTTAGAACCAGCTTATAAAATTTTAACTGTAATCTTTGGACAAGATCATTCATATCACACCCCCAAAATTTCACATCCACATGTAAGAATTGGTAATACAGTGTTATCAAATAAATCCATCACTAGGTCTGCAGGAAGCATCAATAATTTAGCTTTTCTCATCAAAGCAAACATTGCTCGAGAGGCTCTGTCAAACAGTTCACGTTGTGCAACATTCATTCGGTTATTATATTTAAGCTCAACCCTAGATACAAGAAATCAAGGACGCCCTCTAGTTTTTCTGTACCTATAAAAAACATCAGGAAAACGTCTAACCTTACCTTTAGAAAAAAATAAGAACTTTACATTTGTTTGCGTTTAGTTTCAATTTCCATTTATCACAATATTTTTTAATAGACTTTTTAAAACTTTCTGTAGCCCAGACAGAGTTTCTGAAAAGATCACAGTGTCATCTGCATATAATAAGAGAAATAAATTCAACAGAATGTCAACATCCGATTCGCCTATGCCTATTTCAATTGCTTCTTTTCCGACAGTTACAAGGCCAGCCATGTCGCTAGACATAAATTCTTTCATATCGTTTAAAAACAAGGCAAACAGTACAGGTGAAAAGATTTCTCCTTGTCTTACACCAACATTGGAACAGAAAAAATCAGAATAATCACCATTGACGGATACACATGACTTGGCTTAAGAATACATATTTTGTATAACTTTAATATTTTGCTACTAATGCCACTATTCATCAATTTATGCCATAGAAACGATCGATTAACTTTGTCGAACGCCTTTTCATAATCCAGAAAAGCACAGTACAAACGCTTTTTCTTAAACAACAGAATATCAATCAGGCCATATAAGGTAAACAAATGATCAAGTTTTGAGAAGTTATTCCAAAAGCCTGCTTGTTCCATACCAATCAAATCGAATGTTTCAATAAATATCTTTAAACGCTCATTCAAAATACTTGTAAACAGCTTTCCAAAACAGGATAGTGTAGTTATCCCACGGTAATTACCGGGGTCTAAGACACATCCTTTGTTTTTGAATATAGGATGTATAACCCCAAGTGCCCACTCAGTTGGTACTTTACCAGTATTTAATATAAGCTGAAACAAATTGACATATAATCTTAGCATTTTCACCGTCGAGTTTTGCAGAAATTCATTTGCAATATTATCTAGTCCACTGGCTTTGTTTATTTTTTTAAATTTTTTTAAACTTTTTTTTTAATGCAATGCATTACTTCATTTTCGGTGATTAAATTATCCCAAAAGGCATAACTGGTGTCATTAATAGGCACATTTTCAAGAACTTCGCCAGCATCTTCTACATCATCTACATTCATATTTTTTAAATAATTCAAAGAAAGCATGGCAACTGGGTTGATTACGGTTGGATTTTCTCTTCTGTCCATTTAAGATAGTCCAATAAGCCTTTGGGTCTTTAGGCTGTAATTGGCGCAGCTGTTTTGCCATTTCGTGGTTATATTTTCTCATTTCTTTTTTAACTGTTTTCTTATATGATTTTGCTGCACGTACCCTTTCCGCCTTTAAAAATAAATCATTTTTCATATGTAAACATCTTCTCCTACAACGGCAAAAATTATTTCTTTTAACTTTACAAATTTCATTAAAACATGGTTTATCCTTCTTTTTCTTTTTAGTTGGTTTGGCACCTTTCCTTCTCCTTTTTAGCATGTTTAGTGCATTTGCACTTTCAAGTAATATATCATTAATTCTGCCAACAATATCATTTACATTGTTTACAGTAATATTATCTGGATTTGTAAGCAAGTCATCTAGCTCAATCTCTAATGATGTAATTTTTTAAACATCTAAGTCATCAACAAAAATTGCTTTAAAAGCATTGTTCCATCTTACATAGTATGAATTGGCGTCGTTAGCATGCGAAATCGGCGCTGTTTTCTCTGTTCTCCACCTTGATGCGATTGCAAACTTTATGGTAATAGGGTAATGAATATCTGAAACATAATTCATTAAAATCATCCACACTAAAATCTACAACACTATCAAATAAATCATAAGAAACTACAGCGTAATCCACTACAGATGCATTTTTACAAATCAGTTTACCTTTACCATAATCTCTACCAGCTCTACCATTCATGATAATAAGCTGACATGCTTTGCAATAGCTTATTAATTCATGTCGCATATTGTTTGTCTATCTTCAGATGATCTAACAGGAACATTATAATCTCTATCAAGAACGCGATCAGCAAACAAATTATTGACCAACAATTCATTTAGCTGTCCCGATCTTGAGTTCAAGTCCCCTAACAGACAGATGCTATCAATACGAATATTCAGAATTGTATCTTGTAAATCATTATAAACATTTCTATTAAAGTAAGGTGATCCCTCTGGTTCAATATAAGCAACACAACACAAAACTTTGTTTTCAAAAATGGAGTCACAAAAAGCAAAAAACCAATGCACTTTGACACATATCAAAATCCACAAACTTATAACTACTTGCAGACTCAGCAGTAATGGTATTTTCACATCTTTTTTCTTCGAAGACAGTGACATATTGAACAAGACGGCCTTTTATTAATACTAGTATATCTCCAGATTCTCTTTTATATTTACTTCTATTTTTATAAAACGCAGTATACCCATCAATTTCCACAGTATCAACATCAGCAAGTTTACTTTCTGAGATGCAGACAACATCATACCTGTTAATAAAGTCCACAAAATCAGGAAAAGCAAGTTTGGACAGGAAACCAACACGTTGAGAGCAACACACTTCAGGCATCTATCTGGCATTTCTCCATTAATAGCATAAAGGTCATCTGCTTCGCTGCCCTCGTTGTTAAGATTACCATCTTAATTTTCTGTACTATCTCTATTATTGTCATTATTCTCATTATTCTCATTAAAATCATTACTTTCACCAGTATTGCCATCATCATTTGTAATGGCCGCTCAACAATGCCGAATACATTGCTGCCAGACCGGCTATGCCCAGATGACATTCAGTTCGACGAGTACAGCGCGGTTAGCTGGCTGGTGGGGAGCGCCCTGACATATGTGCCTGTGCCTGTGTACTGGATAAAAGAGCAGAGGTCATACTGCAGCATGGGAAACAATCTACGTTCCCACTACATCCAACTTTACAATGAACTTTGGTGACATCCAATCTCTCATAAGAGTAAATTTGATTCTATGTGCCAGAGACAATTCATCTGCACCCCTCACCTCCATCCCCCATCCCTCTCTACCATGGCTTTTTGGACTCCTCTCTGACCATCCGTGTGTGCTTCAGAATTAAATCTATCAGGTCTTTCTTGCTGAGAATACAGCTTCCGTATGTGCTTCAAATTTAAGCCTATCGGTCTTTCTCGCTGGGAATATAGCTTCCTGTTCTATTGATTATAAATTCGATATTTTTGTTTTGTTCAGTTAATATTTTCTTTATATATGTGACCGGCCTCTGAAAAAAGAATCAAAAAGGTTCACATCACCTGTCAATCAAAACTGTGCCACATTTTCCCTGCTATTTCTTCTGCCATTGGTGTGTGTGTGTGTGTGTGTGTGTGTGTGGTTTGTGTGTGTGTGTGTGTGTGTGTGTGTGTGAGAGAGAGAGAGAGAGAGAGAGAGAGAGAGGGAAAAGGAGAGAGGTGATGTGTGTGTGCATGTGTGTGTGTGTTCTTGTTCTTTTCATCAATTCAATGATCTTTCATGGAAAAACATCAGTAGATTTTTAATGTCAGCCTGCAGGTCTTTATGATATCGCGGACAATGCTTCTTCGTTTATCAAGGTACACTTTCTCATTTATCAAAGCGGTAGTTACTTCTTCAACACCTTCTTCAACTGTATATTCCCGCTTCAGTAGTTACTTCTTCAACACATTCTTCAACCGTATATTCCCGCAGCAATAGTTGCTTCTTCAACACATTCTTCAACCGTATATTCCCACTGCAGTAGTTACTTCAACCGTATATTCCCGCTTCAGTAGTTACTTCTTCAACACATTATTCAACTGTATATTCTCTTTCTGCATCACTAGTCCCATTGTCTTTTTCTGCATGAAGTTTATTTAGTTAATCATTGATTGAACGGTTGATTCACTGGTTGGTGGATCGATTGATAAGTTTTCTTTTGGGGGAGGGGGTAATCTCACTCCATCATAATAACAATATGCTCCCAAACAATAACAAGCGAGGTAAACCATATTTTCCCCAATCAAAAAGGGAGGTAAACCCCAATTATTTCCAAGTTGGAGAGCAGCAGCCATTTTTCATTTGAAAAGGATGGTGTTAAAAGTATAAACTTTGCATTCCTTTCTGACAGAAATGGAATCCATTGAGTTCTGTGTTTCCATTGTCTTTCTTTCACTGACCGCTTTGGGAGTCCGTTAGCTTGCAGTGCTTCCTTCGCGGCATTTAGAATTCTATGATAAATATCACTGGTGGGCTGTTACCACAGCAACTATCTGTATCCAATGTAGAGGTCTCACCCATACGACGAAGGCCATTCTGGATGGACATAACCACACAGTTCTGTTCAACACACAGACGTCAATGGTTCCCGTTGCTGTCAGAACATCTGAAATCTCATTTGGCCATTGTCGTAGAAAAGAAAACCTGTTCACTTGCGTTTGCTTTTTTCTTCAATACTAATCTATTGTTTCCTTTTTTCTTCAATACAAATCTCTTTCCGATGTTTGTTTTTTTCTTCAATACTAATATATTTCCGATGTTTGTTTTTTTCTTCAATACTAATCTATTTCCGATTTTTGTTGGGTTTTTTTTTCTTCAATACTGATCTATTTCCGATGTTTGTTTTTTTCTTCAATACTAATCTATTTCACATGTTTATTTGGTCTGGCCTTGCCTGCAGAAGACCAACAGTCCAGATTTGTGCATTCATGTCAACATCATTCGGTGGCTCAGTACTTCAAGATTTGTTTTCATGCTTTCCGTCTCTGCAAGCAGTCATTATACTTCGAAACTTCCTTTGATCCAAACTGACTGTTATCTTTGTTATATATAGCTGCAAAGTGAGGCGACTGCAGACGCATGCAGTACTTAAAATTGTTCTTTTAAAGGTTGTGTGTGTGTTGTGTGTGTGTGTGTGTGTGTTGTGTGTGTGTGTGTGTGTGTGTGCGTGCGTGCGCGCGCGCGCGCGCGCGCGCGCGATGGAGAGAGAGAGGGAGAGAGAAAGAGAGCGAGCGAGCGAGAGAGAGAGGAGAGAGAGAGAGAGAGAGAGAGAGAGAGAGAGCGTGTGTGTGTGTGTGTGTGTGTGTGTGTGTGTGTGTGTGTGTGTGTGTGTGTGTGTGTGTGTGTGTGTGTTCGTGTGTGTGTGTGTGTGTGTGTGTGTGTGTGTGTGTGTGTGTGTGTGTGTGTGTGTGTGCTGAGGAGATAAGTGGTTCATTCTTCGTTTGTCTGACATTATGAATGATGCTATCCCATTGCTTTTCTGCCCAGTCCTCCTTTAGCCCATTCCCTATCTTCCATCGGTTGATGGAAACATTTTTTTTTGTTCCATAGACAGTCTCACGGCATAGCGTATGTAAAAGACTGGCTATTTTCAAACACATCCTATTGCTCAGCTATCGTTCATCCGGCCTCGGAGACATGTTCCTGGATGTAGCACAATCTCCGACCTAAAACCGCAGGCTGCTTTCAGAATATGCTCGATGATAGAATTGTCTCAACTGAAGAGTGGAGTCTTGTTACAGAATGTAATCATATTACAGAGCACAGAGTCGCTACAGAAGTGCATAGTGCTACATTGCACTCAATGTGGCCATAGAACACCGTTAGAGAGTAGACGTAGAAACATTGACTAACACAACTTGGCATTACCTGGCTAAAGAAGCATAGTCTAACTAGAAAACGTTAGACTGCCAGCAGAGTGGAATGGTTGCCAGGATGTCTGATAACGTCATTATGGAAAGGGCTGTGCCGTGTGTCCTTCTGGTTGCTCTGAGTCTGTCTTTGAGTGGCTGCTTCATCAACCTCACGACTCTCGGCAGTCAGTCAGTGCTAAGTGCTGTCATTCCTCCTACCGTGATCATGACACGTCATCATTAAATGCAGGAATCAGTGTCATCGATATTGAGACCTACTAATAAATCAAAATTGATACCATGATTATATCATCGTCATTATTATCACACACAACACACACACACACACACACACACACACACACACACACACACACACACACACTCACTCACACACACACACACACACACACACACACACACACACACACACACACACACACACACACACACACACACACACACACACACACACACACACTTCAAGCCTAATGTTCATTGCCCTCAAGAGAAGAATGAAGAGTGAATGTGTATTATCATTTGCATAAGCATCTGTAGGACCAAGCAGTAAAAGATCGGGCATCGCCACTGGGGAACGGACCAAACCTGTGTGCACCACTTCAGGATGATCCGTCTTTCAGATTTGTAGAATTGCTCATTACATGTCAGGAAAACGCATGCACGGTGTTCGCAGACCGAACTTCACCAAACCAAATAAATCACTCATAATATCAGAAAAACAATTCATTGACACATAACGTTCATAAACCGAATCGATCACCTAAGAAATATGTAAAGCAAATCAATCACACAGGACATCAGCAATCCAAATCAGTCACACTGGAATATTTACGTTTTTCTTAAGGACCTGATTCGCTAACATTAAACTGATCTGCTTTACGAGGCACTTAGATATGATTTAAACAGAAATGTAAGAAAGAAAACCTACTTGATAAAGGTTTTTAAAGCATGTGTACACAATTCTAGCAATTATTTGTCATACAGCTGTGCTTTGTTGTACAGTGTTTCACGATATACACATAACTGAAAGCAGAACCGACAACAAACTTTGTTTATCTAAAAAGAATCGTTAAGTTCGCAGGATTTGATTTGTGTGCATGATATCTAAACTTGACAGTAAAGTTCAGGAGAATCATGTGAGGCTCGTGCATTCCATTACATTCCGGTAAGATGATCTACGTGAATATACAGGGGACAAATCAATACTGTCACTGATGAATCATGGAAGTGCATGTGTTTCATCACTTTCATGATTGTGTCTGGTTGTTAAAACTGGATAGGGTATTTCAGAAGAATTAGTTATTGGAAACAGTGTTCATCAGATTTATATAGAGAGCCTACATTAACATGCTGAAGAAAAATTCTCAAAGCTACTGAATTTTCGTGTTGCGTAAGCTTAGACCAGTATTTCATCAGAAACGTAACTGACATAGATTTCTTAAGTGTAGATGTAAGCGTCGTGAACAGAAGAATTAGAGCCTGGAAGTAATTAAATATTACTGCTATTTACCGCAGGGTGATGGATGAACCACACAATAGAATACCGAATGCTCAGTGTGGGCAAGGACAGACGGGGATTGCTGGCAGCTGCTTCTTGCATATTAATGAATTATATCTTACCTGGGACGATGCTGGGTTAGCTTGTTCCAGACGTGGAGGGATTCTGGCCACTCTCCACACACCCACAGAGTGGGATGAAGTGATGAACTATCTGAATCTTCAGAAGGATCACGGTGTCTACATTGGGATGAAATCTTTCAGGGCTGGCGTCAGTATAATGTATGTAGATATATTCAATCAAGGTTTACATTTATTTCCATAACCGATCAGTTGGTGAGCATTTTGTGTTTTAGTCTGAACTTTTTTCTCTCAAACTGTTGTTCGCATCCGTAATTATTTCCACGTCCGGGATTACTCTTACTCTCCTCCCTCCCCCCTTCCCTTCTCTTCCCTTCTTCCCCTCAATCACTGTTCTTTGTTGTTTAGTCCACAATGGCACATTCATGATGCGCTGGTATTCAACAGAAACTGTTGTGACGAAACCAGGTAGGGCCGTATACAATGCTCTTTTCCTATAGCATCGCCTGCTTGATTTACCGTAAACAATGCTTTCTAGCTTGCTTGTTTGGACAAGCTGTGTTCTAGGATTATTAATAGGTTCGTTTATTATACACTCATGTTTTGTAGACATTTCATAAAAGGGTCTTGTCTTAAGGCATGTTACGGGCAGGTTGCCCTACATTTAGAAGTGGTGCAGGTTGCGTCAATGATTATTCTCTCTCTCTCTCTCTCTCTCTCTCTCTCTCTCTCTCTCTCTCTCTCTCTCTCTTCATTTGACTGCAATTGAAAAAGGCATTTGTGTACTGAAATGAGTGAACATTTACCTAGATCTTTTGTAACCACCGGAGAATTCATATCGCTGACAGCCAAAAATAATTACCTATGGTGTTTTCATACACATTTTTGCTGCAGAAACATATCTTACAAACATGTCGTAAGAAGCAAAGTGTCTATGTATGTATCTATGCTTCTATGTATGTATATATGTATCTAGCTATCTGATTGTCTGTGTGTATGTGTGTGTGTGTGTGTGTGTGTGTGTGTGTGTGTGTGTGTGTGTGTGTGTGTGTGTGTGTGTGCGTGTGTATGTGCGCACGTCTGTCTATCTATCTATTAATCTATACATCAGTGTATCTCTCTATCAGTTTATAATGTGTGTGTGGTGTGTGTGTGTGTGTGTGTGTGTGTGTGTGTGTGTGTGTGTGTGTGTGTGTGTGTGCGTCTGTCTATCTATTAATCTAGCTATCTGATTGTCTGTCTGTATGTGTGTGTATGTGTGTGTGTGTGTGTGTGTGTGTGTGTGTGTGTGTGTGTGTGTGCGTGCGTGCGCGCGCGGTGTGTGTGTGTGTGTGTGTGTGTGTGTGTGTGTGTGTGTGTGTGTGTGTGTGTGTGTGTGTGCGTCTGTCTATCTATTAATCTATCTATCAATGTATTATCTCTCTCTCTCGCTGTCTGTTTATCTATCTGTCTAGTATCTATTTATCGATCTATCTATCGGACAGTCTGTCTGTTTGTCTGTCTATCGGTCTGTCTGTCTGTCTATCTATCATTCTCTCTATCTATCTATCTATCTATCTATCTATCTATCTGTCTATCTATCTATCATTCAATCTATCTATCTATGTACATGTTAGTAGCATCTGAAACCTCTCTCTGTAACGCACCTCAAGTTTGATGACCACGGCGATTTGATTTAGGATGTTTCCCTTGCTTTAGTTTACTTTGTTTGCATTTCGGTCATATCTTTGTGAGAAGTTATGATGTGACAAAATAAAAATCTGACTTGGACTCTCTCTCTCTCTCTCCTCTCTCTCTCTCTCTCTCTCTTCTCTGTTATTAAGGTATGAAGACACCTGGCAGTGGGTTGACCAAAGCGTTGCTTTCTACAGGAAAAAGATGAATGAAGCTGTTGAGTATGCCGACGGTTGAAACCTTTTTATGCCTACATTTCAAATTACAAAGGCAAACCCGTCGTATCATACAGAGAATTCAAGCCTCAGGTATTCGCTGGCAGTCGATTGTGTGGCAAGAGAGAGAGAGAGAGAGAGAGAGAGAGAGAGAGAGAGAGAGAGAGAGAGAGAGAGAGAGAGTATGTCTATTTGTCAAACATTGGGAATTCAGGGCACGGGTATTGTTCACATGATTGAGTGTAGGATAGGATTAATGTGTACGAGTGACGGACTTGTCATGATTCTTGGAGCAAAACAGATGGGAAAATCCTAAGTAAAAATCCGATTGGAATTTAAAATATAACTTGCACCGTTATGCTAACATATGTTTCAGGCCCTGCGGGTCAGTGTGGTAGTATACAGTATCCACAGTGCATTACCCACCTCAAATGATTTGAAATCAGTTCATCAGTGTCTAAAACGGGACGTCGCTTCAACTCGCACAAGACTTAAACTTTCAAGAATCTGCATCTATTTCTCACTTGCTCTCATCATCATGACTGTGAGGTCACACAGTATTATTTCCTATTCTGTTTCTGATCTAATCCCAAACGCACAGATCAAATACCCTTTGAAAACAATTTTGAAAGGAATTTAAAGTAAATCTACCAATTAACATAGACAAACAAAATACGATACAAAACAAGTGTCTCAATTTATTTATACATGTTAACTGACGGTTCAACTTTAAATTCCTTTTATGTGATTCAGTTTGTTTATCCATGTTAACTGACTGTTCAACTTTAAATTCCTTTATGTGTTTCAGGTTGATTGTCCATGTTAACTGGCTGTTCAACTTTAAATTCCTTTATGTGTTTCAGGTTGATTGTTCATGTTAACTGGCTGTTCAACTTTAAATTCCTTTATGTGTTTCAGGTTGATGTTCATGTTAACTGGCTGTTCAACTTTAAATTCCTTTATGTGTTTCAGGTTGATTGTCCATGTTAACTGGCGGTTCAACTTTAAATTCCTTTATGTGTTTCAGGTTGATTGTTCATGTTAACTGGCGGTTCAACTTTAAATTCCTTTATGTGTTTCAGGTTGATTGTTCATGTTAACTGGCGGTTCAACTTTAAATTCCTTTATGTGTTTCAGGTTGATTGTTCATGTTAACTGGCGGTTCAACTTTAAATTCCTTTATGTGTTTCAGGTTGATTGTTCATGTTAACTGGCGGTTCAACTTTAAATTCCTTTATGTGTTTCAGGTTGTTTGTCCATGTTAACTGGCGGTTCAACTTTCAATTCCTTTATGTTTTTCAGTTTCTGCCTGCAGTCACCCCGCTTTTAAACTACCTTTGAAATTAGTGGACACTGTTGACAGGTTCGTCCGTATTCACACGTTCACATATTACGAAAAGAAACACTATAAATCACACTGTCTTGAAGGGAAGATGGTGTTCTGAGGTGGCGAACATGATCAATGAGCTAGTGTTACTGCTGACTTATGAGGCGGTCTCGCTGCTGATTTATTGCAGAGTCGATCAGGAGAACACGTGAACGGTAAACTGTCAAAACGATAGAAAATAGAAGAACATTTATGACGGATGTGAAGAGCCTCTTTGAATAGGGAAGTATAGTACATTTGGTACTATCAGAGATACCACGAATTAACTTTGTTACACGAAACAAGAGGTGCACAAATGCTGAAGTGCAGTAGAGTGATTTTAGTTTGCATTTACCACCATTATTTTCTTAATACCTGAGAACTCAATCAGAACACTGACTCGGGCAGTGAGAAACCCGCTGGTAACCACAACAAACCCGCAACACTCGGGGGGAGGGGTGAGGGGAGGGGGGGGCGTGGATGTAGAAGCAAACACACACACACACACACACACACACACACACACACACACACACACACACACCACACACTCACATGCATACACATACACAAAGGCATGCACGCGCACGCACACACACACACACACACACACACACACACACACACACACACACACACACACGCACACGCAGGCATGCACACACACACACACACACACACACACACACACACACACACACACACACACATGCTGAGAGAGAGAGAGAGAGAGAGAGAGAGAGAGAGAGAGAGAGAGAGAGAGAGGGTGCGTTATTCGGCTTAGGTTGGTTTATTTGCGGTCGTGTTCCTGGTGGAATAGCTGAACTGACAAAGACACTGTCAGAGTTGTACATCATAGCGGACAAGACGTGGTCACAGAGCGCTGACCTCTCCGGAGAAAAAAGGAAAAGCAACCTCTGGGACACTGCGTCGCGTATTGCAAGGGAAGAAACACATCCTGCAGTTTGGGCTCTTCCCTGAAAAATGAAAATTAAAAACAACAACAACAACAACAAAGAAATGGGTGTGGGGAGGGAGGGAGAGGGGGGGGGGGGGCGACTGGGGCAGGTGTGAGGAGCGATCGCTTTCATATCTAAGACGTAATGACATAATAATATGTGTAACGGATGCGATGGTTTAGCGGAGAAACGTCTGTCAGCCTTCAGGACATTGCCCCTGACGTCAATCATAAGTCGTGTTGCAAATGGAGAAGGAAATCACATCTCACAGTGTAGAACGTCCCTGAAAAAGGTGTGTGTGTGTGTGTGTGTGTGTGTGTGTGTGTGTGTGTGTGTGTGTGTGTGTGTGTGTGTGTGCCGCGCGCGCGCGCGGTGTGTGTGTATTCGTTCGTTCGTTCTTTAATTTAACGTCTATCCACCTAACAGTGATCTTAGTATGTAAGTGTTATGTGTGTGTGTGTGTGTGTGTGTGTGTGTGTGTGTGTGTGTGTGTGTGTGTGTGTGTGTGTGTGCATGTGGTGTTTTGGGGTGTATGCATGCGAGCGGTTGGTGTTGAGTTTGGGCGTACGTCGGTATGTGTAATGCAATTAGGCCTAGATAAAATAAAATAATAAATAATAATAATAATAATAATAATATAATAATAATAAAAAACCCCACACACATAACTGAATCCAAAACTTTAAAAGAAACACTAAATAAGCAGCTAACACCAAGATGGGGAAAATAACATAGACGTTAAAGTAAATGTCCATTTGGGCTCTTAATCAGTCCTTGAGCAACTTCAAAATGTTTGATTCGTTAGAGATGCCGTCTTCAAAGACTGACATCGACGGTTCAGTGTTCAACAACCAAGCAGGTAAATAGGGATTCTTGATACCTGTTTTATTGCCTGATATCTTCTTAAATAATATCCCCTTTTTGTTTCTGGTGCCTTTTCGCTTATTTAAAATAGAGTTTAAGGATACGTCTTTTAAAAGATTATAACTCTCATGTAAGGATAAAGGAATGCATATCTTTGTTAAATCAGTTTCAGTGATAACAGTCTTTTTGGCTAAATGGTCTACCCTTTCATTCGCAGATAATCCACAGTGTGATGGAACCCAACAAAAATCGACATAAGAACCACGTAAATGCAAAAAACGAATTAAGTGGTAGACTTCTGATATAAGTTCTGCTCTCACACTTGTATTCGAAAATTTTAGAGCTTGTAGGACTGATTTTGAATCAACACAACGTAGTATGTGAAATGCAGGAAATCGAAAATCAAGAAGAAAGTTTAATGCCATAATAATGGCAACAAGTTCCGCAGTAAATATGGAAATATTCTTACCAAGGTGGTAACCTTTCTCTATTTTTAAGGATGGAATTATGAATGCTGAACCAGACAAATGATTGTCTAGTACAGAACCAGCTGTATAGATTTTAAGGTGATTTATATAAGTTTCATTTATATGTGACTTAACATACGTTGGCAGCAAGGGTCCATCACTTTTTGTTAAACTTGTATAGTCTATGTCATAATTTGCTCTACTAAGTTCCCATTCCGGGATAGTGCTAAAAGACATCTGAGGAGCTACATTTTGAGGTGCAGTGCCTGCTTTTATAAATAAGTCAGATGTGTATGAGGTTATCGATTTTAGATAATCAATATTTTGTGCCCGTTTAGGAAAATTTGTTTCTGATTTTAATTCAGTTTCACTGGTATTAAGATTCTGTAGTGTATGACTTCTTAAAATATATATTGTGCACATGCAAGTTTCATGTTTTCTTAAAAAGGCAATATTCCGATCTCCATATAAGTTCTTAAAGTTGATGTATGAACCGGGACACCAAGAGCTATCTTGTAAGCTTTACTATCGATAAACTGCAACTTTTTAATTAAATATTTTGGGGCTGAAAAAAATGTCTCCTGGGCATAGGATAATTTTGATCGTACAAGCGCGGTAGCTAAATGTGTTAATTCTTTAATGTCTTTACCCCATTATTGTTGACTCACCATTTTCAAGAAATTTAAAGTTTTCATAGTTTTTGTTAGAATTGTTTTTATGTGATAATTCCAACCCAATTTAGAAGTTAGATTTACTCCTTAAAATTGTACAACTTTTTATATCAAGGCACAATCCATCTATTTGAAATGAAGGCAGAGGATTAGGATCATAACCAGTATTGCACAGAACCATATGAGATTTTTCAGCTGAAAGGGCCAATCCATTTTCAGTCATGTATTTACTAATTTTATCTAGTTCATTTTGATATATCTTTTTAATATAGTTGATTGATCTAACTGGTGTGTGACGTTTTAAAGTAACTTTCATCCATATACAGATATCATCCGCAAATTGTACTAGTTCAACATTTTTTGATAATGATTTAGGAAGATCATGGATCAAAATATTGAGCAGGATAGGAGCTATCAAAGCTCCTTGCGGGATTCCCATCTGGATATGTTTTTCATTGGAATATACATTTCCTACCTTCGTCTGTATTGTTCTATCACTTAAAAAGGTTTTTTTTTAAGTAATTGTACATACACCCTGAGAGACCTATTAACTTCAATTTGTTCAGAAGTTTGGAATGCCAGACTTGGTCATATGCCTTTCTAATGTCAAAAAACGTGGCAAGTACATTTTTCTACGTGCAAACTGATGTTTAACCCGTGTTGCAATTTTTACAAGATGGTCAACTGTAGATCTACCCTTTCTAAAGCCAGCCTGTGGTATTGGTATTATACCATTTTTTTTCACAATGATGTTCAAGTCTTTTTAGAATAATTCTTTCCATAAGTTTTCCCACATGTGAAGTGAGAGCAATTGGCCTGTAGTTATTTTTGTCTGATTTTGACTTGCTCTCTTTAGGAATAGGGGTTACAATTGATTTTTTCCACAAAGATGGTTGAAGCCCTTCAGACCAACATTTCTGAAAAAATAAGTTCAGAAACATTGTGAAAGTAACTGGCAAATGCTTTATCATTTCATTGGAAATCGCATCTGGTCCCTCTGATTTTCTTTTCGAACCAGTAGAGAAAATTGCATCCTTTACTTTTTGAAATGTCAGGGGAGCGTTTGTATAGTGACTGTTAATGAGACTTTTTCTATGCATTTCCTTATCCTCCATTTTCTCTCTGTATATCTTTTGCTTTTCTGTCAGGCCCTCCCTGTTGCTATTTTTTGCAAAAATATTTGCAAATGCTTCAATCTTTTCAAATTTTGAAGGAAACACATTATTTTCTAATGTTATGGGATATTCAGGAAGAATGATTCCATTTTTTATGTCTTTTAATTTTTGTCCATGTTTTCTGAAGATCTTTGTGGTCATGTACTTCATTTTCACAGAAATTCGACCAATATTGTTCCTTGACTTTTCGATTACTCTGTTACTATGATTTTTTGCTCTGTTCTTTTCAGCAATTTTGTCAGGACCTTTCTTATCTTTTACACAAATTTCATAGGCCTGCATCTTTTTTCTCTTGCTTCTTCACAAGTAGCATTCCACCATACATTGCCTGCATATTTGTTTGATGCGTCAGAATTGTACCTTGGTATTGAAAGATATGCTGCATGTAAAACAATATTAACAAAATTCGCGTTGCTTGTGTCAATGTTATCAGACATTATCTCTTCACAATTGTAAGTAGAGAGTATGTTTTATACCAAACAGCTTGATTATATTATATTTTGGGATCTTATCTTTAGCGTAGTTTTGAACGGATCGTTTACCCTTAATGGTAATAATTATTGGCAAATGATCACTACCATGAGGATCTCTGAAGGTAGACCACTCACAGCTTGGAGCTATGGCAGGAGATATAAGTGTGAAATCAATTGCTCTTGCTCGATGGTGTGAAATATCAGGTATTCTTGTTACACTGCCATCATTTAACAGACTAATGAAGAGTCTACCATATTTCCAACAAAACAATCTTGTGTTACTATTTCGCATTCATTATCCCAAAACAGGGCATGTGGGTTTAAATCACCTGCTATTAACCATATTTCATGCTGGTCCGGTATAGCGCGAAGCCATTCTGTGTTTTCATTGTCAGGAACTTTTGGTAAATAAATGGGAACAACGTTTAATATAGGTAATTCGTTGAGTTTCAGTTTTGCTGCACATGTATTAATGGTTTTAACATTCTTTGAAATGGGTGGCTGTGTTTCAAAATATTCAACCTTTTCTTGAATGCTAGTGCAGTACTAACCCTCCTTGTTTCGTTGTTAGTTTGGAATATTGGAGCGTAATAGAAGTTTTGTGCAATTTTTTGTTCAGTTGCATTTAAAGACTGTAATATTAACACTTGATACGAATGATCTGAGAGATGTTGAATCAGTTCGTGAATATTTGTTGATATTGATCTGCAGTTCCACTGCAATATTTTCAAATTCGAATGTTTTGTCATGCTCTCTGAAGAACGAAAATATATTGTCCTAAATAGAAAAAAAATAAACAGCAACTTTTTATTATATTAAAAATAGCAAATAACAAAGACAACAAACTGTGTCAATTAGCCAACCAATATAATGGTATTCGCAGTAATAAAGAATTAACTTATGGGATTGATGTTCTTATGATAATGAGGTTAATTACAAAATGATGAAATCACAAGACGGCACCTTGTTCAAAACAAAACTAACAGTCAAAAAGGTGCTGGTATTTTGCAAAAATTATCTCACCCTCTCTCAGAACGAAATCCCCAGAAAATGGATCAACAATCACTCAGCACAGCAAATATGTTCATCCATGAATTGGGAGCGAACAACAAGTCGTTGTAGTACATGGGGAAGGGTCTGGGTGGGTGGTGCTGGAACCTGGTTGCTTTCTTGGGCTTCCTCCAGAACAGGCCTCTCACGTGGCGCCCGATGTTAGCTGCCATCTTACTGGTTCCGAGGAAGATGGGATGAAGACCATCCTGAAGATGTCGCGGCTGGTTGGTAGATTAGAATGCCCCACGCAACTGATGTTGTTGAAATCAGCTAGCTGTTGCATGACGAAAGCATTGAACAGTTCTGCTTTGATGTTCAGATCTTTGTTTCTGTAGGGCACACTTTGCTGACCACTACTTTGAGATCAGATTGACTCTTAACAATTGCTTTAAAGTTCGCAACAAAGTCTCTACAGCAGTCTTCAGGGGACTTCTTTTCCAGGTCATTTATTGCTGTGTGGATGACTATAGCTGTGTGTGTGTGTGTGTGTGTGTGTGTGTGTGTGTGTGTGTGTGTGTGTGTGTGCGCGCGCGCGTGCGTGCGTGCGTGCGTGCGTGCGTGCGTGTGTGTGTGTGTGTGTGTGTGTGTGTGTGTGTGTGTGTGTGTGTGAGTGTGAGATGAGAGAGAGAGAGAGAGAGAGAGAGAGAGAGAGAGAGAGTATTTATTCCTAAGGCCTAATGACATAAAATCTGTGTAATGGTTGCAATGCGTTAGCAGTGAAAGATCTTGTTTTTGGTAGTCACTCCTACAAGAAATGATCGATGAGGACACGGAATGACAACTGAGACGAGCAGATGGAACAGAAGACTAAGAAGGCTGAACTGCCCTCTTGCACGCATTGGACAGGACGTTAGAAATCGACTAGCGAGTTGGGTATAGTATCTGGTCGAATCATATCCAGAGAAAGCGACACTTGCGTTTCAAAACACATGTTTTTGGTCTTTACTCACAACAAAATATTGAAGTTCAGTTTAGGTCTTCACAAAACTTTTTAAATGCTCCGAAAATCGATTCTCTATCAAAATTTAATATGTCATATCTAAAAATACAGAAAACTCTTACATTTGTAGGCTTTTTCTTTCTTTCTTTCTTTCTTTCCTTTCTTTCTTTCTTTATTTTTCTGTTATTCATTTATTTATTCATTCATTTATTTGTTCATTTGCTTATTCATTTTCTTGCCGTTTCGGTACTTTTTGTCATGGAAATCCTCTTTTGATCAGTATCACACATACAGCTGTCTGGAATCTTAGCGAAGCCAGAAGAGTACGCCAAAAGCACTAAAAATGATGTCAATCTTCAAAACTTTCTGAAGCAAAAGAAAAGTGCTCGATGTATACCAGCCTTTTCCGTTAATACCCATTACGCCTGTGTGACTTAATGTCCTCTTCCTCAAGAGCATTCCATGAAGTTACAGATGCCAATATTCATGTAAATTTGCCCAAAGTATGTACATAATAGAATATCAAAACTATTGTTATTATGATAGTACAGTACGGAGAGCTAAAAAGCCTTCTAAAGTAATTAATAATAATCACTAATTAATTTCTCCAATTATCCGTTCACCTAGCCCTTATTTTCCTTCCTTTCTTTCTTTACTTTTGTTTTCTTTCTTTTCTTTCTTTCTTTTTTTCCCTATTACCATTATCAATATTATTATTGTTAATTTTATTATTATCGTTATCACCATTATTATTATTATTTGGTTATCATATTTCTGTTGGCATCATATTGTTGTCAGTAGTAGTAGTAGAATTGTTTTTATTCGACAATTTATTTTTTCAACTGAAGAAAAGATTTTTCTGCACATCTGTGAAGATGGTAAATTTGATTTCAGACATCTTTGGTTGATTTCTTTCTTTCTTTCTTTTTTTTTTTTTGCTGGCGTTCATTTCCTGTATTATGATGTCTAATCTGTCTTGTGTTTTCATGCTACACACAAACTCTTTTCACGTGTTAAACACATTGGGGCTCTCTGCGAATTTGAGCCCATACTGTCTGATGCAACCCAGAGTGTTCATCCATCTATTCGAATAAATCTGACGTTTGCGCAAACGTTTCCAGTTCCTGATGTAACATGCCTTGACAGAAGTGGACCAACGCACGTGACACACAAGTTCCTCGCTTGCGAACCGTTCAGTGACTGTCAGGTCAAGGCCGGTCAGGACGTGAAGGAGGCTTGCCCCAGTGGGGCGCTGGCTTTCTTTCTGTGCAGGAACCGACTTCATCACGTGCAATACACCTTGGTGTGTGACCATCGCCAACATTGCTTTGACAACAGCGACGAGGACTTCTGTTGGTTTCCAAAGTGTGTGTCAGGAGTGCACTTCGACTGCGGCAGGTCTCAGGTATGTGTCAATGACACTCCAGCATGTCTCACATATGGTTTTAAATACATCTATTTGGAATTTGCAATCACATGGTTTTACAATAGATTTTAGAACGGGGTGACTGAGGGCGGAGAATGCAGCACAATTTAGAACGACAGGGGGTTAGGAGTCTTTAGAAAGACAAGAGTCTTCAAATTATCAAGTCAGTACAGCCCCAGTGACAGCGGAACATTCTCAGCAAAACTCAAAGTAGAAACCTAGCCTGCCAACACACCGACGAGTGCAAAACCTTACTGACCACTGGAGGGCCTTCAACATAGAGCAGCCTTCGCCAGTACCTCCAGGGTTCCTGTCTCAATGAACGAAGAAGAAGACCATCATTGTGAGACTGTGGACAGGGCACCCCAGACTGTGACATCACATGTCCACAATATTCCACACCGGCCACTCTTCAAATTGCCCATGCAGTACAGCCCCAATGACAGCGGAACACTCCCAGCTGAACTCAGAGTAGAAACCTAGCCTGTCAACAAACCGATGAGTGCAAAACATTACTGACCACCGGAGGGCCTTCACCATACAGCAGCCTTCGCCAGAACCTCCATAGCTCCTGCCTAAGTAAACGAAGAAGACCATCCTGTAGTACTGTTGATCTCAAATGATCATCAGCCACCAGTGACTAAGTACACCCTTCCCCTCCCCATCTCAACCAAACATCACTATACCAATGCCACTAGATCACTTCACACAGGACAATGATCAGCATCCCACAGTATTCCAGTAACAACGATTATCATCCCCTAACATTTTTTTTATCAAATGACCATCACCCATCAAGGGTTTATTTTATAGTGTGTGAGTATGTATGCATGTGTGTGTGTGTGTGTGTGTGTGTGTGTGTGTGTGTGTGTGTGTGTGTTATATATGTTGTTTTGTGTGTGTGTGTGTGTGTGTGTGTGTGTGTGTGTGTGTGTGTATGAGGATGTGTGTGTGTGTGGTGTGTGTGTGTGTGTGTGTGTGTGTGTGTGTGTGTGTGTGTGTGTGTGCGTTTATGTGTGTGATAATTTCCCACAGTTAGTCTCATTATGATCATAATTGACCCATAATACCATTTAAATGTGTGTGTGTGTGTGTGTGTGTGTGTGTGTGTCGTGTGTGTGTGTGTGTGTGTGTGTGTGTGTGTGTGTGTGTATAATTATAATCCCCCACTAAACTACTATCATGAATTAACCATAACCACTACCGTCACCAATATATCATACCATTCTACAAATCCAGCCACACAAGCTACAAACCCTATTGTTTAACTCCCCCACTTCCCCCTCCCCCTTCCCTCACTATTTCTTCTCCCACAATCCTCTCTTCCGTCTCCATTCAGCGGCCATTTTTTTCCGGTACCCAACAGGAGCACTGAAGGGCCACCTGCAGTGCTGGTGAAGTTCGTGTCCAGACGAAAGCGTCGCGAGCTGATGACGAAGAAGAAGACCCTGAAGGGAAAGAACGGCTAAGACAAGGTCTTCATCAACGACGACCTCACACCCCTCCGTTCCCGGCTGACGGGGTACGTCAAAAGCCTCCCTGCCGTGGAGAGGGTGTGGACCATGGATGGGATCATCCACTGTCGCAAGAAATCCATCCCTGGACTTCACCCGGACAACCACCCCCCAAGCCGGTCACCATAGAGACACCCGACGACCTGTTCCGCTTGGGGGTGACGGAGGTCGACTATGATCGACTGGGTCTGACCCACCTGATCTTCGCCAGGAACCAAGATTTGGAATAGGGCTGCCCTGGGGGTTCAGTCGGCGTTCTACAGGCACACCTTACGAGCAGTGTTGGGAGTGATGTGAGCGTGTCAAAGTCTGGCTCTGTTAACGAAGAGCCAAGAAAAGATGTGAGAGAGAAAGGAAAAGCTGTTGGGAAAATGAGTATGAATGATGATGCAAAAGGCATGGGTGGGTGTGATATGAAGGAGCAATTTAGTGATTTGAATACAAATGATCTGAAAGTGAGTGATAAGTTCGAACGAATGTCGTGTGTAACCGATATGAAAAATGAGTCTTGTGTATTGAAAGATATATCTTGCTTCAGTGCGTACGAATGTATGGATGCGTGGTTATATGACCGTAATACATTTAGCGGCAATGTGAATGTTAAGTGTGTAAATCAAAGTGAGAAACGGGTTCTAAGTGACTGTGCCACCGAAAGAAGTGAAGACCAGGAAAATTTTACAGTAATGAAACATCAAAAGCGACCCTCTGCTATTGGTGCTGACGCATGGTTATGTCTTTCTGTGAGGAGTGTAAGAATGGGCGGGGGAAATGGGAAACCAGTGACGGCACGGGAACAAACTCTTGCATTTCTTCTCAACCCACGAAGGGTGACGGAGTTATTACCCCTATATTTGTACCCGATGTAGGTATTATTGATGTACATATTTTTTGTGAGCATGGTTGTGAGTATGGATGTTATGATCATGATCGTGTGTACGACGTAATGTATGATAATAATTTGGTGACAGAACGTAATGATAGAGCAATAAAGGTTATAAATGCTATTGAAAGCCATGATGATTTGACTCATAGTCTAAGTGTCTGATTTCGCAGATCAATGTGTTGAAGAACAAAATGTTGACTACGAATGGCTCGAAATTTGATATGTTAGTGATTGATAAAAAGGATGTCTGCGAAGTGAAACTGGATAGGAGGGACAGTAAAGATACGGTTACGGTGTTTGTTGACAAACATGCAAGAGGTGTTACTAATGGTACTGAGTGTGGGAAAAGTGTAAAGGAAAGTGGGTGTAGGCATACCGGTGATGAATACATTGACATTGGTGCTTGTTATCGTGATGACAACAGCAATGCTATTTGTACAGATGGTCAGCAAGATGGTCAGCAAATGGTCAGCAAGATAATGCCCCTAGGGATTCAGATAATCATTCTGATAGCAGTGGTACAAATGATGACGGCAATACTGGTGAAAGTAATGATTTTAATAATGAGAATAATGACAATTATAGAGATAGTACAGAAAAAGATGATAATCTTAACAATGAGGGCAGCGAAGCAGATGACCTTTATGCTATTAATGGAGAAATGCCAGATAGATGCCTGAAGTGTGTTGCTCTCAACGTGTGTGGTTTCCTGTCCAACTTGCTTTTCCTGATTTTGTGGACTTTATTAACAGGTATGATGTTGTCTGCATCTCAGAAAGTAAACTTGCTGATGTTGATACGGTGGAAATTGATGGATATACTGCGTTTTATAAAAAATAGAAGTAAATATAAAAGAAAATCTGAAGGTATACTAGTATTAATAAAAGACTGTCTTGTTCAATATGTCACTGTCTTTGAAGAAAAAAAAAAAAAATCATTAGTGCTGAGTCTGCAAGTAGTTATAAGTTTGTGGATTTTGATATG
Organism: Conus canariensis; assembly: GCA_033310375.1. Taxonomy (NCBI): domain Eukaryota; kingdom Metazoa; phylum Mollusca; class Gastropoda; order Neogastropoda; family Conidae; genus Conus; species Conus canariensis. Next base: position 33,997,832 of record CM065734.1, on the reverse strand, counting down.
TGTCAAAGTGCATTGTTTTTTGCTTTTTGTGACTCCATTTTTGAAAAAGTTTTGTGTTGTGTTGCTTATATTGAGCCAGAGGGATCACCTTACTTTAATAGAAATATTTATAATGATTTACAAGGTACAATTCTGAATATTGGTATTGATAGCATCTGTTTTGTCAGGGGACTAGAACTCAAGATCGGGACAGCTAAATGAATTGTTGGTCAATAATTTATTTGCTGATTGCGTTCTTGATAGAAATTATAATGTTCCTGTTAGATCATCTGAAGATAGACAAACAATATGGGACATGAATTAATAAGCTTTTGCAAAGCATGTCAGCTTATCACCATGAATGGTAGAGCTGGTAGAGATTATGGTAAAGGTAAACTGACTTGTAAAAATGCATCTGCAGTGGATTACGCGGTAGTTTCTAGTGATTTATTTGATAGTGTTGTAGATTTTAGTGAGGATGATTTTAATGAATTATTGTCAGATATTCATTGCCCTATTACCATAAAGTTTGCAATCGCATCAAGGGGGAGAACAGAGAAACAGAGAAAACAGCGCCGATTTCGCATGCTAACGACGCCAATTCATACTATGTAAGATGGAATAATGCTTTGAAAGCAATTTTTGTTGATGACTTAGATGTTAAAAAATAAATTACATCATTAGAGATTGAGCCAGGTGACTTACTTACAAATCCAGATAATATTACTGTAAACAATGTAAATAATATTGTTGGCAGAGTTAATGATATATTACGTGAAAGTGCAAATGCACTAAACATGCTAAAAAAGAGAAGGAAAGGTGCCAAACCAACTAAAAAGAAAAAGAAGGATAAACCATGGTTTAATGAAATTTGTAAAGTTAAAAGAAACAATTTTTGCCGTTGTAGGAGAAGATGTTTACTTATGAAAATGATTTATTTTGAAAGGCGGAAAGGGTACGTGCAGCAAAATCATATAAGAAAACAGTTAAAAAAGAAATAAGGAAATATAACCACGAAATGGCAAAACAGCTACGCCAATTACAGTCTAAAGACCCACAGGCTTATTGGACTATCTTAAATGGACAGAAGAGAAAATCAACCGTAATCAACCCAGTTTCCATGCTTTCTTTGAATTATTTAAAATATGAATGTAGGTGATGTAGAAGATGCTGATGAAGTTTTGAAAATGTGCCTTTTAATGACA
>CM065734.1:33984148-33991648 GCA_033310375.1 Conus canariensis | reverse complement strand
GTCTGGTTACAAAACAACTGCAGCCTCCTTGACACAGCTCGACCATATATTATGCGCATAATCAGCCGATTACATATTTCTCCAGTATGTGCGGCATTCTTGTTGTCTAAAGCGCTTAAGGCCCTATCTGAGAGGTTTTGCTCCCTTCACAATTCCCCCCACTTTGAAGACAATGCTCTGCATTGACTAAAACACATTTAAGGAGCTGAAACTCGCATAATTCTCTCATTTAAACCAACTCTAATCTAGACCTCTCTACACAATACTTATGCAAAGGAACACATACAATTCGATCTTTTTAAACAAAAATATTTATGCAAAGGAACACATACAATTCGATCTTTTAAACAAAAATATTTATGCAAAGGAACACATACAATTCGATCTTTTTAAACAAAAATATTTATGCAAAGGAACACATACAATTCGATCTTTTAAACAAAAAATTTATGCAAAGGAACACATACAATTCGATCTTTTTAAACAAAATATTTATGCAAAGGAACACATACAATTCGATCTTTAAACAAAACTATGAAAAAAAAGAATACACATACACAAAGAAAACCAAGGAAATATTAACGCCAAGTGAAAATTCCAAGTAGTGTGGTCGTCTTTGCATAAATATTCTGTTTCTACGGAATTTTTTTTCCTTTTCTCTTTCACTCCACAACCAGTTACGTTGCTTGTCACGCATACACAACACTGCGTGGGACGCACGCACACTTTACCCGCCTGTTCCCTCAACCATTTCAATTTGGCCTACGGCCCCGTTTTGGTGAGTTATTATCACTGGGAGTGTTCTATCCCGTTCCACTTGAATACACTTTGCTGGTAACTCTCAGCATACGTCACAACGTGCACAGAAATGCCTGCTATCGCCTAGGATACCGTGCCAGAAGTAGTCCTAATCCCGCATCACTTTCGTTGGTGTGGCCTTCTTACCACGATGGCCTGCGGCTGACGTCGCATGGTTTGCTGACATCATCGCCTTTCTCTTGACAGCTGCTAGCTGTTCCTTTCCATTCTTTCTTCTCTCAGCTCTCTCATCTCTTTCAGTCTTCTGCTGAGAGCAACCATACTGAGTTCTTCTCTCAGCTCTCTCATCTCTTTCAGTCTTCTGCTGAGAGCAACCATACTGAGTTCTCTCAGCTCTCTCATCTCTTTCAGTCTTCTGCTGAGAGCAACCATACTGAGTTCTTCTCTCAGCTCTCTCATCTCTTTCAGTCTTCTGCTGAGAGCAACCATACTGAGTTCTTCTCTCAGCTCTCTCATCTCTTTCAGTCTTCTGCTGAGAGCAACCATACTGAGTTCTCTCAGCTCTCTCATCTCTTTCAGTCTTCTGCTGAGAGCAACCATACTGAGTTCTTCTCTCAGCTCTCTCATCTCTTTTAGTCTTCAGCTGAGTTCCAGTAACCTTACAGAGTTCTTCTCTCAGCTCTCGTATCTCTTTTAGTCTTCAGCTGAGTTCCAGTAACCTTACAGAGTTCTTCTCTCAGCTCTCTCATCTCTTTCAGTCTTCTGCTGAGTTCCAGTAAGCTTACATAATTCTTCTCTCAGCTCTCTCATCTCTTTCAGTCTTCTGCTGAGTTCCAGTAACCATACTGAGTTCTTCTCCTGTATATCCCAGTTTCTCCACTAAACTTACCAGTTTCTCAATGGGAGTAAAACTTTCTTCAGCCATGTTTCTTGTTGTACACCACTAAAACAGTTACGCCTGTAAACCCAGAAAAAGTCAATAAACAGCCTACCTGTTGAATGCTATGAGTACAAACCAGTGGTAGTTTTCCTAGTACAAAGGAGCCTTAATCTTAAACCACAGCTTCTGTCAGAGTTAGAACCATGTTCTATATTTCCTAAACGATCTTTGATTAATAACGCCGCCCTACACACACGTCAATACTTGACACTCAAAGAACTAAAGGAAATGATTAGAAAGGGCTCATTATCATTGCCTTTAGTGGATGGTTTGCCCTAGTACTACTCTAGCATTCTCTTTGTTTCCGTCCTGAAACTAATTCGGGCCATGCAATCCTGCCAGACTCGCCACTTTGGGGCCACTGTCACCTTCTTGACCCAGTTCAACCATGGTATCCTATGTAAGGACGCTACTGCTAATCCGCCGATTACCTATTTTTACACTACACGCGGCATTCTTGTCGTCTAACGCGCTAAGACCCCTCTGTGAGTGGTTCTGCTCCCTTGACAATTTCCCCCACTTTGAAGAGAATGTCCTGCACTGGCTAAAACACATTCAAGGAGCCGAAACTCTCATCTTTCTCTAATTTAAAGCAACTCTAATCTAGGCCTCTCTTTAGCCTACTTATACAGGAGAACGAGTACTGCTAAAGTGTTGTGTTCCTGGGGCTCTGAAAACTGAATGAAAGGCAGAGATTCCTCTTTGTTCCCTCTATGTTTTCCTTGACTGGCTGTGGTCCCTACGTTCCTGCGCTAAACACCATCTGTCTGTATCGCTGTCTGTCTCTCTGGAGTGCTTTTTTAATTTGCAAGGGCAGACACTGTGATCACAATTAAGTTTACAAGCTTTTACAACAATGGAAACAGATGCAGCAGAAGTCATGTATTGTATTTCAGTGCATACCAAAGGAGCAAAAATGCGACAGATCAGCAGACTGTGTATCTGGCAAAGATGAAGAACGTTGTTTGAATGAAAAACCTTGGCAATCACATATTACTGACCAGACACCGCCTCCCCTGCTATTGTTCTGCAGAATGAGCGAGGTCTTCTTGCAGTAGAGAAACTGAATGAAAGCTATCCACAGTGTCCTGCAACTCATTTTGAATGTCCACTGTTATCATATTATTGCTTGCCTGTCTATTTGCGGTGTAATGGTGTCTGTGATTGTCCAAACCATGAAGATGAAAAAGACTGCCATAATTACAGCTGTCCTGGTTTCTACCGCTGTCTCGGATCCAAAAGATGTGTTCATGCTCATCATATGTGCGATGGGAAACTCGGACAATGTCCAGAAAATGATGATGAATTGATGTGTGGATCCATGTGCCCTGAGGGATGTGTTTGTTATGGGATGGCTTTTTATTGCAGTCAGCCATTCTCAACCCATCAGCATCTGCAGCTTCGTCTGCTGAATGCTGATAAAACCAACATGACTCTGGAAAGTGTAAAGAATAACATGAAAATAATTAATCTCAGTTTAGCTCAATGTTTCTTGGTTGGAATCAGGTTGCCACGTCTGCCCAACCTTCAGAGCCTAGATCTTAGTCAAAACCAGATAAATTACTTGGATTCTGAGAGTTTCACCGAAGTAGCAAATTTACGTGCTTTAATCTTACGTGAAAACCCAATAGACATTGAGGTCAGTCTTTCAGCTATCGTGTCAATTACCATGCTTTGGGAGCTCGACCTTTCTTATGTGCATATTTCGCAGCTTAACTCAGACTCTTTCATGAATCTTGTGCATTTGGAAGAATTAAATCTCTCACACAGTCACATGACAGGTGTGGAGGGAGAAGGCTTCCACGTCATGCCTTCATTACGGTCCATAGATCTTTCCATGTGTCCATTGACGGTTTTTCCTCGCACTTTGTTTAACAAACTGTCATCACTCCAGTCAGTGATAACTGAACGCTTCGTCTTATGCTGCCCTGCACTCCTTCCAACAGATTTTAACCCAGCTTGGTGCAGCTCTCCTGTAGAAGACGTGTCATCCTGTGAAGATCTTCTGGGCAGCGACATATTTAGGGTAGTCTATGTTCTGATAGCTGTCATTTCTGTTCTGGGGAATTCTGCCATTATCTTGTTTCATACATTACATGAAAAAAAGAATTTGTCGTATGGGTTTTTTGCATGCTTAGTTCATTTAAATGTATGCAATTTAGGACATGGCATATATTTATCTGTCATCATAGTGAAGGACACACAGTTTAACGGGACATATCTTTGGCATGAAGCAGTATGGTCACAAAGCAAGGAATGCCAAGTAGCAGGGTTTATCTTCTTTATGTCTTTTGAATCATCGATTTCCATCATTTGTGTGGGTACTCTTTATGCAGTGACAGTTCACTGGCGTTTTTCAAGCAGTAATGTTCCATTTTCATATAAACTGGTAAACATATCAATCATGACAGCCTGGGTGGTAGGTATTGCTGTGGCCACGTGTCCCCTTCTCCCGGCGTTCTCACAGTGGCAGACCTACAGCCACAATGGACTCTGCATTCCATTGCCACAAGCAGAAGTAAATCATGCTGGGTTTCATTTTACATTTGGAATTTTTAACATTTTAAACGTCGTCGTAATGTTTGTCACAGGCGCTGGTCTGTGTTATGTCAACTGGTATTCCAGATCTAATATTGTGTTACGAAGTATGACCAGCCCAAAGGTAAACGAGCTGATCACTTCCCAGAGACTTTGCACCGTTGCTGTCTTTAGTGTAGTCTGCTGTTTGCTGGTTGCCCTTTGGGGATTTCTGGTCGTTGCAGACGTAACTGTGTCGTCAGAGCTCAATGTTGGGATAATGATGTTAGTGCCACCACTGCAGGCTGCTGTTAATCCCTGTCTCTACCTGACCAGCACCTTTATGGAGCGTAATAGAAAAAAACGGCAGCAGTATATGTTGACTGTCCTATCACGTCAGCATGCTGGAATAAAGCTCTGATGTTCTTGCTGAGCACCACCGAAATGGCATGGCAGAAGTGCATGTCTCCTCTGATGGGCTGCCTTGATGGGTTGCCTGATGCGTTGCCTTGTAACGACTTGACACTGACTGTCCCATGTGGATTAGTAGTGCAGGAGCTGGGGGGGGGGGGGGGGGGGGGGCACAGCTGTCCGGGCGAGATGAAAATCGTGCTGTTTAGGTCAGTTCCAGCCTCGCCGGTAGGCGATAAACGGAAGCGGCGTGACTGACCGCTCAGCGCTGACAAACTGCAGCCCCCTGTTAGGGCCCTACCCCTCTCAAGGCAGTGCGTGTGTTCTCATGCTGTGCTGTTGTTGTTGTTATTCTTCCACGCTCCATAACTGGATATAATTAACAGTGTGTGTGATTTTGTGTATTGTGATTCTCCTTTGTGCCGTTTGATATAACTTCGTTTCATCCGCGTTCTTGAGTTTTTGTTTTTTTTTCATTGAGAAGTTGTTCGTTTTCATAAGCTGGCCAGGATCCGGCACGTGTATACGTATATCAGCAAGCCGTGTACGTGTGTGGTGTTACTGCTGAGAGGAGACATTCTATCAGGCGATTACTTCCTTCTTCCTTCCTCTCTCTCTCTCTCTCTTGCTGTGTTGTGTGTGTGTGTGTGTGTGTGTGTGTGTGTGTGTGTGTGTGTGTGTGTGTGGTGTGCGCTCTCTCTCTCTCTCTCTCTCTCTCTCTCTCCAGTCGTGAGTAGGCGCACCATGAAGATGAAAATGAGACAACATTTTGTATTGGTGCGTGGAAAAGTGACATCAGTTTCAAATGATTCGAACGGGCGAAAGAACAAGGTCAGGTAGGAAGCATTTCATTGTTTATAACTGACATCTGCATGTGTGGCATGCTAAAATCTTGCATTACTAAAAGCATGGTGTGGCTGTGATAGAATCAGTTTCGGCATGCTTCACAAGCACGTAGAGCATGCAGATAAACAAGCAAAACATGCCTAGGCCGTGGTAGGGAAACCGCCGCCGTGTTCCCCGTGAAGCTGACCAGAGCCGACACTGTTTATTCAGGACAAGTACCGGCTGTCAGGTAGGAGTCCCGCGACTAATTTTCTGTCAGTTGTAAAGGAAAGATACGCATGCCCAATTAGCACCAGGTTGAGCGTGACAGCATCAGGAACGCATGCTCTCCACTGAGTTGCAATTTCATTTCACTTTGTGTGTGTTTGTTAGTCTGTTTCAATCGTTTTTTGTTGACAAATCTTTGTGGTGCTTGCCATCATTGCGTATGAAAGAAGACCCATTCATGTTTGGTATCGTTCTGTCAGTCAAAGACCCCACAATCCAGTGACATCAGTCGACCACAGTTCGTTGCATTCTGGCACAAAGTATTAATGAAGAAACACAGCATCCTGTTTTCACCACACTATCAGCCAGAGAGCTAGTATCACATTACGCGTAGGGAGGAAAGCTTGTGGGAGGTTAGCGCGAGGAAACTGGCAGGTGTCGGCAGAAGTGTGCTGTTTAAACAAACCGCGGCCGTTCCATCCCTTCCCCTCCCGCGACCGATAGGCGGTCAGGGGTTATTGCCCTTGTCTTCAACTAAGAATGCCTCTGCAGACAAACGTGGTGGAGGTGGGGGGGGGGGGGGGGCAAGTCAGGACGTGGTTGTGGAGGGAAACAGGCATGAGTGGCATGGGATAGTGGTCACTGAGGCGGCACAGAAGGCAAGACAGCGGAAGAAAAACACGTCTTCAGTTGTGACATTCAATATCCTGTCTGTACAACGTTGTGTTGATATCCTGTTTGTACAACGTTGTGTTAATATCCTGTCTGTACAATGTTGTGTTGCGCCACCTTGAAATCCTATCTGTTCAACATTGTGTTGATATCCCGTCTGTACAACGTTGTGTTGCCCCCTGTTGATATCCTGTCTGTACAACGTGTTGCTCCCCGGTCAGATTATCAACAGTGTTATATCAAAGAACTGCAGTCAGGCTACACCTACAATGATAATACATATTGCGATCTTGAACAGTCGTATTGCCATCCTGCCACACTGAATCACGTGTCCTCTTTAAGATGTCCTCCTTTAACAGCTAGAACCATGTTACTGGAAGCATTTTGAGGCCCATTTCTTTTATTCGTTTAACAAAGACTGTGCTGCACAATTCCTAGCTGCTGTCCACACTGCTGTGAGTGGCTGTGCTCAGGTTACTGACCATTAGAAATGACCACTCTGCCTATTGACACCTTGGACCTCGCTTGTGTCCTTAAATGGATCCTCAAGCATAGGCTCAAGAGATTCCCCCATAGATCTGCTACTCTAAACCAAATGCTTTAGTTTACATACAACATGTTTCCTCACCACACTTGCCTCTCTACTCTCACTGGCTGCTTTGGAATGTCGTTTGACTCAGTTTCTGAGCCATTAGTGGTGAAAATACCACAGAGCTTTAACTGGCATATTCACTTTAGATGCCAGTGAGGGCAGAAACAATCAGTTGGGTCTCACTGATGAGTCGCACAAAGCAGGCGAGGGGTTCCGGGGACCGGAATAGCTCAGCTGGTAGAGCATCTGACTCGTGATCTTGGTGATCCTGGGGTTGCGGGTTCGAATCTCCATCTGTCCGTTTCCGCACAGGGGGATTTTCCCCTCGGAGTTAACATTGGTTCTGACTCCATTTCCCACACAGTCCTTCGAATGAGACTATAAACCGAGGTTCCGTGTGTGAACGCACGTATAACATCTTGCAAATGCGTAAAATCCCATCACCAAGAGAAGAGAAGGCCAGTTTGGCCGTTGGTATGGATGACATACACATTGCATGCACCCTGCGTGAGAAATTGAAAGAATGAAGGAAGTAAGAAAATGAAGTTAACGATAT
>CM065734.1:33944148-33981648 GCA_033310375.1 Conus canariensis | reverse complement strand
ACCCTCTGGACATGCTCATTTCCCACTTAATGACTCGTACTCTAACCACTGAGCCACTGGGACACCTGATATTTGTAGGACAGTTAAGCCTTATGAAGTTCACTTTTGTTCCTCCTTGACCAGATCCAGCTTGAACACCTCTCTGCCGCTTCTGCCATTGCTTTCAGGGCTCTGGTTTTTTCCCTCCCTGTAACTGAGAGCTGTTTCAAGAGGCTGTATGCAGACGTTCCTACAAACCCCCTAGCTCCGATTTCTGCAGTGAGGACTTTGACCTGATAGCCTTCTCTCCTCAGGTTGTTTGCCAGATCAGCATACTTTTCAGTCTTGTAGATTTGAGCTGCCTCCATTCTGTTCTCATATGGCACCGTGAGCTCGATCATGATCAGCTGCTTGGTTGACTGAGAGTGGACTACTATGTCTGGTCTCATGCCACTCTTGCTGATGATCTCTGGGTGACTCTTCCATTCTGGGAGGTCTGCAGCACACTCCCGGTCATCTGCCCCGTCCAGCAGACTCTGCCTGCATGTTCCGAGTGGCACAGTTGTTCTTGGCCATGATTTGCTGCCTCCTGCCGTGAAGAATGTTGCGGGTGCTTTAGGAGTCCTGATTTTTCCTTTTGTGGTGTTGGTACTAGCCCAGACTACTTGTACAATCTCTTTGAACACTTGGTTGTGCCTCCATGTGTACCTTCCTTGAGCCAGGGCTACTTTACATGAGCTTAGGACATGCTCCACTGTTTGTTTTTCATGGCAGAGGGGGCATGCAGGATCGTCTGTTTTTCCACACTTCACCAGGTTTGCATTTGAGGGCAGAAGGTCATATGCAGATCTGAGAATGAAGCTGATCCTGAGAGGGGCCATGTGCCAAATGTCATTTCAAGTGAGACTTCTTTGGAGGGCATTCTCCCACGTTGTCCATTGCCCTTGCTGGCTCTGCTGGACTGCTTTTTGGAGTCTTTGTGATCTTCTTCTTTTCTCATCTCCTGAATCATCATGTCTTTTTTGGCTTTTCCTTTGGCCTTTGACCACCATTCAGTTTTGGTCACCTCCAGTCATTGTCTGTTGGTCTGTGTGTGTCCTGTTATTTCTCTGATCTTGAGACTTTCTTTTGCAGAATCCATCGCCTCTTGAACTTTCCATTTTCTGCCTGTCTTCAGCTGGGGCTTGATTGCTTCTACCGCCTTGTCTCCTGAGTCCTCCAGCATGCTTTGAAGTCTGATCTTCCCTGCTTTGTATTCCTCCAGGATGGATTTCAGTGGTAGTTTCAGCTTTGCTTGGCGACAGTACAGCGCTATGTCAGTCAGACAGGGTGGGACACCAAGCCATTTCCTTGTGAACTTGTTGATTGTGGCTTCCATTGCCTCCACTATGCTGGTGCAGATGTCGTATATCATCAGAGGCCATAGGAGCTTTGGTATCACCATGAACTGAAAACACCAGACCTTGTATTTGCCAGGGAGCCCACACTGGTCAATGGTCTCCAAGCCTTCTTCCAACATTTGTTTGGTTTCTTTTGCTCTTTGTGTGTCTTTCAGCGTATCATCATACCATCTTCCAAGGCTCTTGACTGGCTCTTCTGTGACTGTTGGAATGGCCTGGTTGGCAACACTGAAGACCACAGATTCGGCCACTTTTCCTTTCCTCAGTGAGACTCCGTGATTTCTTTGGCTTGAACTTCATTCTGGATGAGGCAGCTATGTCGTCCAGCCTCTCCAGCACATGACGTGTCTCGTCTTCTCTGGATGAAATCACTGTAGTGTCATCCATGAAGGCCTTGAGAGGGGGCATCTTGTATCTTGCGTTGCTTGTTGCTGCTTTCAAGATGACTTCCATTGCCAACACGAACAGTATTGGGAAAATTGCACAGCCCATTGCAATGCCCACTGCCAAGTTGATCCAATCTGTTGTGTACTCCTTGGTAGAGAACCGCATTGAGAAGCCATTGAAGTACTTCTTGAGCATGTCGCGGATGTTCTTTGGCACATGGTACATCTCAAGAGCCAACTGTATCCTCTCATGGGGTACAGATCCATATGCATTTGTCAGATCAAGCCACATTACGTCCAGGTCTCTCTTTTCTGTTTTTGCTCTTTGGATTGTGTCCCAGATCATTGTGGCGTGTTCTACACAGCCAGCCACGCCTGGGATGCCACCTTTCTGGACTGACACATCCAAGTACTTGTTTTCCATGCGGTACTTGGTCAGCCTTGCTGCCATGACAGAGAAGAAGATTTTCCCTTCGACGTTCAGTAGTGATATTGGCCTGAACTGGCTGATGTCACTTGAGTTTTGCTCTTTGGGGATGTACACACCATCTGCCGTCATCCACTGGCCGCTGATCTTCTGGTTTCTGCAAGCTGATCGCAGCAGCCTGTGGAGCCACTCCAGCACCTTGGGACATTTCTTGTACAGCTGGTAAGGTATTCCGTTTGGCCCGGGTGATGATTTGGCTCTGGCTTTGTCGACCACCTTCTTGATTTCCGCCAACGTTGGAGGCTTGTCATTGAACTGTTCCTCAGGGTTGGTTGGCCACACCAGACCTTGAATGTCGAGTGGTGCTTTGCTCTGTGAGTCAGAGTATGTTTTCCTCAGATGCTGCTCAAAAACTCCTTTGTCAACACTTAGGGTCCCAGATTTTGGCTGCTCAAACAGTGTTCTGGCAAACTGGAAGGGGTCTCTGAAAAAGCGCTCTTGTGTCTTCTTCTTTTCTGAACATCAAGAGAGGAAGTGGTCGCACATCCAGACTTAAGGGAAGAGCAAAAACATCACCAACCAACCAAACATTGGAATACGCTCAAGGCCAACACTGTGAAGACTCTAGAGATTGGGGCTAGCTCATACTGGGCCTTTCCAATAGCAAATGATCAAACACATGTCAACTGAGATAAGACTTTGAATCTCTCAGGGCCCCCAGCGTATACTATAGAAGTGGATGAGCTGATGTGTGTTCATCAGTTGGGTAATGCAGGCGTGTTAATTAGAGTCCAATGATGTGTGTGAGAGAGAGAGAGAGAGAGAGAGAGAGAGAGAGAGAGAGAGAGAGAGAGAGAGAGAGAGAGAGAGAGAGAGAGAGAGAGAGATGTGTGTGTGCGCGTGTGTGCGTTTCTCCCTCTTGGTCTCTCATCTTATTTCTCCACCACCTTCACTCTTTCCTGCACTCCCCCTTTTCTTTTCTTTTTTACCTGGTCTCCGTTTCCCTCTGTTTTTTCGCCCTCAGTATATTTGAAAGTGATTTTTTTCTGCCCCTCAGTCAGTCTATTTCTCTGTGTGCTTATCTTTCTTTCTTTCTGTCTCTATCAATCTGTAAGTCTATTTGACTGTCTGTCATGCCTGTCTGTCTGTCTGTATCTCATCTTTTCTCTCTCTCTTCGGATTTATATTAGCACGTGCGCGTGTGTTTGTGTGTGTGTGTGCGTGTATGTGTGTGCGTACGTGCGCCCGCTCGTGTGTGTGTGTGTGTTTGATTTGATTGATTTAATTTAGAGTCTGTTCACAACGATGGTGATATTAGACTATTAATATATATATATATATATATTTTTTTTTTTTTACCACAGCAGATATGTATGCTTACCTCCCCCTATTTCTTCAGACTAAGACATAAGAGCAAGTTTTGTTTATAACTGAATATTTCTTGCAGTCATTACAACACCAAGCTACTCTGTAAGTTGCTGGAATGGTGTTCGGTACTTATCCTTGGAATTTATTAGTTTATTGTAATTTTGTCCCTTGCGGATTCATTCCAAGAACTGGCCCTCAGCACTTGTGTCTTAAGAGGTTATCTTTTTATATTTTCTACTTTTCACAAGAAAATGTAGCTTGTTTTGTTCTTTCATGATTTTCTTTTGCTTCTTAGGTGGCACCTTTGGTTGGATTTTTGAAAACTCAACAAACATACTACGGTGTTGGACACCAGCCTTTTTCTGGGATAGCATTCTTCTTAAAACCGAAAAGGCAGAGGAGTCAAGTTACCACTTTCCGCGGTCACTGAGGAGAAACAATCAGGTTTCCAAATACCGGTATCTGACCAGGAGTTATAGGTTAGTGAGTTTTCTCCCCATTGGAGATTGTCTTCCCCTTGGAGACTATAAGCTTGCTGGAGGCTCATTTTGAGAAGCATTTATTATTCCCCATTCACCCACTCAAGCACATACTGTTAGTTAGGCAGAATTATCTACCACTGCAGATATGTATGCTTATCTTCCCCTTTTTCTTCAGTCTAAGACATAAGAGCAAGGTTTGTTTATAATTGAATGTGTGTGTATATATATATATGTGTGTGTGTGTGCATGCGTGCGCGCACCCGTGTGTATATGAGAGAGAGAGAGAGAGAGAGAGTGTGCGCGCGCGCGCGCGGAGACACAAATACATAATTATAAACTGATAAATCAATTACAACAAATGAATAATAACAGAACTCGATATTGCCTTTGCTATATCAATCATTTTGGGGCTGTAAAGTATTTCATGTAAAGCCCCTAAGGAAGCAATATCTATCTTTAGAATATTATATAAAGATGTTAGAACTGGACATTCAAAAAGAATATGTTGAATAGATAATGGGAGACCACAAGCGCAATCTACATCCTTAGAAATCCACGAGTTTAAACGCATTTTATAAATTATACTGGGCAATGATCTTTGACATGATAACACTTTCGTTTTTGCAGGAACAGAGAACTGATTTCATGTTTATCCAATTATAATCTGCTATCTGGATTTTTTTCTAAGAGCACCCTCTTTTGCTAATTTATCAGCTATTTTATTTCCATAGATACCACAATGGGATGGGATCCAGCAAAACTCTACAAAAGTTCCTTTCGCCGTAACGGAATGTATCATAAATTTTGTATCAAAAATTAAGTCTTCCCTTACATTTGCATCCCAATTTCGTAATCTACAAAGAACAGATTTAGAGTCAACACATATTAGAATGCTGTAAATTGCCACATTAAGATCAGATATCCAAGATAAGGCCATAAGGATTGCATATAGTTCAGCAGTGAAAACTGAAAAGTTGTTTCCTAAACAAAATAATTTCTTTACTTTTAAATCGGGAATTACAAATCCAGCTCCTGTATAAGAGATTCTAAAACTGAACCATCCGTGTAGATTTTAAGATGATGTGGATATGTGTTTTCAAGATGTTCTTTTGCTTCTACTGATATCAAATTAATATTGTCTTCTTTGTTTAGAGTAGTGCAATCTATATCAAAATTTGGAGAATATGCTCCCATTAGGGACTGTGGGCATAGTTGGAGGTTTTGAAATGGATGTAATATAAATGTCACATCAGTATAATTTCGAATGGGCTGCAGGTAAGAAATATTCTGTGCCCTTTTAGGAAAATCCGATTTGGAATCAAGAAATATTTCATTTGTTACTGAATTTGATACAGAAAGACTTCTGGTTACATATTTGGCTGTTGCTAGTTTGCGTTGATCACCAAGTGACAAGAGATTAGCTTCTTTATATGTTTTAAAAGTATTAGAATGCGCTGGAACACCAAGGGCTACTTTAATAGCTTTACTGTCTATACTTTGTAACCGCTTAAGTAATGTTTGAGAAGCTGAAAAATATACTTCCTGTCCGTACGTCAATTTTGAGCGAACCAGACTAATAGAAAGATGCACACGAGTTTGGGTATCTTGACCCCACGATTGTGCACTGATTATTTTTTATAGTAAAGTTAGCCTTTGTCTGGCATTGTAAGATATTCAATATGGAATCTCCAGTTTAATTTAGGAGTGAAATGAACACCTAAAAATTTAACATTACTGGAATATTGAAGAGTTTTGTTTTCTAGCACAAGCTGAGGCAAAACTTTTGGATTTTTACCATTGTTAAATAACATTGATTGTGTCTTTTCTCCTGATAGTTCTAGTCCATTTTCGTTTATACATTTATTTAGTTTGTCAATTTCAATTTGATATAGTTTTTGCATATATAATATGGTTCTCTTATTTGTCTGGTTTTTTTTTTAATGTTTGTGTTCATCCACATTGCAATAACATCGGCATATTGCGCTACATGCATATTTTTAGATAGTATTTTAGGAAGATCGTGAATGAGAATTGTAAATAGAATAGGTGCAATAATGGAGCCCTGAGGGATGCCAATGTCAATATCTTTAAATGAAGAGTAACATTTACCAACTCTAGTACAAACTCTGTGTGTGTGTGTGTGTGTGTGTGTGTGTGTGTGTGTGTGTGTGTGTGTGGCGCGCGCGCGCGTGCGTGCGTGCGTGCGTGCGTGCGTGCGTGGTGTGTGTGTGTGTGTGTGTGTGTGTGTGTGTGTGTGTGTGGCGCGCGCGCGCGCGCGCGCGCGCGCGCTGGGTTCTCACGCGTGTTTGTATTCTGTCTTGCACACGAGAGTTGTCAGCATGATCTTATTTTACATGATTTGATTGGAAGAAAAATTATTATTCCGCCGGCAGAAAGACATGGTTTATTTATTCTTTCACTGGGCTGGTTAGTAATTTTTCTTTTAAGTTTCTTTCACTGTCCGCCTGCAGTCACCTCACTCTGACACTGATTTACGCGGGTTTTACCTGATCAGAACGCCTATTGAATATGTCAGTTTACTTGATGTGAGTGTACCCTGACCTGATTTACGCGGGTTTTACCTGATCAGAACGCCTATTGAATATGTCAGTTTACTTGATGTGAGTGTACCCTGACCTGATTTACGCGGGTTTTACCTGATCAGAACGCCTATTGAATATGTCAGTTTACTTGATGTGAGTGTACCCTGACCTGATTTACGCGGGTTTTACCTGATCAGAACGCCTATTGAATATGTCAGTTTACTTGATGTGAGTGTACCCTGACCTGATTTATGCGGGTTTTACCTGATCAGAACGCCTATTGAATATGTCATTTACTTGATGTGAGTGTACCCTGACCTGATTTATGTGGGTTTTACCTGATCAGAACGCCTATTGAATATGTCAGTTTACTTGATGTGAGTGTACCCTGACCTGATTTATGCGGATTTTACCTGATCAGAACGCCTATTGAATATGTCAGTTTACTTGATGTGAGTGTACCCTGACCTGATTTATGCGGGTTTTACCTGATCAGAACGCCTATTGAATATGTCAGTTTACTTGATGTGAGTGTACCCTGACCTGATTTATGCGGATTTTACCTGATCAGAACGCCTATTGGATATGTCAGTTTACTTGATGTGAGTGTACCCTGAGCTGAAGAAGCTGTGCATCAGCGCAAATGTATTAAAAAGAAAACAAACAAACAATTACAACAACATTTTGCTTCGTAATCTGAGAAATACATTATATGCTACTGAGTCATCAATGCACAATATCATAAACAGTAAATGGGTCCAGGATTTCAGCTCATAAATTTTCCAGTGTGTTGGAACTGGTAGTACCCCGTATGTTAATAGTTTTGACAAAAAAGTTTTCTCAGTAGAACGCTGAAAAGCGATTTCGTCAACGCATCAGGGAACAAATATTCATGTACCCTCACCACCTGGAAAAGAAGAAAAAAAAACGAACAAGAAAAAATAGAGAAAGCAGGATTAAAAATGAAAGAAAACGCAAAAAAATCCCTTTACCAAGCAGGTAGGCACGCACATCAAATGGACAATAAACAAGGAAAGCGTTCTAGTCCCTCATGCCAGTACACTGACAAACTACAATAAACAAGGAAAGTGTTCGGATCCCTCATTCAAGTACACTGACAAACTACAACAAGCAAAGAGCCTGTGGCCCAGCCCACTTCGTCCATAGGAGTACAACTATATTCGTCTGCAGCCCCTCCCCCGCCCTTCCCCCCTCCCCACACACACACCTAAGGAAACAAATCCTTTAGGCCTAATAATACGTCTTGTGTGGGCGAGCATCTTTTCGGTAAACATGTGCATGCTTTGAAGAGCACCGGCAATCTATGATGACTCGGCCGTAAGAAGGGAATAAACTAGTTTACAAAACTCGATCCGAAAATACAAGAAATGTTGGAGGCAGGAATAACAGTGATATATTTTAAGCTAACATTCTACTTTAAGTCACAAAGCACCATCAGATTCACCCAACATAAAGGGATTTTCCCTGCATGAAGTCGACAATGCACAACAAGTGTCCTCCAAGCTCACACAGCTTGTCTCGTCCTTGCTCTTCTCAAGGTGTGCAGTTTTTACCACAACGACATCTGTGCAAATATATTTGGCCCACGAGTTTTCTGTTGACTGGTTCTGGCTCCCACGAAGGAAAGCTGATTTCTGGATCCACGCTTCAGTCATCTTACACATGGAGTCCTGGGAACACAGCCGACCCGCTCTCCTGCTCCCAAAGTGACGGGAGGGAGGGCTTACCACGGCCCACATAGAATAAATGGAGTGGCGGGAGGGAGGGCTTACCACGGCCCACATAGACTACATGGCGGGGCTGGAACACAAAGTGACGGGATGGAAGGCTGACCACGGCCCACATAGACTACATGGCGTGACGGGTGGGAGGGCTTACCACGGCCCACATAGACTACATGGCGTGACGGGAGGGAGGGCTTACCACGGCCCACATAGACTACATGGCGTGGCGTTAGGGAGGGCTTACCACGGCCCACATAGACTACATGGCGTGGCGTTAGGGAGGGCTTACCACGGCCCACATAGACTACATGGCGTGGCGTTAGGGAGGGCTTACCACGGCCCACATAGACTACATGGCGTGACGGGAGGGAGGGCTTACCACGGCCCACATAGACTACATGGCGTGACGGGAGGGAGGGCTTACCACGGCCCTCATAGACTACACGGCCTGGCGGGAAGGAGGGCTTACCACTGCCCACATAGACTACATGGCGGGGCTGGAACACAAAGTGACGAGAGGGAGGGCTTACCACGACCCACATAGACTACATGGCGTGACGGGAGGGAGGGCTTACCACGGCCCACATAGACTACATGGCGTGACGGGAGGGAGGGCTGACCACGGCCCACATAGACTACATGGCGTGACGGGAGGGAGGGCTTACCACGGCCCACATAGACTACATGGCGTGACAGGAGGGAGGGCTTACCACGGCCCACATAGACTACATGGCGTGACGGGATAGAGGGCTGACCACGGCCCACATAGACTACATGGCGTGACGGGAGGGAGGGCTGACCACGGCCCTCATAGACTACATGGCGTGACGGGAGGGAGGGCTTACCACGGCCCACATAGACTACATGGCGTGACGGGAGGGAGGGCTGACCACGGCCCACATAGACTACATGGCGGGGCTGGAACACAAAGTGACGGGAGGGAGGGCTTACCACGGCCCACATAGACTACATGGCGTGACGGAAGGGAGGGCTTACCACGGCCCACATAGACTACATGGCGTGACGGGAGGGAGGGCTTACCACGGCCCACATAGACTACATGGCGTGGCGTTAGGGAGGGCTTACCACGGCCCACATAGACTACATGGCGTGACGGGAGGGAAGGCTTACCACGGCCCGCATAGACTACATGGCGTGGCGTTAGGGAGGGCTTACCACGGCCCACATAGACTACATGGCGTGACGGGAGGGAGGGCTTACCACGGCCCACATAGACTACATGGCGTGACGGAAGGGAGGGCTGACCACGGCCCTCATAGACTACACGGCCTGGCGGGAGGGAGGGCTTACCACTGCCCACATAGACTACATGGCGGGGCTGGAACACAAAGTGACGAGAGGGAGGGCTTACCACGACCCACATAGACTACATGGCGTGACGGGAGGGAGGGCTTACCACGGCCCACATAGACTACATGGCGTGACGGGAGGGAGGGCTTACCACGGCCCACATAGACTACATGGCGTGACGGGAGGGAGGGCTGACCACGGCCCACATAGACTACATGGCGGGGCTGGTACAGAAATAGCCTGGACTGCGTTTCGCTTTTTACTGACTGGTTTAAGTTTAGAGAAGAAGTATGTCGGCAACGGGAATATTAATAATTGTTTAAACTTTCTAACAAATTTAATTTAAAAAAAACATAAAACTATCGTTAGAGAAATTGGGAGGGGAAGTTAGAGCGATGGAGAGATGGAGGGCAAATTCTGACAGTGAATAAAGTAAGAGAGAGAGAGAGAGAGAGAGAGAGAGAGAGGAGAGAGAGAGAGAGAGAGAGAGGCAGACAGACAGACAGACAGACAGACGGACATACCGACGGACAGAGAAAACACTGAACACTAAACACTGACCATTGTAATGTCATAAGCTATGCAGCCTTGATGACATAGGGGGTGCAATCAAAAAGCAAATAACGTAAACAGTGAATCCACAAAAAAATAAAAATAAAACAATGCTACTGTTCCAAGCACCATAAGCCTGAATACGGATCAACCAGAATAATGCACCTTCAAGACTTCGCAATGCATTAATAATCAAAACTAAGATGTCTTGCCGTCTCCTTAAAAATTCTTTATATCTTTCAATCACATAGATGTGAGTTATTCTTCTTATTTCGAATGTTCAATGCCTCTGGCGGTATGCCTTGCAAGAGATCTCACAGGGTCATCATCATAGTTCAGTGTTAGTACTCTCTCTGTGCCCTCATTTTTAGCATAGTTCAGTTTTAGTACTCTCTCTGTGCCCTCATTTTTAGCAACATTCTCTTAAAGAATTATGCTTTTCCAACTAATGTTGTTGCATTCTTTACAATGAAACAAAAAGTGCGTTTCATCCTCCCTAAAGAAACCACACGATGGGCAAGGCTTTTATGAGCGTTTAAGCCAAGAGTTCTTGGTCTCAATCTGGCAAGAGTGAAAATAGGGTCTATTGTGCTATATCCTGATCACAAAGATTGAAAATACGGTCTATAATGCTGTATTCTGACCACAAAGAGTGAAAATACGGTCTAGGATGTTGTATTCTGATCACAAAGAGCACAAATATGACCTGTTTTGCTACACCCTGATCACAAAGATTGAAAATACGGTCTATAATGCTGTATTCTGATCACAAAGAGTGAAAATATGGTATATTGTGCTGTATTATGATCACAAAGAATACAAATATGATCTGTTTTGCTATATCCTGATCACAAAGATTGAAACTACGGTCTATAATGCCGTATTCTGATCACAAAGAGTGAAAATAGGGTCTATTGTGCTATATCCTGATCACAAAGATTGACAATGGGGTCTATAATGCTGTATTCCGATCACAAAAAGTGAAAATAGAGTCTATAATGCTGTATTCTGATCACAAAGAGTGAACATAGGGTCTATAGTGCTGTATTATGATCACAAAGAGTACAAATATGATCTGTTTTGCTACATCCTGATCACAGAGTGAAAATATGGTCTAGTGTATTATTTCCTGATCGGAACCCAGTTTGTTCCTCAATCATTTTATCCTTTCGTTCTGCCCATCTTGCTAGTCTCTCAGAGAGAGAGAGAGAGAGAGAGAGAGAGAGAGAGAGAGAGAGAGAGAGAGAGAGAGAGAGAGAGAGAGAGAGAGTCAAAGTCAAAGTCAAAATGTTTTAATTGTTAGGCCTCTGGCCCATACAATGGAGGTACATAATAATCAGAGCATTCATCATGCATTCATACGCACATCAACTGTACATTGTTTTCGTAAAGTAAGTGACTTACATATATACATAGACAACTTATTAATTGTTACAAGATTTTCACATGCAAGTAGTAAAGTAAGTTTGGATGGGGATGGATTTTTAGAATACTTAGCAGGAATGAATTCGTCTAAATGCCTTGTATTTTGGGCATGTAAATAAAAAGTGTATTTCATTTTCAATGATGTTAGAACAAAAAGGACAATCCCTTTCATTACTGTGTACATTCGTTCTGAATTGTAGATAACTATGTTTAAGGGGGGGACATACCAATCCTGAATTTAGCGAGATATCTTCGCAAACGAAAATTATTGATTTGACGTAAATACATGTTGCAAGATATAGTATCATTAAGACTCAAATGAATTTGGAAGGAATCATGGTTTTCCAGTGCAGCATGCCATTCCTGACTAAACGAATCAATAAGCCTTTGTTTGAATTCTGAAATAAACATATTAACATTTCCCACACCCTGGGCTTCCCACAGAATCCCAAAACCATATCGGTATAAAATATTTCTGACTCTACATGCCGAAGTGACATAATTTTGCGATTGAAAGTATAATAACATCTTATAACCTTTTCTAGAATATCTATATTGATCCAAATTAACTCATCTAAGCCAAAATTTTATGCATCTAATATACGTATTTACAAATATAGGATATCTACCTGTTTCCCTGTAAATTAATTGTCTAGGTGCTTTAGGACTGAAACCAATAAAACGTTTTAATGCCGACAGATGAACCTTTTCAATGTGTTCTTGATCAGTAGTTAATGCCCAAATTTCCGATCCATATGTAAGTATTGGCTGTATTTGGGAGTCAAACAGTTTATAAAATATTTCAGGTGAATGTTCACCTAAAGACCATAATACTCTAATAATTGCTGCTACACCCTTTCTTGCCCTAACTGCTAGGTCTTTGAGAGTATGTGAAAAAGAAAGTCTAGTAGAAAGGTAAATTCCAAGGTATTTATACATATTGACAATTTGTAGTTCTTGGTTCCCAAAAGACCACTTTTCAGATGAAGACAGATAACCACCATTTCTAAAGACAACTACATTTGATTTATCCAGGTTGACAATAAGATCCAGTCGGTTCGCTGTTTTTAATAACACGTTCAACTGATTCTGAAGACCTATAACACTATCAGAAAACAAAACGACATCATCAGCAAATAAAAGTATGAACAACTCAATAAGGTCAGGAGATAACTGAACGCCATGCCTACCACATCTCAGAATGTCCTTTGTCAACTCATTAATAAAGAGTGAGAAAAGAACAGGGGAGCAGACCTCCCCTTGCTTTAAGCCTCTAGGACACAGAAAAGTGTCCGTCAAATCTCCCCCAGCACGAACTTTGGCTTTAACGACATTGTACATACTTTGTACAGCATAAAGAATCTTCCCATGCAAACCGTTCTTATACAATATAGTCCACAGTTTGTCCCTACTGACCGAATCGAAGGCCTTGCGGAAAATCAATGAAAGCAACATACAATTTTCTGTGCCTTATTAACTGTTTTTGAATCAAAGAATAAAGTGTAAGTATGTGATCGAATGTGCTATGATTTTCCCTGAATCCTGCTTGTTCTTCCCCAATTATATCATTATCCTCAATCCATTTTGTAATTCGGTTATTTAAAATAAAACTGTAGAGTTTACTAACAATATCTAACAGTGATATGCCTCTATAGTTATCAGTGTTACTCAAATCTCCCTTTTTATGCAATGACTGTATGATCGACAAACACCATTCATCAGGAAAGAGACTATTATCAAAAAGAAAATTAAATAATTTAACAAAAAATGGAATTATTTGTTCTGAACTGTTCCTAAAAAATCACCTATTATACCATCAGGCCCTGCTGCCTTGTTACTCTTTAAAGCTTTGATCGCAGCCTTGACCTCTTCTGCACAGATTTGTCTATTTAACTCACAATTTCTATCAATGCGTACATGTACATCATCAAATTCGTTGTCATTGACAGAAACAGTGACAGGATCATTAAAAACTCCTTTGAAGTGGTTGTACCATTCTTCTGCACTAATTGTGTTTTGACCATTAGATCTTTGTCGAACAGATCTGATAGTATCCCAAAATCTCTTTGGGTCTTTTATGTTGTTTTGCAGATTAGCAATGATTTGTTCTTTGTGTGCTTTTTTCTTATGTCTCAGTAGTTCCTTGTATTCTCTTCTTTTTTGTGAATACTTAGTCCTGTCATTGTCAAGATCTTTTCTTGGCTGCGTGCAAATACTATTATCATCTGCACGCAAACGTGCGTTACAAATCTTCCTTAAATCTTGTCTAAGCGATTTCCTTTGTCGTCGACATTCCTGATCGAACCATGCTTGCTGCTTTTCACCTCTAATTACTATTAATCTTTTCATTCACTCACCCACATAATTAAAACATTCATTAAATTTATTGAGTACTCCATTAATGTCATCAATCAATGATGCTGCTATATCTAATACATCTTTAACATGATTTGATTTCATTCTATTTATAAACTCTATCTTTTTCTCTTCATCCCATTTGTGTTTTCTTATTGAAAAGGACTTTGATTCAATTTTACTGGAAGCAACACCACAAAAAGTATTCATGTAGAGGTCTACAGGCAAATGTTTTGGATTCAGTCATTGGCAAAATATTTATTTATTTTTTTTTTTTGCATTTTGGCAGTAAACTACGGGAAACAATAAAATAGTCAACAACACTGCAACCTGTTTGTGATATGTATGTAAAACCCCCTAGAAAGTGTAATGATTCCATACCATTCAGTATTATTAATTGAAATTCTTGACACACATTTATAAGCAGTTTCCCAAAATCGTTAAAAGCTTGGTCATTGGAATATCTGTTGGTTTCATTGTCAAATTGATAGTCATCGTGATCAATACTCATTTCGTATATTTCATCGACCGGGTCAACAATGCTTGTGTTCATGGAACCAGTTCTAGAATTAAAATCACCACGTAAGATAATTGGCATATCTCCATAATCTCTAATTAATTCTAGTAGAAGTGTCTCAAGTAGCAGAGTACCATTATATATGTCAGTTTCTTCATAATAAGGTGAGTTTTCTGGAGGTACATACATTCCTAGTAAAACACAATCGCTAGCGGTTCCAAGAAGCCTCTTAGATAGTTTTAACACAACTACATTGTCATATTCTACATGAATGTGTTCTATGTATTGACCTCGTTCTTTACGAACAAACATTATAACTCCACCGGAAAGGCGACCATGGATACTGTCCGACACTTTGACACCAGGGGATACAAAAGGAATATGTGATTGAACAAACGTGTCAGAAATTGATTCAATAAAAGTTTCCGCCAAAAAAACAAAATCATATTTACTCATAAACGAAGAAAAATCTAACTCATTTGCTGTTGTTAACAAACCTTCAACATTATAAGTGATACATGACAAAAAGTGATCATTCACACATTTATCCACACAACCAAACTGGTTAATAGCAAAATTAGTACTACAATTTGCATCATTACCTCCCTTCTCAGCACAGTTACCGTTATTATCTGGGCCATGGCCTGCCCGTCATTTGTCATCGTCACCGTCCATGACATTCAGGTCCTTATTCCTATCATTTTGTATTGTCTTTGATCTGCTCACATTCCAACATCGAGGCAGGGTGGTCTGTTGTGACGCAGTGCGTGTCCTTGTCATTACGGGTGAACTTTGAGAAGAGTTCTTGCTGTTGTTGATTTCTTTACCTCTTCCCCTCCCTCCATTTCCTTCCCGCACCCTCCCACCCGACACTGTTCCCATCACTTTACCTTCACCCTTTCCCCCACAGGTAGGTTCAGAATCATGAGGAGGAGACCCTCGTCCAAAGCCCCGGGGTGTAGCTGAGGCTCTGGGCTGGCTGGGCGTAGATACACTGGGCAGGGCTAGACGGGGGGACACGGGTTGTTCATCGTCTTCAGCTGCATCAGTGTAAGGATCCTCTGCTTCCAGGTACCTGCTACCACCTGCATCTGGACTGGTCTGCTCACATGAATGTGTCACGGTGCTCTGATGGTTTTCCTGACTGCTTGCTGCTTTCTCAGAGTACAGAGCAAGTGGAGGAGACCGACGGGAATCTTCATTGGACACCTTTTCTTTGGTAGGAGGCAAGCGGAAATCCTGCACTATTAATCTACCCTTGGCATAGAAGGCGTTCTTTCCCTGCTGTCTGTGATGCGCTATAGTGTCCCTCTGCTGTCTGGTCAGGTCTGTGACGACACGGATCCCATCATTCATCCGTAGTCTGGCTTTACTGTCCTTGTCCCTCATGACAATCATTGCCTTACCCCACCTCAGGAACTTGACAATTATCGGGCGAGAGCGGCCGTTTGGGAGAACTGACGAACCCAAGCGATGAGCTCGCTCAATGTCTGTGTCTGACCATTGCTTATGGGGAAAGTAGCGTTGAAGGATGTTCACTATTTTTGAAGCGCACTTAACGAAAGATTCGCCTACCTCTTCTTTCAGTCCATGAAACAGCAAGTTTGATCGTCTTGAATAGCGTTCCTGTCTCTCAATCTCCACCTCCAACCTGGAGACTCTTGATGAAAGATCTTCTTGGTTCACTTCAAGCCTTTCTAATCTTTCATTATTTTCTCTGATGGCTCCCTCCAGAGAGGACACTTTCTTCTTAATTTCATTGCAATTCTTTTCTACAGAAATTTCCAGTGACTGGAATTCTTTTTATCAAGTTCTTTGCTATGTGTGTGTATGACATCCATAGAATCAATCAATTTGTTTAGTTTCACCTCAGTACGTGTAGCCTGTAGATCCACTTTTGCTTCAAGACGTTTGACAGAATCTTCTACTGTTGGACCGGGATTGGATTCAATATCACCGCATAGCATCAAAAGCACCTTTAAGTTGGGCGAGAGGTAAGAAGAAAGGAGTAACGTTTGTGGTGATGTCTTAGTAGAGGATGATTGACCATGGGGTGTTGATCCGATATTGTTTGCAGGGAGGATCAAGGGCAAAGTGTCGCACTCACAGTATCCTGCGCTGCCATCAAGTCCATATACACAGACTATCGTGCAGATGCAGAAAGGGGCGTTGAAGAAAATCTAGGTTGGCATCAACAGCCAGATGCAAAACACGGCAATGTTCAAACCACCGCAAACGTCTTCTGTATATTTACGAAATTTCCTTTTCTTTTTTAGCCATTTCCTCAATAACAAAGTCGGAAAAATGCATGAGAACTGGCCGACTGCACAACGATAGGCCTGAAGACTGATTGTCATAGCTACAGTAAGAAATCTTCACAATTCAGGAGAGCTCTGCAAAACACGTCCGCTCTGCTCGACGGCTGACGATGGACTCCCCAGAGAGAGAGAGAGAGAGACACACACACAAGAGAGAGAGAGAGAGAGAGAGAGAGAGAGAGAGAGAGAGAGAGAGAGAGAGAAACTTTGGTTATAAATGAGAATTTATCCCTCTGCTTTCTGAGGGGAAAGCTAACGTGGTTACAGCCCTGATATGGCCCTTTGCGGTCGGCTGGGCTATAAGCAACACTACCTTACCTTTTTTTTATGCCATTTAAAACAGAAACCTGATTGAAAATAAAAGTTGTAAATCAATGACCACTGGGATCACTTGGTGCCAGCTATCAGACACCACCGAAAACAAACAGTTGGTCAGCAATAGAGATGGCAGTAGAATGCGGCCAGCAGAGGTTTGACAGAAGTTCAGCGACTGTGCAAAATTATTTCGGGATCAGTGACTGGCAATGTTGCACGCTAAAAAACAATCAACAACTGAAAATCTAGTTTTGATTCCAGCGTTTCATTATATGTCTACATAAAACTATGAGCACCACCAACATGCTTATAGGTCTTGACAACTGTTTGAGATCCAGACTGATCTTTTGTGACCTATAAGCAATTGTTTGGACACAATATGAAACACGTGCTGCAATGACCCAGAGAGTGCTTGGCGCATACCAGTTCCAAAGATCATTTATGATAATGACACAGGAAGGAAACATGTTGCCATGTTGTTTATACAAGCCACGACGATTGTATAGTCAATTAAAAAAACACGCTTGGAGGTGTTATTTTCAGAAGAAAACTTTTTTGAATGAAACAAGGTCAGTTGTAGTACTGTTGTAAATAATTGGTATGAAATGTATGTCCACAAGGCAATCACTAATTTCCCGCTGTTTTTGATTGCACATCCATGTTTAGTTAAACTAGCATCTGGTGATATTGTGTTTATGCCCAAGTCAACGAAGAATTATTTTCCAGTCATTTGTTTTTAACTTAAACACAATGATCCGTCCGTTTATAGAAGTTACATATTTGATTTTGTACTTTATACGGCATGGATATTGAAAATAGTGCCAGAATTCAATACCTGGTGAGTCTGCCAGGAAACCGCATTACACTTGCACGCCTTCTGCCTATCAACCTGGTAGTACATAAAAAAATGTTTTGCTACTCCTCGGTGCAGGACTGTCTGAGCTGCTGCAGAGTTTGGAGCGGTAGAATGCAGCGGTTCATACAAGACATGCTCGATGAGAGAAATGTCAGGTGGTGTGGCTTTCACAGCAATGTGACAACACTTCTTGCATTTACCTCACCCTGCACTGCCCCGTTGACCTGTGCATTGTCTTGGGGAAAAATCATTTCATTTCAAGGTTGCCCTGGGGGGAAGACACCACGTTGTTTCTCACAATTTCGTTCCATTATTGGATCCCAGTCAAAGTGTCATCTACAATGAGCAGCTGGATTCAGTGGTGGCTGGTAATGCCCACCCAGACCATCATTCCTCCTCCACTGTGGTCATTATGCTTCTGGATATATGTATCTGTGAAGTGTTTTCCCTGACAGTGGTAGACAAATTGATGTACATCAGCTTTGGCCAGCGTGATCCAGCACTCGTCTATAAACATCACTGTAATCCCCTGTGCTATCCTGTAGCGCGTGATTCCTAGCTCAGTTCAAGTGTGCATCATAGTAATTTAGTTGGAGTTTCAGACGCTTTGTAGGTTGTCTCGTACATAGCTATGCTCTCCAGAAGGATTTTTTATGGTGTCTGGATCGATGCGTCTCAGCCTGGCGATGGTCTTGGCAGAGACAGGATCGGGCTGAAACCTGTTATATGAATGCCTCAGGCCATTGCGACGGTCTTGTTACCAGGTCGTTATCCTGGGGCGATCAGGACAAGCCCGTTCTGTCATTGTTGCCGTGCTCGGTATCGATGGGACCAGAATCAGTCAGCCCCTTTAGGATATTCCCATGCAATCGTCATTTCCAGAATCAATCAGCCCTTTCTGGATATTCCCATGCGATCATTTCCAGAATCAATCAGCCCCAGCTGGACATTCCCATGCGATCGTCATTTCCACAGTCAGTCAGCCCTTTCTGGATGTTCCCATGCGATCGTCAAATCCAGAATCAATCAGCCCTTTCTGGACATTCCCATGCGATCGTCATTTCCAGAATCAATCAGCTCTTCTGGATGTTCGCATGCGATCGTCATTTCCAAAAACTGACGCGACATTTTTTTGTCCGAGACACATTCCTGCAACTTCGAAATTCAGCGGACCATGACTTGTCCCCTGAATTTCAGGTCGGTGAAATTATTATCTTTTTTCACCTGAGGCCTCCAAAGAGCATTACACGTTACTGTTTGTTTATCTAATCACCAGAGTATCACTCACCTCGCCTTTACTATGGAGTAGTGCATATCAACTTTTTTTGTCATAATTCTTCGGTTCATCACGCGTTCTTCAGTTGTTGTTTTTTTTTTCATAGAGAAGTTTGTTTTCATAAGTTGGCCAGGACCCGGCACGTGTATACGTATATCTATAGAGGCAGTGTTAGCTCAGCAAGTCGTGTACGTGTGTGGTGCTCTTCTTCTTCTTCTTCTTCTTCTCTCTCTCTCTCTCTCTCTCTCTCTCTCTCCTCTCTCTCTCTGTGCGTGTGCGTGCGTGTGTGCGTGCGTGCGTGCGTGCGTGTGTGTGTGTGTGTGTGTGTGTGTGTGTGTGTGTGTGTGTGTGTGTGTGTGTGTGTGTGTGTGCGCGCGCCCGCGCGCGCACGCACGCATGTGTGTGACCAACCCTGCATTGGCTAGTCTTGTTGCTTACGTGTAGGCCTACTTCATTCCGATCTTTTGTGCGTGCGTACGCGTGCGTGTTTGTAGCGCCAACAATGGCGGAGGCATTTGAACACAACTTCAGTGCACACAAAAGACGTGTAGATTTGTTGTGCCGTGTGTGCGGCAATCGTGTGCTCAGAAAGGTACAAGATAAAGGATTAAACGCTAGACTTTGTGTCAATTTCTCCAATGATTTGTTGCAGTATTTCACTCTAGATATTTATGGTGATGAAGAAGGCAAACAGTCCAAGTGTATCTGCATAAAATGCTACCATAAACTGAAAAAAACGAGACACATGTCAGCACATTCTCAATGTTGTACTACAAAAGAAAATGCTGCTCGTGACATAGAGAGAATGTCAGAAATCTGGACAACTTTCGATCCAGATCTTTCTTTGAGTCAGTGTACATCGTGTCGATTCTTTCAATCAGCCGGACTTATTGGTCATCGGAAAACAAAGAAGAGCCGACCCGTCAAAAGATCTGCTCAAGAATGTTTAGATCAGTCTGATCTTTGCTTGCGCACAGATGAAAGCGTGTCATTATTTTCTCCGTTGGTATCGACCCCCGTGAAAAAGCCTAGAACATCCTCTGCACAAACCTCACCAGTCATAGCTAGCACATCCAACTCGGCACTTGAATGTGTTGACATGTCTGATGTATGCTTCGATACTACTGAAGGTGTGTCTACGTCAGTTTGTCAGTCACCATCGACCGCTGTTGTTGGTGTGTGGTTTCTGTCATGTGTGTGTGTGTGTGTGTGTGTGTGTGTGTGTGTGTGTGTGTGTGTGTGTGTGTGTGTGTGCGTGTGTGTGCTCTCTCTCTCTCTCTCTCTCTCTCTCTCTCTCTCTCTCTCTCTCTCTCTCTCTCTCTCTCTCCTTCTCTCACTCTCCAGTCGTGAGTAGTCTCACCATGAAGATGAAAATGACAAAACATTTTGCATTGGTGTGTGTATGTGACATCAGTTTCAAATGAATCGAACGGGCGAAAGCACAGGGTCAGGTAGGAGGCATTTCATTGTTTATAACTGACATCTGCATGTGTGGCATGCTAAAATCTTGCTTTACTAAAAGCATGATGTGACTGTGATAGAATCAGTATCGGCATGCATCACAAGTAGAAAGAAACTCGTGGAGAGCGTGGCAGCAGAGAGTCCTCAGAAGAGAAGCCCCCTTCAAGCAAGTGTTTCGGCCCTTATCTCCTGACACTCTAGGGGGGTTGGGCCACACCTGGTTCATGACTCCGGATGTCCCTCTGCTGCCCCTTTTTTTCCCATCTTGGGACGAGCCATGGCTGGGATTCGAAGAGCACGCAGATAAACAAGCAAAACATGTCTAGGCCGTGGTAGGGAAACTGTCACCGTGTTCCCAGTGAAGCTGACCAGTGCCGACAGTGACTGTTTATTTTGGCCCGGTACCGGCTGTCAAGTAGGAGTCCCGCGAATAATTTTCTGTCAGTTGTAAAGGAAAGATATGCATGTCCAATATGGTCCAGGTTTAACGTGATAGCTTCAGAAACGCATGCTCTCCACTGAGTTGAAATTTCAATTCACTTTGTGTGTTCGTTAGTCTGTTTCAATCGTTTTTTGTTGGCAAATCTTTGTGGTGCTTGTCATCATTGCGTATGAAAGAAGACGCATTCATGTTTGGTATCGTTCTGTCAGTCAAAGACCCCACAATTCAGTAACATCAATCGACCACAGTTCGCTGCATTCTGGCACAAAGTATTAATGAAGAAACACAGCATCCTGTTTTCACCACACTATCAGCCAGACAGTTAGTATCACATTACACGTAGGGAGGAAAGCTTGTGGGAGGTTAGCGCGAGGAAGCTGGCAGCTGTCAGCAGAAGTGCGCTGTTTAAACAAACCGCGGCCGTTCCATCCCTTCCCCTCCTGCGACCGATAGGCGGTCAGGAGTTATTGCCCTTGTCTTCAACTAAAGATTCCTCTGCAGACAAACGTGGGCAGCGTCGTCAACAAAAAATGTTGGGGCAGACCAAGACATAAGTAGGCACATTAACAAGGCCAGCAACGCTTTCAACACTTCCAGACCTGTATGGAGCCCGTCCTCTCCATACCAAGATCAGAGTATTAAATCAAATATGGAAGATGTTCTGTTGTATGGTTCAGAGACCTGGAGATTGAAAGAAAGCCCCCCACACAAACAGGCCGGCGGAAGCTTTCTACCAAAATGATTCCAATGGAACTCACCTGGGGAAAGGAAAGTGGCATGGCCTCATCATGCTTGGCGCCAGTGCATAGATTCCGAAGTGAAGGCCGCCAGAATGACATGGCCCAGCTGAAGAGGTCAGCTTGGAACCGAGTCTGTTGGAGGAGTGTTGCCTCAGCCCTACGTTCCATTGGGAACTCACAGGATTCATCCATGTGAATCACTGGTCCCTGCCCTTCTTACTGGAGGAGTAATGCAGTAACAGGAACCTTTGTGGTTGTCATTATCACTTCGTTTCATACAGATGCATGTGGTGTATGTGTGTGCTAAGATGCAATTGAAGAATTTCATTCAGTTTCAACATTGAAAGTTCATTTCAGTTCAGTGGCCGTTTAAAGTTCGCGTTAAATGCCATTGCATGTTTGTGTACACGCATGTATGTGTGTAGGTATCTCAATTTTTAGACAAATGCAACTACAATGCTTGTGTCTGTCTCCATGTGCTACGTATATGAAACCAGATATTTGTAGCATGTATTTGAGTGAAGTATTCGGGTAATGAAATATTCAGATGAAATACCTAGATGAAGTATTGAGGTGAATTATTGAATTATCCAAGTATCCAAGTGAAATGTCTAGGGAAGGGTCCACGTGAAGTATAGAGGTGATGGGAGCAGGTAAAAGTCAAGTATCTAGACTGAGTGTCTAGGTGAAGTATTTAGATGAAGTAGGAAGGTGAACTGTCTGGGTAAAGTATCCATGTAGAATCTTCAGGAGAGGTATATAGGAGCAAATACTTGTAAACACAAACTTTGCCAGACATAGAACGACACTTTTTTTTTAATTGGGACACAGCATTCTTTGGGCAAACAGCACATCCATTTTAAACTTTGTTATCTTGTTGTCTTTCTCTTTTGGGAAGATCGGATCAGCACAGCATTAACTAACGCGATCACCAGAGGCAAACCTACCCAAGGGTGTAGGAATGACAGTACCAAATCTCGCTATGCTTGTTCCTCGATTAACTCAAACACAAGCGCTAATGGCAAACGGACAACGGTAACTGTATCTCTTCCTGAAACATCTAGTCTACCTGATCTGGTTAAAAACAGATCTGTCAACTTAAACCGGACTGTCGTTGACGAGTGCTTAAAAAATTCAGACAACATCAGACTAAGTGATGTAAATGGTTTCGTCAAAGTTGTATGCTCGTCTTGGTTCTTCAACGGTGATTGTAAAATCAACATAGCAACCTCTCCGGGACATATTTTCCGTGTTCATGTGACTCTTCA
The DNA here is from genome assembly GCA_033310375.1 of Conus canariensis. Taxonomy (NCBI): domain Eukaryota; kingdom Metazoa; phylum Mollusca; class Gastropoda; order Neogastropoda; family Conidae; genus Conus; species Conus canariensis. Next base: position 33,958,482 of record CM065734.1, on the reverse strand, counting down.
TGCAGGGTCATACAGTTTCTTTGTAAGCATACGGGATTCTCTTGGAGGCAGCCAAGTTCCCCAACCCTTTTGGCTAGCTACATATAATAGATATAAGTTCATTCCTAAGCATGTGTTCAGCAGAAGCAACAATATTGTGTTGAATATGAAACTGTTGCCAAGAGGGATTCTCCACCTACAGTTCCATATCACAACTATTTCTTATATGCAGCGGCCGGTCATTGAACTCAACTTCACCTCCAAAACCAGAGGTACTACTCTCTGTCTGTCTGTCTGTCTGTCTGTCTGTCTGTCTGTCTGTCTGTCTCTCCTCTCTCTCTCTCTCTCTCTGCCTGTCTGTCTGTCTGTCTGTCTGTCTGTCTGTCTGCTCTCTCTCTCTCTCTCTCTCTCTCTCTCTCTCTCTCTCTCTCTCTCTCTCTCAAGTGTAATGTGGAGTGTCCGTAGATGTGAGTGTGTGTGTTTGCGTGTGTGTGTGTGTGTGTGTGTGTGTGTGTGTGTGTGTGTGTGTGTGTGTGTGTGTGCGCGCGCGCGCGCGCGCGGTCTACAAGTTGAATATTTAACATGCGTTTACTTGAATTGCAATAGGTCTATAAACGTATCCAAATATTCATATTTAATGCGATAGTGGCTGCGATGTGATTATGGTGTGTTATGGGTGTTCAAAGTGTTTGAGGCCATTGGGTGTTCAAAGGGTTGTTTGAGGCCATTGGGTGTTCAAAGTGTTTGAGGCCATTGGGTGTTCAAAGTGTTAGATGCCTGTGGGAGTTCAAAGTGTTTGATGCCATTGGGAGTTCAAAGTGTTTGATGCTTGTGGGTGTTCAAATTGTTTATGTCTGTGGGTGTACAAATTGTTTGATGAGTGTATACATTGTTTGATGCCTGTGGGTGTACAAATTGTTTGATGTATGTGGGTGTATAAATTTGATTGGATGGAGAAAAAAGACTAAGATCTCGTGCACGATCCATGCCTGTTCGTGGGGGGTGGGGGTTAGGCTGGTAGTCAACGGAATGCGTGTTTGTGCTCGTCATATGTTCTTAGACCTGTGGTGGAGGGAAGGCGGAGGGAGGGGGGGGGGCGTAATGAGTGATGTCATATTTGTTTGTTCATTGATTGACTAACTGATATTGAAATGTGTTCTTCCGCGCTCTTACTTGGTGTAAAATTTTGTCCAGTGGAAGCAAAATCAATGACCCTGTCAGTGTCACCCTGCCACCTTTTATATGTCGGAGATGATGTTGTTAGTGCCCTGCGAAGTACTTTGTTCAGTTTCTCTTTGAGCGCAATTCCTGCAGAATTGGTATAATGCTGAATCTACAATTATGAACGCTTTTAAAAACCTCGCCAAAGAATTACAGTCTCAAATGCATCTTCTATTTTCCCCAGTTTCACCTTCCATTTCCTCATTCTAGTCTCTTGTAGACACAGAACATCAAAGTCATGTGCTAGGTTTTCAGTTCTTGAGATAGTATGTCTAGAAACGCGGCAGTTCCAAGTAAAAATCCTGAACTGTTTCTTCGATAGTCTTTCCGCTTTTGTTATATCCCTACCTATCTGTCATCTTCACCAACCTGTTTTGCTGCACTTAATGTTTTCTTGAGGAATTCCAGTTTTAAGTCCAAAAGCCTGCACCCAATGATCCCCAAGACGCAAACGAGATAAGAATTTTTTTTGTGAGAATCCATAATTCTTAGTGTCGAGGAATCATACGCGGTTTTTCTTAAATTCATGTCAGGGAAGGATGATGGATATCCATGCATGTAGGGAATGCCCCATAAACATGAAGTCCGTCAGCCTGGAGTCGCTCAAGGGCCAGATGACACAAGATCCAAACTGCATACAGCTCGAGACTGCTTAACCCAACATCCATTCATCCCATCAGAAACACACACACACACACACACACACACACACACACACACACACACACACACACACACACACACACACACAAACGCACGCACGCACGCACGCACGCACGCACGCAGATAGCTGTGTAGCGTTTGCGAACACAGCGTCATGATCAATTATAAAACACCGAATAGTAAAGGAAGGAAGGAAAGAAAGAAAGAAAGAAAGAAAGAAAGAAAGAAAGAAAGAAAGAAAGGAGATACTGAGTGAAGGCTTTCACCTTTCCGAACTTTCTTTCGAATGTTGACAACTCTATGGCCGACTACAAGGTGGTTTTAGCCGATGATGCATTGTTTCTGGTGACCTGGGGAACAATGTATGTGGTTCTGTTGCTTTTTTGTGTCATATCCTCTCCGCCTTTTTTCATTATGTGTTCAATTAACAAACGATTCTTACTGTTTTTATGCTATTTTTCAAACCTCGTGAATGATGTCTGCTAAAATACCAACAATTTGCTTCAATCAGATTCTGTTTTTCCTAATTGCTTGCAGGCTCCTATGATTGTGACTGATGAAATGGTTGTGCCTCTGTTTGAATAAACGATACTCCAACTTTCAGCTCCTTCTAGCATGATCTGCTACAACTGCCACCACCACCACCACCGCCACCACTACTACTACTTCTACTACTACTACTACTTCTACTACTACTACTTGCAGTATTACTGCTGCTGCCGCCATTGCTGCTATATTAACTACCAAAACCACCACCACTGTTATTATCTTTATCCTTTTTGATAGTAGTACTATCATCATCATCATCATCATCAATATCGTCATCATCATCATCATCTTCTTCTTCTTGTTCTTCTTGTATTAATATTATTATGATGATGATGATTTATATTATGATTATGATTATGGTTATTTATTATTATTATTTTTATCATCATTGTTATTATTGCTATTATTATTGTTATCAATATTATTATGATCATTATTATTACTATTCTCATTATTATTCTCAATTATTATTATTATTATTATTATTATTATTATTATTATTATCATTATTATTACTATCATCATCATCATCATTCTTCTTCTTCTTGTTATTATTATTATTGTTACTATTGTTATCATTATCATCATCATCATTGTTATCATCATTATCTTATTTTTATTATTATTATCACCATCATTGTTATCATCATCATTATTGTTTTTGTTATCATCAATCATCATCATCATCATCATCATCATTATCATTATTATTATTGTTCTTCTTGTTCTTGTTCTTGTTGAGGTGGTGGTGGTGGTTGTGGTGGTGGTGGTAGTGGGTGCTGTTGTTGTCGTCGTCGTCGATTCTTAAGCACAAGAAATTGGGGGAAAAAAAACAAAAAAAAAACACATCAATTATTGCTAACACGTGTGTTACTTTCAGGATACATTCAGTCGCCATCATGGGATGGACAATCGCTGTTCCCAACAGGTCTGAACCTATGGACATCTTTGACCTTGCCCCCGGCCGTGTCTGTGTTGGTCAAGTTCTTACACTTGTCTATTGGTAAATGCAGGTCAGAGTACCTAGAACTTTATCAGAACGGAACAAACGCGACGCACCTGGCAGAAAAATATTGCACGCCAAACAATCAAGTACTGCCAGTGTACATCCCCACCCGACCTTTGCGACGATATACATCCAGTCTGCAGTTTCACTTTGTCAGTAGTGCTGTAAGTTCTGGAGCTCTGGGATTCAGAATAATGTTTTACATGAGTTTCAGTGTCGTGGTAGCAGCTGGAGACAGGTGGAACTGCACAGTGCCATCCTTCGAACAACGGTTTCAAGCATTCTTTCCCTGTAACGCCAGGTGGGACTGTTTGGAGGGAGAAGACGAAGACAGGTGTCCTTACACAAACTCTGACAGGTAAACTGAGTTCTTGAGATTTACCAGCCGTGAGGTGGTTCACAAATTTCGACAAGTGTTGTAGTTCAGCACATTTTTATCAACAGGTAAATGAATGGAAGAGAAAAGGATGAAAGAAAGACAGCGTTTTTAAACAATCTTTATATCTTTCATCTTTTGCTTAGGCAAGATACACGATCTCTTTAACAGTTAGTTAAGGAAGACACATTCTCATCATGTAACGCCAGCATTCACCCTATGCACCATAAATTGCAATGCTATCTCTATTGTCCTTCACTACGTGTGCACATCTCTGCAGGTGTGGGAGGGAACAGTGGTGGATCAGGACAAGGTGTTACCAGTATCTGAACGAGACATTCCTGTCTGGGGTTCAGGCGTCCTCTGCGTGCCAAGCCAAAGGTGGGGCACTGGTCAGTCTGAACACACCTGGCGGAGTGGCAGGCTGTTAAGGAGATGCTGGCCAAAAGGCAAGCTGGAGCTGTGTATGTTGGTCTACGGACATTTGAGAGCCACATCCAGTTTATGTAAAGTCTCTCTCTCTCTCTCTCTCTCTCTCTCTCTCTCTCTCTCTCTCTCTCTCTCTCTCTCTCTCTCTCTCTCATATTTGTTCATTGTGATTTTTTTTGCAATCTCATAATGCACTGTAGTAAGGTGGAATATAAGCCTTGACAAACCAAGGAGGGATGGTACAAAACAGACGTATATGAGGAGCGACAGCGGAACTCGAAAGCTGAATGTAGAGGGAAATGCCAGTACATGTGACAGTCAAAGGAACAAGAAGCATTCTAGGACGTGGAAATTAATGAGTGGGACACGCAGAAGACAAGATACCGCTTGTGTGCCAGTGATCAGAACTGGAGCAAACCAAAGGACTGGAAAAGTATCCTTACACCTTCACACTCTTCTACTACAATGCCGTCATATCTGAGCTCGGAAGACACTGTCAATAATGGTTAGAGGAACGCAGACATTTGGATGTAGGCGGAAAAACTAGAAAACAGGAATTGTTACATTACTCGGTCACGAGAAACGGTTTACAGATCACGAAAAGTTATGTTAACGTAAAACTCTTGGGACGCACTGTCCCTTCTGGCTTAATTTTGAAGGGTACCCATCTCAGGTGCCACGGCTGCTTTTCGTCGGTCTAAGACGCTTCGTAAGTTTGGTGATCACCTGTGTCTTTGTTATTTAAGCTACGAGAATGTTCTTTATGTTTTTGTTGACAGTAATGCCTTCTGCACGATACGCAATAATCAGAATGACAATATACGCAATACAATGACCACAGTGAAGCTACGTGTGTACCCACCGTCAGTCACACGTTGCGAACTGTGAATTTGCCAAAGTGTTTGCAATAAACCGTCTGTCTCGAAAACTGTGCAATGTATTAAAAACACAGTACACCACAGTTTCAAAGAACAGTCTCTTGTGATTCTTTTGACCTATCCCACATCACCATGGGCCTATTCGGCTGCCCACTGTAGCCGGGTTATCTCCCCTACCCCCTATTTGGTTTCGACGCAAATTTAATTCTTTACAAATACATATTGGTCTTTTTATTGAGGAAAAAGTTTAACTGCACTTTCCAAGTGTGACCGCATATATATGCGTGTGTGTGTTTTCTTTATAAAACGAAAGGTTATATACTATAGTGAAAGTCTACATGGAGAAAGTGTTTCTTGCGGCGCGGAACCACGAGGGTGAAGCATGACAGTATTATTGTGACTTGCCTGCCCTGGCCTCCAACTGAACAATTTCTTCTGCAGTCGGATGTCATTCCAAGTAAGCTGCACAAGTTTCTTCAATTCCTATTTGGGGGAAGTCAGCAATCCAATCCGAAAGAGTGCAGCGCCTTGCGTCTTCAGTAGGCCAGGGCATCTGGAGACAGCTATCGGGAAAGCTTTGGAAGACACCTAAAACGTGCTCAGCACACAGATCGCAGTAAATCCGACAACGCCATCTGTATTCCACTCTGAGTTTGACAACTTTGACCAACTGCTGAGTGTAGTCCACGGCCTGAGTTCCGTTCACACAGCACACGGCATCATGCTGCAGGACGTCGAAGGGACTGACCATGTGGAACATACCGCGTGATGCCATCCATTCCAAGAACCAGTGAGCAATCTCTGCATTTGACACAAGAGGATTTACCAGAGTGCTTCGTAACCCAGCGGTAAAGCCCACCTTTTGCAATTAGGCACTGGACAGTTGATGGAGGTGAAGATGCTTTCAAAAAAGTTCAAAATTCAAACCTCTACTGGATTCTTCTCCGGAAATACAGCAGCATGTCAGATCAGGAAATACCAGCGTTGGCTGGCTTCATTTCACAGTGTGGGCAGAACCCGGCAAAGAAGACATTGGACTACTACCCTGTGAACCATCACCCAGTCACCGAGTACAAGACAGTCCAGGAGTGCGTGCGACTTGCAGAGGAGGCCACGAGAGAGGTTGCACAAGAGTACGTTATCACTACGTTTGATCTTGGGGGTTGCATGAAAGCCTACCCGATCGTCGGGAACCAACCTGACCGGTACAAGAAGCATATCATTCTGATCGGTACTTTCCACCTTGCCTGTGCGTACCTCAAGATGCTTGGTAAAAAGCTGGATGGTTCTGGGTTCCGAGATATCCTTCTGGTGGCAGGCCGGATCTCTTCTGGTTCTCTGCAAGGGGTACTGTCTGGCAAACATTATGAACGAGCATTGTTCTGCCATAAGACAATGCTTGAGATCCTAGAACGCTTGCTGCTGGAAAGATTCTTGAAATCAGAGATGATGACACGTCATTTCCGACACTTTCAGAAGACAGCATGATAAAACTCCAGACTGCCTCATGTTTCTTATCAAAAGAGACGTTGACTGAATTTCAGCAAGATGAAGCTATCGCAGTTTCATGGCTGAGTACGAACAGTTCAGAGATAGAGTCAGAGCAGAAGCCTTTGAACCAACTGCACAATTTTGGTTGTCGTACATCGATTATGTATGGCTTGTCCTAGCGCTCCTTGAGGCTGTCAAAATCAACGACTTCCTGCTCTACGCGCAAACGATGTCCCAAATGCCAGACCTCTTCTTCAGTTTCGGTGGAAAAAAAAAAACAAACTACGCACGCTACCTGACCTTCTTCTCAGTCTTCTTGGCAAACATTGACTTGTCACATCCTGGAGCCAAGGAGATGCTGCAGAGAGGTGCTGTCAGCATGGCAAGGTCCTTCATTCCTGGCAATCGCTGTGCAGTAGACAAAACCATGGAAGAAATATTCATGAAGTACGCCAAAAGCCGAGGAGGAGCTGGCGGAGGTGGCGCTGGTCTGACAGGACTGCTGTCCAACCAGGGGGACTACCAAAGATGGGTCAGGACAACCCATGAGAGGTCAAACTATCTTCATGCAACTCTCGACATGGCTGGCATGTCACAAGGTGATGAGGTTGGCAGCAGACATCGTGACTTGCGTCCTTCTGAGATACTGAAGAGCGAAAGCAACGTCATGAAGACTCAGGATGCGATCAAAAGTTTCATCGACCCTTTCTGTGAGGAAGCCTCGGTCAAACTCATCTCCCTGTCATCTGGAGCATCTGTCCCATGACGTATTGAGGGCAGAAAAAGCTGGTAAAGCCGCGAAGGAGGAGTTCATCACGCAGAGACTGATGGCAAATGACCATTTCTTTGAACTAGTTAATAGGCTAAACTTGAAAACGATGGCATCGGTGAACAAAACCATCCACATGAAGACTATCAAGAAGAAGGTTGTGGCATACAAACAACAAGGGAACCTTGCATTTGAATTCCTTGTGAAGGCACAGGCAGCAGGTTCAACTCGATCTGAAACACTTGATGACTTACCAGCTTACTCCTGTACCTTATAGTACTGCCACTGCTAACAATTTCCTTGCCAAGACCGACGATGCAAAAGGTTCAACTACTTCACCAAAGATATGGAAGGTGCCGCCCTACCTCTCCATGACGCGACGCTGGTTGTGATCGATGCCAATCCAGTGTTTCACTGTTTGCAACAGGTTCCTTCCAATTTCAGGGAAATCAGCCAGAAGATATTTGACATGCTGCCAAAGGAAACGGAGGTGTGTTCAGTACAGACATGTACAAAACGGACTCAATCAAAGTGATGGAAAGGAAAAAGAGAGGCACTGGCGGTAAGATCATCGTGAAAGGAGAAAGCACCAAGCGTCCTGCAGACTGGAAGACGTTTCTGTCAAACGACGAAAACAAGAAGTAGCTCAGCCAAGTATTACTCAACGTTTTGAGTAAAGATGAGAATGCGCCAAAATTCAAGGACAGAGAAGTGATATGTGAGGGAGAGGCCTTCCTGCTGCAATCGGCAGATGAGCTGACGACAGCAAGGACGCCAATTGCAACGCTCAAATCCACACAATAAGAGACGGGTTCCAGAGCTGCCCTCTGCTGTGCGTACGCTGAACGGAATGGCTACAGGTTCGTCCGCGTCAAGAGTCCCGACTCGGACATTTTCTTCATTCTCCTGCACTTCGCTCTGAAGCTGAAGGACGTGGTGATTCTGTTCGACACAGGAATGGGGAACAAACAATGGCTCATCAATGTCACTGACATCACAAAAGCATACGGGGAACAGCACTGCACCGCCTTGCTGGCTCTTCATGCTTATACCGGCTGCAACACAACAAGTGCGTTCAAGGGCATTGGGAAAATTAAACCCATTAAAGTTCTTCAGCAGAATCCAAGATTTGTGGAAACAATTGCCTGCCTTGGAGATACATGGCCATCGCTGAAGAAGTCAAAGCCGATCTTGAGACCTTCACCTGTGTCATGTATGGCAGACATCGTTTCACCAGTGTCGATGACCTCCGACACCAGCTACTCAAGGAGACGTGGAGATTAACCATTGAACGGAAACCACAACGTTGACATGGCAAGCATGCCTCCGTCCAAACAAACTTTTCAAGAGCGCATCAAACAGAGCAACTATTAAGCCGCCATTTGGAAGAGGGCTCCAAACCCCGTGTCTGATGTTCCAACAGCAAGCAGTGGACATGGATGGATTGACGTTGATGGCACCTTGGAACCAATGTGATCCGCAGAAGAGGAGGACGTCATCCTGCCCGCAGATATGGTTGACTTCCTTGTGGACTTTCCAGACTCTGACGACGAAGAAGAAGCTGTCATATACTACATATAAGAAGAGTTGCTTTCTACTTGTGCCGAGGGAAGCGACTCAGAATGATGAGATTGTGGTTGATTTAAATACATCCTAGTAGATGTCGCCATGAAACAGAATGCCTTCCAATGCCAGCATCTGAGAACAATCATCATCACAACACACACACACACACACACACACACACACACACACACACACACACACACACACACACACACACACACACACACACAACACACACAACATATGCGCTCACACTTGGAAAGTGCACATAAACTTTTTTCAATAAAAAGACCAATATGAATTGTCTGACGGTCCTGTCACCAAAGTTAGGTCGGGATTGGGATAAGAAGTACAGCAAAATGGTCGAACTGTCCTGGAAGACAATGGTGCATACATCTCAAAGACTTCAAGACTATCAAAGGAGGCACAAACGACCATGCAAGCGCTCTATTGGCTGTCATCCACAGACAAGCTTCCACCTCGACAAGTTAATGGTAATGACTGACTCCATGAACCACTCAGAAAAAAAGTGGAAAGTGGACTGAGAACCTTGGCATGAAATTATGTGCATTATTGAAATTTTAACTCATGTCGGATGTTCTGCCAGGCACATGCAGGTGTCAAAGGAAATGAGAGAGAGAGAGCTTTGATGCCCTTGTGTGTGCAGGAGTGGGTGGCTGGAGAGAATGGGATGGGTGTCTTAATGCGCTGTAAATGGCTGGAGAGAATGGGATGGGTGTCTTAATGCGCTGTAAATGGCTGGAGAGAATGGGATGGGTGTCTTAATGCGCTGTAAATGGCTGGAGAGAATGGGATGGGTGTCTTAATGCGCTGTAAATGGCTGGAGAGAATGGGATGGGTGTCTTAATGCGCTGTAAATAGCTGGAGAGAATGGGATGGGTGTCTTAATGCGCTGTTAATGGTGGAGAGAATGGGATGGGTGTCTTTATGCGCTGTTAATGGCTGGAGAGAATGGGATGGGTGTCTTAATGCGCTGTTAATGGCTGGAGAGAATGGGATGGGTGTCTTTATGCGCTGTTAATGGCTGGAGAGAATGGGATGGGTGTCTTTATGCGCTGTCTGCGCTGTCCATCGGTTCATGTGTAAGGTGGTGGTGGTGGTGGTGGTGGTGGTGGGGGTAGGAGATGGTATATGTGATTGCCTGTATCACACATACACAGAGTAATGCTTTAGACAAAGATGTTGACCCTGAACAAAAAGAGAATACTTAGCACGATGGATATATCAATGACCTTAATCGAGCAATTACAAAAGAGGAAATACTATCTGCATGATGAAATTAGAATTACGTATGACAATGGATATATTAATGACCTTAATCAGGCGATTACAAAAGAGGAAATGATATTTGCATGAGGAAATTAAAAAAAACCCTATGAGAATGGATATATCAATGACCTTAACCGGGCATTTACAAAAGAAGAAATGATGTTTAGTGAGAAAATTAAAATCACTTATGAGAATGGATACATTAATGACCTTAATTGCACTATTACATAAGAAGAAAATGATATTTGCACGAGGAATGTCAAAATGTGGTAAAGCCCCTGGATCTATCCGGTTATCAGGTGAGTTTTCAAAAAAATTGGATGACCTGATCTTCAATGTTTTTAAACACTAGATGTTCTTTGTTCAGGGTATTCACCTTAATAAGTGGCCTTTTTGTTTTAAAAGAAAGGGGTACTTATCGTAAAATTAACAAGTATAGGGGAATTTCAGTATGTGACGCATGAACTAAATTGTATAGATATAGCATAATCATAAACAAGAGGTTATCAGAATGGTTGAAACTTAATAATGCTATTGATGAAAATGAAATTGCTGTTACAAAGATTATCTGACCATTGAGCATATGTTCAATCTTGTGGCAGCTGTACGAAAACATTTGCAAATAATCTAAAGTTGTACGTCACCTTCACAAACTTCAAAGCAGCTTTTCATTTGATATCAGGAAAAATTTTGTGACCAGTTCTTCGGAAATATTGAGAAAAGCATGGTTGAAGATGAACTAGACGCGGACCTAAATCAAATGATACAGTATGATTACGAAAGCGGTAAAGCAGGGTGAAATTTACGGTCCCATGTTATTTCTTTTACTTTGAGATGAAAAACGATTGGAAATAATAGACAACGGTAGGCACAGTATTCATTTTATTTGATAAAAGTGTTTATCTTATTAACTGCAGGTAGTGTTTTATAATCAGAGACTCCTATAGGGCATCAAATTCAGTTGAACAGTTTACACTCAACAGTTAATAGATTACGATTGACAGTGAACAGGGAGAAACCACGCATCAAAATGTTCCGAGAGGCTGAATACTGTACAGCATGTGAGAGATGGCTCTTGGAATCTTACGAATGTCAGGCGTTAACATGTTTAAACATTTTGTTTTACTTAGCTAAGTTTTAATTACACCTGGCAAGATCGCCTTAGTAGAACAAAGGGAGTTGTGATGGGCATCTTATGATTAATATTTAAGTTTGACATATGAACAACAGATGTATTTTTAAGGTTAGCCCATGTACAGAAACAACTGCTGGCTCAATATGGGCCTATACTTCTAAGACTCAAAACCATATTATTTGGTCTGCATGACAATGTGTGCAGATACGAACAACAGATTTCCAAACAGTGTGATAAACGGAAATGGGGAGGTATGCAGTCTACGTGAAATGAATTGAATACTGGCTGAACGTGGTTCAAATGGATGAGTGCAGGCTGTCTGCTCAAGCATACAGGATTCTGTAAAGAGGCAAAAAGAAATGGGCAACTAGCGTACATATGTGTGCATGGTTATGTTTTTTCCCCTTTGTCAACACTGCTATAAACAAAGCATTACCGGTTGTGTCTGGCAAGACTTTTATAGTCATAGTTAGACTAGCGAAAGATTTTCCACGTATAGAATATTCAAAGCCATATTTTTTTGTTACAGTATGCCGTTTTGTTAGAAATCATTTTTCAGATTTGGTGAGCGAACGCCGTGCCGTGCAGTCACGTTGTTTGTGCGCTTTCAACCTATCCGAATTCTGACTTGCGTTCACTGACTTGGCGTTTTTGTTCCTCCGTAGAAGCAGTGACAATGGCTGTTCAACCCGTGTTTAAAAAAAAAAAAAAACCCTGCAAATTATCGGTCTCGATGTCGACCCGTATCTCTGGCTTGGAGCTGTGTGTGTCTGCAGAACGAACGGCAGGTCAAGGCAGTATGGTTGGTGTTCAGGATATCAGGGGGCTATGGAGAATCTACCCTGCCACTCGAGAAGCCCGAAATGTTCCACTGGTAAAAGGCATCACTGTTCGCGGATCTGTTTTGCAAGCTCTGGACATTAATCCATTCATTTCACATGAGTCAACAGGCGAAGAAAAACCGGCAACCAACGTGTGGATAGCGGACTTGCCCTTGTCACTGGCAAACAGCGAAATTGAGGCGAGTCTAAAGAAAATCGGATGTGAACTGCGCTCGACAATTAGACAAGAGCGATACAGACACAGTGACAAGTTGACAAGATTTGAAACCGGCAGACGATTCGTCTTTGTAACTGTGCCATCCATGCCACTCGATTCCTCACTGAAGGTTGGTCCTTTCACAGAAAACGTCTACCATAAGGAACAGAAGTCAGCGCAAAAGACAGTGACGTGTTCCAAGTGCCTACAAACCGGGCATCATGCTTTCATATGTGTCAACGAAGTGGTATGTCGCGCATGTGAAATGCCAGGATACAAACAAGGAAGTGAACAGTGTGCAGTAATTGACAGCATAAGCACACTCACAAAACTTCCCATAGACAAACCAAATAGTTTACAGAACAATAACGTGAAAGAAGATGCAAACCAGAGTCACAGACGAACAGAAAAGTAGAGGGGACAGGAACATAACCAGGATTTCCAGCAACCTTCAGCTGTCTGTGCAAGTCACAAGGGGAAGATAGGGGGGGGCGATGGAAACAAAAAGAAAATCAATGATAAAGATGTGCGACCCTGTAAAGCACTTCAGTCTAAACAGCGTGGGAAGCAAGGAGAAAAGGAAGGCGACAGAAAACAGATTAGAGGTCGGCCCCAATCTCGACAGACCATTCTTGATCCCAGTCTATCCCACAGGGATCACTCCAGGCATCACTCCGAGACTCCAAAAAGGGCGCTGTCCAATGGTTCTCCAATTGGAAGCTGTTCAGGGAGGGAGAAATACGCCAGGAGAGAGGACCGCGAGGAGTCTTCGGGCAATGAACTGGACGAGGAAAATGGACCAGCGTCTGTATGGGGCTAGTCGGCGCTTCTCCTCCACGTCGTCTTATTGTTGATGGTCTGGCTATGGCTCTGGCCCCGAGGTATTTTTCTCTCTACTGGTAAATTAACGGAGCCTCTATTACTTAAGGGGTTCCAAAGGACATCCTCCATTATGCGGGAGTTCCAGAGATAAACCTACATTTTTTTCCTTATTGTTATGGATAAATTGCGAGTTTGTTCTTTGAACTGTCGGGGTTCAAAAATAGGTGGAAGAGGGCATCTATATTCAGAAATTTAAAAAGTCAAAAGTTAGATATAATTTGCATACAAGAAGCGCACATCACAGCAAGTGATATAAACACATGGGAAAAGCAGTGGGGTGGAAGCGTATACGCACAGCCAGGGACCAGTCACAGCAAAGGAGAAGTAATTCTGATCTCAGAAAGTTTCTCAGGAAAGGTTACGTTAGTCAAGTCTCAAGAACGCGTGATCATCCTGAATATCGAGTGTAGTAATTATGAGATTACAATTGCAAATGTTTATGCACCTAACGACCATAAGGGAAAAACAGGCATTTTTTCCAGGTCTGCAGGACGAAGTGGATGAGTGGGGAGGAGGGAGAATAGTGGTCTGTGGAAATTTCAATTGCGTTTTAGATAACGGTTTAGACATTGTACCAGGTAAGCCATACAACAAAATAGAGATAAATGAATTTAAGTCAGTATTAACACAGTCAAGCTTAATCGACTACTGGAGATTTTTTCACCCTGAAGAAAAAAAATATACCTGGAATAGATTTAACCTTTTTTATAGCAAGACGGCTAGACTATTGCTTAGTGACAGAAGATTTATGCTCCTCCTTGGTTGTCAGTGAACACTGTACCATTCCGCATTCAGATCACAGAGCAGTTGTGCTGGAGTTTAACGAAGGAAACTTTATCAGAGGTCCGGGGTACTGGCGATTTAACAATAGCTATTTATAGAATACACAATTCGTTGAGAACATGAATCTATTGCTAGTAGAAATGGAGAATGCAGGAGATGATATGCCTTACATGGAAAAATGTGAATGGATAAAAATGAAAATAAGCAATTATTGTATCGAGTTCGGAAAAAAAAAAGTCTTGCTTGTAATACACAAAACAAAAAAAATCGATTTACAAA
>CM065734.1:33934148-33939148 GCA_033310375.1 Conus canariensis | reverse complement strand
AGAGGAATTCATCCACTCTTAAGTGTTGTATAACACCACAATTCAGTTTAGTGTTACTTAGGTGGGCAATGACTGGAAACACTGTCATAAACTTTGCTCTGTTCCTTTTGAAGTAGTAGATATGATAACTTTTAATTCATATATTCCATGTATTTCATGTTCTTTGTGAACTCACCCCTTCAGTTAGGGCTTTTTGCCTTTCCCCATAAATTATCGTATCGTGTCGTATCTCAGTTTCTTTGTAGGAGGGATGAGAAGGAGAGGGATGGTGTGTGGGTAGTGTGTGTTTTGGTGGCTTGTGTGTGTGTGTGTGGGGGGGGGGGGGGAGGGGAGGGGTCGGGTTGCCACAGCTTCTGAGTTTTCACTTAGCTTCATGTTTATTAGCAGTTAGATAATTTTGTCCCTTTCAGAATTTAAAAGAGTGGGTGTTCGTTCCACCTGTAACCCACTTATCACCCACCCTCCACACACACACACACACACACACACACACACACACACACACACACACACACACACACACACACACACACACACACACACCTCTCTCTCTCTCTCTCTCTCTCTCTCTCTCTCTCTCTTACTAAACAGCATGAATTAGTAACACACATCTGCCAGTCATCTACAAAATTGAAAATCACTGTGTCAGCTTAACACTGCCCAGAATCATGTTTGATCTGTTCAACGTAAACTGCCATTACTTCATGAGTTTAATTGGATAGTTCATTTGTTATCAGGTACTTGAATCATTTGAAGTGGCAAGACAAAAGCACGGCATATTACAGAGGCGATTTCATCCAGCAATATGTTGTACCTCAAGGAAGATACCTATGTCTGTGCTGTTACAATGACAATTGTGGGGATGTTCGATATTGTAGTCTGTGTAAGGCAGTATCCGTCTATCGAACAGGTGCCCTGTGTGAGTTTGAACCAGTAAAAGGTAAGCTTTCGAAAAATATAAAGCTGACTTCTACATTGACAGTTAAAAGTGAACTTCCAAAGAATTTAACGGTTTCATTCAAAAGAAATCTCATCGGCTGTAGTAGATGCCGTGGTCACGTGGTTTTCATCGGAGATTTAGGAGCTGGGTTCGCTTCCTGCCAGAGTTATTTATTAAAGATATTTATTCATCCGGACCGGTTCCTACCAAGAGCTGAGTTTGCTTTGGGCTCGGTTGACAACACATTTGAGTTTAATCCACTTGACGAATGCATTTTTGTGTTTGCTCTAATATCTTAATCCATCTGGCGGGCCTGATAGAAGCCATGGTATGATAAGAAAGTCAATGTTATGTGTGACCCTCTCTGATAGTTACCATGGTATGTTAAGAAAATCAGTATTATGTGCAACTTCATCTGATAGATACCATGGTATGCTAATAAAGTCAATATTATGTGCAACCCTATCTGCTAATCGCAGACCAAACTGACACTCCACAGCATTATCTTCACCATCCCCATCCTCATCGACCAGCAGAAAAGTCTAAAATCCTACACCCTTTGTACGCTGTTCTCATGATGATCTCAGTGTGGATTTTCTCTCCACGTCTATGCCCTTGATGAGATTTTACAGTATCTAATAGATACAGGTCATCAGCATGGGCTGGTTTATAATAGATACAGGTCGTCACTATGGGCTGGTTCATAATAGATACAGGTCGTCACTATGGGCTGGTTCATAATAGATGCAGGTCGTCAGTATGGGCTGGTTTATAATAGATACAGGTCGTCACTATGGGCTGGTTCATAATAGATACAGGTCGTCACTATGGGCTGGTTCATAATAGATACAGGTCGTCACTATGGGCTGGTTTATAATAGATACAGGTCGTCACTATGGGCTGGTTCATAATAGATACAGGTCGTCACTATGGGCTGGTTCATAATAGATACAGGTCGTCACTATGGGCTGGTTTATAATAGATACAGGTCGTCACTATGGGCTGGTTCATAATAGATACAGGTCGTCAGTATGGGCTGGTTTATAATACATACATGTCGTCACTATGGGCTGGTTTATGGGGACAGTCGTTGATCTTACAGTATCATATAGATGCAGGTCGTCAGTATGGGCTGATTTATGGGGGCAGTCGTTGGAGGGACGCGGTGGCACCCTCGAGAGAGGGATGTTGACCCATGCTGGCACTGCAGCTAAGCAATGAAAGTCATGGGTCAGGGTCTTCAGAGGTTGTATCCTGCGAATGGTGAATCAGAGCAGGCACCACTGAGAACCATCATACTGACTGGCCGCAGTGCAGTGTCTCCTGTGGTGGGGTGTCCCCATGACAACCTGACTTTGACTTATCCCTGTAGACTGCCAATGCCAGGGCTCCTTTAACATGTGAGGGTTAAGGTGAGAACGAATGGATGGACGGAGCAGCAAGGGTGTTACGCCACTGACATGGGAAAGAAGACAATTAAAATGTCTACTATGCCATAGGAAAGAAGACAATTAAAATGTCTACTATGCTATAGGACAGAAGACAATTAAAATGTCTACTATGCCATAGGGAAGAAGACAATTGAAATGTCTACTATGCCATCCAAAAGAAAATTTCTAGTTGGATATCCTTGCTAGCAAACAGTGCTCTTACTGTTCCCTTTCGAAGGTGAACTTCCAAAGGTTTACCCCTGCCAGTAAAGGTATGACTTCTGAACGGCTTTCTCCTTCCTGTTAAAGAAATAAATGATGCAAATGAAACCTTCCAAAGGCTCTACTCCCATTAGGGAAAATGAATTCTTCCACCAGAATGGCTGAAATCCATGCACACAGCACTAAAACGCCACCGTCGCATAAGGAATCGTGGGGAAGTCTGAATTCATCAACACAAAACGAAACTAGAACGACACTGATACCAGCACTGACATCGTCACAGAGTGTGGTTGCGGTCCATGGAGTTATTTGCCAGAGTTAGCTGTTTTCTCTTAACCCATGTCGGAGCAAATTCAGACAAAAAAACAAACAAACAAACAAACAAACAAATTTTCTTTTCTACGTGTTCTGGTGAACTGTGCTTAAGTAACAGAACGATTCAATTTTCAGCACGCGCGCAAGCGCACTTTGTGTGTGTGTGTGTGTGTGTGTGTGTGTGTGTGTGTGTGTGTGTGTGTGTGTGTGTGTGTGTGTGTGTGTGTGTGTGTGTGAGCATGCGTACTACGTGCGTGCGCGCGTGTGTGTATATGTGTGTGTGTGTGTGTGTGTGTGTGTGTGTGTGTGTGTGTGTGGTGTGTCCGTGCGTGTGTGAGTGTGTGTGCGTGCATGCGCGCCTGGTAAGTTCTGTCTTAAAAGGAAATCACAAACATCATCATCAGCTTCAAATGTGAGTAATAACGAAATCTTTTATCAGGTAGGGCACAACACACTCAAAAGACAACGAAATCATTTTTTTTTCATGGAAAATCCGTTGAATTGAAGGCACTTCAAAGAAACGGTTTCTGATCAAACTGGCTCACGGCATTATCGCACACATCATTTTGACCAGTAATAAAGAAGTATCCATTGTTGCAAACGTGAGACCGACGATGTTCAGCATCACTTCTTTTTCTCTTTAGAAAGTGAATTTCAAACATCCTCCTGGACACTGTCACAGCGAATTCTGAATGAAAATTTGTCAAAGATTTTAGATTAAACAAAACAGTTGCAATGGATACTCTTAAATACTTAACTTGTATAATATTCTGATTTTCAGTTATCCATCTGGCAATATTGTGATTCATTTTAAGTGCAAAATCAGTTTAACGTATTTATTTTAAACATGTGAAAACAGGATTCTAAAAAGTTGAGTTGCATGTTGGTAACGCTAACTGTAATTATGCTAAGGCTAGTAACGGTTTGTGTTTTTACACGCCACTGTTCAATGATCTAGAGGTTTGACACAAGGTAAAAGTGTTTTGTAAAACTTGGCTGTTTGTCGAACTATATTAACTGAAGTAAAGGCTTCAGATGTTATATAAATCAAACGCAGTAGTCTCCAGCCGGACCGAGATATCATTTGCTCCGATGGGGTTTGGTCATCATTCTGCATCTTTTCTTCCAATCTGTCTAGATTTTCCTCTTTGTCACCTCTGATAAGAATATCTTTTTATGGCATCAGATTACATTTCTTTGTGCATCATTTTCCTCTGTCCGGCATCAAGTCTCCTTTCGTCATTTGCAACTGAAAGAGCAAGAGCACGGTGTAATAATCCACCCAGTGACTCGATTTTCTTTCCAGCTGGAATAGACTTCTTAGCCCAGATTTATAACATCTGCGGTTCCTTCGAATTCACCAGACGGTTTTGAAAGGCCTTGTTCCATAAATTCTGAAAGAGCCATGCGGTGCCAGAAATACTTCACGGCTGAAAGGGTCGATTAGCCTAATTTGCCCAGACATAGGTTTTGCGCTTTGATCTTAAAATCAGCTAATACAGAAAAGACAGATAATGATGACATCAGTCCAGAGAAACAAAGGGGTTACTGACGTAGGAAGCTTCAGCGTACAAGTCAGAAAGAAAGTTGATCTATAGGGCCTCCTGTTCTCTTCTTTTCTCAACTTCCCCAAGAGTACGGAATGACTGGTATGAAAGCACGGCATCAGTTGGTATTTCGGTTCATGTGCTACTTCTTGTATGTCTACCAACGAACAGTGGGCAGACAAATAATATCATTCGTCCTACGCATAAAGATAGTGTTTTGCCAAACGGAATAATCTGCAGAAACCCGTGTCTGCTTTCTCTTTTTTTGTATTAAATCCTTCCCAAATTCAACAAACAAAATACTCAGGAAAAACGACCGCCAGTAATTGACCAACGAGTTTGGTTACGTCTCTTTCCAAAGCACAACAGGAGAATGAGGGCGACCTGCTGCGCTGTTTTTTGTTTGTTTGTTTGTTTGTTTTGTCTTTCAGAAATCTGTCTTCATGCTGACTAGAATTAAAAAAGATACGTGTTGAAGTCCCCGAACCTATTTCCTCTGCTCTTCTTGTCTCTTTCCCTGGTTCTTGTTTTTCATTTAGTATTGCT
>CM065734.1:33919148-33929148 GCA_033310375.1 Conus canariensis | reverse complement strand
TTCAAATGTCCAAACACAGATCAATTCCTTTGTCTGCCTGTCTTCCTGCGATGCAATGACGTGGCAGATTGCCAGGGACATGAAGATGAGAAGGGCTGTGAAGATAGCACCTGCCCTGGCTACTATCGCTGTAGAGATTCCAGGATTTGTCTACATGCTTCATATATGTGTGATAGAAAATATGGACAATGTCCACAAAATGACGATGAATGGGCATGTGAGGTCAATTGTCCACATGGATGCACATGTTACGGACATTCCTTTTTCTGCAGCCAGTCTTTTGTTGGTGAAAAGCATTCCTATCTCCGTTATCTGCACGCGGACGGAAGTAATATGACGCTGCAGGCTTTACAACATAACATGATGCTCATCCATCTGAGCCTAGCCCGCTGTTCCCTGCATAATTTCACAGTGCTACGACTTCCTAACCTGCACAATCTTTATTTGAGTGATAACGGTATCACACATCTTTCTCTTCATGCGTTCATGGAAATGAGAAACCTCCGTGTCTTAGTCCTGACCAGAAACCCATTGGATCTACGAATCAGTCTTCCAACAATCAGGACACTTAAAAGTCTCGAAGAGCTGGATTTGTCTTCTGTTTTTATTCTGGCACTGGATCCAAGTAATTTTCAGGAGCTGACTCGCCTCTACATCTTGAATCTGTCCCATACACAATTAACTCACGTACAAAATGTTGGATTTCACACAATGAGATCTTTGAAGTATGTAGACCTGACACACTGCCCTTTAACTGAATTTCCTCCTCGTCTATTCCACAATCTTGACCAACTGCTTGAAGTCAAAGCCAGCAATTTTAAGATATGCTGTCCCAGCCTTTTGCCTCCAGACTTCAATCCTGTTGGTTGTGAGGCTCCTTCAGACCAGCTTTCGTCCTGTGACGACATGTTACCAGGAGATCTGTACCGGACAGGCTTGGCTGTTCTGGCGGCGTTCTCTCTGCTGGGGAATTCTATCAGTCTGTTATTCCGTACTGTTGTTGATAAGTCAGCCACTTCATTTGGTTTTGGGGTGTTTGTAATGCACTTGTGCTGTTCGGATTTCTTGATGGGAGTGTATCTGATGGTTATTGGGGTGATGGATTCTGTCTACAAGGGGAATTACCTTTGGAATGATTTATCATGGAAAAGCAGTCATGTCTGCAAGGCGGCAGGATTCTTATCACTGATGTCGTCTGAAGTGTCAGCATTTCTGGTCAGTGTAATCACAGTGGATCGATTCCTGGTGCTGCGGTTTCCTTTCAGCAGTCTTCACTTTGCTCCCAGGTCAGCTCACCTTTGCGGCCTGCTCCTGTGGGGGGCAGGTGTCTGTCTGGGTGCTGTCCCTTTGCTGCCAGCTACCTCCCACTGGCACTTCTACGGCCAGACTGGCATGTGCGTTCCGCTCCCCATCACCAGCACTGTGTTTGCTGGCCAGGACTGTTCCTTTGGTGTGTTCATTTGCCTCAACTTTATCCTCTTTCTGTTCATTGCGGCAGGTCAGGGGTTCATCTACTGGTCAGTGAGGTCCAACACGATGAGAAACAGAGGCACTGCCAGTGAATCCAGAAACATTACCATTGCCCGTCGACTGATTACTGTGGTAGTGTCCGACTTCCTCTGCTGGTTCCCCATTGGGGTTCTGGGATTGATGACTTACAGGGGATTCCGGGTGTCAACTGACGTCAACGTGGCAATTGCTATTTTTGTCCTTCCGCTCAACTCCGCCCTCAATCCTTTCCTTTACACTGTCAATGTCATTCGTGAACGCAGAAGAATCAAGCACGAGAAACGCTTGATGGATTTCTTGTCCAACACAATGCACGCAGAATCTGGTAAGGAGCATGTATAAAAGTGAACTACATATGAAGATAAAGGATTTTTTAATCCCTTTCCGTGCCCGTGTATTGCGCGAATGACCCTCTGGATTTAAGAATTCACAAAAAAGGTGCGCCTCTCTCTCTCTCTCTCTCTTCTCTCTCTCTCTCTCTCTCTGTAAGGGGATTGGGAGTCTCTGTGTGTGCTTTGTGTGTGTGCTTTGTGTGTGTGTGCTTTGTGTGTGTGTGTGTGTGTGTGTGTGTGTGTGTGTGTGTGTGTGTGTGTGTGCACGCGCACGCGCTTGCATGTGCATGTGTTTAACTGGTATGGAGTCAGAGATATACCCACGTGCAACACACACACACACACAC
The DNA here is from genome assembly GCA_033310375.1 of Conus canariensis. Classification (NCBI taxonomy): domain Eukaryota; kingdom Metazoa; phylum Mollusca; class Gastropoda; order Neogastropoda; family Conidae; genus Conus; species Conus canariensis. The sequence continues at coordinate 33,926,960 of CM065734.1, read as the reverse complement.
ACACACACACACACACACACACACACACACACACACACACCACGCACACACACACACACACACACACACACACACACACACACACACACACACACACACACAACACACACACAATTATACAATTATATCAATGAAGAAGATAGAACAGACAATGATGAGTTTAGTCAAAGTGTTTGTGACGCAATACAAAACAAACACAATATTTTGAATCGTCTTGCTACAGAGGATGAATTGCTAAAAAGTAGTTAATTCTTTACGCAATGGAAGAGCTATTGAAGACGATTAAGGTCGAAAAGAATGTCTGAAGCATAGCAATTCAGTTCTCACTAAATTTAAGTTTTTAAAGCTGTTTTGAATGATGGACATGTACGTGAAGAATGGGTGAAATGCTTAATACTACCAATGTACAAAGGCGATAAGAGTTTACAAAATCGAGATAGTTATAGAGCATTGCATTTTTTAGTTGCATGAGCAAGTTATTTACACGCATTATCAACAACTGATTTTAAGACTTTGTAGAGAATAATAAACTTCTTTCAGAATGCCAATCCGGGACCAGGCTGCTTCCAATTTAGTAGTAGGGCGACCATCCCCAACCCGGCGGGTCCCCGGGTGGCGGATAGGGGAATGGCCCTCAGATATGGGGGTTAGCTGCCATATAAGTCAGGCTTGCCTAGCTGAATAAGCAGTCCCGGACCAACTGGCGATGTTCCTATCAGGACGGGATGGGTCAACAGGTGGCACTGTTGTCCTCACTGAAATACCCCATGTGTTCTATGACGGGCTCATCATGCGGTCAAGAGGCGCGGTATAACCTCTAGCCCCGGGGTGGGATCCTCGGAGAAACAATCCCCCCTGTGCTCACAGGGCAGGTCGTATGGGCCATGAGCTAAGGGTGAGGCACCCCGAAAGAAACCTCCAGCTGAAGACGGAGGTATAGGGCCACTGACGCAACTTAAACCACGATACCACGTTTCCATGATGATGCAGTCCACAGAATTTCGATGTGGCGCTCGACCTTCGGAGGCCCGCCGGGGAGGTCGGGAGCCTGGCCCTATGCCTCAAAGGGGCCCACCCCAAGCGGTCGGTGGTCAGACAAAGAAATTCTGCATGCCAATGCGACGAAGAAGGTGACCTCGTCCTCCTGCTGATGCCAAGCAAACAGTACCACCCAGAATGCTCAACATTCTCCAGTGGAATGCTGAAGGGGTGCATAAGAAGAAACCTGGCTTGGCAGAAAGGATGCATCAAGAAAATATCGACATCGCATGTGTCCAAGAGACACATTTGACCGTAAACCATCGCTTTCAAGTGAGGGGTTACGAGACCATCAGGTTGGACCGTGAGGAAAGAAACAAAGGAGGGGTGCTTGTCTTGGTGCGGAATTCCATTGCCGCACAAGAACTCAAGATCAACACCAATCAACAGGCAGAGATCCAAGGGATTGATATAGTCCTTAAGGAACGCAACATCAGGATCTACAATGTCTATTGCCCTCAAGATCGTGATCTTTCCCTCACATACATCAACATCCCAGACAACAACTGCGTGGTGGTGGGCGATTTTAACAGTCGCTCAGAGAGATGGGGCTATGAGGAGACGGACAAGAGAGGCGAAGAAGTTGAGGATTGGGAGACTGACACACATCTTCATCTCATCAACCAAGAAGATGACGAACCCACCTTCTACTCTATACGCTGGATGACCACATCAACACTAGATCTAGCGTTCGCCACCAACGACCTGTTCGTCAGGACCACAAGAACAGTCCTCAACCAGCTTGGAGGAAGTGACCACAAGCCCGTCAAACTCTCTATCAACCTCAACTTGCAGGCTCTACAAGCAAAGTGTTTTCCCCGCTGGAATTATAGAAAGGCGGACTGGACTCTCTTCGAGACCCTCACAGATACATACACAAAGCCAATCAACATCAGGCAGAAGGACTCAAACAAGATGGTTCAAGACTTCACAAAGGCCATCTTGAAAGATGCTACAGAATCCATCCCAAGAGGAGCACGTAAAGACTACAAGCCCTACTGGACGGACGAACTCCAGGATCTGGAAGATGCCGTTACGGAAGCCAGGGACTGAGCAGAAAAGCAGCTGTAACACGCCGATTTGTAAGCAGCGCCGATTTGTAAGCGCTTACAAATCGGCGGGCTAGGCCCCCGCCGATTTGTAAGCGCTGCTTACAAATCGGCGGGTGCTTTACAAATCGGCGGGTTAAGCCCCTGCCGTTTTGTAAAGCGTTTACAATTCGGCGGCGCTTTATATCCTGCTTCTTTGGATTAAAACGATAAACTATTATTACGCTTTCCGTGATTATTCCCGGAATTTTGATGACTTTCTATTTTGCTCATCAAGATGGCGGACTGACACACGTAGTTTTGAGGAGCACTCTAACGAAGAGAAAAAGACAAGTCTGATAACTTATTTTACTAACCCCCTCGCCTCTCTCTCTCTCTCTCTCTCTCTCTCTCTCTCTCTCTCTCTCTCTGTCTGTCTGTCTGTCTGTCTGTCTGTCTGTCTGTCTCTATCTATGTGTCTGTCTATCTATCTATCTTCTATCTACAGTCCTATACTGCATGCTAAGTCTGTTCACTATAACATCGAGTGTTGCAGAGATGATGTGAACACCAGGAGCATCTTCTTCAATATGTTGTGTTTAAAGCCCACTACTAGGGAAGGTGCACTGTTGTTTGTTATTATTATTTTTTTTTTACAAATAACATTTTCAGCATCCACGAATAATTTTCCTGCATTGTCTTTTTATTGATTGTGTCTGGCAATCATATCTAATCTTTTAGTGAAATATTCTGGTGAAAGTATGAAAACTGCACACTAGTTTAACTTTTCCCTATTCTCTTGCACTATTCTCTTCATTCAACATAAGCTGAGTTACGATTTCACTTTCATTTGAGTGTGGAAAGTTGTGTTAATATTATCGACTGTAAAATGTGCTTAAGATTGCGTTTAAAAACAAACAATTCTAGTTCACTTTGACGTTCATGTAACGTTTACAGAAATGAACAAATATGAATAAGAACATGTCAACAATGTTCTCTGCTTTCGACTTCGAAATTTGATTGTGTGAGCGAGTCAGGGCAAAAGAAATAGCCTGTTTACTCCCGCCCCCCGCCCCCCCCCCCCCCCTCCCCAACACACACATATGCACAGGCTTACACACACAAACTGATATACATACACATATACTCACACACACACATGAACACACACACCGCATTTCAGTCTGCCGTTTTAATGAAATAGAAAGTCATCAAATTGCAGGAACAATCACTGAAAGCGTAATAACAGTTTATCGTTTTAATCCAAAGAAGCAGGATATAAAGCGCCCGCCGTTTTGTAAAGTGCTTTACAAAACGGCAGGGGCTTAACCCGCCGATTTGTAAAGCACCCGCCGATTTGTAAGCAGCGCTCTACAAATCGGCGCTGCTTACAAATCGGCGGTTTTACAAGTCATGCATTGTGTGCCGATTTGTAAGCGCTTACAAATCGGCGCTCCTTACAAATCAGCGGGTTACAGCAGCCATCACTGGAGAGCAACATAGCGCTGAAGGAAGTAACTGCCAGATACAAGCTGTCCTGCGCACAAGCTGCAAAAAAAAGCTGGCAAGAGAAAACTGAAAGCCTAAATCTCGACAGGGATGGCAGCAAGCTGTGGAAACTTGCTAGAGCCCTCTGTAATGAAACAACAAGTCACACCACTATAACAATACAAGAGAATGGATATTACCTCTCTGGAAAGAAAGCAGCAGACCACTTCATTGACGTCTATGAAAACATCAGCAATCTGGAAGTCCCTCCTGAACATAGAGCTGCAGTGCACAGGACCCAAGGTGAACTTCATGAGGAAGAGCCCCAAGAGAAGTCATGACCACAGCTTTCACAGAGAAGGAGCTGGAGGAAGCGTTGCAGAGCCTCAATCTGAAGAAGTCACCTGGACCAGACGGAATCACAAATGAAATGATTCTGCATCTTGGGATGAAGAGCAAGACAGTCCTTCTAAAAAATCTTTAACTCCAGCTGGAAGACAGGATCAGTACCACAGTGTTGGAGGGAAGCAGACATGATCCCCATTCACAAAAAGGAAAAAGGACAAGTCGAAGGCTGACGAGCAACAGACCCATCAGTCTTACAAGCTGCTTAGGAAAGCTGATGGAGAGACTTGTCAACGCAAGGCTTGTCTGGCACCTTGAGGAGCATCAGCTGCTGAGCCCTGAACAGGCAAGCTTCCACCAACACAGATCAACAGAAGACCAGATCACATTCATCACGCAAAGCATTGAAGACGCTTTCCAAGAAAAGAAGAACACGCTTGCTGTCTGGATTGACATGGAGAAGGCGTTCGACAAAGTCTGGAAGGACGGACTTAGGCTCAAACTACGACGATGTGGTGTGTCTGGGAGGATGTACACCTGGATCAGCCAGTACCTACACAACCGCCAAGCCCGAGTCAAGATTCAGTGCCAGAAAAGCAAGAAAAAGGTGCTGAGACAGGGAGTATCACAAGGAGGAGTCCTTTCGCCAACGCTGTTCCCCATCTTCATAGATGACATCGTCAGAGAACTGCCAAAAGGGGTCAGAGGAGCGATCTACGCAGATGACCTGGTACTTTGGTGCTCTGAAGAGTACACCACTACAGCACAGGTACGCCTCCAGACTGCGCTCAACAAGATCAGCGACTGGACCAAGGAATGGCTTGTCTCTGCCAACTCAAGCAAAACAACCTACACAGTGTTCAGCCTATCCAGCAAGAAGCAAGAGGCGAAGCTGACATTAAACAACCAAAGGCTTGCAGAGGAACCCACACCTACCTACCTGGGAGTGACCTTTGTCCGCAGGCTCACTTGGAAACAGCAGATCACCAGATGCTGTACCAGGGCCAAGTTGAGACTGGCGATCATGAAGAAACTTGCGGGGACGGACTGGGGGGCTGACGAACGTATCCTGAAGAGACTATATACAGGGAGAGTCCGACCTGTAGTTGAGTACGGGACGTCAGCATGGGCATCAGCTGCAAAGTCTAACCTCGACCATCTCAATAAGATACAGAACCAAGCTCAGCGCGTCATAACTGGTGCCATGAGATCCACCCCAATCCTGAAGATGGAGGAGACCACTGGGCTACAGTCATTGGATGACAGAAGGGACACAAAGATCCTCATCCAGGCAGCAAAATTCAAACGCCTTGAAAACCATCCAATGAACAACAGAATGAGCAGACCCACAAAGAGCCGGTTGAAAAGAGGCAGCATCATCCACCAGTCAAGACGCCTTGAAAGACAAAGCCCAGTCTTGATGGAACACGAAGCAAAGCCTATCCCGGCAAATGTCACCCACCCATCTTGGAAGAGGCAGGTGTTCCAAACAGTCGTCACCAGCATTCCCGGAGTGGAGAAGAGAGGAATACAGTCAGACACCCAAAGGAAGGCCCTGGACATGGAGTATATCTGCAACCAGTACCTCCAGGAAGACTGGACCCATGTCTTCACAGATGGTTCCGCCACAGAAGCAACGAGGGATGGTGGAGCTGGAATCTTCCTCCGATACAAAGACGGAGACGAAGAAATTGCAATTCCAACAGGAAAATACTCCACCAACTTCCGAGCTGAGCAAGAAGCCCTCTGTGAGGCAGCCACAACAGTCTTGCAGAACTCCACAAGAACAACAGGGCAGGTGGTGGTGTTCTCTGACGCTCTCTCCGTGCTCCAAGCCCTCAAGAACTCCCCCTGCAAAGAACAGAACCATCTCACTTCAGCCCTTGTTGCCCTGAATGCCAGAGTGGAGAAAGTGGTGATACAATGGGTACCAGCACACTGTGGCATCAGAGGCAACGAAAAAGCGGACATTCTGGCAAAAGACGGTGCACAGAAGGAACAGGCCAACAACCTGGTGTCATACGATGAAATAGGACAATCATCAAGGCACAGCAAGGAATAAAATGGCGCCTCCTGCATCCCAAATACAACCCAGAAGACACATACCATTTGCTGGGACGACGGGAACAGGTCAAGATCTTCCGCCTGAGGACTGGACACAATCGCCTGCTCCACCACATGCACACAAAATTTGGCACTGGACAGAGTGGAGAGTGCCCTTGTGGTGAGGGAGGGACCAATGACAACTGACCACATCCTTCAAGTCTGTACGACGTATGCAGCATTCAGAAAAAAAAGTACTGGCCAACAACGACAGCAGTGGAAGCCAAGCTGTACGGCATCCTGGAGGAACTGCGACGGACGGCAGCCTTCATCGAGGACACCGGGCTGCTCATCTAACGGGATGGCGAACGAGGAAAAAGAAGAAGAATGCCTATACGGTTTGAAAAGAACCATAATGCCACAAATCACATGTCTGTAATGAAGTCACTGCTCTATCTTTTTATCTTTTCTGATTATAAACCCTGTATTAAAGACTTTCATTGGCTATCGTAAAGCATTTGATTCTGTACGGTGTAGTGCTTTATGGGGAAACATATTCATAATTGTATACATGGCAAAATCACTGAACGTTGTTAATATGTATTAAAATGTTGAGTCATGTGTCTTACACAATGTCTGCCCTTTTGCGACTGACAGGTGTGTGCGTGTACGTCAAGGTGGAAATCTATCACCTCTTTTGTTTGATTTATATATGATGTCCTTGAAACTTTTATGATTGAAAATGGTTGTTGTGCTCTGAATATTTCCATTGGACTTTAAAAACAGTCTTTGAGAGACTTTGTCAAAGTGTTTGTACTTTTATATGCTGATGATACTATTCTCTTATCAGAATCACCGCAATGTTTACAGCAATTATTAAACGCATTATTTAACTATTGTCAGGCACCGCATTTAGAGATAAACCCATCAAAAACTAAAGTAGCTGGGGGGGGGGGGGGGGGGGGGGTTAAAGAGAAAGGGAAAAAGAAAAATACATTTCAGTTATGAGATTGGAATCCTGGAAATATTTGACTCTTCAATGTATTTAGGAAGCTTCAACAAGACCAAAAAGTGTGTTTCACTACGGGACAAACAGCAATGTTATGCTTATTGTGAAAAATGCGGGTTAGGTTTGAGTAATAGCGGGATCCTGGGGTATTTGGGATTGTTTTTTTTTTAATTTATTTTGTCCCATAAGGTAGACAGTTCTGGGTGGCACTTTCTTCCTCTCTGTCCCACTCGTCTCTCTCAACTGTCTTCTCTCTTCTCTGCTATAGTCCCTATCCCGTCAAGAGTGCTAGTGAGAGTGAAAGGTTGTGTTGTAATAAATTTGGTTGAACAATCTTCTCCTCTGGTGGTCTGGTGGTGTGAGAGCTTGAGTGTTCGCTCCTTTTCCTCTGCTGCACATACCTGTATACCCCCCCCCCACCCCCCACCCCTTTGTCAGGTGTATCGCAGCTTGACAACCATGCTCATGTCTGTCTTCTCTTCCACTGAAGTACAACTTGTCTACAACACGTTGATATTGTCCGTGAATATTCAAGGATGTGATTAGCGTACTTGTTCATTTTATCTTATTTCATTTTTTTTAATTCATGGTGATGACTGTTAGCCTATTGTTGTTATTCTCTATACCCTCTAAACATGGGGTGAAACAAATAAGCTTTGCTTGAATAGAATTTGTATGCCACGTTGTATGTTTGCTTCTATCTTGTCCACTTACCATTTCTGTTTCTGGACTCTCCTATTGCTATCTAAAGGCCAATATGTCTCAAAATAGTGTCTGAAATGGGATGATGATCTCACTATACAGCAATGCATGTCATTCTTTAAACTCTGTTCTGTGGGTACTCACTTTGACAGAGTAACC
>CM065734.1:33894148-33916648 GCA_033310375.1 Conus canariensis | reverse complement strand
AGCGGGACTTCACTGTTGAAGAGTGTATTGATGAAGTAACCACTGCTTTAATAAATGAGAAAGATTGTGTGAGGTGTATCAGAACTGTTTTTATCAGTGAAAGGGGAAAAGGGAGATTAAAATCCGAGATGTTTCAGTTCGATCAGTTAATGACAGCTTTACTGTGCTGAGGGAATCGATTGAGTAGAAACGATTTTTTTTTCAGAAATTACTGTTTCTTAATGAAAGCAAAGCGTTTCCGGGAAATGTCAACATGCTTTAGTAGTTTGATTTGAATTGTATAATTGTCTAAAAGACAAGAAAGGAGTAGCATGTCTCAGACTGTGTAAAATAAAGAAATCACGCGCGACCTCTTTGTAGCAAATTCAAAAGACAAAGTGTTGGCATGGTAGCTTAGAAATCTAAGACTTAGAAACAGGTAAGTTTTATTTATCTGCAGAACGCCGCACTTGACTGGGAATTCCCTCAAAGTGTACCTTCATAAACAGGAAGCACTCCCGCGAGATCATACAGACCTGCAGGCTGACATCAAGAATCTAGATCATACAGACCTGCAGGCTGACATCAAGAATCTAGATCATACAGACCTGCAGGCTGACATCAAGAATCTAGATCATACAGACCTGCAGGCTGACATCAAGAATCTAGATCATACAGACCTGCAGGCTGACAATAAGAATCTAGATCATACAGACCTGCAGGCTGACATCAAGAATCTAGATCATACAGACCTGCAGGCTGACATCAAGAATCTAGATCATACAGACCTGCAGGCTGACATCAAGAATCTAGATCATACAGACCTGCAGGCTGACATCAAGAATCTAGATCATACAGACCTGCAGGCTGACATCAAGAATCTAGATCATACAGACCTGTAGGCTGACATTAAGAATCTAGATCATACAGACCTGCAGGCTGACAATAGGAATCTGGATCATACAGACCTGCAGGCTGACAATAAGAATCTAGATCATACAAGACCTGCAGGCTGACATTAAGAATCTAGATCATACAAGACCTGCAGGCTGACAATAAGAATCTAGATCATACAGACCTGCAGGCTGACAATAAGAATCTAGATCATGCAGACCTGCAGGCTGACATTAAGAGTCCAGATCATACAAACCTGCAGGCTGACATTTAGAATCTAGTGATGTTTTCCCTAGAAAGAACATTGAATTGATGAAAAGAACAAAGAACAACAACACACACACACACACACACACACACACACACACACACCGCCGTCGCGCGCGCGCGCCACACACACACACACACACCACACACACACACACACACACACACACACACACACACACACACACCACTATGGTAGAAGAAATAGCAACGAAAATGTAGCACAGGTTTGATGGACTGGTGATGTAAAACGTTTTGATTCTTTTTTTAGAGGCCGGTCACAGATGAAAAAAAATATCAATGGAATAAAACAGTAATCACATTTACAGTCACTAGAACAGGAAGTTGTATTCCCAGCGGGAAAGATCTGATAGACTTAATTCTGAAGCACACACAGAAGCTATATTCCCAGCGGGAAGCCATGAAGACACGAAGCTATATCAGCGAAGCTTATCTGAAGCACACACGGAAGCTATATTCCCAGCGGGAAAGGCTTAATTCTGAAGCAAGGAAGTATATTCGCGGAAAGCTTATCTGAAGCGCGCACGAAGCTATATTCCCAGCGGGAAAGACTTAATTCTGAAGCGCACACGGAAGCTATATTCCCAGCGGGAAAGGCTTCATTCTGAAGCACACACGGAAGCTATATTCCCAGCGGGAAAGACTTAATTCTGAAGCGCACACGGAAGCTATATTCCCAGCGGGAAAGGCTTCATTCTGAAGCACACACGGAAGCTATATTCCCAGCAGGAAAGGCTTAATTCTGAAGCACACACGGAAGCTATGTTCCCAGCGGGAAAGGCTTAATTCTGAGCACACATGAAGCATTCCACGGAAGGCTATTGACCAAGGATGACCTGACAGGCTTAATTCTGAAGCGCACACGGGTGGTAGAGAGGAGTCCAACCAAAGCTATGGTTGAGAGGGGTGGGGGATGGAGGTGAGGGATGCAGATGAATTTTCTCTGGCACACAGGATCAAATTTACTCTTAAGAGGGATTGGATGTCTCCACAGTGCATTGCAAATTCGGATGTAGCGAGAACGTAGATTCTTTTCCGTGCTGCCGCATCACCTCTGTTCTCTATATACAGTACAGAGTCACAGGCACAGAGGTCGGGATCAGATTGTCGAGTCTAGAGAGAGCTTATCAGGGAGACAGTGTCTATGAGTGTGGTAACAGGAACGGATAATAAGGGAGAATTAAAACAATTTCCTCAGCATGTACTCTGGACGAAAACGTTTTGTCAAAGACAGACAAAATAAGCACCGTTCCTTTGCTGGAAGATAAAACCGTAACGCAAAGGACGGTAGTGGTAGAAATGGGTTACAATGGATAAAAAATGTGTCTATCCCCAAATGTGACGGAATTACTTTATTGTTACTTTGAACATGCCATTGAAACGTTCTGGCTTTCCGTTGGACTTACTGGACATGGAGTTGTGGTAATGGACTTTAGTTCAACGGTCTGCGGCAGACTCTCGCACATCTAATGTGGACAAACATTCAGTCAGACTGAGCAAAAGAGAATTCCCCCTTTTAATCAACAGACACGCTTTTCACACCATCTACTGTTATGTTTGCGGGGTTTGTAAAGAAAATCAGTATGTGTTCTCGGTCAACGGAGCGTGCTGACCTCGTTTTCTATATCGTTATTCTCGGAAGTCTTGTCCTAGAAATTTTATCTGAAGAAACAATTACCAAGGTCCACTGAAAGGAACTGTATCTACATCTTTATATGTCCCTTCTTTCTCTTCAGAAATAAAAAGTTCTTGTGTAGTTGTGATGAAGAGTCCATTATCTTCGGAGCGCGGACAGTTTGGCCACTCTGGTGATGCATGGTGTGGAACCAAAATGATTACACTGTCTTTCATTCTCTCTGTCTTCCAACTTGTGTGTATACTTATATCATTATATTGTCCGTTTTATACATGCTAAATATTGTCCCTTATAATACTTTTCTACATGCATTCACTCCACTCTTCTTCTTCCTCTTAAAATTCCCTCTTGTACTCATAACGGAAGCAGCCGGGAATAACAGCAGGCGCCTGTAGTTTCCATTCCGGAAGCTACCGGGAGTCCTCGGTAGGAATTTTCCATCACGCACTGATCACGTTTAACGCATGCACAGTCGCAGACAGTAGCTAGGAAGTCTCAGGCATGGCCCAATCACGTCTTGTCACTATTTTTGAGTGCTGGAACCGCGCATTTTCATTGAGGAAAGGAACCGAACACAGTGAGTAACTTTGTGAATGAAACGGACCGACTTGCACAATGGCTTGCTTTCGCGTCTGCTACGAACGATGAAGAAATGGTCGACTACTGGCAAGAGGAGTTAGATCAGATTACTGTCGAAGTGGAGAAGTTTGAAAGAGAAATGGAAAATGAAAGTGATTTAGAAGTAGGTAGTGGTGTTGAAGAAGACGGTGAGGAAAGTGACCCGCAGTACGATGTTCCGCTCGCCTCACTGCAGACAACATGGCGTCCCACGACACGTGGCATGGCAGAAGTGCAGCAGTTTCAGGAACCCACCGGGCCCGCTCACTCATTACCCGACACCACTTGATTTGTTGTTTGTTTGTACCTCTTTGTTTTGTTAAGACTGCCGCCAATGAAACAAACAGGTATGCAAGACAAAAACAAGCTGCAAGGGCGCACCTGACCCTCTTTGGTGCAATACCACACCTAAGAAATGCGAGCCTATCTTTCTCTGTTGATTGTGTTGGGGGTAAAGCTGTGCTGCTGGTCTGATGACCCAGATACCTGAACCAGCAGTGTCATGCCGAAAAATCGCTTTTTCAAGTTGAATCAGTATTTCCACCTTTGGGATTCGTCCAACACACCTGGGCGTTATCAACCTGATTATGACCCCCTGTACAAGATAAGAACATTTATCGATCTTAATCTCCTTTTGTTCAAAGCCAATTATGGTCTCGGCGTGAAATGAGCATTGATGAAGCGATGATAGGCTTCAAGGGTCGCATTCTTTTTCAAACAGTTTATGCCATCCAAGCCAACTAAATGGGGCCCCAAGGTGTGGGAAATGTGTGACGATATTACCGACTATTGTGTCGCATTTGACATTTACACTGGTCGTACGCTTATCTATCGTCCTCGTACATAAAGAATTGTTCTCTTCTCTTCTCTTTTTCCTCTCTCTCTCTCTCTCTCTCTCTCTCTCTCTCTCTCTCTTCTCTCTCTCTCTCCCTCTAAAATATATTATGCAGAAAAGACAAAATTTAGCAGCAAACAGTTTAGAATGAAGAGTTATTTTGGTTCAATAATAATCCAGTCTATGTTCATCCTACCTATAAAACTTAAGATTAAATCTTCTCTCTCTCTTCTCTCTCTCTCTCTCTCTCTCTCTCTTCTCTCTCCACAACACCCCACACACACCCCCACACACACACAAAACACACACACACACACACGAGCAGCATCCAGTGTCCTGGTTTGGGCAGCAGAAAGCGGAATATAATAAAAGAGAGAGAGAGAGAGAGAGAGAGAGAAACTGGTGAACTCGTTAACTCGTGACTTTAATGTGAGGCTTCCAGCCTATCCACATGAGACACGTGACATGAAATTGTTTGTGCTATTGGAAATGAATGATTTATATAGAAAAATGTTCAAAAGGAAGGATGCTCATTTGGTGATAACAAAAGTAACAGACTTGGTAACAGACTTAGGTTTATAACATTTCAACAGTTCCTCTCTAAAACGCAAGGCGTAATGTACAACCATAGCAACATCTCTCATTATGACAGCATTTTTATTTCGCAATAATGTCTTCAATTTGACAGGAAAGCTATCTTTATAGTGTTTATGAATATATTTTTTCTAGGTTTTTTTTTTTTTTTTTTTTTTACTTGGACATTTTGGAAGGAAATGTATTTCGGTTTCTTCTTCACTGCAAAAAGGGCAAGTGGTTATTGCTGTAGTATCGGTATAATTTTTATTTGTTCGAACTCATTTCCACCTAATCTGACTTTTGCTAATGTCCCTCTGAATTTTGTTATTGTGATATCATATACGTATTTCTCAGGTTGATGCAGTGATTTAAAGGATCGGTAGACAGTATAACGATCACTGCCTTCTAATTTACTGTGCCAGTCCTGTTTGAAACAGTCTACCATTCTCTGTCTAAACACTGATAAGAATGTCTTTTCATTTCCCACTCCTCTATTTGTCGACACTTCTGAAAATCCGTAGGAGTCAAAACAATGTTTTATGTCTAAAGCCACTTGGGCGATTTACTCACTTCTTTCAATTATTTTTCGTATGCTTGTTTCGGTATTCGGTTTAGCGTCATTATTTTCATCTTGAACCAGTATTTCACTGCCCATAAAGTACTATCAATATATAGAGGGTATCTGCCTAGGTCACCATAAACAAAAGCATTTGGTGTCTTTATGCCAGTTCCCAAGAACGGTTTACATGCAAAGACATGTATGCGTTCTGTTGCTTTAAAACGTGTGAGGCTCCATATTTCAGATGAATATTATATCAATGGTTTAACCTGTGCATCAAATGATTTAAAGAAAATTGACGCATCCATATTACCCAGGCTATACATAGTTTCCATGATACCTATCACTTTGCTTTTGGCTCATCCTGCAAACTCTCTAAATGAAATGTCTGTAGACAATTTTGTCGTTAAGGTAAATCCTAGATATTTATAGTTATTTATTACTTCTATTTCCTACCCATTGTAGTATCATTTTTCTTGTTTGCTTAGATACCCACCTTTCTGAAAACCATTATCTTTGTGTGTTTTTTTGCAAATTTACTGTTAACCCAAGTAAATCAGATACTTGCTGCAAGTTTCTAATCTGATTTTGAAGTCCAAAGGGAGTAGATGAAATTACAGCTATGTCATCTGCGAATAACATTAAGAAAATTCACGTAAACCTGGCAGAAATTGGTACCCATGCTTCCCATTTCTAGTGACAGCATCAGCAACATCAGTTATAAGCAAGGACAAAATCAGGGGAGATAATAAACAACCCAGCTTCACTCCGGCTGGGCAATCAAAAAAGTCGGACAGCTCTGCCCCACTCCTCACACAAGCCTGTACAGAGCTGTGTTTTCCTTTTAACATGTTAAGCATCTTTGTAGAGGTATTTATCTTTTGTAAAACTGTCCAGGGCTTATCTCTGTCAACGGTATTGTATGAAAGCAATATAAAATGTGTTTTTGCGTTTACCATTTAAACAGTTATTTACCATGGACATCAGTGTGCATACATGATCAACAGTGGAATGGCCTTTACAAAAAACCTGCCTGCTCTTCACAAACTTTTCCTTCTGTCTCAGCCCATCGCCTGTTCAAAATCGATGTAAAAATGTTGCTTACGATACTTGATAATGAAATGCCCCGATAATTCTCTGGAGGTTTTTTTTTTTTTTTTTTTTTTTTTTTTTTTTTTTTTTTTGGTTGGTGGGGGGGGGGGGGGTCCCCTTTTTGTATGGTGGTATGATAACTGAGCGAGTCCATTATGTGGGGAAATAACTATTGTTGTATATTTTATTGAAGTCATGTTACAAAAATATGATATTTTAGCTTCTGCTGCTTTGAGAAAACTCAGGCGGTAATTCGTCTAAGCCTGGTGTCTTGAGAGAGAGAGAGAGAGAGAGAGAGAGAGAGAGAGAGAGAGAGAGAGAGAGAGAGAGAGAGAATGACATACATACATACATACATACAACATACAGCAGACAGACAGACAGACAGACAAAGAGAGAAGAAGAAAAAGAAGAGAAGTAGAGGACGAAGAAGAAGAGAGAGCAAGAGGGGCAGAGAGAGAGAGAGAGAGAGAGAGAGAGAGAGAGAGACGCTTTAGATATTTCCTTACTTGATAATGGCCTGCATATATCCTTCATGTCAAGGGGGTGAACATTAACATTTGCATCGCCGAAAAAAATGTATAATGAAAAGAGACAAAATAACACAAATTGTAGATACTACTGAGTGTTAATATTAGGACTTGGAAGCACGTACCAGAAAAAAGAAAAACATGACGTATTTTTTCGTCGCCCAAAAGCATTAGGTTTTTTTTTTCTTCTTAGTAATAACACAGTCATATACAAAAACGCCATAGACAATCACACGAAGGCTATTCACTGTAATAACCATTTCCGCTCGACGACATAAATCATCAACGAACGTTTCACTATTATTCATAATAGCACATTTCGCTGTTATTCATATTCTTCACTGTCGTCAGATAGAGAGAGGGAGGGAGAGGGGCGGGTGAGACGGGGCGGGGGGGGGGGTTAAGAAGAAGAAAAAGTTGATAGAGGAGAAGAAAGAAGAAGATGGACGAAGGAGAAGGAGAGAATGCAAGAAGAGAGAGAGAGAGAGGAGAGAGAGAGAGAGAGAGAGAGAGGAGAGAGAGGACAGACAGACAAACAGACAGTCTGATGACGGTTAAGGGTTAACAATGGTCACGGCTTGTTGGGCGCTAGCTTCGAATCATGGTGCAGTGGTGCAGGTTGGAAGCTGAAAACATTGTGACAGACGCCCCACACACATGAACAGTCTTCACCTGGATTATCCGTGCATTCCATGCGGGGATTTCTTTCTCACACCCTCTCCCTCCCCCTCACCCCTTTCCTTCCTCACTCCTACTCCTCCCAGTCTGGCGTATTATTATCTGCACAAGTTGTAAAGCCCTTCCAAGGGAGAGAGAGAGAGAGAGAGAGAGAGAGAGCAGCTGGGGGTGGGATGGGGAAGGTAGGTGGAGGAGTATCAAGCGTATTGCTGGAGAGAGGGTGGGGAGTAGGGGGAATCGGAGAGAGCGAGGGGGTGGGAGGACGAGGGAGTGGAGGCTTAATAGTTTTAAGTTGGTCGATATTTGCAGTCATTTTTTTCCACGACTTTATCATTCCACCAACAGACTGACTGACTCAGTTCTTTCAGATTTCTTCCTTCCTAGCTTGGATGTTCCTTGGCTGTCCACATATTATGTAACTCCGCCTCCCTTAACAAGATGAGTCACTCTGCGGATTGGGGAGAGAATCTACCTGATGACTGACAGATTCCTGACGTGTATGAGAGGGTCCAGGAATTTGTCGGTCATTGGATGGGTACAGCCTTTTCTTGGCCAGTTGCAAATCAGATTCAATGGACGAATATGTCTGCTGTTTGACCCTCCATCTTTGGATCCTGTCAGCCTTTCACCTTCTGTCAGTCACCAGATGCAGGGATTTTTCCCCATATTTTCGGATGGAGGTGGGGGTAGGATGGGAAATGTAAATGTATTCTATCTCCAGACTGTAAATCACACACACATTTGCGTCCTTATAATCAATGGAAAGTGTAGATACACACGGTTCTTAATTTGACTGTCAAAATTATACACCTGAGTGTTCTTAGTCTAGCTGCAAAGTAAATATATACACAGGCTTTTGTATGACTGTAATTTTTCATCTTCAGTATTCAACTGAGTGTCTGCAGCTGCACTGTCATATGATGATTCAGTTATTTTAAGGATACAATAAAATAGTACTGATTTTTGGTAGGCCTATGAAGAGGGGCAGCTGATTACGAATCTGTTTGTTTTTTCTTTTCTTTTGTGTACGTGTGTGCGTGTGTCCCTGTGCGCAAGTTGTTGTGTGTGTGTGTGTGTGTGTGTGTGTGTGTGTGTGTGTGTGTGTGTTGTGTGTGTGTGTGTGTGTGTGTGTGTTGTGTGTGTGTGTCTGTGTTCTGTGTGTCTGTGTTTGTGTGTGCAATGTATGCAAGTGTGTGTATATATACATGTGTGTGTGTGCGTGCGCGTGCGCGCGCGCGCGCGCGCGCGTGTGTGTGTGTGTGTTTATAAACAGACACACGTGCGAGGTCTCTCTCTCTCTCCTCTCTCTCTCTCTCTCTCTCTCTCTCTCTCTTCTCTCATATAAACAGAACAGCAAATCTTCCAAAAATGTCTTCTTC
The DNA here is from genome assembly GCA_033310375.1 of Conus canariensis. Lineage (NCBI taxonomy): Eukaryota > Metazoa > Mollusca > Gastropoda > Neogastropoda > Conidae > Conus > Conus canariensis. The sequence continues at coordinate 33,907,584 of CM065734.1, read as the reverse complement.
AGACAGTATAAACAACAAATATATAAAATATACAATATAGCATTCAGCAGATTGTACTCAGCATGACAATGACGATGCATGAAAGAAGAGTGAGAAAATTAGGACAGAGAGTGAGAAAGAGACACAGAGAGAGAGAGAGAGAGGGGGGGGGAGGGGGGATGGAGCGAGGGAGGGGGCGGGAGGGCGCAGGGGGTAAACAAGAGAGATGTGTACTTTCACTTGAAGCCTAAACCATGGAAGATATGTATTCTCTCTCTCTCTCTCTCTCTCTCTCTCTCTCTCTCTCTCTCTCTCTCTCTCTCTCTCTCGGAAGGTGGGGAGGGGGAGTGTCGTAGGATGGGCATGAGACTGTCGACAAGTAGAGAAGGGGTGGGGGTGAGGAGGTAGCAGTAAACAAGCGAACAGAAAACCAAGTTCAGACAAATAATGAAAACGGCAAGAAGCAATATAGTAAACAATCTTCAGCCACACGTAAACTGTGCAGGGCACTGCAAACTGGACCAAATGTCTATGTGAGTGTTTGTGTGGGTAGGTGGATGGACAGAATGGAGAAAAAAGGGACGAGAAGAGAGGGGCGGGGGGGGGGGGGGGGGGGGGGGGAGCGAGGGGCTTGAAGGAGAAGTGGGACGGTAATGTTTTGCATTGTCTTCCTGTCTTGTTTTTTTCCCTCTCCTAATATCTGTCCATGTTTCTGGTTATACACTACTGAAAGGAAATCATCAATAAAGCAATGATATGTAAACGTCAAATGATAAGTATGAACGTTATCTTTTGTTCACCATGGAGGAATCAGTTAACCTCCTTTTTTTTAATGTTATTCATTTACTTCTGTCTATGTTTATTTATCTCTCTATCTTGTTATCTATTTATCTATCTATGTATTCATTTATGTTGTTTATTTTGTTAATTTAAAAAAAATTATGTATTTATTGTTTATTCATTAATTCATTTGTTTACTTATCTATTCATTTATTTGTTTATTTCATTATATGCTTGGGGATCGAGGGACAAGTAAGAGGGTGATGCTTTAAGGGGGTGGTGGGAGGGGGGCAGGAAGGAGGAGGAAGAGAAGGGATGCAAGTAAGAACGAAAGAGCGGGAAAGGGGGGGGGGGGGGGGAGGAAGGGGGTGATAAGGGAGTGGGGATGGAAGTGGGCTGAGGGTGGGATTAAATAAACAAAATAAAGCAATGCAAACAAACAAACAATCAAACACACAAACAAACAAACAAACAACAAACACACACACACACACACGCAACACGCACGCACGCACGCACGCACGCACCACCACACACACACACACACACACACACACACACACACACACACACACACACAAAGAAACAAACAAAGAATCCAACACACAAACAAACAATAAAGAAAGAAAAAGAAAGAAAGAAGCAAATCAACAATAAGTGAAAATGTACATTGTTTCACCGCAGATGAAATCTGTGTTTTCTTGGTGAATATGAATTGTTTCTCTAGACACTGAGAAGTTTAGTAGACACTGAAAAGTTCAAACTAGTAGACCCGTTCGACTCCAGTTCCTACCGTAAATAACAGGGTGTGTTCTGTAATATGGGAGAAGAGACAACCCTATGTCTTACTGCGCGGTTTTCCTGATTCGACGCGAAAGTGAACTGGCGTAGGCCTACTCCCCATCTAGATTGTCCTTGTTGCAACCATTCAGAGAGGTGAAATGATACAGACAACACACAGTGAGCGTAGAAGGAGGCTCGTTTTTATATGTGGAATTTTCTAGTCACTGACCTAATGTCCATTGCATCTAAATTATTCTCTTCGTTCAATTTGCCAGCTGTAGCATTAAAATCAGGACTTTGCACAAAATACGATTGTGTGGGAGAGAGACAGACACACAGAAAACAAAATCAAACTGTTTATCGTCGTTCTGGGCAAGCATACATATTTAGATTACCATTTGTTTTTTGTATCCAGTCCATTTTGATTCTACAATCACTTCTCTTTTTTCTTCCTCTATTGTGATAATGAACAGAACAGACTCAACAGAGTGTATTGAAAAAATGCTTTCGAAACATGTCGCATGGAAACAGAGTATACAGACATTCCAGATTGACACCTCCTGTGGTCTGGTACTAACACGGTGTCCCTGTGTGCAAGTGTGACCACTGCTCCTAGAGCTGGGCATCTTCTGGTAGTAAGGCTGACCACTGCATAAGAGATGGATATCTACTGTGAGTTGATAATAACGCTGAGCATTACCTGTACAAACAGACATCTGCTGTGTTCTGTTTGTAACCCTGACCACTACTCATTCAGACATCTGCTATGTTCTGTTCGTAACCCTAACCACTAGTCATACAGACATCTGCTGTGTTCTGTTCGTAACCCTGACCACTAGTCATACAGACATCTGCTGTGTTCTGTTCGTAACCCTGACCACTAGTCATACATACAGACATCTGCTGTGTTCAGGTAGTCACGCTGACCACTACATACACACACAGACATCTGCTGTGCTCTGTTCGTAACCCTGACCACTACTCATACAAACATTTGCTGTGCCCTGTTCTTAGCGTTGACGACTACTCATACAAACATACATCTTGTGCGCTGACCACTACACATACAGATGGACATCCCCGGTGTTCTGGTAGTCACGCTGACCACTACACATACAGATGGACATCTCCGGTGTTCCAGTAGAGTGCAGAAGCGTGATCATATGGGCACGCGGCTTTAGACTGGTCGACGTTGTTGCCAGAGGCAGCAGCAGCTGTGGTGAACGTGGTGCCGTCTTCTGCAATTTCGTAGAAGTCTTCATCGTCTTGCGCTCCATGGTAGACTGCCTGTGTCTGTCCTCTCTCTGCTGTGGTGGCTGTTCTGGGAGGTGGGGGGCAACTGTTGTTGGGGCCAGAGCCTGCTATTGAAATTGGTGTTAGATAAATGTGTGCACATGTCTGCAGGCGTACATGTGCATACATGCATGCGTGCGTTCGTGCGGCGGTGTTAATGTAGGTGAGCGCGCACGTGCGTGTGTATGAGAGAGAGAGAGAGAGAAAGAGAGTGAGAGAGAGAGAGAATATCAGACATCTCTCTCTCTCTCTCTCTCCTCTCTCTCTCTCTCTCTTCAAATTTGTGTAAGTTCGGTGCATTGGGAATCATGGTATTTGTTGTGTAGATTGCCTGTTTGCATCGCTGTTAGATTCTACTGATCTGTTCTATCTTCTTTCCTGTCTTTTAAATTTAAAGTAAGACTTCTACAAATTTGTCCATATGATATTCAGCATTTTTTTTTCTTCTGTCTTACGTGTCAATGTTGATTATGCAATCCGCCGATGTGTTTTTTGTTGTTAAATATTCTGTCACTGAGCACATTATAAGCATTTGCTTGTTTTTGCTTCAGTTCAATAAGTTGTTTATGTACACATCTGTTCATTAAAGAAATGTTTATAAAACAAAAAATATCAGACAGACTGAGAGAGGGCGGGGGGGGGGGGGGGGGGGGGGGGAGGGAGAGGGAGAGAGAGAGAAAATCAGACAGACAGACGCACAGTACAGACAGACAGACAGACAGACAGAGACAGAGAGAGACAGATGCTGACGCCAACACACGTCACGTGTTCGTTTCTTCATATTCCTAGTAACGATGGGTACAATTTGCAGCTACCAGAAGGAAAAAAAAAAGTTATGTGACAAAGCACAAGAACAGTGTGGGCAGTTCAGCCTCCATAAAGATCGAACATTCGATCTCCTAATGTTTGAAAACAGATCCGCAGTCCAATCCCGTAACCTCAGCAACAAAAAAAACGAGGTCAGCTTTGGGCCATGAAGTTTCGTCCATCACTGTTGATCACTTTGCATGATATCTGTGGGAAGCGGACGGACAAAGAAACAGCCCCACGTATAGGGTGTAAAGCATTGCCTCCTTGGCAGAGAAAATTGTGATGAAGGGCTTAGACTTGAGCAAAGACAAATCACACAAACCCAACGTCAAGAACCATAATTAATTTCTGTCTGACATAAAAATCTTCGTCAGTGCGCGGACAATATTGATAGAAATAAGAAAAACACATTGATTTTGTTAACCTAAGGCTTGTTAGATGTCACAGAGACATTATTAGAAGCAGTTAACAAGAATCATCTCCATATTGATGTATAAATATATTGGCAAACAGTGTATGTATGATTGGCGTCAACAAGTATAACTGAAATTCCAAAATTGGAAGTTCAGAATTATTCTTCAAAATGGTCTGGCACAGATCAGAATTTCCACTTATTACGCAATAATTATCTTTTTACGTATCAGTGTACGTGCGCGCGCGCAAGCGCGCGCAAGCGCGCGCGCACGCGTGTGTGTGTGTGTGTGTGTGTGTGTGTGTGTGTGGGTGTGTGAGGGGGGGGGGGGGTTCGTGCGTGCAAGTGTGTTGTGTGTGTGTGTGTGTGTGTGTGTGTGTGGTGTGTGGTGTGTGTGTGTGTGTGTGTGTGTGAGAGCGTGTGCACGCGCGTGCGTGCATCTGTGTGTGCTTAATTGCCCATTCACAGGCGTGTGTGCGAGGTGGGTGGAAGTGTGTGTGTATGTATGGAAAGCTACTAAATCATGTTATTTAGAAGAAGGAAGAAAAAAAAAACGTTACATATACCCAGCACAACATTAAAGGAAATAACAACTAAGAGAACGCTTGTCTCCAAATCTTTACAGCACTTGAAATACAAATTGTCTCTCTCCTGATCCGCCAGAAACAATGCATGTTTGGGAGATGGACAGACAGAAAGTAGTGCGGAAGGCAAGAGGAGAAAACAATAGTTAGAAACTAATGCTGATCTGTTAATCAAGATATGGTCGGCTTACCATGCTTTGCCTTTCTGACCGGAAACGACCTTTTCTTTAATCTGAAAAACCTGGAAACCAGTCACACTGTTGTGATCCACATGGCATGTCCCAGAGACATAGTGCACATCAGTTCAAACAATGGTCTGCTGTGATACCATCTTCACACCGGCCATTCGCATTTTACTCATTCATACCTTTTAAAGAGTTAAGAAGCTCCGTGATGCATTCCATGTCATGTGCCACTCACAATGAAACATATTCTTTTAGAATGTTGGGACTTGCATGATGTGAGACACAAACATTTTACAGCAGATTCCATGAAAACCGTGTTCAGAGATGTACCACCTGATGCGATCTTTGAATTCTTGAAAGGGATTACCATTTTTAATCGGATCTGAGATCTTATAGTGCAAAGATTTTTAACAAAATTTCAGGTGGGTTTTAAATGTATTTTTTGTTAAAGACTTGTGTGAATGAAGGACTTGTGAGCTGGAACGTGGTGACAGCCCTGACATGGCCCTTTGCGTTCGGCTGGGCTATAAGCATCATTACCTTACCTTACCTTACCTTACCATCTTCATCAAAGTCAGAAACCAAACTTTTCTCATCATTCATTCAAGACTCACTCACAATCTGTCAATATTGTGCTTAGTGTTTGTGACCCAACAAAGGTCACTTCCTTTCACAGCATGAAACAGACATGTAAACATACATATTTTGACAGTTTGCATCCAAAATGCAATGTAATTATCATCCACAAGTATATAAAGGTTATGTGATGCGAATTTACAAGGTGAAATAAACTAAAGGCGTAGCTGAATAAAATCTAAGAATATATGTGGATTTACGAAAGGGTCATTCGTTTACTTTCTTTTTACATGAATTCTGACCTGCACACACCGGATGTATAGTGTGAGAGCACCTGCCTCCATCACTTCACTACAGTTACACACACACACACACACACACACACACACACACACACACACACACACACACACACACACACACACACACACACACTTCCCTCTCCTCCTCCCATTCCTATCATATTCTTCAGCCATCTGCTGTCCACTGTCTGCGCTGTCACAGACACACTGTCTCCCCTCCCCGCCGGCCACTTACTGTGTCCTCTACGCCTTGCCCCATCCAACACCCCTTCACCATCCTTTCCCCACCACTCAGTCTGTCCTCCACCCCTTGCCCCATCCAACACCCCTTCACCTTCCTTTCCCCAACACTCAGTCTGTCCCCGCCTTGCCCCATCCAACACCCCTTCACCTTCCTTTCCCCAACACTCAGTCTGTCCCCGCCTTGCCCCATCCAACACCCCTTCACCTTCCTTTCCCCACCACTCAGTCTGTCCCCGCCTTGCCCCATCCAACACCCCTTCACCTTCCTTTCCCCACCACTCAGTCTGTCCTCCACCCCTTGCCCCATCCAACACCCCTTCACCTTCCTTTCCCCACCACTCAGTCTGTCCTCTACCCCTTGCCCCATCCAACACCCCTTCACCTTCCTTTCCCCACCACTCAGTCTGTCCTCCACCCCTTGCCCCATCCAACACCCCTTCACCTTCCTTTCCCCACCACTCAGTCTGTCCCCGCCTTGCTTCATCCAACACCCTTCACCTTCCTTTCCCACCACTCAGTCTGTCCTCCACCCTTGCCCCATCCAACACCCCTTCACCTTCCTTTCCCCACCACTCAGTCTGTCCTCCACCCCTTGCCCCATCCAACACCCCTTCACCTTCCTTTCCCCACCACTCAGTCTGTCCCCGCCTTGCTTCATCCAACACCCCTTCACCTTCCTTTCCCCACCACTCAGTCTGTCCTCCACCCCTTGCCCCATCCAACACCCCTTCACCTTCTTTTCCCCACCACTCAGTCTGTCCTCCACCCCTTGCCCCATCCAACACCCCTTCACCTTCCTTTCCCCACCACTCAGTCTGTCCTCCACCCCTTGCCCCATCCAACACCCCTTCACCTTCTTTTCCCCACCCTGTCCCCTCTTTGTTACAATTTCTCTACTGTATCCCAAAGTTTCTGTACACCCCACAACCAAGCTGTCAAATCATTGGTTTCACGTTTAAACTGCAGCTCGAATTCTCATCGTACTCCGATATCAAGGTATGAAGTAGCTGTTTTAGGTCATATCTGAAGCCTGAATTTTCTTTCGGTACTCTACTCTGTGAAATCGCTGTTTTTAAATGTTTTCAGCAATCTGAATTCTCTTCATATTCCATTGTCAAGCAGTGAAATCGCTGCGTTTTTTTTTTTAGTGTAATCTGCAATGTACATTTTATTCATACTTGTCTATAAAGCTGTGAAAACGCTGTTTTCATGTGTTATCATGAATCTGAATTTCCTTCATGCTGCTCTATCCAGTAGTAAAATCGTTGCCTCTAAATGTTATCTGTAGTCAGCATGTTCTTCTTACTCCTCTATCAAACACCCGCGAACCATTCCACTCTCTCTGGGAATGGGGTATCACGCATTCGCTTCTCTTTTGACACGACTGAAAACGAGAAATATGTTTTTCTACTCTACATATAAATACACATGAAAAATCCAAACGCACACGAGGAATATAATCAAAACACAAGAGATCAATAGTTCCTGATCCTGAGCTATATACAGAAATGACATCTTACCTGGCCAGATTAACACGCACACACAGACACATACACAAACATGCGCGCGCGCACGCACGCACGCACGCACGCACGCACGCACGCACACACACACACACACACACATACTTGCACACCACACCACAGTCCTCGAACAAGTCACTGCACATTTGCTTCAGCACTAGGTGATGCTGACGCCTTGAGTTGTCCGGCACCAGGTTCCAGGACCGGGTCTCCGTGGTCGTCTCTGTGGACTCTTCTTCGACGCATAAGTCTTTTTTTTTCTTCTTCGTCTACTTCTGGGTTTTAGACTTAATCTTCGACGCCGAAGTCTTCTTCTGTCACCGCTGGACTTCGAACTCAATCTCTCTTTCTCAGGTTGTATTAGTCGCCCACGCCCTGCATTTAAGACCTTGCTTCACCTCTGCCACCCAGTCCACGTTTCTTTTGCCCCTAGTCTGTCCTGCTCATTCATCTCTCTCTCTCTCTCTCTCTCTCTCTCTCTCTCTCTCTCTCTCTCTCTCTCTCTCTCTCTCTCTCTCCCGTGCTGTGTTGATCCTCTCTCTCTTGGTCGTGTTGCTTTTCTCCTTTCAGTTTATATAGGGATTCAAACAAAGACTATCTCTTGGGCCATGCCTTTGTCCATGGTGGTTCTCTACCACCTTGTTCACATCGACAAGGAATTCCCCTCCAGTGGCATTCTTCCCCACATCAGAATTTACACACATTCCCACATAACAGCTTAGCAAACAACCACTTCTCGCCAAATGGACATCGAAATTTTCCGACGACCTCGGGGGTCACTTTCACATAGTAATCATCCTACAGAAAGCTACGAGAACGTCGCCCACACGCATTCTAACCAGCCTGACATCAGCATCAACACAGAGGGGTCCTAACCGCTTTCGATGCCTACTATCACCTGACAGTTAGTTACCTGAAAACATCGACCTCCTTCACACAGTTTGAACATCTGAGCTAGGTGAGAGGGCGCTACTGCTTATCGGCCAATTACCCGTTTCTCCACCACGTTCAAAAATCTGATAGTCTAAAGCGCTAAAGGCCATTTGTGAGAAACGTCGCTTCCCTGACATCTGGTCTCAGGTCTCTTCATATTCCTTTATCAAGCTGTGAAATCGCTGTGTTCGTGTTATCTGCAGTTTGAATTCTCTTCATACTCTTCTATCAGGCTGTGAAATAGCTGTTTTCGTGTTATCTGCAGTCTGAATTCTCCTCATACTCTTCTATCAGGCTGTGAAATCGATGTTTTCAAGAGTTATCTGCAGTATAAATTCGCTTCACACTCTTCTATCAAGCTTTGAAATAGCTGTTTGCAAGTGTTATTTGCAGTCTGAATTCTCTTCATACTCTTCTATCAAACTGTGAAATCCTGTTTTTCAAGTGTTATTAGCAGTCTGAATTCTCTTCATACTCTTCAATCAAACTGTAAAATATCTGTTTTCAAGTGTTATCTGCAGTCGGAATTCTCGTCATACTCTCTATCAAACTGTAAAATCGCTGTTTTCAAGTGTTATCTGCAGTCGGAATTCTCGTCATACTCTCTATCAAGCTATGAAATATCTGTTTTCAAGTGTTATCTGCAGTCTGAATTCTCGTCATACTCTCTATCAAGCTATGAAATATCTGTTTTCAAGTGTTATCTGCAGTCGGAATTCTCGTCATACTCTCTATCAAGCTGTGAAATATCTGTTTTCAAGTGTTATCTGCAGTCGGAATTCTCGTCATACTCTCTATCAAGCTGTGAAATATCTGTTTTCAAGTGTTATCTGCAGTCGGAATTCTCGTCATACTCTCTATCAAGCTGTGAAATATCTGTTTTCAGTTTCTCCCATAGCCCGAACCCTCTTCATACTCCTGTTTTTAAATCTCAGATGCTGCCAGATTTATCTTCATTCTCCGCCATTAAGCTGTAATACTGCTGTTTTCACGTCTCACTGCACCCTAAAGTATGTTCATATTTCACTATAACGTTTAACAAAAGTATTCAAGCAACATGAAACATGTTTCCCAGCATGAATCTCTTAAGTATTATTTCACACGAAATCTGTGTTTTTTTCTTTCTTCCTTCCTTTCTTTCTTTCTTTCTTTCCCTTGATTTTGTTTGTTTGGTTTCGTTTGTTCGTTTGTTTTTGTCTCACTCCCAGAACCGTGTTGAGAAAGATCTTTTTGAATCTCACATGCACACCCCCATTATCCTACAAACCAGGTTAAAAGCAATGTCCATGTAGTATCCACCACCCAACTCTCCTCCTGATACTTGCATGTTAAAGCCCCCACCCCACCCCTACCTCCATTCATGTTAATGCCCCCCACCCATTCCCCCGAACTGTCTTCAACCTCCCAATATCTCCCCATCACCCACTGACCCCTTACCCCCTCTCATCCTCTCCCGCCCCGCCATTACCCACATCTCCCCCTCCCAACATCATACCCCAACCCAACTCACTCGTCAGTGCTGTGAACTTGTCAGTTTTCACATCCCCAGCTGTGTCTCCCATATCAAGCGCCCCCTATGTTTTAAAAATTAAATATACACCAGTGAACTCATGTCCACACAGTTGGCAATAAAGCTGTCATTTCTGTGTTTACCAGTCACACACCAATAAATCCATCTCAATGCAGATGTATTCATTTGTGAACCCCTTCGTTCACCAGCCATTTACCACACAACCCATCCCCACGAAGTTAGCAATAAAGTGGGATCTACTTCGACTATGAACTATACACCACACAACCCATCCCCACGAAGTTAGCAATAAAGTGGGATCTACTTCGACTATGAACTATACACCACCCCAACCCATGCCCACGAAGCTAGCAATAAAGTGTGATCTGCTTCGTCTATGAGCTATACACCATACAACCCATCCCCACGAAGCTAGCAATACAGTGTGATTTACTTCGTCTATGAGCTATACACCACACAATCCATCCCCACGAAGCTAGCAATGAAGTGTGATCTACTTCGTCTATGAGCTATACAGCACACAACCCATCTCCACGAAGCTAGCAATAAAGTGTGATCTACTCCGTCTATGAGCTATACAGCACACAACCCATCTCCACGAAGCTAGCAATAAAGTGTGATCTACTCCGTCTATGAGCTATACAGCACACAACCCATCTCCACGAAGCTAGCAATAAAGTGTGATCTACTTCGTCTATGAGCTATACAGCACACAACCCATCTCCACGAAGCTAGCAATAAAGTGTGATCTACTCCGTCTATGAGCTATACAGCACACAACCCATCTCCACGAAGCTAGCAATAAAGTGTGATCTACTCCGTCTATGAGCTATACAGCACACAACCCATCTCCACGAAGCTAGCAATAAAGTGTGATCTACTTCGTCTATGAGCTATACAGCACACAACCCATCTCCACGAAGCTAGCAATAAAGTGTGATCTACTCCGTCTATGAGCTATACAGCACACAACCCATCTCCACGAAGCTAGCAATAAAGTGTGATCTACTTCGTCTATGAGCTATACAGCACACAACCCATCTCCACGAAGCTAGCAATAAAGTGTGATCTACTCCGTCTATGAGCTATATAGCACACAACCCATCTCCACGAAGCTAGCAATAAAGTGTGATCTACTCCGTCTATGAGCTATACAGCACACAACCCATCTCCACGAAGCTAGCAATAAAGTGTGATCTACTTCGTCTATGAGCTATACAGCACACAACCCATCTCCACGAAGCTAGCAATAAAGTGTGATCTACTCCGTCTATGAGCTATACAGCACACAACCCATCTCCACGAAGCTAGCAATAAAGTGTGATCTACTTCGTCTATGAGCTATACAGCACACAACCCATCTCCACGAAGCTAGCAATAAAGTGTGATCTACTTCGTCTATGAGCTATACAGCACACAACCCATCTCCACGAAGCTAGCAATAAAGTGTGATCTACTCCGTCTATGAGCTATACAGCACACAACCCATCTCCACGAAGCTAGCAATAAAGTGTGATCTACTCCGTCTATGAGCTATACAGCACACAACCCATCTCCACGAAGCTAGCAATAAAGTGTGATCTACTTCGTTCATCAGACATACACCAGTCAGTCCATTTGCACGCTGCTAACAGTAAAGAGTATTCCACTTTGTTCATCAGACACCCCCCCCCCCCCCCACTATATTCATGTCTACACTGCGGGCCATATACATGATTTCGTTTTGTTCAACAATCATACACCAGTACATTCCTCTCTAGACAGCTGGCAATAAAATGTAATATTTGCTCGTCATTAATACACCAATACTCCACACAGTTAGCATTTCATCTTAGTCATGTATATGATATCAACAGTGGTACAGCTATTGTGACCTCAGCTGATGATGTTTTTGCATGAAGAATATTAACATGCTTACGTCACCATGACAACTGCTCACCACAGGATAACACCAAATAGGATAAACATTACAATGCCTACGTCACTGTGATTATAGCTCTCCAAACTATAGCGACAGGTAGGGTAAGTTTTCACAGTACTACAATCACTGTGAGCCCTGCTAAGCATATTGTAGCATCAAGAATAATGGTAATTACCAACAGCTACGTCACTGAGATCATTGGTCTACATATTGTAGCACTACGAATCATGAGCTAGGGTCACTGTGACTACTGCGCACCATCATATAGCACCGGAGTATGATGAACATGCACAGTACTAAAGTCATCGTGACCACTGTTCACCATCATAATTATAGTACCAGAGTATGATGAACATGCACAGTACTAAAGTCATCGTGACCACTGTTCACCATCATAATTATAGTACCAGAGTATGATGAATATTCACAGTACTAAAGTCATCGTGACCACTGTTCACCATCATAATTATAGCACCAGAGTATGATGAACATGCGCAGTACTAAAGTCATCGTGACCACTGTTCACCATCATATAGCACCAGAGTAAGATGAACATGCGCAGTACTAAAGTCATCGTTACCACTGTTCACCATTATTTACCACCAAGAATGATGAACATTAATGGAACTAAAGTCACTGTAACCGATGTTGTTCACATTATTGCAGCAACTATGATGAACATTGACAGTACTGAAGTCACTGTGACTACGTCTCACCATATTATAGCAACAACTATGGTGAACATTGACAGTACTCAAGTCACTGTGACTACTGCTTACCATATTATAGCAACAACTATGGTGAACATTCACAGTACTCAAGTCACTGTGACTACTGCTCACCATATTATAGCAACAACTATGATGAACATTCACAGTACTCAAGTCACTGTGACTACTGCTCACCATATTATAGCAACAACTATGATGAACATTCACACTACTCAAGTCACTGTGACTACTGCTCACCATATTATAGCAACTATGATGCACATTAACAGTACTAAAGTCACTGTGACTACTGTTCACCATATTACAGCACCAAGTATGATTTTTATCAACAGTAGTAAACTCACCGGGACTACTAATCACATTTAATACCATGACAGCACCAAGTATGATGAACATTAATATTGCTACAGTCCTGTAACTAATCACTGTATTGTAGCAGCAAGTATGATGAACATTGACAGTACAGAAATCACTGTGACTGCTGCTCACCATTATCACAGCACCACGTATGATGTCCATTAACAGTACTGAAATCACTGTGACTACTGCTCACCATGTTATAGCACCAACTATGATGAATATTAACAGTAGTAAACTCACTCTGATTACAAATCACAGGTAGCACTATTATGGCACCAATTATGATGAATATTAAACAATACTAAAATCACTGTGACTACTGCTCACCATATTATAGCACCAACTATGATGAATATTAACAATACTAAAATCACTGTGACTACTGCTCACCATAGTATAGCATAAACGAGCCATAGTATTGTGAAGATGCCAGCGCCGGTCACAGATCCAATAACAGCACCTGACGTTCTATCGATGCCTTTGTCTGCTG
>CM065734.1:33886648-33889148 GCA_033310375.1 Conus canariensis | reverse complement strand
CACTTTGACGCCCAGAGTACCACCCATCACCTTTGTGTTATATGCCCTTAACTTTTGCTAAATTGTCAGAATGATGGACGAATAGACGTGTCCACACACACACACACACACAAAAAAACATTAGAGGAAAATAGCGACTGTTTTTCCATTGCAAATAAATAAACAAAAATTACAAGAAGATACACTGTTCCGCTCAACAAAAGAGACAAACAAATTACAAGGCAAAACACGACGCGTTTCGACTTCTTTGGTCTTCTTCAGGCAAGACAAACAACATCCGAGACAATGAAAACGTAGAATCACTCACTCACTCATCTCCTCAATTGGTGCGCAAAATGAATGTCCATTCAGACAGTCTGGGAAAATGGACCCCTTACTACAACTAAACAAAAAGCTGAAAGTCAACCATCTGCCCATGTGGTAAACTGTTGTGTCCTATGGAAATGTACGATTGATTTCTGAGAATAGACATTCGTTGCCCAGAGCGCATAAGACTCGTCGCTTGCATGCTGTGGAGAGCGAGAGGAAGATACTCGTGGTATCGCTTGCAGTGCCCCACTATTCTTTTTTTTTGTTTAGACCATCAGAATGGACATCAATTTTGTGCCCAATTTGAATGCTCTTTGTCTTCCCATAAGAAGACCAAAGAGGTCAAAAAGCGTCGTATTTTGTCTTGTGGTTTTTTGTTTTGTTTCTTTCGTTCGAAATCTTGTTTTTTTTTTTTTTTTTTTGTTTTAATTTCCGCCTGCCGTCACCTCACTTTGAAAGTAACATTGGAAACACAGTTACGTTTCCACAGTTGTGGGGCCAGACAAACAGATCTAGAGTCCAAGGTCTTGTTTTGAAGCACACGCATCGAGATATTGACCGTCTGCCTGACAGACGCACCATTCGGCACACACGTTTGGGCATTTTCTGCCTGGGATTGAAGTGTGAGTCTAACAGAGGGACAAAACGGCTTTGGGAGTGCACAGCAGCGACATCGGTCCCGTGAAAATGGCAGGGTCACTCTCACTGACACAGATAACCTCCCTTGGAGATTTTACAATACCAGGTATTGTTGTCTGCACTTCCTTTCGCCTGCTGCTTCTTTGTTTAGCGAATAATTGTTAAGTCAGCCAGTGAGGACTGGCGTAGCTTCGCCTCTCTCTCTCTCTCTCTCTCTCTCTCTCTCTCTCTCTCTCTCTCTCTCTCTCTCTCTCTCTCTCTCTCTCTCTTCAGAGGCAAAACGTCTTCGAATCCTTGGAGTAGCGGCAGCTGCGTACTTCATCATCCAAAAATATAAAATTCATGTACGCCGACTGTTGAGTGTACCTTTACGCTTCTGTCCAGTATAAACAGTGTTGCATGGGGTACACTGTTTATCGCAGCAGTTAACTGCACACTTTTTTTTCCCTGTGTAACTTAGTGTTTTATGTCTGTTACCTAAACACTTGTTTCCTGTGTAGCCAGTGATTTATGTCTGTACCTGAACACTTGTTTCCTGTGTAGCCAGTGTTACATGTCTGTTACCTGCACATTTCTTTCCTGTGTAGCCAGTGTTACATGTTTGTTACCTGCGCAATTGTCTGCTGTGTAGCCAGTGCTACATGTCTGTTACCTCCACATTTGTTTCCTGTGTAGTTAGTGTTACATGTCTGTTACCTGCACATTTGTCTCCTGTGTAGCCATCAGTACATGGGGAACACTGTCCTGTATGTTCATCACACTGGTTATTGGGACATCCTGGGGAACAGGCTGTGGAACACTGGACCCCATACCATCCATCAACACATCCTGTACAGAGAGAGAAGAGAGAGAGAGAGAGAGAGAGAGAGAAGAGAGAGAGAGAGAGAGAGAGACAGAGACAGAGACAGAGACAGAGACAGAGACAAAGCTTTACTAGAATTAGGGCCAAAGCCTCATACTGAAGTCGGTTTATGAATGTAATATGATTTATATCATTCTTAGTACGTACACATATGAAATGATTAGATACTGTAAATATGTTACAACAAGCAAAATACATCAAGTGATTACAGCCCGAATTCCCTTGTTTGCTGTATGAATATCCGAACTTGAATTTAAATGTGTGTTCTCGTTATCTGTCGATAGTAAGAGAATAAGCCTATATGTTACACGGTTCTGTGGAATATTTGGATTCGATAAGACTTATTCTTAATTCACTCAGAGCAGGAGAGCACCATAAAGAATGTTTTTCATCTCCTCTTGAACTATTACGCAGTCAACCTGAGGCGATAGCCAGCAATGTCAGACACTCCAAATCTGAATTTTGTCAATGCATATTTAGTGTATCTATTCATTTTCATCTTAATAGATGGTTTTACTATATAAGTCGATTTAAAGAGTTTGTACTGACCAAACCTATCAATATCACACACACACATGGTCATGCCAGTCCTACAACCTGCAATCAGTAATCATCTGTTCGAAATAATTCAGAAATCCTGATACTTTTTTATCATCTTGGTTATTCCAAACCAGTGCAGACCCATGTGAT
>CM065734.1:33874148-33876648 GCA_033310375.1 Conus canariensis | reverse complement strand
CAGAGGATTATTGTCATATTTAGTAATAATATCATAATTGTAGTCGTAACATCAATAGTCGCTTTATAAACGGATGGGGAGAAAATGAGAGGGATTAGAGGAGTCAAAAACAAAAATGGTCATGGTGGCTGATGATGATGCCACCACCACCACAACAACAACTATTACTAATGAGTGTGTGTGTGTGTGTG
Organism: Conus canariensis; assembly: GCA_033310375.1. Taxonomy (NCBI): domain Eukaryota; kingdom Metazoa; phylum Mollusca; class Gastropoda; order Neogastropoda; family Conidae; genus Conus; species Conus canariensis. The sequence goes on along the minus strand of CM065734.1, from coordinate 33,876,457 downwards.
TGTGTGTGTGTGTGTGTGTGTGTGTGTGTGTGTGTGTGTGTGTGTGTGTGTGTGTGTGTGTTTGTGGTCCCTCCCCCTTTCTATGTTATTTTTTTATCCGTTCCCTCCCTCCCTGTTCCAACAATGCTGTTAGCCTTTTGCCTATTGATAATTTCCATTCCTTTCCAAATACTATTATTGGTATTGATATTACCATATTTATCATTATTACTATCTCTATTTGTGTCGTCATTGTCTTCAGCGCTATCATTTTTATTGTCACCCACTAATTTCATTGTCATTACTATCCTCACCACTCTCTCCCTGTTCCAGCAGTACTGTTAACTTTTACTCAGAGATCATGGCTCTTCCTTTCCGCCAGCTATCATTACTACTTCATATCACTTCATCATTATTACTAAAAAATATTATTGTTATTGTCCCATTATTATCAGTACTACTGTCATCATCATCACCATCATCACAGAAAACCCTTTGTTACTCTTGCGAACTTAATTAGCATTAACATGACTGCTATGCTTATCATTATCACTGCTAGGATTACTATTACTAATATTACTGATTGTATCAGTGTTAGTATTCTTAGCATTATGACTGTCGTTACAACTTCATAACTTTTACAATTATTACTTCACCGCCGACCACTCCAGATGACCTCAACTCCCTTCTCCTTCGGCTCCTGGACCAGTACGCTCCTGCCTGTGGCCGTCTTGTCTCCAAGAGGCCACCATCACCTTGGTTCTCCTCCGTTGCGCCTCAGCTGCAAGAAGCCAAGCGTGAAAGACGCAGAGCCGAGAGACAGTGGCTCAAGTCCAGTCTGACAGTTCACAAGCAAATTTTCCAAACTGCCAACAAAATTGTTAACAGCCTTGTTCACGCTACAAAATCTGCCTATTACAATGCCAAAATTCTTGCATGCTCCACATCCAAACAGCTGTATAACATTACTAACACTCTTCTTGGTAAAACTGACTCCTCTCCTCTTCCTTCCAATCTCCCACCTTCTGACCTTCCACAGGCTTTCTCTGACTACTTTGTCAACAAGATCACTAATCTTAGGCTTTCACTGGACTCCCTGACTAATACTCATGCACCATTTCCCGATCCCCCTTTCTCGGGAACTTTCCTCACTTCCTTCCATCCTGTTTCTGAGGTCTTGTAAAGAAAATCATCATGAAATCTGGCATTAAAACCTGTGAACTTGACCCACTACCAGCTTCTTTCCTCACCCATTGCCTTGACACTCTACTCCCTCATATTACCATCATCATCAACCACTCCCTCTCAACTGGCTTCTTTCCTTCTTCTTTCAAATCTGCAATTGTAAGACCTCTTTTGAAAAAGACTACTCTTGACCCTGACAATTTGAAAAACTACAGACCTGTGTCAAATCTTCCGTTTCTTTCAAAAATTTAGAGAAAGTTGTTCTTGACCAACTGTTAGACCACCTTCATTCCAACAGCCTTGTCTATCCCCTTCAGTCTGCTTACCGCTCTGGACATAGTACTGAGACTGCTCTTCTCAAAATCTGTAACGACATTCTGACTGCCCTTGACTGTAACAATGTATCACTTTTGACTCTCTTGGACCTATCTGCTGCCTTTGACACTATTGACCACTCTATCCTCATTTCCCGCCTACATCACTCTTTTGGGCTTGATGACACAGTCTTGAGTTGGTTTCATTCCTACATCACTGATCGTCAACAAGTAGTTTCTATCAACGGCCTTTCTTCTAATCCCTCTTGTCTGACCTACGGCGTGCCACAAGGATCTGTCTTGGGCCCTCTACTCTTCATTCTCTACTCTTATCCTGTCTCTTCTATCGTCCAAGAACACCTACTTCAGCATCATTCCTTCTCTGATGACAATCAGCTGTATGTCTCTGGGCCTCTCTCTGACCTTCCTCTCATGATCCAAAACACCCAGTCTTGTGTAGCCAACCTTAAGGACTGGATGACCCGAAACAAACTAAAACTGAATGAAGATAAGTCTGAACTGATCCTGATCACCCCACCAAAACTTCAAAACCACCCTTCTGTTCCGACTTCCATCAAACTTGTTGATTCACCTATCACTCTCTCTCATTCTGCCCGCAACCTCGGTGTAACTCTTGATCAAACCCTGTCCTTCCAACAGCATGTCAGCAATGTCTGTCGCACTTGCTTTCTTGAACTCCGCCGAATTGCTTCTATTCGCCATCTTCTCTCAGAAAACACAACAAAAGCTCTTGTCTGCGCATTTGTTCTATCCCGCCTGGATTACTGTAACGTTCTTTTGTCTGGCTCTCCCTCTCATCTCATCAACAAA
>CM065734.1:33844148-33869148 GCA_033310375.1 Conus canariensis | reverse complement strand
AGCTTGAAGTCCTCGTAATCTGATGTCGGAACATCAGATTGTATTATGTAATTTTGAAGAAAGTTGCTTTTGCCTTCTCTACTCCTGATATGAATCATATTTCCTTCTTCGGTTGGAGCATCTCAAACATTTTTACAACAATCTTCACTTCATTCTAGTATGTTCCAGAGATAAGTATCCATTTTGTGGTAAAGTTCTTTCAATTTTTCTGAGGAATATAAGTTTTCTAAAGCTATAAGTTCACATCGTGTTGTTTCATTGCCACGCACCGTACGTGTTGGTACACAGTAGCATACTTGCACGTCCACAACCCTGATGAGCTATCGGAGCAGCAGTCCTTAATCACTCGGATGAAGACCAGTCTGGTGTAAGATTTGATAGAGATTCCTCTATGTGGTGATTCTTTGGCGTGTTACGATCTGGCTTAGCCTAATTCTTTCCAGATCAAATGTTTTTGCTGGGTTTGCTTGCCTCATATGACATGTAATCCTAGGCTATTACGATTATGAGTAGCGAAGATGTAATTTATCTGACCTGACGACACGATAACACTTCAGCTGTAAATGATCTGGATACAGCAGACACTTTTAATTTCTTCACCAGTGCGTGTATAAGAGAAGAGTCAAGTATTGTACCAAAAGTTTGAGAATTTGATGTAAGAATTGTCTCGCCAGCGGTCCACAAAAAATGCAAGCATTTGGTCATTATGAACGTAACTACATTTCTCCACGAGTCAGTTTAACAATCCTCTAGAATCTGCTTGTCTTCTGGATGGCTTGTGAAAAAGTGGAGGTAACTGTCATTTTGAACAAGAGTTCTACACAGATCTGAGAGGGCAGGTAGCCGAGCACTGTCAGCCCGCTGTTTTGGCACCTTATTCTGAGATATCAAATAATGGAGTGTTCTCAGTAACTGCTGGTTGTCAACCAGTTACAATACATTAGCACTGATGGTATTTCTACGGGAATATTCTATGCAGATTGTTAGAGTGCTTACCTTTAAAATAGCGGTGTTTTAGTGGTCAAAGTCCTTGACTTTGTGTCAGGTCAGACCGACCCGGAAGTGAGAAGCGTAGACAGTGGCAGTCGATGGACTCTCATTCAGGTTGTAGAGCAGCCTCTGAGTGTGCTGGAGAGTCAACTAAGGCTCACATTCCTGCTGAACAACTGGGCACTCTTTTTAATACGCTAGGCTTGCATAGAGAGTTCTGGAGAAATTTACGTTTGCAACAGTGAAGGGCGGCACCATAGAGGTTAATGGAGATAACAGAGAAAACTCTGATTTAGACACCTTGAACTCTGTTTTCTGAAATCTTTGACACAGCAACTGTCATGAAATAACCATGAAGGCACCATGTTAAAACTGCGTGAATGGAGCTGAACACACCAAGCTATCCCAGAGGGGGGAGGAGCTCCGGGCCATACTGTTTGACCTACAGACAGACAGCTGCAGGCTAAAGAAGAAGACGACTGAGGCCAGGGAATGAGAGGAGCTGATGAAGAGTGAGCATGCCGAAGACTGTCACACAGCAGCACTTAGGACCTGGCTGCCTCTGTACGCAGAAACAGACTCCGTGTTCATTGTGTGGAGAGGGGAGCTCTTGAACAGAGTCCGTCCACAAGAATGTGACGACAAGGTGCTTACTCAATGCGACGAAATACTAAATGTGAAAATAAAGCATGAGATATTTAATGTGAAAATGACGCATGAAATACTACATGTGAAAATGAAACATGAAATACTACAAGTGAAAATGAAGCATGAAAAACTTAATGTGAAAATGAAGCATGAAATACTACAAGTTACAATGAAGCATGAAATACTTAATGTGAAAATGAAGCATGAAATATTACATGTGAAAATGAAACATGAAATACTACATGTGAAAGTGAAGCATAAAATACTACATGTGAAAATGAAGCATAAAATACTACATGTGACAATGAAACATGAGATACCACATGTGAAAATGGAGCATGAATAACTACATGTGAAAATGAAGCATGGAAAGTGGAATGTGAAAATGAAACATGAACTACTACATGTAAAAATGAAGTATGAAATACTACATGTGAAATTGAACGTGGAATACTACATGTGAAAATGAAGCATGAAATGCTACTTGCGTAAATGAAGCATGAAATACTTAATGTGAAAGTGAAACATGAAATGCGGGATGTGAAAATGAAGCATGAAATACTACATGTGAAAATGAAACATGAAATACTACAAGTGAAAATGAAGCCTGAAAAACTTAATGTGAGGATGAAGCATGAAATACTACATGTGACGATGAAGCATGAAATACTACATGTGAAAATAAGCATGAAATACTACATGTGAAAATAAGCATGAAATACTACATGTGAAAATGAAGCATGAAATACTACATGTGAAAATAAGCATGAAATACTACCTGTAAAAATGAAGCATGAAATACTACATGTGAAAGTGAAGCATAGAATACTACATGTGAAAATGAAACACGAGATACTACATGTGAAAATGGAGCATGAATAACTACATGTGAAAATGAAGCATGAAATACGGAATGTGAAAATGAAGCATGAAATACTACATATAAAAATGAAGTATGAAATACTACATGTGAAAATGAAGTATGAAATACTACAGTGAAAATGTGAAAATGAAGCATGAAATACTACATGTAAAAATGAAGTATGAAATACTACATGTGAAAATGAAGCATGGAATACAACATGTGCAAAATGAAGTATGGAACACTACATGTGAAAATGAACGTAGAATACTACATGTGAAAAATGAAGCATGAAATACTACTTCTGTAAATGAAGCATGAAATACTTAATGTGTAAATGAAGCATGAAATACTTAATGTGTAAATGAAGCATGAAATACTTAATGTGTAAATGAAGCATGAAATACGGGATGTGAAAATGAAGCATGAAATGCGGGATGTACAAATGAAGCATGAAATACTACATGTGTAAATGAAGCATGAAATACTTAAGGTGTAAATGAAGCATGAAATACTACATGTGAAAATGAAGCATGAAATACTACATGTGAAAATGAAGCATGGAATACTACTTGTTAGGATGAGGCATGAAATACTACATGTAAAAATGAATCACTGCACCATCACCATCATATTTTAAAGTTTAAATCATGCATGTCACTCTAAAACAGGCCAACCAAGACTGTTTCCTGTCAGTTGTTCTGTTTCTAAAACTGTCACTGTTCATTGTCTATGTTCAACATTTTAGAAGAAAAAAAAGGTGTTGAACACTGTTGATTCCACGTCTTCCTGCTGCATTGGACAACTCTGCCTGCAGGTGCTAGCACTAATGTATGGTATGGCATGGCACCATGCAGGCGCATCTTTATCTCGTCCTCCGCTTTTACAGGCTGTCCTCGATCTACCAACTATTCGACCTCCTCCCACCCACTTCTCCTCTTCCATACCTTCATCCCATCCCCAGTTTTCCTCCAGTCTGCATTCCCCCACTTGTCTATGGATTACACCGACAGTTTTCCTCCAGTCTGCATTCCCCCACTTGTCTATGGATTACACCGACAGTTTTCCTCCAGTCTGCATTCCCCCCACTTGTCTATGGATTACACCGACAGTTTTCCTCCAGTCTGCATTCCCCCCACTTGTCTATGGATTACACCGACAGTTTTCCTCCAGTCTGCATTCCCCCCACTTGTCTATGGATTACACCGACTTAACCTATCCATTCTCTACGCGAGGCCTCCCTCTCCCTTCCCCTTCCCATACCTGCCCCCCCCCCCCGCCCCCTTATTGCTATGTCCAAAACTTCACTATTTTGTTTCTTTTCATGTAGGTTCTCTGTCTGTCTGTCTGTCTGTCTGTCTGTCTGTCTGTCTGTCTGTCTGTCTGTCTGTCTCTCTCTCTCTCTCTCTCTCTCTCTCTCTCTCTCTCTCTCTCTCTTAATGCGGAAGAATTCCTACATGATTTATGTATTACCGATTTCTCTGACTTTTATCAACATAATGACCCTGACAAAGCTTTTGCCGCATGATACAACTTATTTCCATATGTTTTTGACAAATACGCCCCACCTGGAATCAAAAGAGTTAAAATAAACAAGGAACCACCATGGCTAACTGATGAAATCAATGTAGCTACAGATGTTCGTGAAAGGGCATTGCAGTCGACGGGTTAGGACGCAAAAATTCAGGAAACAACGAAACAAAATAACATCAATGAAAAGAGCTGCTCAAAATAACTATTTTAGTGAACTAATTCCCTCGCAAAGCAATAAATCAGTTATTTGGTACACGATCCTCATCTTTAGTCTATTCATCAATAGATTTATCGATTGCTGATCTCAATATTCATTTTACTACAATGTCAGATAAAGCTGTTAATAGTGCCTCAGGTGGCAGAATGGAAAGGTGACCCCGGAGGGGGGGGGGGGGGGGGGGTTATTTGCCACTATGATTTTCTTGTGTCTTTTCACATCATAAACTGAAATGCATATGTCAGCAATTGATTTATTGGAGCTCTTGGGAGATATAACCATGTTTATTAGCGAATGTTCCTTCTTTAGGCTCTATATTTGCGATTAGAGGGTATACTTAGTTAAAGACCTGTCGCTATGGAACTATTCCACTTATTGTCAAATGGTTTGCAGTTCCTGGTAGAACAATGACTGTTCCATATACGGACAGTCATCTTTTTGCAGACACTATGCCCGTTTGATAGTATTTGGCGCCGGTATTAAAAAAAAAAACAACGTAAAACAAACTGGCTTACTGCCATTCTCCAGTATGATCATCACCGTCAGCAGTCTGAAAGGTATCTAACGTTAAACCACATGTAATAGTAGTAGTAGTAGTAGTAGTAGTAGTAGTAGTAGTAGTAGCAGTAGTAGTAGTAGTAGTAGTAGTAGTAGTAGTAGTAGTAGTAGTAGTAGTAGTTGTTGTTGTTGTTGTTGTTGTTGCAGTAGTAGTAGTAGTAGTAGTAGTAGTAGTAGCAGCAGCAGCAGAAGCGGTAGTAGTAGTGGTCGTAGCACTAGAGTTATAGGCAATGAGTGTAAAAATATTTTTCATGCCTAAATCAGATCTAAATCAGACAAGATGCCAAGCATATAAACGCACTCCCACTAAGTACAAGTACAAAAAAAAAAAAAAAAAAAAAAAAAAAAAAATAATATATATATATATATATATATATATATATATATATAATATAGAGAGAGAGAGAGAGAGAGAGAGAGAGAGAGAGCAATCACTATAGCACTTTTCCCCTTTTGGTGGTAGAAATTTTGTATGTAAGAGAAAAGAAAAAAACCCTGCTCTCCCCGACGGGGAAATGAACAGGGTCTCCCGCGTGGCAGGCGGGGACACTATCCACTATACTACCGAAGACTTCCAATTGTTTCATACACTTACGTTTATAAACCGTTATCACTTAAACTGTACATCACAGAATTATCATTTATAGTAACGGTTATTCTGGTAACATAAAACTTCGGGCATCATCCGTGATCCATAATGAACATATCCACAAATTTTCAGAAAGATCGGTCCAGCAGTGTTGTCTGGAGCGAGTGGAACAAATTTTGACCACGGACGGACAGACAGACAGACAGACGTATACACAGACAGCATTTCTTCATTCCCATTGTAAACTACTCCCTGTTCTATAGGAACTGGGAGTACAAAAACCAGAATTATTTGATACATCACTTAAATTTCATTTTAGGCAAGATGACAAGATTATCTTCTGTTTGATGTGTTGATGGACCTTGCTGTTTCATGTTGACAGGAGGGGAGGTCTTATTACAATCGAAAGTGTATAAGAAAAGTGATGGATTTAGATCTATTCACTGGCCTCCCTTGTTGTTGCGTCTATATCATGATGCACATCTTTATCTATTGAGCAAACGATCGACTGCCATGCAAAATCTGCGGGTGGGATCATGGGATTCAGCAGAAACAGTGCTGCCTACCTTCACTGGTGCATGACACGTCATGTCAGAGCTTCTTTTCTTGCTGCAACACTTGAGATGGCTGGCATGACTGGGGATGATGTCAAAGTTCAAAGACCTGACACGTGCAGAGACTAGGGCCAGTGAGGAGTGTGTGAAAAACATGATGGATTCCTTCTGCAGCTTCATGGATCCCTTTTCAGTGGAAGAGAGGGGTCTCTTCTGTCTGTCATCGGGAATGCAAGTACCAGACAGCAATTAAGAAAAAAACTTCTATCAGCAGATGCACGAGGCAAGGAAGCCCTTCACTAATTCGTAACAGAACGACTGGTTGAGAAAACTGAGTTTCCATGCTCCTCTGAAAAAAGTGGACCTGAAGACATTTGCGAAACTGCAGAAGACAAAGACTGTGCGATCATCTTCGAACAAACTGGTGCAAGTGGCAGCGCAGAGAGACATATTCGGACAACTTCGCATGATCTCGAAGGAAAATAACATCAGTTTGCAGAAGGCCATGAGCTATCCTTTGAGTCCAGTGCCTTGGGCCCTAGCAACTCCTGATGGTTTGCCTACAAAGAGAGAGAAAGCAAAGCTCGTGCATCTCTTGGAGGAGACAGAGTTGAAGGAGCAGCCAGATCGGGGGAAATGTCATCACATAATTGACGCGATGTTCCATCTGCAGACACTTACCTCTCTTCCCCCAACATTTGGAGACCTGGCAGACAGAATCCTGAAAAATCTGCCATCCACAGACAGGATTGATTAAGTGGCAGACGTGTACAACCACAACTCCATCAAATTAATGGAATGTTCTCGTCGGGGAGAAGGTGAAGCATTCCTTCTGAAGGGTCCCAACACTAAGGTTCCCAGAGACTGGAAAGAGTTTATGAAAAATAGTGATAACAAGAACCAGCTCACAAATTCCTGCTTTCTGAATGGAGAAAAGATTCCAATGCTGCCACACTCCTGAACAGAGAGCTGTTTGTGACATGTGAGTCCGAGTGCTTCAAGCTCTCCTCCACGGATGGCAAGACTGTGGAAGCCTCACCAGTTCAACAGCTGTTTTCCACTCAGAAAAGAAGCGGACAAGAGGATGATTCTTCACTGTTTTCACCAGGACAAGAATGCTTCTGACTCCGAGGGCATAACTGTGCGCTCTTCAGACACGGAAGTGTATCTACTCTCACTACACTTCAGTTCCCAGCTCCATACAACAGTATACTTGGACACTGGCACTGGAAACCACAGGAGGCTGCTTTCCACCATAGACCTTGCTGCCAAGTATGGACAGGAATACTGTGAAACACTCCTTGGCCTACATGCTTTTTCCAGCTGTGACTCCACCAGTTCTTTTGCGAGCAAAGGGAAGGTCAGGGCGTTCAATGCTTTCACAAAGAACCCGTTCCTTCATGATGCCTTCTGAGCACTGGGAAGCCCAGAACTGTCTTCTGATTCAGTGGATAACTTTGAACACTATGTCTGTTGTCTGTATGGCAGACCCAAAAGCAGAAACATCAACCAGGTCCAATTTGACCTTCTCAGAGAAATGTTTGACACCAGTCGGGACATGCAGTGTTGGTCAGCTACAACGGAACTGACCTGAGCCTCCTACCTCCCTGACAGTCTTCCCTGCGGATGCACACAGAGCGAGTCAACTACCAGGTATTATATCTTACTGTGTTTAACATGATAGTTATTGTTGTTTCAGGGTAGTCTTGAAATGTTTGATAATGTCTGGAGAAATGTTGTCATTCCTCCAGACCTCATGCTGTTGTGCAGATTAGTGAAGACAAACTGACAGCTGCTGCAACAGAAAAGCAAACATGCAGAAAGGGGATGGCAGGAAACAAACCATTGTCAACATGCAGATGTGACCGCTGTGACAGAGACTGCCACTCTCGCAACAAACTCTACAGCCACAGGTGACACTGCTTGGGCCGAGCAGACAGCAAAGTCAGATAGCTAAATCTTAGGTTGGATACACTCTACCCATGGTCAGCTACAACCGACGGAGACCTACAGTAGTATTGTTGTTGATAACTATAGTTGAACAAATGCTATTTGACCTGGCCAGGGGTAACACAATAGTCTGAATATGACATTTTGAACATAAATAAGACTGAGTCCTGAGTCCGAAGCCTACGTTAGTCATTGCCAAGGCCATAAAACAGCTAGGAGATTTTATAATGCTTACCCTTTTATTTTCTGTTCTACGGTGGAGGTTTGGAAGCATGCCCATTGTGCTCAACCAGCTATTGATGGGCCGTCAGGCAGAGGCTGGAAGACAACAGACAGTGGTTTGGAGATCGACTGGTGTCAGGAGGATATACTTCCCTGTGAACTTGTTGATATCTCTGTGACCAGCCAACTCCTTTGTGATGCTGTTCAAGAGGAAGGGTTTGACACTGAAGAAAATGTTGTCAACAGTTCTGTCTAAAGGTGCAATCTTCTTACTGGGGACAGGCGTATACTGCGACATTCAGTCATCACTCGCTTGTGTTGAGACAGATCCCTTGGTCATGGTTTATAAGCAGGTTGGCCAAAACTCTACTTAACCATTTTCTTGACACCATTTTGAAACAGGTCAACAGTTTCCGTTCAACTGTATCCATTTCAAAACCAATTTAAAGAGATATGGGTTGGTGCGCTAAACGCGTTAAAAATGACAAATTAACGCACGTGTCATGTTTATTTGGATGCTATACTACTATTGTGCTTCAAACACGTTACATTTGGCATGCTCATGTATAGCAAGCATCAGCGCACTTAGAAACAACTTGTATTTGATTTTTAAGGCATTATGCTTGGAATAATAGCATGTTTTTCAACCCTACACCATTTTTCTAGAGTAGGAAACGGGTGATTTCTTCCAGACCTTGTTGCTCCCAAGAGCTCCAGCCAATCTTTTGTTGACATCCTGTGATGATGGCATATGGCCTAAACTTTTAGAAAAACACAATGGTAACCCCCCCCCCCCACCACCACCACCACCACCACCAGGGCATGGGGGTTTATGGTCACCTGAAGTACTATAAGGTTGACAGAACGAATGCTAATGATTTGGAAATACTGAAAGAATTTTGTCAGTCGAAAAGTATGATATCCAAACTCTAGTTTAAATTGATGAGTGTATATGAAGTGTATGAGGAACTGTGTTCATTGAATCAATCTAATTCTAGAGGTCTGGACGGCTTAGGTAATAAAATTCTAAAGACGGCCGCATCGGTTATCTCTGAACATCTTACATACATTTATAACCACTGCGTAGAAAAATGGTACTATTCACAATCTTTCAAAGATGCTTAAGTGCTGCCTCATTTTAAATCAGGTGATCAAAATGATCTTTCAAATTACAGACCAATATCGATTTTATCTACTTTGTCCAAACCTTTAGAAAAGCATCTTAAACAAATTATCCAATCCCATTTTAGTACTTTCGAATTATTTCATTCTACTTAAAGTGGTTTCAGGAAGGACTATTCTTGTCATACCGCGCTAACTAATCTCAAAGAACAGTGGCATTCGAGTATTAATAACAATCTATTCACGAATGAAGTGTTTGCAGATTTCTTTAAAGCATTTGAAACAATTTCCTTTGAGAAAACTGTCTGTATATGGTCTGTTAATAGAGTCTTATCTTATTCATTATATCATTATATAATCTCATTTCTTCCTTCCTTTCTAACAGAAGACAAATAGTGTTTCGAGACTTTACATCTTTCACGTTCAAGCCAGTCAGACATGGGGTTCCCCAGAGATCAGTCTTAGGTCAGATTTTGTTTTCTATGTGTTAATGATCTTCCCTTGCAGATTGCAGCCCCATGCTCGTTGTTTGCTGACGACACCGCTCTTCACAATAAAAGCAGAAATGCAGATCTGGTTTTAGCAGTTTTGCAACAACAAAAAAATATATATTAACAATCTTGTGACGTGGACGGAATATAATTGTATGGCTCTTCATCCTCAAAAATCAACGCTAATGTTAATAACGACAAGACAAAAAGCGTCAAAATACTAAATCTAAATTAGTTTTGATGTGAAAGCACATGATCAAATCTGAGAAAAGTTGATTCCCATAGATTACTTGGTCTCCATGTTGATAACAATCTCACTTGGTCTGTCCATGCTTCTTCTCAAAGTCGTAAACTATCCAAAATGGCATTCCAGCTTCATAGAATACAGCATTTTGTGATCAGCATACTCGAAAATTATTCTTTTATGCATATATACAACCCGATATTGACTATGCATCAACATGCTCAGACTTAATTAATACAAACTGTCTAAAGTATAAACACTTTAAATTTTATATAGACGATCTATCAAGCTGATACTTTTTAAATCATCTTCTCTGAAAGTTTACATAGACGATCTATCAAGCTCATACTTTTTAAATCATCGTCTCTTGAAGTGAATGATTACAGCACACTTAGTATTCTCCCTTTTAGACTATAACACCGATTTAATCAAGCTGTTTTCAAGTATATGATAATGAAAAAAACTTGTACCTCACTGTCTTTGCGACATATTTTGTACGACATAAACGGAAACTGTTTACTCCCGCCCAAGAGCAGATCTGTTCGTGTCATCCTTAACCTATTCGGGTGGGAAATAATGGAATGAAACCTCTGATCATCTAAACAATATAAACAGTTTGGTTTCCTTCAAAACGTCTGATCACAGGTACCTTTCTTGAACATTTGTTAAGAGTCTGAGCACCTTGACATTTTATTATCTCTTCAGTTTCATGCCATTGTACATATTCTGATACACATCAGCCAGTCTACTTGTCTGTGAGCCTGTCTCCCCCCCCCCCTCCTGTGTGTGTGTGTGTGTGTGTGTGTGTGTGTGTGTGTGTGTGTACAACCATAATATGCCAATCTGTACAATAAATGGTTTCAGTCAGTTAGCTAGTGTGTGCGATGAAGAGTGACGGGGACATACATTTTCATGATACCAATCGTTTGAATGGTTTTGAATTTCTGTCCTTGATTTTCATGTTTCATATTTCACTTTCACTTTCGCTTGTGATGATTGTACATTGTGTAAAACTTTTTACGTTTTTAGAGCATTGTTTGAAGAAGCCTTCAACTTGTCTATTCACCTTCATTACAACATTCGTAGTTGTATATTTGTATTCGTTCTCTCTCTCTCTCTCTCTCTCTCTCTCTCTCTCTCTCTCTCTCTCTCTCTCTCTCTCTCTCTCTCTCTCTCTCTAAACAATTGCCTTAACATCCCACAAAGAGAAACATGATCAATTTTTGAAAGTTGCTCGGAAAACAAATGAGAGTATCGTGAATTCAATGTTCTCAACTCTTCATTGTGTAAAAATTTAGAGCTCACATAACAAAAATAAGAAATTAGAGATATAAAATGAAGGTATTATGTGATAACAAAACGAACTGTTGAAAGGGAAGATGTTCATAAATACTTTTTGTATTCAGTATATATCGGGTATAAGATATACCGTGGATATATCTATAAAATCCCTGGAACTGTGATCCAACTATGAGAAGATAAGTCGAAACGTTCTATCATCAGATTACTAGTCGTGCAGAAGTAAATGATCAACAACCGACATGGTTGAGCTTCGACCGGAGGAGTCAGGCAAGAAGACCTATCCTTAACGTGTTTACTTTACATGTGCAGAAAACCTGTCTCTTATGATTAGGCAAAGCGAATGTATATAAAATATCAGCAATAAAGAAAAATGAAAATATGTGTTGGTTCAGTTTGCTGATGAGACAAAATTGTACCTCGAAAATTGATACAAATATGACACAATCGTTTTGGACAGGGAGTATGAAATATCGTGGCATTAATTATAGGTACGACAAGAACTTTGGAATTTAGAAAATGTCTACGGTTTTAGGTATTAAGTTCACAATCAATACTGAACATGCAGTAAATATTAACTATGAAGATAAACTGTTTCTGATGAAAACAATCCTGAGACTGGGAATGGTGTGAGACTAGTATATTTTAATTCGAGCTGACTGATGTTAACAGCACATTTGTCAAATTTAAGATTTCAACAACAGTTTCCGTCGGTTAAAAATACTGATATTATTACATATGATGGCGTTAGTTAAGGAATATCAGGAAAAACCGTGTATGATCTTGAACAAGTATAAGTAAGTGAATACGAAAAATAAGTTTTGTATCTGTAAAAGGAACAAAACGCGAAAAGATTTCAATGGAAACTGGATGCCTTCCTTCCTCTGCTTTGATGTTAGGAGCCTCTCTGTATTTACTGCTGTGATGATCCTCTGTGTGTGTGTGTGTGTGTGTGTGTGTGTGTGTGTGTGTGTGTGTGTGTGTGTGTGTGTGTGTGTGTGTGTGTGTGTCTGTCTGTCTGTCTGTCTGTGTCTGTCTGTGTGTGTCTGTGTCTGTGTGTGTCTGTGTATCATGTGCGCGCGCTCGCGAGCACAAAATTATTTGATTATGTATGCATGTGTCTGGAATTGTACATGTGGATGGAGGATGGAGTCAGTATGTGGAGGGAAGGAGGGGTGGGGCCAAGAAATAGAGAGAAGGGGTAAAATGTATGCTGTAATGGAACTGGCTAAACAAAAGCAGAGGGAAAGGAACTTTATTGGTCTATGTTGTATGAGACTATTTCAAAGTAATTAGCTACCAATAATGTGTACCTACAGAACCTATACATGAGAGGGACTTTTCATCCAAGTTATTTCCTAATGCCACATGAAAGGAATCTTCACAGAAGGCCAGATACACCAGAATCCAGTATTCTGATCGATGATTCCAGTCTGATGTCAAAACACTCGCCGTTTCCGAACACTGCTATTTCCCAGTACTGTCTCCTTTACCATTCTATCGCTTTAGTTTATTGTTTTATTGTTCATCTCGTTTGATCATAGATCACAAGTTATTCACTTTCTTGTCAGGCCAGTTATAGACTTAGGTGTGGTAAAGTTACTCTTTTATTCTATTAATTTTTGTAGCCCTGTCTTTGCGTCCGACATGTTCTTGTTTGTTAATTACGTGTGTGTGTGTGTGTGTGGTGTGTGTGTGTGTGTGTGTGTGTGTGTGTGTGTGTGTGTGTGTGTGTGTGTGTGTGTAAGTGAGTGAGTGAGTGAGTGAAAACTAATTGTCTTTTAATCTTCAGATTTTGCTCTTTCGAAAATGGCTAACAACACAACGCGCGCCTTTCTTCCTACAAACAGTACAACATCAAGCGAAAGGAATCAACTTATTTCTGACGAACAGTTAGAAGCTGCCGACAAAGTTCTTAATCTTCTTCATTTCATCGCCGCTGGCTTGGCCATTCCCCTCACACTCTGCAACGTCATCGTCTTTTTACACAAAAATATGCGCAGTGCGACGGCTGTCTACGTCATCGGATTGAGTGCGGGGCAACTGGTGTACGTCATAGGCTTAAATGTGCCTGTTTTATATCCACTGGTAGTTCAAGATCCATTTTACGACTGGCTGTACATGGTGTTGTATCTCTATGTCGGAGTGTACTGCAGCATTGTGGCCAGGAGAGGGGCTTACGTGGTGATGAGTCTCGTCTCCTTAGAACGACTGTACGCCATTTTCCGACCTCTCCACGTCCGTCGTTTCCTTCTCTCACGACGCCCTGCTTCCTGTTTGATATCAACTTACTTCGTCACTGCTGTGCTGCACACATATATCTTGACTAAAGCAGAAATCCGCGGTGTTCTCAAAGGACCCCAGAATGCCATGGTTTACAGATATGTTCCTACAAAGCTGTACCTTAAACACAGAGCCATCAATGACGCCTTTAGCGTGGCAGCAAAAGTCATGCTGACCTACTGCGGACTTCTGGCCCAGCTCCTTCTGAACCTTCTTACAATCTGTTGTCTGCAGCGTCATAGCTCGGCATAACAGCAGATGAAGGTCGCTGCAAAAGAGAAGGAAATGATGCAGATAGAACGACAGTTGACGGTGACAATTCTGGCCGCCACTCTGAGTTACGTCACTCTCTCCCTGCCTTTAGCGGTCCATAATCTCCTGTACACGATGCTTCCCCAGTTCTACAGTATCAAAGGACTGTATCGCAACATGTACGCGCTGGTTCAAGACTTGACGTATTTTCTGTCTGTGTTGAGCTGTTGTGTTGATTTCGTGTGTTTCATGGTGCTGAGTTCAAAGTACAGGAAAATGTTTGTTTTCATATTTTGCTTGACGAGGAAAATGGGGAAAGAAGTAAAAGTGTCAGATAGAAATACTCGGTCATAGTTTCCTGGGAAACCTTTTTGACGTGAAAAATGCAGAGATTTGGTTATGTTCTCATTAAGATAATGATGATAAATGTTTTGTCGTTACTCTTTCACTTTGTTAGTCATGGTACTGAAAGTGGCATTTCTATCACATAGAAGTACAGCTAAGATTGTAATTTTCAAGGAAATCATCGATATTATTGAACAGCCCCTCAACTCAAAATCCAGTAGACAGAGACCTTTCCCTCTCAGTTCTGTATGGCATGACTGAGGACAACGATTTCTGGGGATTTCGGACTGTTCCAATGTATGTCACGGCACTGTACACTGTATTCAATGTAAGGACTGATGGGATGAATCAAGGTATCAGCAGCGTGGTCATTGTAGAGACAGGTGTTCTGACAGCAGTCCTTAACGTTGTTGACCTTCTGACATTTTCCACCTGACAATTTTACACCAGAATCTGTCCAAATCGCGGAGAATGTTTTCAAGTGTTATAGCAAACACAGTGCAAAACAGATAAAGCAAGCAACGAGCTGCCACTATAGCTATATATAACCGTGGTGTTTAAGGTTTCAACAATATGCTAAAGGATGCATGTTGAATGGCATTACTGATATCCAAAACTTGTCTCAGCATAGCTAAGACCACAACATGGAAGCCTGAAGTGTTTGAAATGGTTTAATGTCATTGCATACACCAGAAAGCCTGTCCAGCCGATTCCAGCATTAACTGTAATCCACACGAAAGTGCTACAGCGCCAAATTTATGTTTTGTTTGTGTGTTCGTTTGTGTGTGTTTTTTTAAAATGAACTCGATTTCAAAATCACCACTTTTTTAATTCATAAATATCTGCCTCCACATATTCAGTAACATTCCAAAGTAAGTCAATGGGTGTTTTAGTATCCCTTTAGCGTGTACACGTTACAGCCATAATGACACATCATAACACATTCCATACGAAGCTAACACTATTTTTCTCCATCACGTTTCCTATCCACCAATTTCTGCCACAGCCGATGCTGAAATACAAACATACATCTTCTCCCAAATCAGTGGTGCTGCTATGGGAACCAAAAAGGGATCATCCTATGCCTACATTTCATGGGATACCTGAAACATCGCCTTCTACTTCATTATGCATGTCCAGTACCAGATCTGTACAAAAAACACATCGATGATGGACCTGGAGCCACATCCATGCCAGAAAAAAAAAACCTCAACATATTCCTCAGGGTTGTTCTAACCCCTCCCCCTACCCCCAACCCTACACCTTTTCCAATTCAGTCAACTCCCTGGACATATTCATCTCTACAACTAACGTGTGTTCATACCTGGATTGCACATCTCCCTAACACCTGTCCACAAAACACAGCATTCCATAAATTGAATTCTTTCACCAGCACATATCATCCACCGACGAAGAAGATGTGACATTACAAGCAGCCAAGATGTTTGATTTTTTGCCAAACATGGACATATTCTTATGGTCATCAGTTATGTTCTTACCTGTGCCACGTCTGTGTCCAGAACATCTGCCTTGGAGGCTCAGCCTCCAAAAGAAACAGACAGACCCACCGATTTACTCCTCTTCCACCCACACACGCTTCCTATCCGCAGGAGCCTCAGTTCCAGCTAGCACAGAGTAGACAGTCACAAGCCTATCTCTGAGACTAAGCCCCTGATTACTTTCAGGAGCGACAGGAACCTCAAAGGCCAAGCTGTGCGCTTCAAACTGAGTAGAATGATCACATTTAAGTCGCCCGGTGCTTTTATTTCTGCTTGAAACCCGTTGCTAAATCTGTCCTCTCATCACGTTAACACCATCCTACATGCCCCTATAGGCTAGTTCAAAATTAAACGTACATTCTATTGGCAGTGTGTATGCTATTTACTGTAAGCAGTGCGGTAAAATGTATGTAGATGGGACATCCTGCACACAGGAGACGCACATCTCTGACCATCTGGCTGACATCTGCCATCAAGATGTTCTGCACTTCAATCATGTACTTTTACAGAACTTCTTCTTATCATTATGAACACTTTCATCAATCATACTAGGCTTATATGATGGATTTTCTAAATGTGTATGCATTGGTATATTTCTTAGATTTTTTTTAATTGTCTTTCTTACTATCTTTCCCATTTCCTAGAGCATTCTGTTCATTATCATTAGTTTTCCGAGTATGAATTTTGATAGTTCTTATAAGTACTGGCATATTTCTTCGATTCATTCCTACTCATTCTTCTTCTTTTCGTTAATTATTATCATTAGCAGTGCTACATAACGATAACATTATCACTATCCTATGATTTCTACCCTTCCTCATTTTTCTATTTGTATTGTTATTAATATTATTACTACAATTACATGTATCATAGTAGTAGTGGTTTCTGTATGATAATAATAATAATGATAGCAATAAATAATGAGTGTCATTATCATTATCATATTTTTACATTATTAATTATTATTATTATTATTATTATTATTATTATTATTATTATTATTATTATCATTATTATTATTATCACTATTATTATTATTTATTATTATTATTATTGTCGTTATTATTATTATGTCATTATTATTATCGTTGTTGTTGGTGTTGGTGTTTATATTATAGTTATTAAAATCAATTAACCTATTGTCTCCCCTTCAGCCTCGGTTCAGTTTCGTATTTTAAGTCGTTCGCCTATGACTAAAGTTTGCACCCAATTCCAAGAGTTGAGTGACTATGTTCATCCTCTCTTTTCATCAGCCGAAACGCATGATGTTCGTTTTGTAATGAATTCTGTCATTTGTTGGCGCAATATTGTCATTTTGATGTTATGTATCTATTTTTGTTTTCTCTTGTGTTTTGTAATTTCGTTTGACACAGGATGGACACGTTGGAGTATAACAAGATTGTCTTTGGTGTTCCGCGCGCACATTTTCTGTCTCGCGCGTAAAATGTGCTTGATGGACATTTATCATCATCATCAACATGGTTGTCAGTTTCGTCTTCATCATCACAATTATCATTAGCATTATATTCTATAGCAGCAGCAGCAGCAGCAGCAGCAGCAACAGTAGCAGCAGCAGCAGCAGCAGCAGCAGCAGCAGCAGCAGCAGTAGTAGTCGTAGTAGTAGTAGTAGTAGTAGTAGTAGTAGTAGTAGTAGTAGTAGTAGTCATCCGCATCCATATCTGTAACCTAATACTAATTTCAGTATTCTTACTGTTTATCAAACACACCTCAAACATTTAGCACCTGAAAACTAAGTTCATACACATGCATTCTAAGAGGCGTGTGTAGATAATTATGCAGTGCACAGACTCTCTCTCTCTCTCTCTCTCTCTCTCTCTCTCTAAACACACACTACACACACACACACACACACCACACACACATACCACACACACACACACACACACACACACACACACACACACACACACACACGCAAACTTCCCTCTCCTCCCTCCACCCCCCCCCCCCCTCACCATCCGCGCCCCTTTCACATAGTGTCCTCTGAAGAAGGTGCCAATTTATCTCTCTGTCTCTCTGTCTCTGTCTCTGTCTCTGTCTGACTGTCTGTCTGTCTGTCTGTCTGTCTGTCTGTCTCTCTCTCTCTCTCTCTCTCTCTCTCCCCCACCCACACACACACACACACACACACCCCCACACACACACACACACGACGCAAACTTTCCGCTCCCCCCCCCCCCCCCCCCGCAACATCTGCGCCCCTTCCACATAGTGCCCTCTGAAGAAGGTGCCAATTTATCAGAGCTAATCCTTGAACTGTCCAAAAGAAACACGGTGTTCTCCTGATATCTCATACAAAAATCATGCTGCCCATGAGAAGAACCAAGTCAGCTAGGACAACAGTGCCTAAGCTCTGAATGATCCATAGAAGTGTTCTTGTTACGTCTCACACAAAAACCATACTATCCGCGACAAGTGCTATTTCCTAAGGGACGACAGTGCCTAAGCTCTGAATGATCCATAGAAGTGTTCTTCTAACGTCTCACGCAAAGACCATACTATCCATGAGAAGTGCTAAGTCGTCAGAGCCGAGAGACTCTGAGCATTGAGCAGTCCAAAGCAAGCGCAATGTACTACCATCTCACACAAAGACCATGCAATCCATGAGACAGTTTGTAGCAGTCAAAGCACCTTCTTTTCTTCCTCTTTTCTCCCTTTTTTAAAATTCTCTACAAGCTTCTCTTCTGTGGCATTTTTCTCGAGGTTTCTTTCTTTTGTTCCTTTCCATATGCTCTCTTTCGTAGGTTTTTTTCCCCTTCTTTCAGTTCAATAGTTCATCAAATCATGTTTACATATCATACTGGAAAATTCAGTTAGAGTCTGGATTTTATGTCTGCTCTAATGTCTATTATTTGATAACCTGCGAGTGCTTACAGGTGTCTGGGTGTCTGTATGTAGTTAATAGTGTCTGTTTGTAGTGAGGCGATACATTCGTTTGCGTTTTTTATGACCTACTGGCTATGGATTTATTTACTGGGTTTGGATTCTGTCATGAGTCGGCCGAATGTTCTCGAGCATTTAGGCAAATTAAGGGTAGTTTTGCTGTTGTTGGGAGCAAGTTCCTTGGGGTCTTCAAGTGTGCGAATTCAGGCATCACCAGAGGGGAATACTCCAAGTCGTTACTGAAGGAGGGACAATTACTGGGAAGTGTCTCCCATGTCCGAGGCATAGTGACAAGTAGTTGCCGACCTGCCGGTACTGGGTAGACGAGAGTGTCCACTTTGAGCACTGGCTATTCACTGGGTTCTCCAGTGGGGCTGAAAGGAAGGCGATCGTGTCAGGTGACCGTCACGGGTAGGTGACCGTCAGCCTGCAGGCAGAGTACAGCGACCATTCCGTCGTCCTTTGTTCTGAGGAATGAATGGAAGGCTTCGGCCTATTGAGTGGTTCGCACCTTGTTGTCTATAGAGGTAGTAACTACTTGAAGCATCAGTCCTGGCTGGTAGAGAAGTCCAGGCTGTTAGTACAATGGGTAGCTTCGGGGAATCGAACATGAGTTGAATAGGAAGTCAGACATTAAGCACTTGGTACCCAAGTATTTGTTGGCGCTAGCAGCTGTTGTGTGTGTATGTGTAGGTGACTAATGACTCCATTGGCGGAATAAAAATAACTTGGGGATCTATTGGTACAAATCGTGTGATGGGTGTGTGCCAGTGATTCCATTGGTTGAACCAGCTAAATTCGGGTTCTCTCTTTCTTTGAGAACGAATATAAGGAGCTTGGAAAACCAGGAAGTGTGTGATTCACTTAAGGGAAAGTGAACTCGGCCGTCTTGCTGAGGGCTCAAGAAAATACAGCGTGAAGCAGAGGCTTGCTGTCGCCTCGTTGTCTCCTGGGTGGGGACGTAAGACAGTGGAGGTTGCTGTCGCCTCGTTGTCTCCTGTGTGGGGACGTAAGACAGTGGAGGTTGCTGTAGCCTCGGAGCCGACGACGAGGAGAATTGTCTCCCGTGTGGGGACGGTCGACAGCAAGACGTGTTAGCCTGTTGGAGCCTAGACAGGGAGCTGCCAGACAACGGTGGGGTGTTTGCAGCCAGAGAAGACCTGTGGGAGAGGCCGACAGGAGCCCTTTCCGTGGAGAGGGCGAAGTGCAGTGGAGTCCGGGAGACTCGGTGTGAGGGTGCAACGCGAGCTACGGTGCCAGTGCCCCCCAACTGGGATTTGGCCAATCGGGAGGACACAACAGTGTGGCAGCTTCAGTTCGTGGTCGCACAGTGCGATGAGAGAAACTGGTCAACCAAGGAATGCTGGCAAGTTATGGACGTTTTATTTGCTCTTAAGTTTATAAGTGTGCAAACAGAATAGTGGAGTATTGTCTTTCCTGGTTAAGTAAGAATAACTGAAGAACAGGGGATGCGATTTATGAAATTATCTATATGATGTTTACATTGTTGTATGATACAGATAGTTGTGTTGTGTAGTGACGGGTGGGGGCTCGGAGTCAAGTTAAATAAAAGTTGATTACTTTCTATGAAATGTTATTGGTTTCCCGTCACCTTTGTGCGGGCCCGATGTGAGTGACAGAGTGCGTGTGCCTATGCGAGAGCGCATTTTGGTTGTGAAAGCGTAAATACTTCTGTCTATAACCCCCTGCATCCCTGAATATGAAAATCATATTTTAATAACGAGGGGGAGCGTCGGAGGCCCGTCACAAATTGGGGACTGTCGTCCGGGATGAACATAAATGAGTCATAAGTGATGTTTATTTCTGGGTTTTGTTCAATTGCAAAGGGATTTGAAATCTGTCGTAATCGTGGAAACCTAGATTTTTTTTCTTCTTACCGGGAAAGACGTTAGTCATGTGTTGATTGTTTTGATCTCTTTTCATGACTGTGCCAGTTGTTTGAACTTGCTTGATTTGGTTGCTATTGAGGTTGATTTGTGTAGCACAACTAATTGATCGCTTTATTTACGAGTGATCGTGTGGATATCTCGCTTGTTACTGTGGTTGTATTAGCTAGCTGATCGAGGGTTAGATAGCTTCAAAATGTCGACTGAAGAGGGTGCTGAGACAATGGGTCCGCTGAAAAAGATGGACCTCATAGAAGAAGGAAAAGCTTTAGGACTAAAGGGTCCGGAACTGAAGGCATATGTAGATGAGAACTGGCCCCGTGTAATCGAGGCTCAGAAAATACAAAGGGAACGGGAAGAAGGAAAGAAAAAAAGAGGAGAGAGAAAGAGAACGGGAAAGAGAAGAGAGAGAGAGAGAACGGGAAAGAGAAGAGAGAGAAAGGGAACGGGAAAGAGAGGAGAGAGAAAGAGAACGGGAAAGAGAGGAGAGAGAAAGAGAACGGGAAAAGGAGGAGAGAGAACGGGAAAGAGAAGAGAGAGAAAGAGAACAGGAAAGAGAGGTGAGAGATAGAGAACGGGAAAGAAGAGAGAGAGAAAGAGAACAGGAAAGAGAGGAACGAGAGGAAAGAGAAAGAGAGGAGGTACAGCAGTTTGAGCTAGAAAAATTAAGATTGTTGAATCTAGGTAAGAAACTAGAAGTGGAGGCAAAAGCCAAGAACTTTACTTCATATTACAATCCCTTAACTAGCATGCCAACGTTTGATGATAATCCAGATCACCTAGAGGATTTCATCTCACAGTTTGAAAGGATTGCCAAAGATCAGGGCTTACCCGAAGAACGGTGGGCCACACATCTGTCCGAACTGTTGACACCTAAAGCTAGAGAAACGTTTTTCTGCCTACCATTGGAAAAACAGACGGATTATGTATCTGTGCGTGATGCTTTGTTTCAAAGGTACCAGGTAACAGCTGACAGATACAGGAAAATGTTCAGGGAGGCCGCGCGTAAGCCAGGCGAGGCACATGTACAGTTCCTTTATCGGGTCAGGTCTCTCTTTGATAAATGGATGAGAATAGGGAGTATTGAACAGACTTTTGAACAGTTGAGGGAAGAGATCGTTAGAGAGCAAATCCTGTCCACGTATCGGAGAGATCTCACTGTGTTCTTGGCAGAAAGAGAAATAAAAAGCTTAGAAGAGTTAGTGAAAGTCGCAGACAGGTATGAAGCTGCCCATGATCAGCGCTATGTTTTGAAGGGAACAAACTGCTTGTTCCGTAATGCGCAGACCACACAGTCAGAGAGTGAGTCGCCGACTCACTACAGTAAGGAGGCGAAATCGCAAGTAGAGGCGAATTCTAAGTCCCGTGGCAACAGTGGGACTGAAGAGAATGTTAGAGTGAAACGCACATGTTTTAAATGTGGGCGAGAGGGTCACATCGCCAAGGTATGTAGCGGACTGCGAATACATTCCGTTGTTGCCGTTGATACAATTCAACAGGAAGGCAGGGTGCCACCACCGACTACTAGGGCAGTAGTAAACGGAAAGCCGGTGACCTGCTTGTTAGATACAGGATTGACTCTGGCGGCAATGGTAGAACCTAGTTTAGTGAGAGACACAGACTACACAGGGGAAACCACCTGCGTGCGATATGCAGATGGAAGAATTAATCGGCTACCTTTGGCCCGTGTCAAAGTAGAGTCAAAGTTTGTTAGGAGTACTCTCACGGCAGCAGTACAGAAGAATCTCCCCTATCCAGCTTTGTTAGGCAGTAGGTACATCCTCCCAAAGCCTAACCAGGCTGCCAGTCAAGTAGGGAAAGGAAGGGTAGTGCAGAGTAGGAACTCCTACTGGAAAGTAAACAGAAAGCAGGTGAAGTGCACAGGTGCCGCGGGTAGTAGAACTAGCGTGGGCCATGAAGGTGGCCATGGTGGTGGTGCAGTGGACCATGAAATTGGTCGCAGTGATAGTTTAGTGGGCCGTTGTGGCGGTGCCGTAAGCCATGGAGGTGGCTGTAGTGGCGGTGCCGTGGGCCATGGAGGTGGCCGTAGTGGCGGTGGTGTAGGCCATGGTGGCCATAGTGGTGGTTCAAGTCGTTGTTGGCGTTGCCGTGGCAGTCAGAAATGTAGGAGCCACGGTGGCAGACCTCAGGGTCGGGGCCAAGACAGACCACAGAGTAACTGGAACCAGCAGCTGGGCTGGAACCAGGGAGGCTGTATTAACGCATGGCAAGAAGGTCAAGGAGACCAGCTATCGTTAGGAAATGCCAAGAATAGTCAGCTCATAGGAGCAGACAAGCCAGTGTTGAAAAGGGAGAAGGAAGTAAGGCCCAGAAAGCAGTGGGCATAGGCACAGAGTGGGATTCGAACCAAGGAAGTTCCACACAGAAAAAGAAAATCGGTTCGGATGAGATGAGTGAGGGATCATCTCTTAACATTTTGAAAGGGGAGATGATCGTCGTCGCAGTGAATGGGTGCGACAGCCCAGTTCACGTGATTTTCGAACAACAGACCCTGAGGCAATGAAAGCCAAGGGGACTGAATGCCAAGGAGATTTTGCTGAACAGGCTAGAAGAGGATCGCGCAGATTTTCACGCGCGCCTTTAAGGACTAAAATGTGTGAAGGGTGCGTTGACTCTCTTGTAAAGCCTGGAATGCGCAAACTATCTGCCCCAGGTACTATTGGCGAGCCACAAACGGCGGTCAAGAGTGAGAGGGGCAGGAGTAGGTCAAGGGTTGGAGTAATGCCTCCAGGGTGTTGCTGTTGTAGTGTGAACAACAGAAGTAGAACAATGGTAGGAGCAATGCCTACGGGCTGCTGTTGTTGTGGTGGTGGTGTGAGCAGTCATCTGTTACGGACAGCTACCGTGTAAATAATGTAGCTGGCCAGTTGTGTTATTGATTTTGATTGCCCAGTATAGGGCGGGGTTGAGTCTATGTTAATGTATTATTTTTCTTTTTTTTTGATTGATGTTACCTGTCAATGTTGCTTTTGTTCATTGCCATTATGGTCGAGTACATGCTCACGTGTTATGATTTTTCATTTTTCTAGTTGATATCAATTTGCTAATGTTGTTTGTTCACTGATCGGTAAAGTCTGAAAATGTCTTATTTCGTGATATCAGGATAAGTGTTTGATTTGCATATTGTGTGTGAGAGCGTGTGTGGGGCAACACGCCTGGAATTGAACCTTGTGTTAGTAGATGGTGGCTACACACCTGAATTTTATTTTGATGTTAAGTAGGCTGGGCCACACACCTGAATTTGAATCTTGGGTTAATCATGGCTGTGCTATTATTAGAAGTGATGGAATGGTTAATCAATATGCATGGACATGCTGATAGCTAACACTATAGAGAGAGTTCTTGATTATATGTGAGCCAGTTTAGAGTTGAATGTTGTGCACAGTCGTTTATGACTAACCAAAGAGTGATTCAGTGGACTATTTGATTGATTTATTGGTTTTAATTATGTACATTCTCCATGTTAGAGATGTTGATGGAAGTGATGTCTTGAAGCATAGGGGTAGTACTGTTATACCGACCCATGCAACTGAGTTTGTTTTATCCAGTTTGAGAACATTCGTCCTGGAGGAAATGTTGATTGGAACAACATTCTTAGGTACGGGGGTGTCATGAGTCGGCCGAATGTTCTCGAGCATTTAGGCAAATTAAGGGTAGTTTTGCTGTTGTTGGGAGCAAGTTCCTTGGGGTCTTCAAGTGTGCGAATTCAGGCATCACCAGAGGGGAATACTCCAAGTCGTATACTGAAGGAGGGACAATTACTGGGAAGTGTCTCCCATGTCCGAGGCATAGTGACAAGTAGTTGCCGACCTGCCGGTACTGGGTAGACGAGAGTGTCCACTTTGAGCACTGGCTATTCACTGGGTTCTCCAGTGGGGCTGAAAGGAAGGCGATCGTGTCAGGTGACCGTCACGGGTAGGTGACCGTCAGCCTGCAGGCAGAGTACAGCGACCATTCCGTCGTCCTTTGTTCTGAGGAATGAATGGAAGGCTTCGGCCTATTGAGTGGTTCGCACCTTGTTGTCTATAGAGGTAGTAACTACTTGAAGCATCAGTCCTGGCTGGTAGAGAAGTCCAGGCTGTTAGTACAATGGGTAGCTTCGGGGAATCGAACATGAGTTGAATAGGAAGTCAGACATTAAGCACTTGGTACCCAAGTCTTTGTTGGCGCTAGCAGCTGTTGTGTGTGTATGTGTAGGTGACTAATGACTCCATTGGCGGAATAAAAATAACTTGGGGATCTATTGGTACAAATCGTGTGATGGGTGTGTGCCAGTGATTCCATTGGTTGAACCAGCTAAATTCGGGTTCTCTCTTTCTTTGAGAACGAATATAAGGAGCTTGGAAAACCAGGAAGTGTGTGATTCACTTAAGGGAAAGTGAACTCGGCCGTCTTGCTGAGGGCTCAAGAAAATACAGCGTGAAGCAGAGGCTTGCTGTCGCCTCGTTGTCTCCTGGGTGGGGACGTAAGACAGTGGAGGTTGCTGTCGCCTCGTTGTCTCCTGTGTGGG
>CM065734.1:33824148-33839148 GCA_033310375.1 Conus canariensis | reverse complement strand
TATCTGGAAGAATGCTACAAGTAAAACTAAATGGTGTGCTGTCAAGTACAAGATATGTTAACATGGGTGTCCCTCAAGGAAGTGTAATTTCTCCAATCCTCTTCTCATTGATGCTTTATGATCTTAACCAATTGACACGAAAGGGGCAACTTTAACTGCTTATGCAGATGATATTGCAATGTGGGAAAATGTAAATTGTAATTTTACAAAAAACAAAATCAAACGTAATAAAATTGTTGAACAGTTTCAATTTGCGGTCAGTAAACTTGTTAATTATTTGAATTCAAACGGTTTTAACTTATCAACGGACAAATCGGTTTTTATTATATTTACAAAGAAAAATATCGATTTTGAAGGTAGGGACGCTGTAAAAGTAAAAATAGGTGATTCTTTCATTTTCCCAAGTAAGCAAGTAAGATTTCTAGGCGTTATTTTTCACTATAAATTATTTTGGTGTAAACATATAAATCATCTTGTGGAAAAGGCAAGAAAGAAAATTGCGTTATTGCGAGTCCTAACTGGAATCCCTCTAATAAATTATGGATCTAATCTTATCCATATCGCCTTAGGGACAGTTCGTTCGATTGTAAGTTATGGTCAAAGTATATTTTACTTCACCAAAGACAGTTTTACATAAGTTAACTAGTATTGATTCCTTAGCACTTAAAAGTGCTTTGGGGCTTCCAAGATGGGCATCAATTGATATGACTTACAGAGAGGCAGGAGTTTTGCCTTTAAATGAACATAGGATGCTCTGTGCTTGTAGCTACTCAGCAGGAGCAAGAACAGTCCCTAATTCAGTTACTTCTGAACTTGATGAAAGCACCTACGTTTCTAGAGAGATACGGAATAAAAAAGCATATACTTCATTGTCTGATTATGTATCTCCTCTTTTACATGCATGCGACTTTTCGCTTGACAACATTGTTAAAATGACCAAATACCCTTTCCCCCTTTGGTTGATGAAGCAAGCAGATTTTTTCTATTCCTATGGTAATATTACTAAAAATGAGAATCCACTTTTGCTTGCTTCTCTTGTTAAAGAATTGATTTACACTGAATATGAATCTTATCTGTATATTTTCACTGATGGTTCAGTTTCGTATACTTCTGAGGTTGGTGCTGCTTTCGTGATACCTTCCCTTAACATTGATGAAAGATTTCATATTACCAAAGGTTGTTCTATTTTCACTGCTGAGTTATTTGCTCTTATGAAAGCTATTGATTTCATTCTTGATATGCAAGTCTTACCAGAAAGAATACTGATTTTGTCAGATTCCAAGTCTGCTTTAACGGCTTTACACCTTCAAAATACATCAAGTCGTCCTGATCTTGTCAGTGAATTTTATTTTCAATTCACCGGTAATGATGCGAGGTTCTAAAATAACATTATTATGGTACCCGTCACTGCATCTTCGAGGGAATGAACTGGCTGATACCTGTGCAAAAGAGCTTCAATGTGCAATCGAATACAGTTGTATGTGATATTCCTATTCGGTTCTTGAAATAAATAGTATTCTGACAAGGCACTCTGGGACCAGAGAAGAACACAGTACCTTGAGCTTCCATTCTGAAGAACAGATGGAATTGTCTGCCCCCAGCAGTCATTGTATACGTCCGCCAGTTCTATTCCGAATCGAAATTTATTGCACAGAATACGGGTGGACGGTTGGTTAGGCAGGTTTTTAAACCATCTCCTTTG
This sequence comes from Conus canariensis, assembly GCA_033310375.1. NCBI lineage: Eukaryota > Metazoa > Mollusca > Gastropoda > Neogastropoda > Conidae > Conus > Conus canariensis. The sequence goes on along the minus strand of CM065734.1, from coordinate 33,837,446 downwards.
TGTGTCTGTGGTCAAAACTCTAATGTATCTCATTTTTTACTTGAATGTTCATTAACAAAAGCGTATTTCAATGTCTTCATGATAAAATTTTGTCTAAAATCTACCTTTAACATTGCATAGTGTTTTTTTTTTGTCCCAACCAGAAAATGGGTGGAGTCTAGCCAATTGGCTGTAAATCTGATCAAGTCTCATCCACTTGGCAGAATTTTCTAACGTTTTTTTTCTTTTTTTCTTTTTTTTAATGTTTGTTTCTTGGTTTAGCGGTCTGTTACATGACATGGCTGTCGACTCTCATGTACTAGGTCGCATTATTCCATTTACGAACTTTTGCATAGGTTGTGCGCGCGCTAGAGAGAGAGAGAGAGAGAGAGAGAGTGATGAGAGAGAGATGGAGAGAGAGAGAGAGATGAGAGAGAGAGAGAGATAGAGAGAGAACTTGGTTTTGTTTATATGTGAGTGCATGTTGTGCGTACGTCTATACGTTTTTTGTGTGGATTGTTTTGAGTGAGTGTAGGGAGGGGCGGTTTTTGTGTGTGTGTGTGTGTGTGTGTGTGTTGTGTGGTGTGTGTGTGTGTGTGTGTGGCGCGCGCGCGCGCGCGCGCGTGCGAAAGAGAAAGTTTTGGTTTTTATTTGTTTGTCTGTGAGTGAATATATGTGCATCACAATGATGGTCTTCTTCTTCGTTTACTTGGTCGGAATCTGGAGGTACTGACGGAGGCTGCTGTATGGTGAAGACCCTCCATGGTCAGTATGGTTTTGCACTCATTGGTGAGTTGGCAGGCCAGGTTTCCACTTTGGGCCTAGCTGGGAATGCTCCGCTGTTCTGGGCTGCACTGCACTGATAGTTTGAAATACTCACAGGTGTGGAGTATAGTGGCCCTGTGCTGTTGAGGTCAGAGGAGCCATTTTGAACTTGCTCCATAAGACCCTGATGATGTAGATAACTGGGTGTGCTTTCGGGTGTCACAAGATACACGTCTTCGTAGTTGCAACCGAGCCATACAGACAACGTCTGTTGTTGATGAGACATATTTCTTCTGCACCCAGTCGCCATTTGCAAGGGTTTGGTGTAAATCTAGTCGGTCTTTGTTGAATGTACCTAATTCTTTTCCTCTCAGGCTGCCAGTCGACAGGTGTGTGACTGGCAATGTTTCACCAGAAACCTATGGCCATCTGCTGCATGCAAGTCATGTGTCAGCCCGTGACAAACAACAAACCGGATCACTTACCAAGGCCGTGTGGTCTCTGTAGGTTTCAATTATCATTATGTGCTGTCATAGCTCTGGTATCGGCAGTAATCCTCTATAGTAGCTGCAGGTGATGTGGATTGATCCTCTGTCCCATCTTGAAACAAAGCGCCACAATAGATCCAAGGGAAATCACCCATATCTCATAGGGGTGTGCTTTCTGTGAGGAAAAGGTCACTATGAGCAGCGGCTTATCACCTTTTTGTGTTTTCAAGGTACTTTGGGGATGGGGTTGGGGTAAGGGATGGGTGGGTGTGGATTGGAGTGAGTGGATTAGGTGGTTAGGTCTAGATGATCCATGCTGTGGAACGCCTGCCAGTCCTTCGTGCAGCCAAACAAAAGGTTAAACAGCAACATCGACTTTGGCTTTGTTGATGTCGGCTTCTGAACACCTTGATTGGGATTAAAAGACCCTGCTATGTGATTTTTTGCGGCTATCTCGCCAAGAGTTTAATCATCATTTTCTAATCTGAGTTACCTATGTCCATGTCACACAGGCCAAGAAGGGCGGTCTTTCTTTCTTTAAAACTATTGATTAAAAGTTCAGCATCTATGACCCCCTTTTCAGTCACAATAAAAGTGTTACATAGTTGATTCCTTTTTTCTGTTGCTTTTTTAAATTGTTTACCAGCTAAAGTGTGGCATAGCACCATATGGGCCTTCTGCCTAGATTTATCTATGTTTCCACTTTGTCCTCGAGTTTTACTGAGTGTTTTACCCCTGTACCACCATTCCTTTTCCATTCCCCTCCCCACCCCACCTCACCCTTACCCCTCTACTGTTATCCCTTCTCTGCCTGTCCAAATTCTCCTTTTCTTCCAGTTTGCTCTCCTTCGTACTGCGCTCTGACCTACACCAATTTAACCCCACCAGTCCACCATGTAAAGCCACTCTTTATCCCCTCTGCTTATATCCAATCCCAACCCCATCCCTTTTCCCTGCATTTCGTTTCTCTCTCTCTCTCTCTCTCTCTCTCTCTCTCTCTCTCTCTCTCTCTCTCTCTCTCCTCTCTCTCTCTCTCTCTCTCTCTGTACAAATAATGGATTGAAGTTGTCACAAATATTTAAATATTTTAGTGTTAGAAGATTTTAATATTGACATGATGAAACAACAACCAGCTTGGACAAGCACACGTTCACTTAATGCGTTTCATCAATTAGTACAAACCCCAACGAGAATAACTAGAACAACTGTGACTCTTACAAATATGCAATAGTAGATGTTTCAGTGGTACATTCTGGCATTAGTGATCATTGTCCAGTCTTCTGCACGTGGTACTTCAGGCTTCCAAAACCACCACACAAAGGTCACACGAGCATCCAATACTCCTCTTTCAAAAGGAAGTTAAATGAAACAACACACCTCTATGACTTCAGCATTTCCCCATTTCACTTGACTTATGATTACTCTGTCAATAATGCACTATCATCCTGGTACCAAAGATTCCTCACCATCATAAATAAACACGCACCGTTACATCAAAAATGGTAAAGCATTCCCAGATGAGCCCGAATTGCTGAAAAAAAAAATTCTGAGTGACCAGTTTAAGGCAGCAAATTTATTTGACGAATACAAAGAGCAGAAAAACGTTGTTTCAAATGAAGTTGAAAAACCAGAAGAGAGTACTTCAGTGAAATATTTACAGATGCAAAACCCACAGCTCCCATCTGGAAGGCAATAAACACTGTTGAACACAAACAGCGTACAGACTCACAACATTCAACTACAAAACTCACTCGGGACAAATTCAACGCACATGTTCTTTCATTATCAGATATCCTCACTCATGGTTCACAGACTATAAGGCTATCGAATAGATATACATGTCCGACTTCGCTAATGTCAATTTGCAAACAAAGACTTGGGTCCAGTAGCTCACTCAGGATTCCCCCTCTTGCTGTGCATGCTGTAGGAATGCACAAAGCGCAGTTAGAGGATAAAAAAAATCCATGGGTTCTGATAACATACCCACATTTATTCTTAAACTTGCTCTGCCTACATTGTAGAGTCTCCTACATAAATACATAATTTATCCATTGACACAATCGCCAGTGTTCAAAAATGCCAAAGTGATACCACTTCCAAAATCAAATGATTCGTCGGATCCAAATAATTTCAGGCCTATATCCTTACTATCAATTCTATCCAAACCCCTGAAAGACACATACACGCACACGTATCATAGTTCACGGAGGTAAGCAAATTATTTCACCCACTCCAGTTTGTATTACGATGTAATCATTCCTGCCACACAACAGTGTCACGAATGTGTGACTCATGTCTTTCAAATATGAACGAATCACAAATGACAGGGGTTGTCTTTCTTGACCTCAAAAAGGCGTTTCATCTTGTTGATTATGTCATTCTTTTAAGGAAACTATCTATCTACTTGAACCATTCCTCAACAGTTTGATTATTCCAATCATATTTGAACGATCGGACTCAGTATGTGGTGCTTAATGGCAAAACATCCACTTCAGACTTTGTCAAACAGGGAGTCCCGCAAGGCTCAGTACGAGGCCTCCTCCTGTTCTGCATCTTCATCACGGATTTACCATTGTCCATATCAGATGAAAAAGACACGACAGATTTATTTGCTGATGACTGGTCACTCCAAACAAAATGGTTGTGATCTACCGACAATACAAATATCTTTCCAGAATAAAATCAATTCTTAGAGAAAAGCCGACACTCTGCAAACTTCTCACTTTAGATTCATAGCAATAAATCGTAGTGAAGAAAGTCAATAAATCCGTTGTCTTATCAGTTGTTAAATGCTCTGATGTGCTGATGAAAATGAATTTTTCACCAAAACATTAGCACAAGATAAGTTTAAAAAATATTTTTCAGTTCTAAAAGACAAGAAAAGTAAAGGAAAAGTTTCCAACTTATATTCATCATCATATTCCTCTCTGCTGCCAACTCTCGGTTTGCTCCAGTGATGATTCTACGTCATGGTTGCGTATATTTGGTCATGTTTATGTTGATATGTACTTACTGTTCGTATATGCAAAAGTGTGTTTGTAAGCATACACACACACACACACACACACACACACATATATATATATATATATATATATATATATATATATATATAGTACAAGTGATTATGGGAGGGAGAAGGATGGTGAAGGCGAGTGTGTGAACGTGAAAAAGTGTGGGTTCTAATGAAAATGAGCAAGCAAAAGCTGGGAGATGGGCTTATGCAGGCCTGATCTGCATGGGACATCTTCCACATTGGCTGGCTACCATTTGACATCTGCCAACAGAAACTATGAATGAGAGACGCCTATATATGCATGCTTCTGATGTCTGTAACTTTAGGGCAAATGGGCATAGGGAGAGGGCGTACTAAGAAAAGAAGAAGGTGAAAAAATGAAGAAGGTTTTATTTTCACTGTTATTGTGCATTTTGGTATACTGGATATTGGTGTCTGTTTTGCTACATGAATGTGTTTTATCATGCATATCTTTGTTGTATTTTGTTTGCACACAATTATGATAATAATAATGTAAACCTAATTCAATAAATTACAGAATAGAAAGGTTAGTTTGAATGATATGCCATATTTTCAGATTGTTTGTAAAAGACGAAAATGTTCCACATTTGCCAAGCTAACACAAATACGCGAAATACTATCATAGCATCAGACATAAGAGACTGCAAAGCAACTTTCAGTGGAGGCAAAGGACATGACCAAAACGATGGACATGGTCAAAACAGTGTACATAGTCTAACCTAATTTTCATAAATTCTTTGCCACAGGGCCACATGATATATTAACGAAAGTAGCAAAATGAGACATTACAAGCAGTACACGGAACTGGACCAGGCATTTTTGTCAAGAAGGTCAGGTAGCAACGATAAGGGATTTTACGTCTTTTAGTATCGACGTCCTACGTAACATTCCACAAGGCAACATACCTGGACATATACATTTTACACGCTTCATTTATAGTCCCACCCAAATGTATAAAGTTTACAAGCAAAATCTTTGCTGATGCTGCAAGGTGTCTTGAAACGCTCAGGACCGCCATAAATGCAAAATGAATGTATAAACTACAGGAAGAACCAGATACATTGAATATGTATTCCAATATGACAACATGTAAAGTTCTGCACTCTGTCCAAAAAAAAGGAAAAAGAATATCACATGAAATTGAATGGTACAGTAAAGAGTTCAATGTTGAAGAACCTAAAATGTTACAAAAACGATTCCTTTCTTTCGTAACAAACAATTCCGACAAGTTGGAAATATGAAAATTAAGAAAATGAAATAAAACGATGCGTGCATTTTGAATGATAACAAAAGCTGAACAGAATTTCCCGTGCATATATCTCTCATCTCAACTGGTAGCCTTACTGGTAATGACTAAAAATTTATAATTTCTACACACCACACACACACACACACACACACACACACACACACACACACACACACACACACACACACACCCACACAACGCGCGCGCGCGCGCGCCACACACACACAACAACAAGAACAACAACATGCCACCAACGTCTGACACGAGGACTTCTGACTTTAGAATTCTCCGTACATATATCTCTCATCTCAACTGGTAGCCTTACTGGTAATGACTAAAAAATTATAATTTCTACACACACACACACACACACACACACACACACACACACACACACACACACACACACACACACACACACACACAGGCGCGCGCGCGCACAACAACAAGAACAACAACATGCCACCAACGTCTGACACGGGGACTTCTGACTTTAGTAAACTCTCCTCTCCCAGGACAGGGAACCAACCAGACAGACAGACCTACAGACAGATATGATTTTACAAATATAGCATGTTGTTGCATAAAACAGAAAACTCTGTTACTGTGTCACATGGCCTTTTCTCCGTTACCACTTCATGTGGGGCAGAGATAACACAGGCTTTCCCCATGAATCTACCCACAAGAAAATCATGCACTATTGTCCCATGGCAGATTGTTGTAGGGGTGTCATGTTGGACGCTGGCACTCAGAGATCTCCACATCCTCTTGTCCTCAGTCCCAGGGAAAAGGTAGAGGTGCTGCTATCTGTCCAGTTCCTCATGCTGCCATCCAAAAACTTCTTTGTGTTTCCCCTGACATGTCTACTGTGCCCTGATGGAGGGTTCATGTCAGGGGATCATAGCCAAGTGTATACGTGAGCCAGGAATGGAATCCGTGCTTGAACATTTAATGCAGATCTCTGCAAGCGTGTGTGTGGAATTGTTGTCTTTCAGTCATTCGTTTTGTCTTATTTTCACTCCACGAGGTCTGGCAATTGACAAGAAGTCTGGCTCTAGGAAGTGCGAAAAGAACTTTTTTTTAAAAAACGTGACATTGTCAGAATTATGAGAGAGCAATGTGTGGTCTCAGATGTATATACCGGCTGATTCTGTCAGAATCATGAGAGAGCAATGTCTGGTCTCAGATGTATATACCCACTGATTCTAGGATGCTAAGATCATGGGTGGGTGGTTACACCCAAATTGTCGCCTGCCCAAATCGATGCCGGCGATAATTTTGGCAGACCTTGGTAACCAACTTGTCGATAATTGCGTCAAGAGAGAGAGAGAGAGAGAGAGAGAGAGAGAGAGAGAGAGAGAGAGAGAGAGAGTGAGAGAGAGAGAGACTGTGTGTGTGTGTGTGTGTGTGTGTGTGTGTGTGTGTGTGTGTGTGTGTGTGTGTGCGTGTGTGTGTGTGTGTCCGTGCCTCTGTGCATCTGTGCGTGTGTGTGTGCGCGCGTGCGAGCACGCATGTTTGTACGTGTACTAACAAGAAGGGGGAGGTGTTGTTGCGTCTACGGGTGAAGAAAGAAAGAAAGATAAAGGGACATGCTTTTTTGTTAACCCCCCAGATTGTACTAACAATGCCTTCAATTCAGATTTACAGAATCTTTACTTCACATGAGCTGTCGTTTGATTGCTGACTTTTACGTACTTCAGCACCAGTTTCAAAAGTTTGTGGCAACATTGTTATTCAAGATATACTAGAATCTTCTGATTTCAGTCCCTAAAATGACCAACAACACAACGTGTGTTGGTTTTCCAACAGATTTCACGACGTTAAGCAAACACAATCAGATTATATCTGACGAACTGTTAGAAGTTGCAGACCATATTTTCGGTATTTTACATTTCATCGCTGCTGCCTTGGCCATTCTTCTCACACTCTGCAACATCATCGTCTTTCTACATAAAAACATGCGAATGCGACAGCTGTCTACGTCATCGGAATGAGCGCAGGACAATTAGTCTACGTCATAGGCTCTATCCAGACAGACCTTTGTTTGTTGACGTTTCAAGATCCGTTGAACGACTGGCTGTATATGGTGTTGTTTTGGTATGTGGGTGTGTACTGCAGCACTGTGGCCAGGAGAGGGGCTTACGTGGTGATGAGTCTCGTCTCCTTAGAACGACTCTACGCCATTGTCCGACCTCTCCACGTCCGTCGTTTCCTTCTCTCACGGCACCCTGTTATCTGTTTGTTGACAGCTTACATATCCACTGCCGTGATGCACACATATCTCCTGACACAACTTGAAGTTCGGAGCATTCTGAAGGGAGCTCTGAACGGCACTGTTTATAGATTACTTCCCACACAGCTGTATCTTAAACACAGAGCCATTAATGATGCCTTTAGCTTGGCAGCAAAAGTCCTGTTGACTTACTGTGGACTTCTAGCCCAGTTCCTTCTAAACCTTCTTACAATATGTTGTCTGCAGCGTCATAACGTGGCAACACAAAAGATGAAGTCTACGATGAAAGAGAAGGGGATGATGCAGAGAGAACGACAATTGACTGTGACGATGTGGGCCGCCACTTTCAGCTACCTGATTCTCACCCTACCCTCAGCTATCCATCATCTGGTTAACTCCATGTTTACTAGCTACTACAGTAAACGTGGACAGAACAGCAACTTGTATATGTTTTTCACGAGTCTTGCATATCTTTTGTCTGTATTGAGTTGTTGTGTGGATTTCGTGTGTTTCATGCTGGTGAGTTCTAACTACAGAAAAACGTTTGTCGCCATATTTGGTCTGTGGAAGAAAAGGGAATCATGTAGAGGTGTGTGATGTGCCCTGAGGAACCATTCATAAGTAACTTTCGTTTTACTTGTCTGTCAAATTTGGAAGTGTCGGTGAGTGTTGGTTATGGTTTCCAAAATGATGATGAAGATTATTGTTCTCCTTGAGGCCTTATCTGTTGCACCACTTGTGGTATTGATAACTAGGTCACGATGAAATGAAGTATTTCTGGTAATCATATGTACACAAACACTGGAGAGATGAAAGTGATCACAGAATGGAACAATTTCTTGCAAAACATTTAAGCAGGGACGATTTCAAGCAGTCTAAAATACAGAAGCCAGGGAACCGTTTCTTTTAGACAAGAGATCGCTTCGCTTTCCTGCTTCAGGAATATTTCATCAGGATTCCATGTCAGAGCACCATCCTGTAGGATACATGTGACACGAAATATCTCAGTATCATACAGAGGTAGTTCTAGATGGAAGACATATCGGGATAGACTAAACATAAAACTACTACTCTGAGTTGCATGACTTAGAACAAATGACTGCAGAGAATTCTGGCTGCCAAGTCATCTGATACATTATCTTTACGGCCTGGGTTCTCGGTACGATGAGATAAATCAAAGCAAAGACAGCATGTGCAATGTGGATGAAGTCTGTAAGAGTCTTTGAATTACATCACTTGCCTGGATGTTTTCTTTGTTGTCAGACATTTTCCCATTTATAATAGAGGTCTGCTGAAGTTACTGATAATATTGACAGTTTGCGTCCTAAACAAGCACGATTTGATAGAGGAAAGGTGAACAACACATTGACTGTATAGTCACTCACACACACTCAGCCCTGGGTCCTAGCATTGCGCAATCACATATATGTTAAATGGTTGCTTTGATATTTAGCACCTGACCCAAACTATCCTAGACAAAATATGGATGTACACATTGTTTGGAATTATGAACGTTTTTTTGCACACAGTTAACTGGTTTGAAACTTAAGCTAGCACTATTTTCTTTTCAATATCATATTTCACATTTATGAAGTCAAATCCAAAACTTTGCCGGCTAGAATTTTGTTTTTAAATGAACAGTTTTACCAAGCGCTTTGAATGCGCATTCCAGAATTCCTGAAGTATGACAGAATGTACATTACACGTTTTCCAGAATCCCTGAAGCATGACATAATGTACATTACGCGTTTTCCAGAATCCCTGAAGCACGACAGAATGTACATTACACGTTTTCCAGAATCCCTGAATCATGACAATGTGCATTACACGTTTTCCAGAATCCTGAAGCATGACAGAATGCACATTACAAGTTTTCCAAAGATAGAAAGCAGGCGTTCATCACAGTCACTTTCAACACTTTCACAAATTCTTATAATATATTCTATTGCAGTTTCACCTAACACGGGTTTATCCTAGCCTTTTTACTACCTTGACCATCATCACCATTTTCACATTTCCAGAATTAAAATCCAACAGGTGAAGTTCTCTGTGTACAGGCATCCATAAACAGTTAAACCCAGTCAGTTAGTTTTTTTTTTTTTTTTTTTTTTTTTTTTTTGCTGTCCCAATCTCTGCGCCGCTCATCCCGACACCCCGTCCACAGCCACAGCCCGGCCGGCCCCGCCGCAGCCCCGGCACCGGCAATCCGCAGGGAGCAGTCAATGTCAAGCCGTCAAGAAGCAACCCACCGGAGGAGACACTGCACTGCTGCCGAGACACTTCGGTGGTGTTCAGTGGCGCCTGTTCTGATCTAACATACGCAGGACACCACCTACTAAGCCCCCTACTGACGACAATAATTGCTTAGTCGCGGAGCCGGCGTGAGTGAGCTCTCTCTCCGGAGGGCGCCACCACGTCCGTCCAACGACAGCCCCCACAGACTCGCCGATACCGGTGACCCCGACGGAACCGCACCAAGGCCACAGACGTGGAGAGAACATCGAAACTGAGGTCACCATGAGAGCAGGGCATGAAGGGCCGCAGAATTGGAGACTTTTTTAATGCTGATCGATGAGGATGAGGATGATTAAGATGATGCTACGGATTTCCATTTCGGTCTGAGACTACATGACAGGGCTGTACTCTACCCTTCCTTTCATAAAATATCCTGGCGTCAACCAGGCCCGAGAGATACAGGCACCTGCAGTGTTGGTCAGGAAATTTGAGCAACACTCTCAGAAACGCATCCATTAAGTGGATGAAACACGACTGTGTGGTCCCAGTCTTCCCAACTGAGTCCGCAGCAAACTCAACTCTGGGTAGGAGCCGGTCGGGGCAGAAAAACGCACATGACTCTGATGGGATTCGAACCCACGACCTCCCAGCCGGGAGTCCGCGACGCTAACCACTTCGGCACGGCAGCTGGTTAGTCAGTGTTTTCTATTATCATTGATGTCTCCTTCTCTTTCTTGCTATCTACACCAACACGTCTACAAAGTGTTAGAGTTTTACAAGCATTTTTTTTTGTGTGGATTCCAATCCATTCTTAAATTTTCCGCGTATGATCACCACGTTTTATTCTGAAGCCGAATTTTAGTTTCTTTTAATCTTGAATTTAGACAAAGATTTGAGACAGCACCAAATGCAAATGTCCCTTTGATACAAGTGTCAAATTGTCTGCGAGAAAGAACTCTGTGTCATCAGCACTTTAGGACTATGTATTCACTGCTATTTCTTTGTCTATTTGAATATGTGGATTTTCCTTTACCGTTACATTTAGAGTTTCTGTACATAGTACAAAATAAGAAGAAATGGAATGTCCCTACCTTTAAAATCTCATTCTTAATCCAGACCGAGGCGTAATCGTTCACAATGTCACACGATTTTATAATTTTATATAAAGAACTGATCCATATGCATGCTTTCATTGTCGTTACATCCTTACGGCTGGGGTCGTTGGGGCACCATTTTAATTGAGAATTCTCCTCTGTCCTCATTTGTCCCCAGTCACTGACTGGAAATCTCCTGAGATCAGGCCTGTCCATTACTGTATGTCCTCCCACCTCTTTGTCTGTCTGCCACTTCTGTTTTCTGGAAGATGGTGTCTGCAGGGCTGAATGATAGGGAGATGTGATCATGTCTCTCCATGCTTTGCTTCCTAATGTTGGCACCAGTCCTTCAAAGGGACCAGCTGCTGCCTAAATTCTTTAGTGCAGTTCTTCACTGGTGATATGGCCTTTGTAGGAGATGTGCAGGATTTTGCCGTAGCTATTTTGTTCGAAATACATGGATTATTGGTTGTGGATCTGCTATCGGGGTTCATGTTTCACAAGGATACGTCTTACTGGAAACAAAATGCTTTCAACACATAGAACAGACTATCCCAGTTCATTGGATCAAAACCGTTTTTGAAATATGCACTCGGTAGCACAGCAGGGAAACTATGATTGTCAAAGAGAGAAACAGAATCACATATCAATCTCTCAGTTCAATCTTTGTTGATGATCGTTAACAATACACTTTTTTAATCAGACATGCTGTAAAAAAGATCTTATTTGATATATAAAGTAGACTTAAGAATGGGTCTCTATATTTATGTATAGATTACTTTGTTTACCTCTTGGATAACTCATTAATTCAGTACACAGAACATTTCTTCTGTCCTTAGAACTGCATTCACAACTTCAATCATCGGTATGTCATCATTCCACAACGTATCATAAATAATTTGGTGTTTAGTCCTTTAGTCCCCAGTGTTTTATTATTGTTCATGTTCTTAGGATGTATGCTGGACGTGCTTTCCTTGACAGCAAAAAATTCTACTTTCTATACACCGTGGATGTAATTACACATATATTTTTTCACAGTGTTTCATATTTCAATTATTCATACAATCATGCTGAAATTATATGACTTTGCTAACAAAATGTCCAAAAATATTCTACTCCAAAATGATGCCATTTTGTTTCTTAATAAACAAGTAAACAAAGCAACAAAGCATAACCCTCCCTGTATCTCCCGGGTGCTCACACACCTATACTCTCGAAGAAAGAACTATGAGGGTTAAACACACCCATGTCCCCAAAGAAGGAATCAAATACGCTTAGAGCATACACACCCACACTCTCGCGAAGACATCTTTCAGGATTGACTGACAGCAGTTTTGCAGAGTCTGTTGTAGCATCACCCAAGACTTACTGACTAGTACAGTGGGAGATATAGTGATATCTCGTGCTTTGCTGATGCCAACTTCCCGCCACTGAAGGCTGAGTCTCTGGAAATGTTCCAGAACACCCAATGCCTTTTTTGCTGAAAATATGTTCAAGATGCCAGCGAATCTGTTTGCAGGTTGTAATTCTGTAGAGAAATATGTGGCTGCATTTCTCTTGGTCATGTCAGACAAAATGATCAAGTCTATTGTGAAGTTCATCAATGTAGAAGGTAAGCGTCAAAAAGGAGGCTTTGTGAATACAAATCACATTGAAATGAAGGCCTTTCTGGTTTGCATTCTCTTTTTAAGTGGCATGAAGCAAAGCAAGTTGTCGCCCATTACTGTTTTTGATGACATGTGTGGGCAGGGGTTGTTCGGACATCCTTCAGCCGCAACTATTTCGTGCAGTTGCTGAATGTCTTGAGGTTTGGTGATAAAGAGTGCCAAGAGGAGCGGAGATGTCGTTGTTACTTTTTAGGACGACTTCTCAGAAAACCTTAGAGACCACTACATTCCTGGTTATCTCATCACCATAGATGAACAGCTTGTGCCATTCCGTGGGAATTGTTCATTTATAGAGTATGTTCCCTCCAAAACCAGATATGTACAGGACAAATCTTTTTTCAGGGCAGCCGATGCAGACCACAATCGCAGAGCTCTATCTTCGGTGGCCAACGAGTGCAGGAAGACAGGTCAGCTTAGGGAGCAATCTTGCCTTTTGACTGTCAGCTCCTTTATTAGAGGTATATCACCATGACAACTTCCTCACTGACAAGAAGTTGTCTTACGTTCTGCTGGCCAACGGTCTTACATTCTTTGGGACTGTGCGTGCCAAC
>CM065734.1:33791648-33814148 GCA_033310375.1 Conus canariensis | reverse complement strand
GAGGTCATGTTCTGGCATGGATGTGGCTCCCAATCCATCATCTATGTATCTTTTGTAGAGCTCTGGTGTTGGGCCTGTGTAAGAGGTTAGTAGGCGGTGTTCTAGGTGTCCCATGAAGAGGCAGGCATAGGATGGTCCCATTTTGGTTCCCATAGCAACACCACTGATTTGTGAGAATGTGTGGTTGTTGAATTCAAAAGTATTGAGGGTGAGGACTAATTCTGCAAGTCTGACTAGTGTAGCTGTGGGAGGGTGTTGTTGGTTGGGGGGCCGTTTGTTAAGAAAGAATGCGAGGGCCTTCAGTCCATCAGCATGAGGGATGGAAGTGTAGAGAGAGACGACATCAAGGGTAAAGAGGAGGCTGGGTTTGAAAGTGGGATCTGTGTTGTATGAATTAATCATGTTGAGTGTGTGTGTAGTGTCTTTGAGGTATGTGGGGAGGCCTTGTACTATGGGTTGGAGGAGAGAGTCTAAGTACTGTGAAATGTGTTCTGTAGGGCAGCTGCATGCAGATACTATGGGTCTGCCGGGAGTATTGGTTTTGTGTATTTTAGGGAGCAGGTAGAAGGTGGGTTGTTTGGTGTCTGTCATTATGAGGAGTTTGGCTGTCTTCGGTAAGTTGTTGTGTTTGATTTCTTGTTTAACTGTGGTTGAGATGAGTTTCTGGTGTTGGGGGAGGGGTGATGCTGTGAGTGGTGTATAGAAATTTGTGTCTGACAGTTGTCTGTGTGCTTCTTTTATGTACAACTGTTTGTCCCAGACCACCACTGCACCACCCTTGTCTGCTGGTTTGATGACAATGTCTTGTCTTTGTCTCAGTGATTCAAGAGCTTTTTGTTCATCCCGTGAGAGGTTGGAATTGCGGACAGGTTTGGATTTAACTTGAGAGATTTCTTTTCTACACTTTTTGATGTAGAGTTCAACTTCAGTGGATTTGTCAAGAGGTGGCTGGCGAAGCACTGGAGTTCGAAAAAGGTGGGTAAAAATGTCTGAGCTGTCTGGTAGAGGGGGCTTGGGCACACCGTCAAGTGCAGCCATCCATCTTAATTTTCTAAAGAATCTTTCAACATCAACGTGGTTTTGATATTTATTGGTGGCAGGCTGAATGGGAATAAATTTCAGACCTTTTGCCAGGACTGATCTTTCATCATTGGTGAGAGTCAGATTATCAGGAATGCAGCGAACAAGTGTTGCTATGGGAACCAAAATGGGACCTTTTGCCAGGACTGATCTTTCATCATTGGTGAGAGTCAGATTATCAGGAATGCAGCGAACAAGTGTTGCTATGGGAACCAAAATGGGACCATCCTATGCCTGCCTCTTCATGGGACACCTAGAACACCGCCTACTAACCTCTTACACAGGCCCAACACCAGAGCTCTACAAAAGATACATAGATGATGGATTGGGAGCCACATCCATGCCAGAACATGACCTCCAGAATTTCCTCAACTTTGCACAGACCTTCCATCCATCCATCCAGCTGACCTACACCATTTCACAGTCAGTTAATTTCCTGGACATCACTATCTCCCTCAAAGATGGACTGCTTCAAACCTCAGTCTTCTACAAACCTACTGATGCGCACTCATACCTGGACTACACATCTTCCCACCACCAGTCCACTAAAAATAGCATTCCATATTCTGAATTCCTTCGCCTACGCAGACTGTGCTCTAGCGAAGAGGATTTCACTATACAAGCAGCCAAAATGTCTGATTTTTTCACCAACCGTGGATACCCTAGTGCCGTCATCAGTGATGCTCTCAGCCGCACTGCAGCTAAATCCAGAACATCTACTCTGGAAACTAAACCTCCCAAAGAGACAGACAGACCCACTGCCTGCCTTCTCTTCCATCCTCACAATCTGCCCATCTGCAGGATCCTGAAGTCTAACTGGCACATAGTAGAAAACCATAAACCTGCCTTTGAGACCACACCAATGATCACTTTCAAACGTGACAAAAACCTCAACGACCTACTGGTGCGCTCTAAGCTGAACAAAATCTCAACACCTAAGCCACCAGGTACTTTCCCCTGCTCAAAACCCAACTGCAAAATCTGCTCTCTCACCAAACCAGACACCATCCTACATGGCCCCACAGGCTCTTTCACTATTAAACGCACTTTCTCCTGCCAGAGCCATAACATTGTGTATGCCATCCACTGTCAGCTGTGCGGTAAGATCTATGTAGGTGAGACATCTCGCACACTTGAGACGCGCATCTCTGAACACCTGGCCGACATCCGCCACCATCGGCCCAAACCAGTCGCTCTACACTTCAACCATGCCCAACACAACATCAACCATGTCAAAGTCTTGGCACTTTGGCAATCTAAGAGTGACAGCTTGGAACGCCTTATGCAGGAATCTCATCTCATTGCCAAACTGGGCACCGTCCACCCTCATGGCATCAACGTCCAAAAGTAGTATGTACCATTCCATCTCTGCAGCTCCAGCCTGAAATATCCCCCACCTACACACACCCATACCACCCTACCTCCCTCTGTTTACCTCAGACATAGGTTGCAGCTATCATCATCTTCCCTTTTCCTACACTCTCTGAGTCTCTCCATTTGCTACATCAATCGACTTACTCCCCCCTCCCCCTGCCCTAGTAATGATGTGTGTAGGGGTGTTGGTGGATATGGCGGTTGCTGGGGGTGGAGGTGGGGGTAACCAATGAATAAGGCTGATATTACAAATGGAACACACACACACACACACACACACACACACACACACACACACACACACACACACACTCACACTCACACACACATAATAAATAGAATGCTGGCTCCTTTATCGTTGGTCGTGAAAGGGGGGGGGGAGAGAGAGAGAGAGAGAGAGAGAGAGAAGAGAGAGAGAGATTGTGTATAGGTGTGAATATGTTGCCCCTCCCCCTCCCCCAGTTAGTACGTAAACCCATCCCCTTCTTCCCTCCACCCTCATAGCATCTACACCTTAAAGTAACATGTACCAACCCACCACTTCTATCTCAGCCCATAATATCCTCCCACCACACACACACATACTACCTTATCTCCCACTATTCACCTCACACAACTTATAGCTATCTTATTTATGCATTTATTATCATTATTATTATTTTTTTTTATTATTTTTTTATTTTATTTTATTTTTTTTAATTATTATTTACTGATTTTTTAATTTATTATTATTTTTAATGTTTCATTTATTTATTTATTTGATTATTATAAAAATTGTATTTTCTAAATATATTTCTGTATCATGCTTTCATTACCTTACCCTTCACTATCATTGTTAGCAGTATCATTCAGTAATACTATTGCTAGTATTGATACTACCACTGGCATTGACATCACCATCGCCTTCGCCTCTGGGACTGTTGCCACGGCAACCCTGCTGTTTAAGAATCCTCTAACCCACTCTCCTTTCTCCCATACCCATACTTATTGACACAGATTGGTAGTAATCTTGTCCCTTTTTTTTTTTTTTCTCTCAGTATTTTGACCATTATTAGTATTCCTATCAGTAATATTATTATCTTCATTACGACTTTGACTCGCTCACTATTTCCCTTCCAACAGCCTCGTTCTCATTCAACGCCTTCTTCCTTGCGCTGAACCCTACCAAGTGATCTGAAGCGATCAAAGCTAAGTGAATTTTCATTGTTTTATTCGTTAATGTCTCACCTGATGAAGACCTAAAAGGTCGAAACTAGTTGTGTTTCGTCTTGTGACTCGTTTGTCCACGTTCTCTGGGCGGTTCGCTAATAGATAGGAACATTGAGAATTTCAGGAAGTCGTTGATTTCAAATCTCAGTGTAATAAACTGCAAGGAGAGAATGACAGTCTGCGTGAGCAGTTGTAGGTTATCGGTCAAAAGTGTGACTGTCCTTTAAAATCATAGCAGGCAAAACATTTTGCTCGTCTTTGGAATAAAGAAAAACCAAAACATTGAAAGCTGGGAGGATTATAAGAGACAGATCAAAACAGTGATCGCTGAAGGGGTGGGGATCGCTGAATATTGAAAGAACACACAGAGCTCAAAACGACAGTGCAGTCATTGTTAAACTTCTGTCATATCAATAAATGACCATTAGCTGAAGGAGTGCCAAAACTTTGAAATCATCAGATTCAGCAATGTGTACACCAAGGAGGACTCTTCCGTGGTGGTGTGACAGAAATGCCAGGGACTGGGGAGCAAAGCAAGTCTTTTACAGTGCTAGTGAGAAGCCCAAGCTCAGATTTGACAAGCTCATTACAAAGGAGAATTTCTTCACCTATGATCTGGAGCACAATTTCGAAACTCTGAGGTACAATACTGCTTACAATAATAAGGACCAGACAGGGGAGGTAAAGTTGTTTACAATAACTGCAGGGGCCAGACAGGATGTTGAAGATGTTTACAATATTATAAGGACCAGACAGAGGATGACAATGAAGTTGTACAATATTATAAGGACCACACAGGAGATGATGGTAAAGTTGTTTACAATAATGATAAGGACCAGACAGGAGATGATGGTGAAGTTGTTTACAATAATTATAAGGACCAGACAGGTGATGACGGTAAAGTTGTTTACAATAATGATAGGGACAAGACAGGAGAAGTGGTGAAGTTGTTTACTATAATGATAAGGACCAGACAGGAGATGACGGTGAAGTTGTTTACAATGATGATAAGGACCAGGCGGAGCTGAAGCTAATTCCAGAGGACTGACCCAACTAATCAGATGACAGTTCACGATGATCCTGATCCCGAATAGTTCGTTGGTGTGTATGCTGACTTTCCAATGTGACTGTGATGACAAAGATAATGCTATCGCCCCTCATTACAGCGAGATCGATTGCTGCCTATGTCGGAGTACCCAGGTATGAATATAACCAGAGTGAATCAAACCGACCGTGAGAGTGCAAGATTAACCCAGCCTAGCCTTGACATGTCGCAGCACTGTGCACGGGATACTCGCCCAAACAGTACCGCTTTTGTGTCATCACCAGCAAGAAGTCCTTTGAACACACGTAATGAAATACGTTCCACTTCAGTGACAAGACGTTCCAAGTGAACACACACACACGCGCGCGCGCGCGCACTGCAGCAGAGGGTCAGAGACAGGGACAGGGACAACAGCAGAGAGGGGGAAAGGGGTGGACAGTTAAGAGGTGGGGAGGAGGGGGGGAACAAATGACACATACGCAGAAATGGGGGTGAAGCCAAAGTCCCAGTAAATTAAACATATGTACGTGGAACTGTAATTTATGTTTACAAAAAATCGATATCAGGACGAGATTAAATCTTCATTAACTTTTTGTATTTTTTCTCTGAATGAGACATTCGATAAGATTGACAAATACGACTCCGTTGCATTCAGAGACTACGATGAATATGTTTGAACAGTTATGCAAATACTGGCAAACTCTAGAAATTTTAGGTGCAGTACTCGTTTTTGTATGATAGATATTATCCGAATTTGTGTGAAGAATTTACGTTAAGTACGAACATGAAGTGGTTCTTGAATTAGATCAATCGTTCTTCGACGTGCATAAAAATATCTTTTGGGTTTGTCTGTACATCAAGTCCATATGACATGGACTGAGGCAGAGCACGGCTATGGACTAGAAGTGTTAGAGCAGTGTATTGCTGATCAGAACGAACTGTCAGATTTCTCTCTCAATGTCATTGGAGACAGGAATGAATGGACTGGCTGTAGAAATGCTCCTCCAGCAGTGTGTATGTGGAACACGACTACTGAAACCATCACGGTGACGATGGGCATCTATTTGATAGATCAGATGAGAAAGAAATTAACTCTTTTGGTAAGCAGCTTTTGAACAAATGTTCAACATTTGATAGAATTATTTTGAATAACTTGCTTCAAGTTAATGCAAATGAACCATAAACGTTTGACTGCGCTTCAGGCAGAAGTACAATTGTTTATGTCGTAATGTCCAGAGAACAAACACCTGCGGCGAAATAAATCGCGTCATTTCTGACCAAGAGGTTCATGACGCTATACTTACATTAAAAGGGGGAAAGCCTGTGGGTCAGACAACATTTTAGTAGAAATTTTGAAAGTAGCTGGCAGCATAGCTGTGAACGTCTTAATAAAGTTGTATAACATTCTGTTTGATATAGGTATGTATTTGGAGTAATGGGCAAAGGTAATTATTGTTCCTATTCTCAGGAAAGGGGACAATATTTTCCACGACAATAATAGGCGCATTTCTTCATGAAGTTTAGTAGGTAAATGTAACACATCTGTACTGAACAAGAGACTAGTTAAATGAGTTTTTGTTATAAACGACAAACTGACGGAGTCAAGAACTGGATTAACGCACCAGATCTTTATGAGTGTTCCAAGTTAATTATACACCAGCCTGTGACATAAGAATTATCCTGCTGGCTGTCAGAACATACCCTGCTAACATTAGATCTTTGCAAAGTTCAGAGATGTCTCCAAGGATACTGACAGAGCCAACGTAACACGCCTCTGAAATCTGGCTGTAATCAAGACAGCTAGAGAAACGTTGAGGTGACTGACACTTCTCAGCGAGTCAGGGAGATGAGGCCACTGTAAGCCAGCTGATGCACGTCCGTTTCTTTTTTTTTTACTGTAATAAAAAATGATGTGTTTTACAGATTATTGGTAGATGGACTGATCACAGTGCCTTAGGACTGACAGTACGTCTACTACCACCCCATTTGCTGAGTACTGTACTGTGGCTTGATTGGTGACGATTCAACTGTTCATTTCACTGTGTCACATGACGGTCTCTACATACACACTCACATGCGAAACCAATCATGCCCCCCACACGCAACTGTACATCTGACTCCTTTCTTTCAATACAACAAATCTGAATACCGTTTTAGAGGTCTTTCCGGCAAAAAAAAATCTTTCGGTTTATCTGCGCCTCACTTCTTTTGGCGCACAGGGGTTTTAATATATCTCTTTTTTTTTGTCAATATAATTATAATTCAACAATATTCAGTAAAAACATTATATCAAACACGGCTTACACTTCATAGCTTCACCACGCACACATCATGTTTTTTTCTCTTGGGTTCCATAGGCGTTGAACTTGCCCCATACAAACAAATCACTCCAGGTTCACAAATCCCAACTTCCATTCACCAAAATACTTTGGGTACTTCCCATCAAAATTTTACCAAAAAAAAAAAAAAAAATCTTGGCAGCAGACATCATACAAAGGGCCAAGAAGGGGTTGACATGATTTCTGTACAGGGTGCTTGCCTGAGAAAGACATGACACTCTGTTAGTGAAGAAAACGGGGTGCATGCTAGATGATCAGTTACATGATCCACATCTTACCCATTGAGTGTGTGAACAGAGTAGAGTTTGGAAATAATTCCAATCACGATCAAAAGGATTTAGAATCTAAGACCGCAATAAACGCCTGCATTGAAAATTATCGAGTATGTTCACACATCCAACATTCACCCTAGAATCAGCATTAACCTCTACTCTTTTTCAAATTTCTTTCTCTTCTATTCTTCCTCTCTCTCTCTCTCTCTCTCTCTCTCTCTCTCTCTCACACACACACACACATCCACTGCCTCTGCGAAAGTGTCAGTCAATCTCTTTTTATTTTTCGAAGAGCACAAACCACTACTAAAAACAAAGAAACAAAACCGCCCAATGACGAGCAAGCTCTCTTTAAAGGGGATCTTTCAATGCGAGTTCAAAGTGCACACACTTTGTTTCCTTTCCTTTTTGTACTCCCAGTTCTTAAAGAACAGGGAGTACTTTAGAATGGGAACGAAGAAATGCTGTCTGTGTGTGTGTCTGTGTGCCTGTCTGTCTGTCTGTGTGTCCGTGGTCAAAATGTGTTCCACTCGCTCCAGACAAAACTACTGGGTCGATCTTTCTGAAAATTTGTAGGCATGTTCATTATGGGTCAATGATGATGTCCGACGTTTTAATTTACCGTTACAGCCGTTACTAATGGCTGCAACGGCCTGTAACGCTTTTTCTTCTTTATGGAATATCTCAGAAAGTATTTGGCGATCTTTGTGAAAATTAGCAGGTATGTTCATTATGGGTCTCGGATGATGCCCGATGTTTAGTTTACCCCGTTATAGCCGTTACTAACGGCTGTAACAGCCTGTAACGGTTTTTCTTCTTTATAGAATATCTCAAAAAGTACTAGGTCGATCTTTCAGAATATTTGTAGGTATGTTCATTATTGGTCACGAATAATGCCTGATGTTTTAGTTTACCGTTATAGCTGTTACTAACGGCTGTAACGGCCTGTAACGATTTTTCTTTTCTATAGAATATCTCAGAAAGCACTTAGCTGACCTTTCTGAAAATTTGTAGGTATGTTCATTATAGGTCACGGATGATGCCCGATGTTTTAGTTTACCGTTACAGCCGTTGCTAACGGCTGTAACGGCCTGTAACGCTTTTTCTTCTTTATGGAATATCTCAGAAAGTACTTGGCCGATCTTTGTGAAAATTAGAGCAGGTATGTTCATTATGGGTCTCGAATGATGCCCGATGTTTTAGTTTACCCGTTATAGCCGTTACTAACGGCTGTAACGGCCTGTAACGGTTTTTCTTCTTTATAGAATATCTCAGAAAGCACTTGGCCGATCTTTCTGAAAATTTGTAGGTATGTTCATTATGGGTCACAAATAATGTCCGATGTTTTAGTTTACAGTTATACCGTTACTAACGGCTGTAACGGCCTGTAACGTTTTTTCTTCTTCATGGAATATCTCAGAAAGTACTTGGCCGATCTTTGTGAACATTAGCAGGTATGTTCATTATGGGTGACGAATAATGCCCGATGTTTTAGTTTACCGTTATAGCCGTTACTAACGGCTGTAACGGCCTGTAACGGTTGTTTTTCTTCATGGAATATCTCAGAAAGTACTTGGCCGATCTTTGTGAAAATTAGTAGGTATGTTCATTATGGATCAAGGATGATGCCTGATGTTTTAGTTTACCGTTATAGCCATTACTAACGGCTGTAACGGCCTGTAACGTTTTTATTCTTTATGGAATATCTCAGAAAGTATTTGGCCGATCTTTGTGAACATTAGCAGGTATGTTCACTATGGGTTAGGGATGATGCCCGATGTTTTAGTTTACCGTTACAGCCGTTACTAACGGCTGTAACGGCCCGTAACGCTTTTCTTCTTTATGGAATATCTCAAAAAGTACTAGGCCGATGTTTGTGAAAATTAGCAGGTATCTTCATTATGGGATTACGGATGAAGCCCGATGTTTTAGTTTACCTTTATAGCCGTTACTAACGGCTGTAATGGCCTGTAACGGTTTTTCTTCTTTATAGAATATCTCAGAAAGTACGTGGTCGATATTTCTGAAAAAATTGTAGATATGTTCATTATGGGTCACGGATGATGCCCGATCTTTCAGTTTACCGTTATAGCCGTTACTAACGGCCCATAATGGTTTTCTTCTTTATGGAAAATCTCAGAAAGTTCTTGGCCGATCTTTCTGCAAATTTGTAAGTATATTCATTTTAGGTCACAGACGATAGCCGATGTTTACCAGAACAGCCATTACTAACGGTTACACCAGCCCAAGACGGTTTTTCCTCTTTATGGAATATCTCACGCGTATTCAGGATAAACTGGGAGTACGTTTTGCTTTGCATCTTGTTTTTCTTCCTTTTGTCCTGGGGCACATGACACACTGTTTATCAAACGCTTGATATAGTCCATTATGCTGACAAATTAATGAAAACCTCGAATTTCGACCTTAAAAATGGTACAATTATCTACTTACGAGCTCTGACGACTAAAGGACACATTGTTATGAAACTGGGTGGCACAATAGGCAGAGTGAATTCCCTGACAGATTTTAGATATAGCAACTATCGTGCCATCATGGCACAGCAGGACAAAGCTAACGGTGATCGGTCTCCCCTGGTATCGTCTGCTATCCATGGCGACGGTCGGGGCTGATACCGGTTGCATGAAACTATGGTTCGCCAATGACCTACGTAGCATTAAGTAAATGCATTTCAAATTTTAAAAAAAAATTGTAAATGCAAATACTAAAAAAGAAGAGAGATAAATAGATAGAGAGATAGATAGACAGGCAGACAGGCAGATAGATAGATAGGTAGATAGATAGATAGATAGATACATACATAGGACAGATAGACAGACAGTCAGATACATATATATATATATATATATATATATATATATATATATATATATATATATTGTGTGTGTGTGTGTGTGTGTGTGTGTGTTAAAAATCAAAGAATTAAAAGGAGTCTTAAAAATATCTACAGATCTGTTTCAAGCTGCTGGGCTCTCGTCAGGATGAATACTTGGGTCACCCACCGCCGGTGTTTTATAGCGTGTGGGGCCCAGTTGTTGTTGTTTTCCCGTGCAGGTAAACTGCACGTGTTTTTTTGGGGAATTTTCAGGTTATTGCTTGGGGTGTGTTCACTAACAACGATTTCCACTTGTGCCTGCAGTTGTTTACTATTTCTGTTTTAGTGTTTAGAGTTGCTAAGTGTGGTTTACATAGTATTAACCATTTTTCAGTTAAACATAAGTTGCATCTTTGTGAAATGTTGCTGTATGGTGATGCTCTTTTTATGATTTTCCAGGATATATTGTAGTTTATTTTTGCATCTTTGAGTTTCCAAATGTATTTGCTCAGTTCTGTTTGGTTTTTGTATTTTACTTTATTGAATGACTGTTTGTGGTTTGCATATCTGGTTTTAAAGTGGTTTTCAGTAATCCCTATATATGTTTCTTTTTCATTTTCTGATGTCACAGTGGCTTGGTATACAATATTGTTGTAGAGGCATTTGTTGCTTAAGGGGCACTGTTCTTTTTTGGTGCAGTTGCAAGATTTCCTTTTTTCACCCTTCTTTGCTGAATTGGTTTTTATTTTGTTGGATGCATCAATTAGATTTTTGAGGTTGGGCATACATGAATATGATAGTTTGACAGTGTTTTTGTTGAATATTTTGGACAATTTGTGCTCTTTTGGGAACGATGTTGTTAGGATTTTGAAGAATTCTTTCCCTATGTTTGTTTTAAGTTTTCCGTCAAGTTAAATATGTATTCCAATATGACAAAATGGGTTCTAGATAGGGTTCTAAACCCTGTCAAAAAATTCTGAAAAAAATACCACATGAAATTCGATGGTACAGTAAAAAAAGTCAATGTTGAAAAACCTCAAATGTTACAAAAACGATTCCTTTCTTTAGTAACCATTCTGACAAGTTGGAAAAATGAAAAATCAGAAAATGAAATGAAACGATGCGTGCATTTTGAATGATAACGAAAGGTACAGTTAAGAGGTCAATGTTGAAAATCCTAAAATATTGCAAAAATGAATCCTTTCTTTAGTAACAAACAATTCCGACAAGCTGGAAATGTGAACATCAAGAAAATGAAATAAAACGATGCGTGCATTTTGAATGATAATGAAAGCTGACCAGCATTTTCCGTACACATATGTCTCACCTGAACTGGTAGCCTTACTGGCAATGACTAATCATTTGTAATTTCTGCACACAGAAACACACACACACACACACACACACACACACACACACACACACACACACACACACACACACACTAGAACATGCCTCCAAGGTCTGACACGAAGACTTTTGACTTTTGTACACTCTCTTCTCCTGTGACATGGAACAAACCAGACAGACAGACCTACAGACAGATATGAATTTACGAATATAGAATGTTGTTGCGTAAAACAGAAAACCATGTTACTGTGTCACATGGTCTTTTCTCCGTTACCACTTCATGTGGGGCAGAGATGACAAGGCTTCCCCCATGAATCTACCTACAAGAAAAGTATTCACTATTGCCCCATGGCTGATGGTTGTAGGGGTGTCAAGGTGGACGCTTGAGACTCAGAGATCTCCACATCCTCTTTTCCTCAGTCCTAGGGAAAAGGTAGAGGTGCTGCTATCTATCCAGTTCCTCATGCTGTCCCTCCACAAACTTCTTTGGGTTTCCCCTGACATGTCCACTGTGCCCTGCTGGAGGGTTCATGTCATGGAATTATAGCTAAGTACATACGTGAGCCAGGAATGGAATTCGTGATTGATCACTTCGTGAAGATCTCTGCAAGTGAGTGTGTTGACTTGCTATCTTTCAGAGTCATTCATTTTGTCTTAGTTTCATTCCACGAGGTGAGGCAAATGACAAGAAGTCTGGCTTTTGGAAGTGAGAAAATAACTCTTTTAAAAAAAAAAACGTGACAAATTGTCAGAATGATGAGAGAGCAATGTGTGGTCTCAGAGGTACATACCCGCTGAGTCTGGGGTGCTAGGGTCAACGGTGGGTCGTTACACCCCAAATTGTCGCCTGCCCAAATCGTTGCCGGCGACAATTTTGGCAGATCTAGGTTACCAACTTGTCGATAAGTGTGTCAAAATGAAAGAAAGAGAATGGGAAAGAGAGAGAGAGAGAGTGAGAGAGAGAGAGAGAGAGGTGTGTGTGTGTGTGTGTGTGTGTGTGTGTGTGTGTGTGTGTGTGTGTGCGCGCGCGCGCGCGCGCGCACGAACGTGCGTGCGTGCGTCCGGACATCCTTGCGTGTGTGCGTGCGCGCGTGCACGTGTGTAAATGCGGATACGAGCGGGAAGGCGGGAGGGTGTGTTGCGTCTAGGGGTAAAGAAAGAACAAAAGATAAATGGAGATTTTTTTGTTACCCATTGAGATTGTACTAGCAATGCCTTCAATTCAGATTTACAGGAATTTTACTTCGTATGAGCAGTCCTTTGCTGACTTTTCCATACTTGAGCACAAAGGTTTCAAAAGTTAGTGACCACACTGTAACTGTTCAGTATTCTAGATATACTAGAAATTTTTTTTTTATTTCAGTCTTTAAAATGACCAACAATACAACGTGTGGTGTTTTTCCAACAAATTGTACGACGTCAAGCAAACACAATCAGATTATATCTGATGAACTGTTAGAAGCTGCAAACCATATTTTCGGTATTTTACGTTTTATAGCTGCTGCCTTGGCCATTCTTCTCACACTCTGCAACATCATCATCTTCCTACATAAAAACATGCGGAATGCGACAGCTGTCTACGTCATCGGCATGAGCACAGGACAATTAGTCTACGTCATAGGTTCTATCCTGCCAGACCTTTGTTTGTTGACGTTTCAAGATCCGTTGAACGACTGGCTGTATATGGTGTTGTTTTGGTATGTGGGTGTGTACTGCAGCATTGTGGCCAGGAGAGGGGCTTACGTGGTGATGAGTCTCGTCTCCTTAGAACGACTCTACGCCATTGTCCGACCTCTCCACGTCCGTCGTTTCCTTCTCTCACGGCACCCTGTTATCTGTTTGTTGACAGCTTACATATTCACTGCCGTGATGCACACATATCTCCTGACACAACTAGAAGTTCGGGGCATTCTGACAGGAACTCAGAAAGTCACTGTTTATAGAATACTTCCCACACAGCTGTATCTTAAACACAGAGCCATTAATGACGCCTTTAGCTTAGCAGCAAAAATCCTGTTGACCTACTGCGGACTTCTGGCCCAGCTCCTTCTAAATCTTCTTACAATCTGTTGTCTGCAGCGTCATAACGTGGCAACACAAAAGATGAAGACGGCAATGAAAGAGAAGGGTATAATGCAGAGAGAACGACAGTTGACAGTGACGATTGTGGCCGCCACTTTCAGCTACGTCATTCTGTCCCTGCCTTCAGCTGTCCATCATCTGGTCAACTCCATGTTTACTGGCTACTACAGTAAATATGGACGGAATAGAAACTTGTACATCTTTTTTTGGAGTCTTACATTCCTTCTGTCTGTTTTGAGTTGTTGTGTAGATTTCGTGTGTTTCATGCTGCTGAGTTCTAACTACAGAAAAACGTTTGTCGCCATCTTTGGTCTGTGGAAGAAAAGGGATTCCTGTAGAAGTGTGTGATGTGCCCTGAGGAACCATTCATAAGTAACTTTCGTTTTACTTGTCTGTCAAATTTGGAAGTGTCGGTGAGTGTTGGTTATGGTTTCCAAAATGATGATGAAGATTATTGTTCTCCTTGAGGCCTTATCTGTTGCACCACTTGTGGTATTGATAAGTAGGTCACGATGAAATTAAATATTTCTGGTGGTCATATGTACACAGACACTGGAGAGATGCAAGTGAACACAGAATGGAAAAATCCATGCAAAAACTTTAAGCAGGGATGATTTCAGGCAGTCTATGATACTGAAGCCAGGGAACCGTTTCTTTTAGATAAGAGATCTCTTCGCTTTCCTGCTTCAGGAATATTTCACCAGGAGTCCATGTCAGAGGGCCATCCTGTAGGATACATGTGACACGAAATATGTCAGTGTCGTACAGAGGTAGTTCTAGATGGAAGACATATCGGGATAGACTAAACATAAAACTACTACTCTGAGTTGCATGACTTAGAACAAATAACTGCAGGAATTCTGGCTGACCAGTCATCTGATACATTATCTTTACGGGCTGGGTTCTCGGTACGATGAGATGAATCAAAGCAAAGACGGCATGTGCATTGTGGAGAAAGTCTGTAAGAGTCTTTGAAGTACATCACTTGCCTGGATGTTTTCTTTGTTGTCCGACATTTTCCCAGTTATAATAGAGGACTGTTCAAGTTACTGATAAGGTTGACAGTTTGCGTCCATAACAAACACGATGTGATAGAGTAAAGGTGAACAACACATGGTATAGCCATTCACACGCACACACACACACACACACACACACACACACACACACACACACACACACACACACTGCGCCCTGGGTCCTAGCATTGCGCTATCACATATATGTTAAATGGTTACTTTGACATTTATGATCTGACCCAAAATATCCTAGACGATATATATATATATATATATATATATATATATTCAATTATAAACATATAAAAATTGCTGGAATGGTGCTCGGTACTTATCCTTGGAATTTATTAGTTTATTGTATATATATATATATATATATATAATATATATATATATATGTGTGTGTGTGTGTGTGTGTGTGTGTGTGTGTGTGTGTGTGTGTAAGATTAGAGTTAAAAAAGCCACTCAGAATACTAAAAGAGCTCAACCAAGTAGGGAGCGACATACCAGTTTAAAATAGGGTTTTAAAATGGAAAAGTAAAACCACCTACAAAATTGTTTTGAGCCAAGTGCTCTCCTCAGGGTATACAATCTGGGCATGCCACCGGTGTTATATAGTGTGGTGTGTGGGCGTGTGAGCTCTGCGCGTGTGGCACGTGTCACGATGGGATCTTATGATGGAGCTCAAACTTGTGAATTAGTCGGACTTTTCATGTTGTCTCATATACAGAAAATACTTGGCTAACAGGTTGGCTTATACAGAGATGACGGCCTTGCCACGTTAAACAATAAACCAAAAACCATTGAAAAGAAGAAAAAAGAACTTTGTAAAAATTTTCAAAGCCACAACCTAAAAATCACAGTAGAAGCCAACAAAAAAATAGTAAATTATTTAGACATAACATTAGAACTTAAGGATCATACATACAAACCATACAAAAAACCTAATGACACACCTGTCTACGTAGACATCAAAAGTAACCATCCACCCTCCATTTTAAAAACCATACCTAATGGTATAACCAAAGATTATCGAAACTGTCATGCAATGAGAAAGAATTTAACAGTGCAGCAGCCGAATACGAAGAGGCGCTGAAAAAAGTGGCTACAGCTACAAATTACAATATAACCCAGATAATAACATGAACAGCAATAAGAAAAACAGGAAAAGAAAAATTATATGGTATAACCCTCCATATGATGGAAGAACAAAAACTAACGTAGGAAAAGAATTCCTCCGAATCCTTCAAACATCATTCCCAAAAGAACATGTACTATCTAAAATATTCAATAAAAACACCATCAAGCTATCATACTCGTGTATGCCCAACCTTAACCTTAAAAATATAATTGATTCTTCCAATAAAACCAAAAACAATTCAACCAAAGAGGGTGACGAAAAGATATCTTGTAATTGCACAAAAAAGACCAGTGCCCTCTGAATAACAAATGTCTCTACAACAACATTGTGTACCAAGCTACGGTAACAACAGACAGTGATAAAGAAACATACATAGGGATCACGGCAAACCATTTTAAAACCAGATATGCAAACCCTAAACAGTCCTTCAAAAATGAAAAATATAAAAACCAAACAGAACTAAGTAAATATATTTGGAAGCTTAAAGATAAGAAAATAGATTACAACATATCATGGAAAATTATAAAAAAGAGCAACACCATACAACAACATTTCTAAAAAAATGCAACTTATGTACTACAGAAAAGTGGCTGATATTATGTAAACCCCATCTAGCATCCCTGAACTCTGAAGTAGAAATGATAAACAATTGCAGGCATAAATGGAAATCTTTGTCAATGCACCATTCCTTGGCACGTCCCCCCTGAACGCGCCCCAAAAAAGATTAAAAAAATCTACAGGCCACGTGCCACACGCGCAGAGCTCACACGCCCACACACCACACTACATAACACGGGTGGCGTGCCCAGATTGTACCAGATTGTATACCCTGAGGAGAGCACTTGGCTCGAAACAATTTTGTAGGTGGTTTTACTTTCCCATTTTAAAACCCTATTTTAAAGTGGTATATATATATATATATATATATATATATATATATATATATATATATATATATATATTCATTGTTTGGAACTACGAACATTTCTTGCACATAGTTATCTGGTTTGAGACTTAACCTAACACTGGTTTTCATTTCAATATCATATTTCACATTTATGAAATCAAACCCCAAAACTTTGCCAGCTGGAAATTTCTTTCAAAGTGAACAGTTCTACAAAGCGTTTTGAATGCGCATTCCACAATCCCTGAAGCATGACAGGATGTACATTACACGTTGTCCAGAGAGAGAAAGCAGACGTTCATCACAGTCACTTTTTGCACTTTCACAAATTCGTATAACATGTTATATTGTATTTAAAAAGGAACATATGTTTCGCACTGTCACGTTTTGGCAATATGTAAGGACTTTGTCAGGTGGGTGGGTATTGATCATCATCAACCGTGAAGCTTCCTTTTTTTTCAAAATAAAGATAATGCCCGTTAACATTAAACTTTAAAGTCTGAAGTATTGGTAACGGTAAGTTGCCCTTTCTGACCGGACAATTCATAAAAGTCATTGTAGACAATAAGATAATTTCCAACAGAACTAAACGAACAAATCTTTCCACGACCCTCTGGATTGTACTTCAAATCTCCGAGAGCTGCAATGCAGTGCCTTTGACTTATCAACATTTTACAAAACTGCCAAGACGTTTTAATTTGGGCTGGCATGGGTAGCTGTACCTCACATGGCTGGAGTGGAATGGAATGGACTGGTGCTACCTCTAATGTTTTGTTTCACAGGATAGGTTGCTGGAGATGTTGTCTTCTTGGATATGATGTCGTCTCGAATAAAACAAATGTTCAAAAGTTGGGTAGATATGGTCTTGTAACACGTGCACGAACTTTTTAGGACACACTGTCCATCCCATGGAGACAAGATCACTCACATGAAATACAGGCAAACATTATGAGTCTCAGTTTATATGCCAGTGCGCCACAGATGAAACCCATTATTCTGGATGCCTCATATCAGAGGACTTTCAACAACCTGGTTCTATATTGGTGTTCTTCAGATTAATCATCATTCTATCACAGAACAAGATGTATTTCCAGTGCAGTTTCACCTAACACGAGTTTACCCTGAGCTTCTTGTTTACTACCCTGATCATCATCCATGAACAGTTAAAGACTGTCATTATATTCTATTATCATTGATGTCTCTTAGTCTTTCTTGCTATATACACCAAACATGTCTAGAAAATGTTACAGTTCTACAAGCATTTTTGTGTGGATTCTAATCGATTCTTAAGTTTTCGGCGTAAGGTCATCACGTTTTATTCTGCTCTGAAGCCGAATTTTAGTTTCTTTTAATCCTGAGTTTTTACAAAGGCTTGAGACAACACCAAATGCAAATATCCCTTTGATACAAGAGTCAAATTGTCTGCGAAAAAAAAACCTTGTGTCATCGGCATATTAGGGCTGTGTATTCACTGGTATTTATTTATTCATTTGAATATGTCGATTTTCCTTTACTTTTACATTTAGAGTTTCTGCACATAGTACAAAAAGGAAGAAATTGAATGTTCGTACCTTCAAAATCGTATTATTAATCCAAACTGAGGCTTAATCGGTCACAATGTCACACGATTTCATGATTTTATACAAAGAACTGATCCATTTGCGTACCGTCATTGTCATCACTTCCTTACGGCTGGGGTCGTCGGGGCGCCATCTTAACTGAAAATCCTCCTTTGACCTCATTTGTCCCCACTCGCTGACTGGAAATCGCCTGAGGTCGGGCCTGTCCATTACTGTATGTCCACCCACCTGTACGTCTGTCTGCCACTTCTGTTTTCTCGAAGATGGTGTCTGCAGGGCCGGATGATCGGGAGAAGTGATCATGCCATTCCATGCTCTCTGTCCTAACTGTTGGCACCAGTCCTTCAAAGGGACTAGCTAATGCCTAATTCCTTTTGTGCAGTTCTGTACTGGTGATATGGCCTTTGTAGGAGATGCGCAAGGTTTTGCAGTAGCATTTCATTTGAAATGCCTGTATTATTTTTTGTGGATCTGCTATCAGGGTCCGTGTTTAATAAGAATGCGTCTTACGGGAAACAAAATTATTTCTACACATTGAACAAAGTATCCCAGTTCACTGGATCGAAAGCATTTTCGAAATATTTCCTCGGTAGTACAGCAGGGAAATTATGATTGTCAAAGAGAGAAACAGAATCACATATCAATCTCTCAGTTCAATCGTCGTTGATGATCTTTAACAAAACACTTTTTTACATCAGATTTGCTGTAAAGAAAGAACGTACGTGATTTGTAAAGCAGACTTAAAAATGGGTCTCGATCTTTCTGTATAGATTACTTTGTTATCAATCTTTGATAACTAATTACTTCAGTACACCGAACATTCCTTGTTTCCTTAAAACTGCATTTACAATTTCAATCATAAACCCGCCATTATTCTACAACGTATCAGAAATAATGTGATGTTTAGTCCTTTAGTCCTCTGCGTTTTATTATTGTTCATGTTCTTAGGATGTATGCGGGACGTGTTTTCCTTGACGCAACAAATTCTACTGGCGTACTGCGGACTTCTGGCTCAAGCCTTTCTTGACCTCTTTACAACCTGTTGTCTGCAGTGTCATATCTCGCCATCACTTAAACGGAAAGTGCAGCAGCAGACGAGGAAATAATGCAGTGAGCACGGAAGTTGACTGTCACAGTTCTGGCCTCACCACAAGTCATCTCCTTCATTCCTTGCCTTTAGCTGTCCTGTACCCTGTATTCTCGATGGAGTTTCCAGAACAAGGGTGTGCAAGGACCGTTTACACATTTCTTTGGAGTCTAGCATTCCTTCTGTCGATGTTGAGCTGTAGTATGGTTTTGGTGTGTTTTATAGTGCTGAGTTCTAACTACAGAAAACCCTTTGTAGTCAACTTAGATTGAGAAGGAAAATGGAACAGAGACAAAACATTTAATATGAGTTTTATTCTTTCCATGAACACCAAGCAAGCTTTTCTTCTTTCTTGTCAAATACGATTCTGCTTCCCATATAGGTGATGATGATGATGATGATGATTATAATGTCGATGATGATGATGATGATGATGATGATGATGATGATGTGATGATGATGGTGGGTGGTTGTTTTCATTGTTGTGTCACTGATGATAGCACTGCAAAAGGTGTAATATGTCTAAATCACAATGATTTTTAAGTATTTTAGGTAATCTGCAAAACGTATATGTAAATAAACAATAGAAAGATGAGATTGATCAATTTCAGCTTCATGAAGGTGTGAGGTGTCACTGCGCCCACACTTGTCAATATACGTTACACTTCAGTGGTTAAGCTACAGATCACATTACATAGGATTTACAGCTGAACAGACACAACTAATTCATTACTAAAGATGAAAAGATTTAAGACGAAAATCCCGTGGTTTCGACTTACCAGATGTCTGACCTACGCATCAGCACCACGCCCAGCAGACCTTGGGCATCTGCCTATCTTTGTCTGCTCTACTACCTTAGATGTGAACGTGTGTATCTGTGTGTCTCTGCACGGGCATATATGTGTTTGTCTCTCTCTCTCTCTCTCTCTCTCTCTCTCTCTCTCTCTCTCTCTCTCTCTCTCTCTCTGTGTGTGTGTGTGTGTGTGTGTGTGTGTGTGTGTGTGTGTGTGTGTGTGTGAATATTTGTGGAGAATGACTATACACATTTACTATCACCTTTCCTATACACCGTGGATGCAATTACACCTGTACGTTTTCCTCAGTGCTTCATGTTGCAATTATTCTAGCAATCATGCTGACATTTTATGACCTTCTTAGGAAAAGGTCCAAAAATATTCTACTTTAAAATAATGCGATTTTCGTTCTTCATAAACAAGTAAACAAAACAACAAAACATAACGCTCCCTGTAACTCGTGGGTGCTCACACATCTATACTCTCGAAGAAGGAACCACAAGGGCCGTACGCCATGGGTGTAAACACACCCATGCCACCAAAGAAGGAATAACGTACGATTAGAGCATATACACCCACACTCTAGAGTATAAATCTTTCAGGATTGACTGGCAGCAGTTTTTCACAGTCTGCTGTAGCATCATCCAAAACTTACTGACTAGTGCAGTGCAAGAAATAGTGGTACCTCGTGCTTTGCTTACGACAAATTCCCTCCACTGAAGGCTGAGTCTATGAGAATGTTTCAGAACACCCAACGCCTTTTTTGCTGAAAATGTGTTCAAGATGCCAGCGAATCAGCTTGCTGGTTGTGATTCTGTAGAGAAATCTGTAGTTGCATTTCTCTTGTTCATGTCAGACAAAATGATCCAGTCTATGGTGAAGTTCATCAATATATGAAGCAAGCGTCACACAGCAGACTTTGTGAATACGAATCACATTAAAAAATAAGGCCTTTCTGGTTTGCATGCTCTTTGCAGGTGGCATAAAGCAAAACATGCAGTCGTCCATTATTGTTTCTGATGCCATATATGGGCAGGGGTTGTCCGGACATCCTTCAGCCGGAAAGGTTTCGTGCAGTTGTGAACGTCTTGAGGTTTAATGACAGAGTGTGCCAGAAGGAGCCGAGATGTCTTTGCTCCTTTTAAGACGACTTCTCAGAAAACCTGAGTGACCACTGTATTCCTGGTTCTTTCATCACCATAGATGAACCGCTTGTGCCATTCCGTGGGAATTGTTAATAAATCTAGACTTGCCATCCAAACCAGATGTGTACAGGATAAATCTTTTTCTCGGGGCAGCCGATGCAGAACACAATTCCCCCCTTGTCACAGAGCCCTATCCTGGGCGGCGACCGGATGCTGAAAGTCAGGTCAGCCTAGGGAGCAATGTTGCCCTTTGACTGTCAGCTCGTTTATTAGAGGTGCATCACCATGACAACTTCTTCACTGACAAGAAGCTGTCTGACGTTCTGCTGGCCAACGGTCTTACATTTGTTGGGACTGCGCATGCCAACAAACGTGTTCTCCTTGAGTCCTTCAAAGAAAAAAGAGGCAACAGGTTCGTGCATTGTCTGTCCACTTTGAGGACAAGACCGCCATTGTCAGCTATCAAGCAAAACAAACAAGAACGGTGTAGTAATGAGCACAATGCATCATGATAGAGCGATAGCTTCTGACGCCCAAAAGAAGAAGCCAGACATGGTTCGCTTCTACCACTCCACAAAAAGTGCTGTGGGTTCCCTTCATCAGATGGTTCATGTGTACTCCACCAAACACGTCACCAAACAATGGCCAGTGAATGCTGTTTTACAATACTGTGGATCTCACCACCTTTGCTGCCCGTGTTGTCTAGAATATCAAGTTTCCAGTCCATCATCTTTCGAGAAAAGATGCCTGGCCTCAGTTCATTCTTTGGGTCGCTGAACAGCTGTCACTGGAACATATGGAAAGGGGGCTTTGTGCGAAAAACTGCCAAAGATCCAGAGGAACACAGAGGAAATGCATGTGTGCAAAGCCTTCAACAGATGGTGACAGCTTCACAGGACGGAAAACGAAGTGTTCATACAGGTGGCAAAAGAAAAGACCAACACGGGCACAGAGAACCTCCACCAACAAGCAAATCAGCCACAGTGAGCCAAAACAGAAACAAGGTCGCTGAGGCTCATGCAGCTGGAAGCTTGATGGTACAGCTGGCCAGTCTTGCTCCTCCTGTTGCTCTTGGCTGTGCAAAGAACACGCCATATTTGTTTGCAAACAATGTGCTGATTCTATCTCGTCAGTTGAATGCATCACTTTTGTATCCAGATGAGATGTCACTAATGTGGTTGTCTTCTAGCACTTGTCTGGAGGGACTTCTGCCTTTAAATTTTCAACAGCTGTACCAAATAGTTTT
>CM065734.1:33761648-33776648 GCA_033310375.1 Conus canariensis | reverse complement strand
GATATTCCTAATCTGAATTTTACTCTTACATGTTTTAGATGCCTGTCTATATCTAAGGTTAAGTATGTTTTTAAGTCATGAACATCGCAAAAGTTCCTGTAAAAATCAAACCTGTCACTGTTATGAATGTGATTGGACCATTTCTGCCATTTGCGATCAACTAGCCGTTGGCGGAAAAGACATAAGAATTATTTAGTATTACCAACTCTGACTCAGCCAAACAAAACTAAATCCATATTTAAACAGCCAGACGCGCACTTTGGTCACCCAGTTACTTTTGCCTTCAGTATCTAAGTCATATAGCATGAGGAATCCTAAAGTCATCCATTTGTATCAATTTGAGCCAATAGCAGATGCATCTGACAGCAGAAACAATATAAATGGGAAATCGATCAGTTTCACCGTAAATGAGATCATTTGGAGTCCGTCTATCTACACCAAGAAATTTCTTCAGAGCAAAGATATGAACAGACTCACTATAGACAGCCGCTTTTTCTAGTACCCATAGCTCAGGGCCGTAGTGTAAATCGGCTGAACCTGAGTATCAAACGGTTTTATAAACAGCGTGAATGAAGATTTATTAAGACTGTATAACTTTTTTTATAATGCGAAACATTTTTTGCCTTACCTGAAAGGTCTTTGCATGCACCAATAAAACTCAAGCGTGTTGAGAATAATATATCTAGATATTTATAAGCATTGGTGACTGGCATAGGAATACCACCTTTCTCTATCACCTAGATATCCACCTTTACGGAATACTATGATATTGCTTTTCCCCATATTTACTTTCAACTGTGATGAATCAGCGGCTCGGTGCAAACTATTCAATTATGTTTGTAGCCCTATGACAGCTTCATACATCAAAATAACATAACCGGATAACAGAAGAATAAACAATTCAAAGGCGTCGAGCGATAATAAGGCACCGTGTTTACCATTGTTGATTACATCAAGAGCTAACTCATTGATAAACAAGGAAAATAATTCAGGGCTGCATGCATCTCCCTGCTTGACTCCTCTGGAACAATGGATATAGTCGGTTGATTTCGCTCCACAGCGAACTCTGGTTCTTACTCTATCATACGTGCTTCTAATACATTTATAGAGTTTACCTTTAATACCATTTTTTATCAAGACAGGCCAGAGAAGATTTCTATCAATGGAGTCAAACGCCGTTTCGAAATCTATAAAAGCTGCACATAACTTCCTGTTATACGAAGACTGCTTCTGTACAAATGCAAGCAAAGTAAACGTGTGGTCAATGGTTGAATAACCCCTTTTAAAGCCTGCTTGGTGATCACCTGTGATATTATTTTCTTCTACCCATTCTTGCAGTCTTTTATCAATGATACTCCCAAATAGTTTACTACTTATATCACTAACAGAGATCCCTCTGTAGTTACCTGGATTATCAATATCACCCGTTTTAAAAATTGGCAAAATGATTGATTCAGTCCAGTTTTCTGGAAACGCACCATTATAAAAAAATAATATATTAAACAATTTCAGAAGGAAGTGTATTACCGATCAGAAGCATGGTTAAATAACTAACCAATAATGCCGTCAGGGCCAGCTGCCTTGCGATTTTTAAGTTTTCTACACCTTATTAATACTTCTTCTTGTGTAATTGGTCAGTTCATATAACTGTCGTTGTTCGAATCAAGTGTTTCGTCAACACACACTTTACTAACATCTGTCTCTGATAAAGCCTGGAAATGCTTAAACCATGAATCAATAGAAATGTTATTTCTGGGCTGTTTTCTTTTGAAAGAAATTCTCTTAATAGTATCCCAAAAATTCTTTTGACACTTTATAGACAATACAACTCTTTGAAGTACAGAATTATTAATTTCTTTCTCTTTTCTCTTTATTAAGTGTTTATACTCTCGCCTTGCGACTGAATAAGAATTTTTGCCCTCTGTTCTCAATGTGCGACGACTAATTCGGAGTAACCTTCTGGCTTTTCTTTTACTCGCATCACACCCTTTATCATGCCAGTCACAGGGTGCTTTACAACTATCAATACATGTACATTTTTTCATACAATCTGCACTTTCTTTTATGCAATCATTTAACATGTCTAGCGCATAATTCACGTCCACATCTAATAAGTTCATAGCATCATCTATCTTTGTACGAATTACATCACTACATAAGGTGTCGCGAAACAAACTAGCATTTTTATCATTCCAAATGAATTTTTCTATAACATTTTTTAAACTTTATTACTAGCATA
Organism: Conus canariensis; assembly: GCA_033310375.1. Taxonomy (NCBI): domain Eukaryota; kingdom Metazoa; phylum Mollusca; class Gastropoda; order Neogastropoda; family Conidae; genus Conus; species Conus canariensis. The sequence goes on along the minus strand of CM065734.1, from coordinate 33,774,409 downwards.
TACAGTATTTTCTTTAGGAAAAAACAACAAGAAGCGAAACAGGTAAATGGTCAAAATCTATGCGTTCTAAAACATTCAGCTTACACGAGTTATGCAAAAGAGCAAAATGTTCTTTAGAAAATGTGAAATAATCAACAACACTGCTACCAGTGTCAGAAATGTATGTATAGCGGCCTTCAAGGCCGCCTTTACACACTCCATTAAGAATGCAGAGATCTAAAGCAGTGCACACGTTCAGTAACAATTTTCCATAATTATTCAAAGAACAGTGTTCAGAGTGTCGATTGATACTGAGAGGATGATTGTGAAATTGTTCATCAAAAACATCGTTTACAAATGTGCCTTGTGAAATGTTAATAATAATAATAATAATAATAATAATAATAATAATATAGTAATAATAATAATAATGAACATTTTTATGTGCACACTTCTCTGTTGAACAGAGCACGCGGCCCATTACAAATTCCTTATATATAAACAATTAAAGCAATAATAGACATCGCACACACACCACACACACACACACACACACACCACACACACACACACACACACACACACACACAACACACACACCTGCCCTCCACACACACACACACACACACACACACACACACACACACACACACACACAACAAACAAACACACGTGCCCATAGATTGACAGCGAAACGAACTAATTGTAAACTTTCTGGAAGATGTGGGTTTTCAGAGAGCGTTTGAAGGAGTCAAAGTTATTAGTTTCTCTTATTTCTGCAGGGATAGTGTTCCAGATGGAGGGGGCAGCATGCGAGAAGCATCTGTCACCTAATGTCTTTTGGCTATTGGCAGGACGATCTTGTAAAGCGGTTGCGTCAACAGATGAACGCAATTTGTATTGATGATGATGTTGCTTTAAATGGACTAAGTCCTTCAGATAATCTGGAGCACAACCTTGGACACATTTGTAACAGATAGATGCCAATTTAAATTCAGTCCGAGCAGACACTGGGAGCCAGTGAAGAGAAATCAGATGAGGAGTAATATGGTCCCTTCTAGGCACTCGCAAAACCATTCGCACTGTATTATTCTGGAACACGCTGCAGACTTTCAAGAAGATAGTCATGGGAACCATACAGGATGGAATTGCAGTAGTCCAGCCGGGACAGAACAAATGTTAGAGGTTCTGCTGTTTAAATCACCAGTAAATATAACATAAACATCCCTGGGCAACAATAAATCAAGAGGACATTCTTCAAGTAAATTAATACCATTATCAATATCAAAATGGACAAAATAAGGTGAACCTTCTGGGGGCACGTAGGAACAAAAGTACAAAACATCCTTATCTCTTCCAAATAGGGTTTTTTTTTTTTTTTTTTTTTTTTTTTTTTTTTTTTGTCAATCAAAAACACAAGAAAGTTTGAATGATCAACAGCAGTGACTTTTACAAAGGGAGACAGTTCTTTTTTAAATAAACAAATTATTCCTCCTGATCGCCTCCCTTGTTTGGAAAATTTAATTGCGGGTTTACAAAATACTTCATAGCAAGCAAACATATCAGCACAACATCCATCCATAAATGTTTCAGTCAAACACACAAAATCAAACTCAGCAATAAACGACATAAAATCACTATCAGTAAGTTTAGAAAACAAGCCATTCGCTTTCCATGATAAGAAACAAAAAGGTATGTTTACATTTGTACACGCTGTGCTGTTCGCCTGTTTGCACGTGGTTTTAACAGGTTGATCGTGCTCACGCTCTGACCCACAAAGCACAGTTCACTGCCACTGCCACTAGTGACAGGTAAATCTGCCGGTGTAACGCCTTTGTGGATACCCTCTCCCGTCACACCGGTGTAGGCGAATTTTTCCTCAAATGGCTGGCCACCCTCCATCTGGATTCAATCGATTTGTTTTGGTCATCAAGGAAATACTTTTTTTCCATCAATGAGTAAATGATCAAATATCATCGCCGCTAGCTATTTCCTTCTGACCTCGCTTTTTTCAAAGAGAGAGAGAGAGAGAGAGAGAGAGAGAGAGAGAGAGAGAGAGAGAGAGAGAGTGTGTGTGTGTGTTTGTGTGTGTGTGTGTCTGTGTGTGTGTGTGTGCGTGGTGTGTGTGTGTGTGTGTGTGTGTGTGTGTGTGTGTGTGTGTGTGTGTGTGTGTGTGTGTGTGTGTGTGTGTGGTGGGTGTGGTGGGTGGGTGTGTGCGTGCGTGCATCTGTGCGTATGTGTTTGCGAGCTCGCAGGCGCGCGTGTGTGCGCGTGTATGAGTGGGAAGGGGGGAGGTGGTGTTGCGTCTAGGGGTAAAGAAAGAATGAAAGAAAAAGGGACATGCTTTCTTTGTTAACCCCCCAGATTGTACTAACAATGCCTTCAATTCAGATTTACAGAATCTTAACTTCACATGAGCTGTCCTTTGATTGCTGACTTTTACGTACTTGAGCACAAGTTTCAAAAGCTGGTGGCAACATTGTAACTATTCAGTATTCTAGATATACTATAATCTGATTTCAGTCTCTGAGAATGACCAACAACACAACCTGTGGTGTTTTTCCAACAATTTTTACGACATTAAGCAAACATAATCAGATTATATCTGATAAACTTTTAGAAGTTGCAGACCATGTTCTCCGTATTTTATGCTTCATCGCTGCTGCCTTGGCCATTTTACTCACATTTTGTAACATCATAGTCTTTGTACATAAAAACATGCGGAATGCAACGGCTGTCTACGTCATCGGATTGAGCGCAGGACAATTGGTCTACGTCATAGGCTTTAACCTGTCAGACCTTTGTTTGCTGATGTTTCAAGATCCTTTGAATGACTGGCTATACCTAGCATTGTGTTGGTATGTCGGTGTGTACTGCAGCATGGTGGCCAGGAGAGGAGCTTACTTGGTGATGAGTCTCGTCTCCTTAGAACGACTCTACGCCATTGTCCGCCCTCTCCATGTCCGTCGTTTCCTTCTCTCACGGCACCCACTTATCTGTTTGTTGACAGCTTACATATTCACTGCCGTGATGCACATATATCTCCTGACACAACAAGAAGTTCGAGGCATTCTGACAGGAGTTCAGAACGTCACTGTTTATAGAATACTTCCCACACAGCTGTATCTTAAACACAGAGCCATCAATGACGCCTTTAGCTTGGCAGCAAAAATCCTGTTGACTTACTGTGGACTTCTGGCCCAGCTCCTTCTAAACCTTCTTACAATATGTTGTCTGCAGCGTCATAACGTGGCAACACAAAAGATGAAGACTGCAATGAAAGAGAAGGGGATGATGCAGAGAGAACGACAGCTGACAGTGACGATTGTGGCCGCTACTCTCAGTTATGTGATTCTCTCCTTGCCTTCAGCTGTCCATCATCTGGTCAACTCCATGTTTACTGACTACTACAGTGGACAGGGACAGAATAGCAACTTGTACAGACTTTTTGGTGGACTTACATTCCTTCTGTCTGTGCTGAGTTGCTGTGTGGATTTCGTGTGTTTCATGCTGCTGAGTTCTAATTACAGAAAAACGTTTGTGGCAGTCTTTGGTCTGTGGAAGAAAAGGGAATCATGTAGAGGTGTGTGATGTGCCCTGAGGAACAGTTCATAAGTAACTTTCGTTTTACTTGTCTGTCAAATTTGGAAGTGTCGGTGAGTGTTGGTTATGGTTTCCAAAATGATGATAAAGATTATTGTTGTTCTTGAGGCCTTATCTGTTGCACCACTTGTGGTATTGATAAGTAGGTCACGATGAAATTAAATATTTCTGGTGGTAATGTGTACACAAACAATGGAGAGATGCAAGTGATCACAGAATAGAACAATTTCATGCAAAACCTTTAAGCAGGGACGATTTCAAGCAGTCTAAAATACATAAGTCAGGGAAACTGTTCTTTTAGATTACAGATCTCTTCACTTTCCTGCTTCAGGAATATTTCATTAGGATTCCATGTCTGAGGGCCATCCTATAGGATACTAGAGACGCTGAACATCTCAGTGTCATACAGAGGTATTTCTAGATGGAAGACATATCGGGATAGACTAAACATAAAACTACTACTCTGAGTTGCATGACTTAGAACAAATAACTGCAGAGACTTCTGGCTGACCAGTCATCTGATACATTATCTTTACGGCCTGGGTTCTCGGTACGATGAGATGAATCAAAGCAAAGACAGCATGTGCCCTGTGGAGCAGATCTGTAACAGTCGTTGACGTACATCACTTGCCTGGATTATTTCTTTGCTGTCAGACATTTTCCCAGTTATTATAGAGGACTGCTCAAGTTACTGATAATGTTGACAGTTTACGTCCGTAGCAAACACGACGTGATAGAGTAAAGGTGAACAGCACACTGTCTGTATAGCCAGTCACGCACACTGCGCCCTGTGTCCTAGCATTGGGCAATCAGCTATATGTTAAATGGTTACTTTGACGATTATCATCTGACCAAAAATATCCTAGACGAAATATGGATGTATACATTGTTTGGAATTATAAACATTTCTTGCACACAGTTAAGTTAACTGGTTTGAAACTTAAGCCAGCACTGTTTTTCTTTTCAGTATTATATTTCACCTTTATGAAATCAAATCCAAAAACTTTGCCAACTGGAAATTCTTTTGAAGTAAACAGTTTTACCACGCGTTTCAAACGCACATTCCAGAATCCCTGAGGTATGACAGAATGTACATTACACGTTTTCCAAAGAGAGAAAACAGACGTCCATCACAGTCACTTTTTGCACTTTCACAAATTCGTATAACATGTTACATTGTATTTAAAAAGGAACATATGTTTCTCACTGTCACGTGTTGGCAATATAATGCTGAACAATTAAGTAGTGGGAGAAAACAAGTGCAGGCTAACAATTCCTCAGTCGTTATAGTAATGACTTGGCAAAGATTTGAATTTAAAAAAAATTGAAGATGAAGAAAATGGGGGAATATATTATAACTATGAGAAACCCTTCACTAGCTGCCTTAGGGAACCATCATACTCCCCTTCGAAGGCAGCTCTATTTGTATTGCCTGCTCCTAGGCCTTTCGTCCGCTGGATCGGACTCATCAGGGAGACACGGCTGATTGTGTCTGTGCTCTTGGTGTCAAATAGAGACACACCACAGTCCATAATTCTGTGGTGTTCTCACCACCAAGGGTTCAAAAACGAATCCAGCAGCACCCCCAAAGCAGCCAGCAAAGGGTAGTAAATGGAACAAAACGAAAGTGTGGAAAGGAAAAAAAGTTGCTGAAAAACTAAAAGCATTATGCAAACATTATAAAATGTAGGGGACAATCTTTGAGCCTGTGCTTGAGGATCCATTCAAGGATGCAAGGGAGATCAAAAGATACGGAACAGTCTGAGTGGTCAGCTCTGCTGTTCAATAACCCAAGCATTGTGAGTGGCTAAGAATTGTACAGAACAACGTTTACTTGGATCTCCTAAGAGATGCAATCTCCCACTGATTGACCAAACGTTTTGGCAATATGTAAGGACTCTATATTCGGTGGGTGGGTATTGATCATCATAACTGAGGCTTCCTTGAAATTTTCAAAATAAAGAGAATAACCGTTAAAATTAAACTTTAAAGTCTGAAATAATGGTAAGTTGGCCTTTCTGACTGAAGACAATTCATAAACGTCATGGTAGACAGTAAAATAGTTTTCAAGTAAAAGAACAAATCTTTCCACGCCCCTCTGGATTGTACTTCAAATCTTCGAGAGCTGCAATGCAGTGCCTTTGACTTGCAAACATTTTTCAAAACTGCCAAGACGTTTTCATTTGGGCTGGCATGGGTAGCTGTACCTGACATGGATGGAGTAGAATGGAATGGAATGGACTGGTGCTGCCTCTAATGTTTTGTTTCACAGGATAGGTTGCTGGAGATGTCTTCTTGGATATGATGTCGTCTCGAATAAAACAAATGTTAAACAGTTGGGTAGATGTGGCCTTGTAACACCTGCACGAATTTTTTTTAGGACACACTGTCCATCCCATGAAGACATGATCGCTCACATCAAATATAGGTACACGTTATGAGTTTCCATTTACATGCTGGTGGGTCACAAATGACACCCATCATTCTGGCTGCCTCATATTAGAGGACTTTCAACAATCTGGTTCTCCACTGGTGTTCTTCACATTAATCGTCATTCTGTCACAGAACAAGATGTATTACCAGTGCAGTTTCACCTAACACGGGTTATCCTGAGCTTCTTGTTTAATACCCTCATCATCATTACTATTTTCACAGTTCCTGAATTAACATCCAGCAGGTGGACTTCCCTGTGTACAGGCATCCATGAACAGTTAAAGCCAGTCAGTGTTTTCTATTATCATTGATGTCTTTTACACTTTCTTGATATCTACACCAACACGTCTAGAAAGTGTTACAGTTTTACAAGCACTTTTTGTGGATTCGAATCCATTTTTAAGTTTTCCGCGTATGGTCATCATGTTTTACTCTGATCAGAAGCCGAATTTTAGTTTCTTTTCATCTTGAATTTAAACACAGATTTGACATAACACCAAATGCAAATATGCCTTTCATTCAAGTGTCAAATTGTCTGTGAGAAAGTACTTTGTGTCATCAGCTTACTAGGACTGTGTATTCTCTGGTATTTTTGTATTTATTTGGATATGTGGATTTTCCTCTACTGCTACATTTAGATTTTCTGCACGTAGTACAAAAAAGAAAAAAAAAGTCTGTACTTTCAAAATCTTATTATCTTAATCCAGACTGAGAGTTAATCGTTCACAATGTCACACAATTTCATCATTTTATATAAGGAACTGATCCATCTGCGCACCGTCATTGTCGTCACTTCCTTACGGCTGGGGTCGTCGGGGCACCATCTTAACCGAGAATCCTTCTCTGTCCTCATTTGTCCCCAGTCACTGACTGGAAATCGCCTGAGATCAGGCCTGTCCATTACTGTATGTGCTCCCACCTCTTTGTCTGTCTGCCACTTCTGTTTTCTGGAAGATGGTGCCTGCAGGGCCGGATCATCGGGAGATGTGATCATGCCATTCCATGTTGTTTCCTAACTGTTGGCGCCAGCAAAAAATTCTACTGGCGTACTGCGGACTTCTGGCCCAAGTCTTTCTTGACCTCCTTACAATTTGTTGTCTGCAGTGTCATATTTCGCCATCACTTAAACGGAAAGTGCAGCAGCAGACGAGGAAATGATGCAGTGAGCACGGCAGTTGACTGTGATAGTTCTGACCATCATCCCAAGTCATCTCCTTCATTCCTTGCCTTTAGCTGTCCCGTATCTTGTATTCTCAATGAGGCTTCCAGAACAAGGGTGTACAAGGACCGTTTACACATTTATCTGGAGTCTGGCATTCCTTCTGTCATATGTTGAGCTGTTGTGTGGTTTTCGTGTGTTTTAGGGTGCTGAGTCCTAACTACAGAAAACCCTTTGTGGTCAACTTTGGATTGACAAGGAAAATCGAACAGAGACAAATGTATCTGATATGTTTTACATTTTCTTTCAATGAACTACAGGCAAGTTTTTTCTTCTTTTTGTCAAATACGATTCTGTTTCCCATACAGGTGCTGCTGCTGATAATTATAATTTTGTTGTTGTTGTTGATGACGATGATGATGATGATGATGATGATGATGATGATGATGATGATGACGACGACGACGACGACGATAATGATTGTTTTCATTGCTGTACCACTGGTGATAGCATTGCTAAAGATATAATATGTCCAGACCACAATGACTTTAAGCATTTGTCGGTTATCTCCAAGACTGATATGTACATAAACAATAGAAAGATGAGACTGATTAATTTCAGCTTCATGAAGGTGTGAGGTGTCACTACGCCCACACTCGTCAATATACGCTACTCTTCAGTGGTTAAGCTACGGATCACACTACATAGGATTTACAGCTGAACAGACACAAGTAAATCATGACTAAAGATGTTAAGAGTTAAGACGAAAATCTCGTGCTCTCGACTTACAAGATGTCTGACCTACGCAACAGCACAATCCGCCAGCAGACCTTGGGCATCTGCGTATCTTTGTCTGCTCTACTACCTTAGATGTGTACGTGTGTATTTGTGTGTCTCTGCACATGCATTTTGTCTCTCTCTCTCTCTCTCTCTCTCTCTCTCTCTCTCTCTCTCTTCTCTCTCTCTCTCTCTCTCTCTCTTGCTCGCTCGCTCTGTGTGGGTGGGTGCGCGCGCGCGCGCGCGCGCGTGCGTGCGTGCGTGGTGTGTGTGTGTGTGTGTGTGTGTGTGTGTGTGTGTGTGTGTGTGTGTGTGTGTATCTATTTCGCTCTATTTTTTTCTCTGTCTCTCTCTGTCTCTCTCTCTCTCTCTTTCTGTCTCTGTCTGTCTGTCTCCTGTCTGTCTGTCTGTCTGTCTGTCTGTCTGTTCTCTCTCTCTCTCTTTCTCTCTCTCTCTCTCTCTCTCTCTCTCTCTCTCTCTCGCTCTGTGTGTGTGTGTGTGTGTGTGTGTGTGTGTGTGTGTGTGTGTGTGTGTGTGTGTGTTGTATGTATGTATGTATGTATGTGTGTGTGAGCGTGTATGTCCATATGCGTGCGTGCATAAGTGTATACATGTGCATATAACGGGAGGAGGGACTGGTGTGTGTGTGATGTGTGTGTGTGTGTGTGTGTGTGTGTGTGTGTGTGTGTGTGTGTGTGTGTGGTGTGTGTGGAGAATGGTTGTACACATTTACTATCACCCTTTCTATACACCGTGGATGCAATTACACCTACACTTTTTCTCAGTGTTTCATATTTCAATTTTTCGTACAATCATGACCTTGTTAAGAAAAGGTCCAAAATATTCTACTTCAAAATAATGTAATTTTCTTTCTTAATAAACAAGTAAACAAAACAACATAACCCTCCCTGTAACTCGTGGGTGCTCACACATCTATACTCTTGAATAAGGAACTATGAGGGCCGTACGTCATGGGTGTAAACACACCCATGTTCCCAAAGAAGGAATCAAGTACGCTTAAAGCATACACACTTGCGTAGAAATGTTTCGGGATTGACTGACAGCAGTTTTACACAGTCTGTTGTAGCATTATCCAAGACTTACTGACTAGTGCAGTGGGAGAAATAGTGGTACCTCGCGCTTTGCTGATGCCAAATTCCTCCACTGAAGGCTGAGTCTCTGGAAATGTTCCAGAACACCGAATGCCTTTTGTTTTGCTGAAAATGCGTTCAGGATGCAAGCAAATCAGCTTGCTGGTTGTAATTATGTAGAGCAATCTGTGGCTGCATTTCTCTTGTTCGTGTCAGACAAAATGGTCCAGTCTATGGTGAGATTTATCAATATAGAAGGCAAGCCTCACAAAGCAGGCTTTGTGAATACAAATCACATGAAAAAGAAGACCTTTTTGGTATATATTCTCTTTTTAGGTGACATGAAGCAAAGCATGGTGTCGTCCATTACTGTTTTTGATGTCATGTGTGGGCAGGGGGTTGTTCGGACATCCTTCAGCCGCAACTGTTTCGTGCAGCTGCTGAACGTCTTGAGGTTTGATGATAAAGATACAGGGGGTGCCAGAAGGAGCCGATATGTCTTTGCTCCTGAGTGACCAGTATATTCCTGGTTCTTTCATCACCATAGATGAACAGCTTGTGCCGTTCCGTGGGAATTGTTCATTTGTATAGTACTTGCCCTCAAAACCAGATATGTACAGGATATTTTTTTCTGGGTAGCTGATGCAGAACACAACATCCCCCTTGTCGCAGAGCCCTATATTGAGCGGCCACCGAGTGCTGAAAGACAGGTCAGTTTAGAGAGCAATGTTGGCCTTTGACTGTCATCTCCTTTATTAGAGATATATCACCACAGACAACTTCTTCACTGACAAGGAACTGTCTGACGTTCTGCTGGCCAAGGGTCTTACATTTATTGGACTGTGCGTGCCAAGAAACGTGTTCTCCTTGAGTCCTTCATTGAAAAAAGAGGGCAACAGATTCGTGCATTCACTTTCCACTTTGAGGACAAGACCATCATCGTCACTATCAAACAAAAAAAACAAACAAGAACGGTGTAGTAATGAGCACAATGCATCATGACAGAGCGATATCTCCTGAAGCTCCAAAGAAGAAGCCAGACATTGTTCGCCTCTACAACTCCACAAAAAGTGCTGTGGATTCCCTTCATCAGATAGCTCATGCGTACTCCACCAAACGCATCACAAGACAATGGCCCATGATGCTGATTTACAATGCTGTGCATCTCAGCACCATTGCTGCTCGTGTTGTCTGGAATATCAAGTTTTCAGTCCATCATCTTTTGAGAAAAGATGCCGGGCCTCAGTTCATTCTTTGGGTCGCTGAACAGCTGTCACTGGAACATATGGAAGAGGGGCTTTGTACTAAAAACTGCCAAAGTTCCAGAGGAACACAGTAGACATGCATGTATGCAAAGTCTTCAACAGAATGTAGCAGCTTCATAGGACGGAAAACAAAGTGTTTCATACAGGTGTCAAAAGAAAGACCAACACGGGCACAGAGACCTCCACCAACAAGCAAATCAGCCACAGTGAGCCAAAACAGAAACACGGTCGCTGTGGCTCATGCAGCTGGAAGCTTGATGGTAAAGCTGGCCAGTCTTGCTCCTCCTGTTGCTCTTGGCTGTGCAAAGAATACGCCATGTTTGTTTGCAAACAATGTGCTGATTCCATCTCGTCACAAGAATGCATCACTTTTTATCCAAACGTGGTTGGCTCCCAGCACTTGGCTCGAGGGACTTCTGCCTTTGAATGTTCAACGGCTGTATGAATGGTTTTAAACCGTATTGCCTCCCTTTTGACTTCTGTTCCATTCCGTGGTTTCAGTCGTCTGCCCGAGACCACATTTTGCTCCTTTTTTCAAAATGAATAACTGTCTCTTCTTCCCTCATAGTCATTCTCTTGAAAGTTATGTGTCTTGCGCCAAGAAGACTGAATAAGGAACCGTGCTGTGTTAGTTTTGAAATATGCTTGCGGGTTGCTTTGTTTTTCTTGTGTGTGTGTGTGTGTTGTGCAATTTGCACAAAGGGACACCTTAAAAGGAATAAGACTGGTCATAGTGTTCAGTGTGCAATTTGTTATGTCTGGCATGTGAAAATGTTTGAAGGACGTTTAATCATGATTGTCATGAAACGAACATTTATCATCATCATCATCATCATCATCATCATCATCATCATCATCATCATCATACAACAACAACAACAACAACAACAACAACAAAACAAACAACATCAACATCAACATCAGCAGCATTATCATCATAGTTATTAGTAGTAGCAATCGCAGTAGTAGCAGGTAGTAGTAGTAGTGGTAGAGAACAGATAGTCAGTATTTTGAGTTAGTAAGTGTAGAAGTAGTAGAATAAGTCAGTATGCAGCAGTAGTATAGTAGTAGTATAGTAGTCATAGTAGTAGCACAAGCAGTAGTAATAGTAGCACCAGGAGAGCAGGACAGCAGCAACAATAGAAGCAGTTGTGTTAATGCTGTTATTATTATCAAGTAATTATTATTATTATTATTATGTTATTATATATCATAATATCATTCAATCATCATAGGTGTAGGTAGTAGTAGTAGTAGTGTAGTAGTATAGTATACAATATTATAATCATTACTATTATTATTGTTAATATCATTATGCTATGTTGTTGTTGTTATTATTGTTATTAATTATTATTATTATTAATTATTATTATTATTACCATCATTTTTAATGTAATTGCATTATTATCTCATCATCATCTTTTTTCACTTGTGTGTTGACTCAATGTGGTGCGTTCCTAAATTGGTCCTTTGCGGTCGGCTGGGCCATGGCAAATTACTTTACCTTACCTCATCATCATCATCATATCATCATCATCATCATCATCATCATCATCATCGTCATTATCATCATATCATTATCTCAGCAGTATGCAGTGGCAGTCGCTGTAGTTGCAGGCGTAGTAATAGTAGTGGTTGTTGTTGTTATCGTCATTGCAGTAGTAGTGCAGCAGTACAATTGGTACTAGCAGTGGCAGTAGTGCAGGGTGGTGGTGGTGGTGGTGGTGGTGAGTTTTATCATCATACTCATTCTTCATCATCAGTTTCGTCGTCGTGTCGTCGTCGTCGTCGTCAACAACATACATCATCATCATTATTAATTCCTGATTTGTGGTACGGTAGTAATGCCATTATTGATATCATTAGTATCATTCTTATTGTTTACAAAATACACCTCAAATATTTTGCACCGGAGAACCACGTGCACACCACATTCTCATGCACGCACAGGAGAGGCCGTGTGCTTTATAATGCATTGCAGTCCCTATCTATTTGGTCGCGATACACGGCGCTCTCTCTCTCTCTCTCTCTCTTCTCTCTCTCTCTTCTCTCTCTCACACACACACACACATACACGCACGCATGCACACACACACACACACACACACACACACACACACACACACACACACACCACAGCACACACAACACACACACACAGGCACACAACTGTCACACACACACAACACACACATACACACACACACACACACACACACACACACACACAAACACACACACACACACACACACGCACGCACGCACGCACGCACGCACGCACCACACACACACACACACACACACACACACACACACACCACGACCACGCACGCACGCACGCACGCACGCACGCACCACACACACACACACACACACACCACACACCACACACAACTTTGCCCCTTCCACAGTGTACCATCTAGAGAAGGTGTCAAGTCACCAGAGGCAACAGAG
>CM065734.1:33744148-33756648 GCA_033310375.1 Conus canariensis | reverse complement strand
GATGACGGTAAAGTTGTTTACAATAATGATAAGGACCAGACAGGAGATGACGGTGAAGTTGTTTACAATAATGATAAGACCAGACAGGAGATGACGGTGAAGTTGTTTCAATAATGATAAGGTTCGGACGGAGATGATGGTGACGTTGTTTACAATAATCATAAATGCCAGACAGAGGAAGATGGTGAAGTTTTTTTTTTTATAGAATAATTACAAGGACCGGACAGGAGATGAAAGTGAAGTTATTTACAATAATGATGAGGGTTAGACAGGAGATGATGGTGAAGTTGTTTACTATACTGATAATGACCAGACAGGAGATGAAAGTGAAGTTGTTTACAATAATGATAAGGACCAGACAGGAGGAGACGGTGAAGTTGTTTACAAAAATTACAAGGACCAGACAGGAGGCGGTGGTGAAGGTGTTTATAATAATGATAAGGACCAGACAGGAGATAACAGTGAAGTTGTTTACAGTGATTACAAGGACCAGACAGGAGATGACAGTGAAGTTGTTTACAATAATGATAAGGACCAGACCGGAGATGACAGTGAAGTTGTTTACAAGGACCAGACAGGAAATAACGGTGAAGTTGTTTACAATAATGACAAGGAGCAGACAGGAAATGATGGTGAAGTTGTTTTCAATATTAACAAGGGCCAGACAGGAGATGATGTAAAGTTGTTTTCAATATTAACAAGGACCAGACAGGAGATGATGTAAAGTTGTTTTCAATATTAACAAGGACCAGACAGGAGATGATGTAAAGTTGTTTTCAATATTAACAAGGACCAGACAGGAGATGATGTAAAGTTGTTTTCAATAATAACAAGGACCAGACAGGAGATGATGTAAAATTGTTTTCAATATTAACAAGGACCAGACAGGAGATGATGTAAAGTTGTTTTCAATATTAACAAGGACCAGACAGGAGATGATGTAAAGTTGTTTTCAATATTAACAAGGACCAGACAGGAGATGATGTAAAGTTGTTTTCAATATTAACAAGGACCAGACAGGAGCTGCCAACTAATCAGATGACAGTCCATGATGACTCTGATCCTGAATAGTTCCTTGGTGTGTATGTTGACTGTGATGGACCTTTTTGTCCGATCACACTTTTTACAATAACTCCGCTTACCGGAGCAAGTTAACCACACAAAAAAAAAAAAAAAACCGGTTGGTTAGTTTGGTTAACTGGTGTTCACCTGTGCACCATATAAGCCGAGTGAGCGCGGGTAGCCAACCAGTCACTAATTAAATGAACTGTAGCTTGAATACTAGATGGACAAGAATCTGTAGCTACATTGCAGTATTTCTGATGACAGACATGAATATTTATACATCTCATACACATTACAAGTATGGCAAAAAAAAAAACAAGTAACGGCACGATGGGTTTGCTAGCTCGTTGCTTTATCTATTCAAAATTTTTTTTTGAAATAAAACCATTCTGCCAGAAAACTGTTATATCTCATATTTGTTAAAGAATTATACTTTTCAGTTTCATATTTAATCTTCAAGAAGGATTTAAAGTTAACATAGAGGTGGTAGAGTTTCCACCGTTTTACATTTGAAGATGAAAAATTTTGGAAGGATTATAATATAATCAAGGACATGACTTGCCTTTGTATTCTTTTCATATCCAAATAGCACAAACGTTTCGTTAAGTAAAAGGTTAAAGCTATTTTCTGTGCTGGAGTTGATACATGCTTCTAACTGTTCCCAAAAACGTTTTACATGTGGACATCCCCATAACATGTGAGTAATACTGTCGCTCACGTTTTTACAGAAAGTACCATCCTCAGAGTTAAAAACATTCATGTTTGCAAGAATGACGCCAGTTGCTAATGATCGGTGCAGAATTCTTATTTGGAATCATTTCAGTTTGATTTCTTGTATTTTCTTGGTCTTGATGAAAATATTTTTCCAGTTAAGCTCTCTTTTCATTTCTTCATTCCATCTTTTACAATTTTTGGGTTTTAATTTGTCCTTTAGCATATCATAATAAAACTTCGTTCCTTTTGGGATGAATATATCAATTGAAGCGTTTTGTGAGTCAATGCAATGGAATCGTTACTGTTAAGGGTTAATCCTGTCTTGTTGATATAGCAACGTATAGCACCGACACATCCATTATAAGTGACAAAATCGACGTTAACACCATGTTTTTGTTTTAAACTGATTCATAGTCAAAAAGGTTCCATCATCATTTAACAAATCTCTAATCAGAAAAATACCCTTGTCAGCCCATCTCTTGTAGTAAATGATTCTTTGACCTATCCTAATATTTATATTATAGAAAATAGGTTCCAAAAGCAAATCACTTGTTGTTTCAATATTTACCTTAAAGCTAAATATTTTATATGCTTCGAAGACATTGATCCAAAAATTGCTTAACATGTGTTTCTCAGCAGTATTGATGGGCCCAATAAATCTAACTTAGTTATGTTCGGATAAACTGTTGTGAGTAATCTTTTCCATTTGTGATTACTATTTTTCAGTCTTCGAATCCAGCTGAGTTTTAATGCTGTTACTGCATCCTTAATATGAGGAATTCCAAGTCCACCTTCATTACTATTTCTTACAGCTACTTTCCTGTTGATTCTATCTTTTTTCCTACTCCAAACGAACTGAAACACCAAGATTTGTATTGATTCTATCAATTGGTCGGGTGGATGTGGTAGCAACATCCATAGATAAGTAATTTTTGACAGAATTAAAGACTTGAGAACCGCTTCTCGACCCAAAGGCGTTATGTTTCGCTTAAGCCATTTTTTTTTTTTTTGGCTGTCCCAACCTCTGCGCCACCTCAGAGGCAGTGCACCCACGCCGCTCATTCCGACATCCCGTCCACAGCCACAGCCCGGTCGGCCCCGCCGCAGCCCCAGCACCGGCAATCCACAGGAAGCAGTCAATGTCAAGTCGTCAAGAGGCAACCCACCGGAGGAGACATTGCACTGCTGCCGAGTCACTTCAGTGGTGTTCAGTGGCGCCTGTTCTGATCTAACATACGCAGGACACCACCTACTAAGCCCCCTACTGCCGACAATAATTGCTTAGTCGCGGAGCCGGCGTGAGTGAGCTCTCCCTCCGGAGGGCGCCACCACGTCCGTCCAACGACAGCCCCCATGGACTCGCCGATACCGGTGACCCCGACGGAACCAAACCAAGGTCACAGACGTGGAGAGGACATCGGAATTGAGGTGACCATGAGAGCAGGGCATGAAGGGCCACAGAATTTGAGACATTTTTTATGCTGATCGATGAGAATGAGGATGATTGAGATGACGCTACGGAATTCCATTCCGGTCTGAGACTATATGACAGGGCTGCACTCTACACTTCCTTTCATAATATATCCTGGCGTCAACCAGGCCCGATAGATACAGGCACCTGCAGTGTTGGTCAGGAAATTTGAGCAACACTCTCAGAAGCGCATCCATTAAGTGGATGAAACTCGACTGTGTGGTCCCAGTCTTCCCAACTGAGTCCGAAGCAAACTCAACTCTGGGTAGGAGTCGGTCGGGCAGAAAAACCCACATGACTCTGATGGGATTCGAACCCACGACCTCCCAGCCGGGAGTCCGCGACGCTAACGACTTCGCCACGGCGGCTGGTGCTTAAGCCATATCTTGTACAGTCTTCTAATTTCTGCAAATTTTTCGTTCAAATTACATTTCGTACAGTCAGTTAAATCATTAGTTAACCAGACGCCAAGCACTTTGAATTTCGGGGGATTCCATTCAACGTGTAAATGAGGCATAGATCGCTCTTGGGATTCGCATTTGTTTCCTAGCCATATAGCTGCCGACTTTCCTGTATTAAATTTTAAACCAGACTTTTTACCAAACATATCTAATGTGCTCAAAGCTTCTTCAAATGATACTTTTTTGTCATTTAAGAAAAGTTCAGTGTTGTCAGCAAACTGAGAAATTATATATTCTATATCACCTATTTTAATTCCTTCCATCTTATCATTTTGACGTATCATGCAACCCAGGATTTCCACACATAGGATAAACAAATATGGAGAGATAGGATTCCCTTGTCTACAGCCCCTCCCAATTTGAAACCATTCAGAGATAATCCCATTAACACAAACTGCTGATTTAATGTCTCTATAAAAAGCACTAACCCACTGGCATGTATCTGGACCAAAGCCAAATGCACGCATAACTTTTGACATAAACTTCCAGCTAACAGAATCAAAGGCTTTTTTAAAAATCTAGGCATAAAGGTAAATCAGGCATTTTATTTGTATTCAAATAATCAATTGAGTCATATATTAATTTAATGTTGTCACCTATAAAGCGGTTAGGCACAAAGCCTGACTGATCTCCATTTATGATTGAAGGTAAGATGAGCTTAATTCTGTTAGCAATGCATGCAGACCCAATTTTATACGCCACATTTAATAATGATATTGGTCTCCAGTTGTTGTTTTTTTAATCTACTCCTATCCTTATCAAGTTTGGGTAAACAAACAATTAGGCCCTCTTTTTGAGTAGACGATAGTTCTTGATTGCAAAATCCCTCATTTAACGACCTCACTATGAACGCTCCTAATTGACCCAAAACACCTTGAAAAATTAAACAATGAATCCATCTGTGCCAGGACTTTTATTATTTTTCACTTGTTTTAAAGCCTCACTAGCTTCATCTAAAGTTATCAGTTCCTCCATTAAGTCCTGTTATTTACAAGTTCACTAATAACACTGTCTTCCACTTCCTTTTCCTCGTAAAGCTTTTCATAAAAAATGTTTTACTTCTTTGACAATATATTTGGTTTCTTTTATTTCATTTCCATTATCAAGTACAATTTTACTCATACATTTACTAACATAATTTTTTTTCTCTAAACACAAAAATAATTATTCACTTTTCCCCCGTCCGCCACCCATCGAGCCCTTGATCGCAGCAACACTCCCTCCATTCTATGTGCTCTAATAGCGACCAGCTTATCTTTACCATCATGTAACAGCTGCTTTTCAATATTTGTTAAGCTTCTCTTTCTTTCTAACGTTTCAATGCTGCTTTCAAGCTGTCTCTCTATTTCGTTTTCGTTGCGTTTTTTCATTGTTGCATAAGATATTGATTTAGCCTAATTTTCATCAACAGTACATCAAGAAAGAGCTGGTCCGATACCGTTAGCTGGATCTCGCTTTTATTTGCCTTTTGCAAATATTCTCTACTATAAGGTGCAGATGCATATTCCTCAATGACTTCCTGTATAGTTTGATTGATATATTTTGAACATGCCTTATCTTTCAACAGAGAACTATTACATTTCCACAAAAGGCGGCGTCTTGTTTGTTTTTTAAATGCCAATTCCAAAGTTATGATCGAATGGTCAGTTCAGTATCCTGGTTTAACGTCAGCATCAGACACATAGACAACAAGTTTGAAACTAAAAAGAAGTCTAACCTACTTTGCTGAAATGGTGTATTTCGCCTCCATGTGTATCTCCTCAATTCTAGATTAAGTTCTCGCCATACGTCTACTCATCCCAGATCCATTTGTCAAAGCCTCAACTTCGTCTTTAGCTTTAATATTGTTGTAGTGTTTGTAATTACAGTAGTCTAAATGAAATCCATTACAAGATTCCAATCTCCCCTAATGATAATGTTCTCTGATCCTATGTCTCTAATCCTTTCTTTTAAATTAACATAAAAGTCGGGGTCATCACGATTAGGCCCGTATAAGCTAATGATTAAAAGGTCACGACCCATTATATCAATAGAGAGGAACAAATAGTTGCCTTCCAAATCTTTACATATTTTCTTCACCTTAAATTCAAAATTATTGTTTAAACAGAATAGCAACCCCCCTTGAACTTGAATTATAGGAAGCAAAAAATACTGGTATCCCCATTCTGCTCTTATGCAAGTTTCTAGTTTCGGATCAAAATGAGTGTCTTGCAGTAGGTATACAGAATATTTTTTTGTTTTTGCAGAGGTGAAACACATCCCTTCTTTTCTGAGCGTTACCCAAGCCTTGACAATTCATCGACATGATTTTGATTGCACTATTCAACATGAAAGTATGAGGCTTATCTATCTGTAAGCAATCTGAGGATCACTGATTGAAAACAAACGTGTGAATATTGTAGTAAACAAGAAAACAGTCCAAATTACAACAGATTAACTGGCAAGAGCAAAACGTAATTGCAGGATGATGCACTAAATGACCAATAACAAACGTTTCAATTGTTTTTAAACCTGCCACTTGGCTGTACAAAACATTTATTCGTCAGACACACTACAGTTGAATCGATCATTTCACCAAAGATACATGCCCAAAACATACCCAATACAGAAAAATAGTGAGAAATGCTAACACAAAAACGAGAAATACAAAACATTTGTCAAAAAAAAGAATAAGAAGAGAGAAAGGGAAAGAAGTTACTTATCAACGACAAACACCGCAAGGGAGCGAAGCTATACACGTGATTATTTTCCCGGACTGGACAGATAAATATCGGAAATATGAGAACTTTTATTTTGATATTTTCACACACACACACACACACACACACACACACACACACACACACACACACACACACACACACACACACACACACACATTCACACACACACACACACATTCACACACACGTGCGCGATGCTTTGTTGATGATGTTTTGTACTACTAAAAATAAAAGGAAAAGATGCTCCTAGGATTCACCGAAAGGGGGAGAGAATGATGAATCCATCGGTGTTCAACCAATCATGACTGCAAATCCCAAACGGACTATGAACATGGACCAAATGGAATATCCATGTGTCTGTGGAAAGCGTTTCGCTACCACCCGTGGCATGAAGATCCACAGAACAAAGATGGGATGTGTGAAGACTCATCTGAATGAGCAGCAGCGCACTGCATCAGCAGATAAGACGTCGGAAGACCAAGGCCAGGATTTAAACCACAGTGCCAAGGACATCCACGCTGTTGGTTCGGATGAGGAATTTGCACAGGCCCTCGATGCCAGGCGCCTGAAACTCAACCTGCCACGAGCAAACGAAACTGAAGATTGGGAGAAACTGGATGCAAAAATCGTCCAAAGACTCGATGCACTGATAGGGAAAAGCACCCTGGAACACAAACTAGCCACTTATGGGGACATTGTGTATGCCACATGTAGAGACGCCTATGGAGCAAAACTACCCAAAGAGAAAACACCTCCAAAGAAATCCAGACGCCAAGAAAAGATGGACAAGATCAGGGTCCAAAAGAAAAACCTCAAGATGCAAATGAAGACCGCACTGCCAGCTGAAAAACAAGGCTTGGAAAAACTGTGGAAAGACCTGAAAGAAAAACACAGTGCCCTCAGCAAAGCGGAATCTGCGAGGAAGAGGAAGAGCAAAAAGAAGAAGACACAAGAGCGCTTCTTCAGAGACCCCTTCCAGTTTGCCAGAACACTGTTTGAGCAGCCAAAATCTGGGACCCTAAGTGTGGACAAAGGAGTTCTTGAGCAGCATCTGAGGAAAACATACTCTGACCCACAGAGCAAAGCACCACTCGACATTCAAGGTCTGGTGTGGCCAACCACCCTGAGGAACAGTTCAATGGCAAGCCTCCAACGTTGGCGGAAATCAAGAAGGTGGTCGACAAAGCCAGAGCCAAATCATCACCAGGGCCAAACGGAATACCTTACCAGCTTTACAAGAAATGTCCCAAGGTGCTGGAGTGGCTCCACAGGCTGCTGCGATCGGCTTGGAGAAACCAGAAGATCAGCGGCCAGTGGATGACGGCAGATGGTGTGTACATCCCCAAAGAGCAAAACTCAAGTGACATTAGCCAGTTCAGGCCAATATCACTACTGAACGTCGAAGGGAAAATCTTCTTCTCTGTCATGGCAGCAAGGCTGACCAAGTACCTGATGGAAAACAAGTACTTGGATGTGTCAGTCCAGAAAGGTGGCATCCCAGGCGTGGCGGGCTGTGTAGAACACGCCACAATGATCTGGGACGCAATCCAAAAAGCAAAAACAGAAAAGAGAGACCTGGACGTAGTGTGGCTTGATCTGGCAAACGCATATGGATCTGTGCCCCATGAGATGATACAGTTGGCTCTTGAGATGTACCATGTGCCAAAGAACATCCGCGACATGCTCAAGAAGTACTTCAATGGCTTCTCAATGCGGTTCTCTACCAAGGAGTACACAACAGACTGGATCAACTTGGAAGTGGGTATTGCAATGGGCTGTGCAATTTCCCCAATACTGTTCGTGCTGGCAATGGAACTCATCTTGAAAGCAGCAACAAACAACGCGAGACAAACAGACCTTGGCGATGGATACAAGATGCCTCCTCTCAAAGCCTTCATGGATGACACTACAGTGATTTCATCCAGAGAAGACGAGACACGTCATGTGCTGGAGAGGCTGGACGACATAGTTGCCTCATCCAGAATGAAGTTCAAGCCAAAGAAATCACGGAGTCTCTCACTGAGGAAAGGAAAAGTGGCCGGATCTGTGGTCTTCAGTGTTGCCAACCAGGCCATTCCAACAGTCACAGAAGAACCAGTCAAGAGCCTTGGAAGATGGTATGATGATACGCTGAAAGACACACAAAGAGCAAAAGAAACCAAGCAGATGGCGGAGGAAGGCTTGGAGACCATTGACCAGTGTGGGCTACCTGGCAAATACAAGGTCTGGTGTCTGCAGTTCATGCTGATACCAAAGCTGCTATGGCCTCTGATGATATACGACATCTGCACCAGCATAGTGGAGGCAATGGAAGCCAAAATCAACAAGTTCACAAGGAAATGGCTTGGTGTCCCACCCTGTCTGACTGACATAGCGCTGTACTGTCGCCAAGCAAAGCTGAAACTACCCCTGAAATCCATCCTGGAGGAATACAAAGCAGGGAAGATCAGACTTCAAAGCATGCTGGAGGACTCAGGAGACAAGGTGGTAGAAGCAATTAAGCCCCAGCTGAAGACAGGCAGAAAATGGAAAGTTCAAGAGGCGATGGATTCTGCAAAAGAAAGTCTCAAGATCAGAGAAATAACAGGACACACACAGACCAACAGACAGGGACTGGGGGTGACCAAAACTGAATGGTGGTCAAAGGCCAAAGGAAAAGCCAAAAGAGACATGATGATTCAGGAGATGAGAAAAGAAGAAGACCAAAAAAGACTCCAAAAAGCAGTCCAGCAGAGCCAGCAAGGGCAATGGACAACGTGGGAGAATGCACTCCAAAGAAGTCTCACTTGGAATGACATTTGGCACATGGCCCCTCTCAGGATCAGCTTCATTCTCAGATCTGCATATGACCTTCTGCCCTCAAATGCAAACCTGGTGAAGTGGGGGAAAACAGACGATCCTGCATGCCCCCTCTGCCATGAAAAACAAACAGTGGAGCATGTCCTAAGCTCATGTAAAGTAGCCCTGGCTCAAGGAAGGTACACATGGAGGCACAACCAAGTGCTCAAAGAAATTGTACAAGTAGTCTGGGCTAGTACCAACACCACAAAAGGGAAAATCAGGACTCCAAAAGCACCCGCAACATTCTTCACGGCAGGAGGCAGCAAATCATGGCCAAGAACAACAGTGCCACTCGAAACATGCAGGCAGAGTCTGCTGGACGGGGCAGATGACTGGGAGTGCACTGCAGACCTCCCAGAATGGAAGAGTCACCCAGAGATCATCAGCAAGAGTGGCATGAGACCAGACATAGTAGTCCACTCTAAGTCAACCAAGCAGCTGATCATGATCGAGCTCACGGTGCCATATGAGAACAGAATGGAGGCAGCTCAAATCTACAAGACTGAAAAGTATGCTGATCTGGCAAACAGCCTGAGGAGAGAAGGCTATCAGGTCAAAGTCCTCACTGCAGAAATTGGAGCTAGGGGGTTTGTAGGAACGTCTGCATACAGCCTCATGAAACAGCTCTCAGTTGCAGGGAAGGAAAAAACCAGAGCCCTGAAAGCAATGGCAGAAGCGGCAGAGAGGTGTTCAAGCTGGATCTGGTCAAGGAGGAACAAAAGTGAACTTCATAAGGCTTAATTTCCCTACAAATATCAGGTGTCCCTGTGGCTCAGTGGTTAAAGCGCGAGTCATTAAGTGGAAAATGAGCATGTCCAGAGGGTCATGGGTTCGAATCCCAGCCATGGCTCGTCCCAAGATGGGAAAAAAAAGGGGCAGCAGAGGGACATCCGAGTCATGAACCGGGTGTGGCCCAACCCCCCTAGAGTGTCAGGAGATAAGGGCCGAAACACTTGCTTGAAGGGGGCTTCTCTTCTGAGGACTCTCTGCTGCCACGCTCTCCACGAGTTTCTTTCTACTATTGTATGTCTTGGATAGCCCAGGCGGTATAGAAAAAAAAATAAGAAAAGAATTATGGTTGTGTTGCCTAGCTGTCTATGTGCGGTTGAGTGGGTGGGTGTGGTAGGAATGCGTAAACACGCATCCATATTTCTGGGAGAGTCAGACATACAGACACACACGCACCAAGCACCCATCCGTTACACTGACTTTCAAGCGTTAGAACCCATGACTGTGGTGACAAAGATAACGCTATCGCCCCCTCGTCACAGCGAGATCAGTTGCTGCCAGTCTCGAGGTACCCAGGTATGAATATAACCAGAGTGAATCAAACCGACCGTGAGAGCGCGAGATTGACACAGCCTAGCCTTGACACGTCACAGCACAGTGCACGGGATACTAACCCAAACAACACTGCTTCCGTGTCGTCACCAGCAAGAAGTCCTTTGAACACACGTAATGAAATACGTTCCACTTCAGTGACAAGGCGTTCTGAGTAACACACACACACACACACACACACACACACACACACACACACACACACACACACACACACACACTGCAGCAGAGGGTCAGATACGGACACAGGGTCAGGGACAACAGCAGCGATGGAAAAATGGATTGTCAGTTAAGAGATGGGGAAAGTAAATATGAAATGAGGCAGGGAACAGTAAATAATAAACAAGAAACAAGTAAGGTAACTCGCTCCCACAAGAAAACAAAGACACGCCCCAAACTCCAAAGTTCCCTACCTCATTTCATGTTTACTTTCGTTTCAATCAAATCAAGATTATCTGTATTTGTTTCTGTTCATCCATGAACTTGTCTGACTATATTCAAGCTATAACAGGCTGTGCCAATCTTGAATAAATGTGCATTATATTCCTTCAGTTCACCAGTTCCTGTTGCTGTGTAATTGAGTTCGGTACAAGGTATATAGGCGCGCTTGGAACATCCTTTTTGGGGATGTTTCCTTGTTTGTTCTGTGTGCTCTGTGCTGTCATATCTGCTCGGCGATTCGACGTCGTAAACAGCATTCCTTTGGTGTTATGGGCGTGTATTTGTTTTCTTGTGGAAGCAAGAGTTACCTTACTTGTTTCTTCTTTATTTTTTACTGTTCCCTGCCTCACTTCATAGTTATTTTAGATTCAATCAAATCGAGGTTATTTGTATTTGTTTCTGTTCGTCCATGTACAAATAATAAACTCGTAAAAAATGGTAAACTTGTCTGTTTAAATACTTTGACAAACAAAGTACATATTGTCATGAAACTGTGGGTGGCACATTAGACAGGGTAAATTCCCTGACAGATTTCAACAAAGTCAACCATCACGCCATCAGATCACAACAGGATACCGCTAACGGTGATCGGTCCCCCCTGGTATCGTGTGCTATCCATGGCGACGGTCTGGTTGATACCGGTTGCATGAAACCATAGTTTGCAAGGACTTGCGCAACATTAAGCAATGCTTTCTACATTTTTTCAACAATTCTAAATGCAAATATGCAAAAAGGAACACAGACAGATGGATAGACACACACACACACACACACACACATATATATATATATATATATATATATATATATATATATATATATATTCAATTATAAACAAAGCTTGCTCTAACGTCTTAGATTGAAACATAGGGGGAGATGAGCATTCATATCTGCAGTGGTAGATTATTCTGCCTAACTAACGGTATATGCTTGTGTGGATGAATGGGTAATAATAAATGCTTCTCATAATGAGCTTATAGTCTCCAAGGGGGAGACAATCTCCAAAGGGGAGGATACTCACTAACGTATCATAACTCCTGGTCAGATACCGGTATTTCGAAACCTGATTGTTTCCCCTTAGTGACCTCGGAAAGTGGTGGTAACTTGACTCCTCTGCCTTTTCAGTTTTACGCAGAATGCTGTCCTAGAAAAAGGTTGGTGCGCAATACCATAATATGTTTGTTGAGGTTTCACAAACAAACAAAAAATAACCAAAGGTGTCACCTAAGAAGCAAAAGAAAATTAATTATATATATATATATTATTATATATATATATGGGAAGATAGACATACAGATAGATAGATAGTTAGATAAGTAGATAGATAGCCAGATAGACAGACAAATATATATATATATATATATAGAGAGAGAGAGAGAGAGAGAGAGAGAGAAGAGAGCGATACGTACAGAACGGTAGGTATGAATATATAAATATAAAGAG
>CM065734.1:33716648-33729148 GCA_033310375.1 Conus canariensis | reverse complement strand
AAAACAAGCGTCTATACACATGGGCAGAAAAACAACACAGAATTTGTGAAGAGCAAGCCGGGCTCCGAAAACATTATGAAACAATTGATCATACATTTATTTACTGTAATGCCCATGATTGAAAAACGTTTGTCAGGAGAGAAAAAGTGTAAAATGTACGATGCTTTTGTTGATTGTATGAAAGCCTTCGGCTCTGTCGACAGAGATCGTCTCTGGCTAGTTCTTAAAAAATAAAAACGTCCACTAAAATGCTACGCTGGGGAAGTGAAATGTCTGACTTCTTTGACTGTTCAGCCGGTGTGACACAGGGATGTATGTTATCTCCACTGATTTTTTCTTTGTTGATAACTGAGGTTGCTGAACAAGTTACACAGCATGGCAAACGCGGATTCCAGTTTTTGACAGGCTTACAAGATTTTTTTTTTTATTGTTATTTGCTGATGATATATGCTTGATTTCGACAACTCCTTCAGGGCTATAAAATCACTTAAATAACCTTGATAGAGCATCAATTTCTCCAGGACTCAAAGTGAGCTTAAATAAAACAAAAGTTATGGTTTTTAGAAAAGGGGGACATTTATCAAAAGCAAAAGAATGGTTCTATCAGGGAAAACAGATTGAAGTTGTTAACAGTTATAAGTATTTGGGATTTACTTTAACTACAAAGCTATCATACGACATTGCACTCGAAGAATATGCAGGCAGGGCTAAAGCCAATATTGTAGAAATTATGAAAACAATGTGGAGTTAGGGAACAATGGATAGAAGTCTGTTTTGTAAACTTTTTGATGCGCAAGTGAAACCTATGCTTTTATATGCAGCAGAAGTCTGGGGACAGTCTCATCTACATGTAATTGAATTACCTCACTTGTTTGCATGCAAACACTTTTTAAATGTACGCCCGAATACCCCAAATACAATACTATACGGTGAGCTAGGAAGGCATCCTTTGTATATAGATGGTGCAATAAAATCAATGCGCTACTGGTTCAAATTGCAGAAGTTGACACTTGCTAGACTACCAAAACAAGCATATAAAATGAAAAAATCAAAATGATTTCAATGTTCTAGAACTCGGAGTGTACAAGTAAATCGGGTATCTTCGGTGAACCATTGTTTGGATACTTATGGCTTTTCTTTTGTTTGGTTAAATGGTGGAGTGAATTATGAAAAACTGTTTTACGTGAACTTAAACAACGCACGATTGACTGTTATAGACAAAACTGGGATAGTAAAATAATTAATAGTGATAGATATTCAACATAACGTTCCTTCAAATCCTTATGGCAGCCTGAGAAATATTTAACTGATATTACAGTTCCTAAATTTTGCAGTGTTCCTGAGATTTCGACTTGGTATCAGTGGTTTGAATGTCCGTCAAAGATATAAACTAAACTCCAAAATCTGTCCATTCTGTGATCAAATCGAGGACGAAATACATTTCTGGATTGTTTGTCCATCCTAAAAGATTTAAGAAATAAATACATTTTGCCTCATACTAGAAATGTTCATCAAGCGTCGTTGCTTCTTTTACTGCAAAATGTAAAGAGAATTGTAACTCGCTCTGTAGCTATGTTCGTTTATAAAGCACTGAAACGAACAGGGGAACTGTTATCAGTTAACACAAAAATGCCAGAATAATTTCAGGAAGAACATTTTGTTATGCAAATAGTTTTTTTTTTTTTTCATAATTTTCAGTATATGCGCTGAGCGCGTGTGTGTTCTACTTTTGTTCTTGACCTCATTGCAGATAGGTCGGTGGCCTTTGCAATTAAACTATTTGAGTTCTCGTTCTCGTTCTCTCTCTCTCTCTCTCTCTCTCTCTCTCTCTCTCTCTCTCTCTCTCTCTCTCTCTCTCTCCTCTCTCTCTCTGAACTCCACTGTTCATTTCACTGTTTGTCAAACACTTCATGTATTCCGTTATGCTGACAAATCACTACTAACCTCGAATATCGACCTTTAGGAGATGGTACAATTGTCTGTTTACATGCTCTGACGAACAAAGGACATATTGTCATGACACTGTGGGTGGCACAATAGGCAGAGTGAAGTCCCTGGCAGATTTGAACTAAATCAACCATCATGTCATCTGGTCACAGCAGGACAGTGCTAACAGTGATCAGTCCCCCCTGGTATTGTCTGCTATCTACGGCAACGGTCAGGGCTGATACCGGCTGCATGAAACAATAGTTTGCTAATGACCTACGTAGCATTAGTGGGTCTCAATGGTTTGTGTGATGC
Organism: Conus canariensis; assembly: GCA_033310375.1. Classification (NCBI taxonomy): domain Eukaryota; kingdom Metazoa; phylum Mollusca; class Gastropoda; order Neogastropoda; family Conidae; genus Conus; species Conus canariensis. The sequence goes on along the minus strand of CM065734.1, from coordinate 33,726,907 downwards.
GCCTTGTGTGTCGGCAAAGTGTGTGTGTGCTTGTCACCTCTTGCTTTTAGCCTCCACCTCTGACAAGCACCGCTGCTTGAAAAATGCGTCAGTCTTTCCCTGTGATATATAGCCTTTCCACCGGCAAGCCCTGAGTAGTGCCTCCTCGTGGCGACACATGTCAACTGGGACCTTACGGCCTCAGGATAAGCTACAAGGAACTTGGAGGAAGTCTGGCACCAAGGCGTGTGACATACAGGCCCACCGGCGTACGGATACGCCCTGGTGTCCACAAACCAGACTCCCAGTTACAGGTCAAAAGCTTTACTGCCTTGGGAATGTCTCTGGAGAGACAAAGCCTAAAGGAGCAAACTATAAAAGAAAAATCCAGAGTGGAGCCCCTAGTGGGGATTCTGGCGATTGGGCACCCCAGGATCTCCACACACTTCGCCCAGGCCTGCGCCTGGAGAGATCACTCCAGTGCCGCTATACCAGTGACATAAACAGCATGGGAGACAGCAGTAACGAATTATAAGCCCAAAGCGTATTGGCGTAAACTCAGGTGCTACGGGTTGTCTCCAACGGTGGGAGGGACCATAGCGTTCCACTGGTCAGTTGTGGCCCACCTCAAGCTGAGCAGCCCCAGCCAATAAGGTGCTGACCCGCCACAGTCTGTCTGCTTCAATGGGTGCTTGGAGCTCAGGGGAAGACCGAAGAGCAGACTGTAAACCCCGCACCAGGCAATAAAAGAAAAAACGTCAACCAGGCAGCCTTGTGACTGGCAACCTGGAACGTCAGAACGATGTGTCCTGGCCTTTCTGACGACCTCCATCAAGTTGACGACGCCAGGAAAACCGCCACCATCAACTGTGAGCTGAAGAGGTTCGAAATCGACATTGCCGTACTGCAAGGGACAAGACTCCCCTCCTGCAGCAGCCTCAGGGAGAAGGAATACACATTATTTTAGCAAATACTGGAGCCAGAGGAACACCGACTGTGTGGCGTTGGATTCGCAGTGCGAAACTCTCCCCTATCCTCAGGTGAATCACCTTCCAAAGGGCCAGCGCGAATCCTCTATCTCTGGCTCACGACCTCTTCTGGACCATCAAACATCCTTAGCCTCTACGCCCAACACTCTGCTCTACAGCTGAGGCTAAGGATGAGTTCTATGAAAATCTGGAAGCCATGATCAGAGAGGTACCTGCAAAGGAATACCTGTTCTTCTAAGCCCGGATTGGTGCAGACCACGGCTCCTGACCCCGCTGCATCGGCCGCTTCGGCATTGGCAAGCTCAACAAGAATGGACAGCGGTTACTTGAGCTTTTTTGACTGCTCCATAACAGCCTACTGCATAGACAACTTTGCCAGGTTTCCGGAACTCACAAGACACATGTCTTCATGGTTGCTTCCGAGCTCATGCAAACAATGGCTGTTGTTACAATGAAGACACGTTTGATCTCTACTGGTCGCTGTTTGCAAGGGTTTGGTGAAGGTCTAGTCAGCCTTTTTGTGGCTTCCTGTTAATTTCTCCTCAGGGCGACAGTCGACATGTGTTGTGAATCACTGTTTCACTAGAAATATATGGCCGTCTGCTGCATGCAACAATCCAAGTCATATGTCAACACTGATGACAATGACAGAAGTCGTGCCTACCATGGCTGTGTGGGCTATGTCATTTTCAATCGTCATTATGTGCTGTCATAGCTCTGGCATTGACAGTATTTCTCTGGAGTGGCTACAATTGATGGGGATTGATCTTAGGTCCCCTCTTGAAAGAACGTGTCGCTCCAGATCCAAGGGAAACCACCCACATCTCATTGGGGTCTGGTGTCTTCAAATTAACTTGGGGATGGAGTGGGGGTAAGGTGGATGTTGCGGTGGGTGGATTAGGTGGTTAGGTCTAGATCATCCATGCTGTGGACCACCTGCTAGTCCTCTGTGCTGCCAGAAACAGTTTAAACAGCAAAGTCGACTTGGGCTTTGTTGACGTCATCTTCTGAACATTTTGATCAGGATTCACGAACCCCGCCGTGTGAATTTTGCAGCTGTCTTGCCACGAGTGTAATCACTGCACAATCAACTTTTACTCACAGTCATCTATGTCCACGTCACACAGGCTAAGATTTAAGCACAGTCATCTATGTCCACGTCACACAGGCCAAGATTTAAGCACAGTCATCTATGTCCACGTCACACAGGCCAAGAAGGGCCGTCTTCATGATCGGTTTTCTTTCTTTAAAAGTGTTACACGTTCAGCATCTATGTCCCAACTGTCAGTAACAATAAAACGTAAAGTATCATTCAGTTTATTTCCTTTTCTTGTTGCTGTTTTAATTGTTTACAGGGTGATGCACCACAAGGGACCTTCTGCTAGGGTTCCTCTATTTGTGCACTCTGTCCTCGACTTTGGCCGAGTGTTTGACCTCTGTACTACCTTCCCCCTTTCATTTCCCTCCCCAGCCCACTTCACCCTCATCCCTCTACCGTCTTTCCCTTCGTTTACTGTCCGACTTATCTTTTTCTTCCAGTTTGAGCTCCAACGTTCTATACTGTGACCTACACCGATTTAACCCCATCAGCCCATCATGTAAGGCTGTTGTCTACCCCTCGACTTATATCCCACCCCGATCTTCCTGCCGTTCTCTCTCTCTCTCTCTCTCTCTCTCTCTCTCTCTCTCTCTCTCTCTCTCTCTCTCTCTCTCTCTCTCTCTCTCTCTCTCTCACTTAAGGGATGATTATAAGAAAAAAGGAGCAAATTGAAAACTCAATGTTCCGGTTCACTTATGAAAAAATGTGACTGAAGAAAGCTCTAGGAACATTCTTTCACATAAACCACGAAAATTAATTTGCTTAGAAGACATAAAATGGATTTATGGATTTAGATCAGACAGTTTTTACCATTACCATTGCGCTTGATCTGACTGATTCAGAAAATCATGGCAATAACATCACTAATATTCTGATGGGAAAAATAAATTTTTTTTTTCCAACGAAGTGCTTCGGTGTTGTTAGAAACGCATTATTCTCCGGTTGATACTGATTAAGTTTGAGCAGAGTGTATACATTTTAACGTGGATATTTAAAGAGTCAGAAAATTTCTCTCTGAAGGGATGCTGTAGGACAGATAGGTTTAGGTCAGACAGCTATTAACAATTATTAACAATTTTTTAACAAATCTTAAATAAACGTTAGCGAACCGCCCAGAGAACGTGGACAAACGAGTCACAAGACGAAACACAACGCGTTTCGACCTCTTAGGTCTTCATCAGGTGAGACATTAGCGAATAAAACAATGAAAATTCACTTAGCTTTGATCGCTTCAGATCACTTCGCAGGGTTCAGCGCAAGGAAGAAGGCGTAATCTGGGCGGTTCGCTAACGTTTATTTAAGATTTGTTTAGATTTCCGCCTGCAGTCCTCTCGCTTTGCAACTAGATCAATTTTTTAACAATTCAGACTTCAAAAAAACATGTTTTCGTCAAATGAAAAGTCCAGCCTTCTTGCTTATGATGGTAAATAAGTGGAAAAGAGAAAGACCAGGTCAGATAGGGTATCACATTTACCAACTAGAACAAGCGCATGAATACTCAAATTCTGTTCTGTATTTGTATAGCAAACGGCATATTCACTCAGTAATGACTGTATTTCCTTGTGTCCCGTTTCCAGTCGAGAGGTGGTCTGAAATACATGATGGTGACAAGAGCTGTGGGATATTATTAATACTTATGTTTATGTAACTGGACATTGGCCGACTCTCGCACTGGTATCTTCTGTAATCAGGGCAGACACACTTCTGGACACCAAATTTGGACTTGTTTTGATGTCCGTGTTTGCCGCAGAGAAACTGTATACATTATGTGCTGATCATTTTGGTGAAAAACATTTCATTCAGCTCGTCAGAGCATTAAACACTTGTTAAAACAACGGATTTTGTTGATTTTGCTCGCTAAGATTTATCGTTATGAATGTTAAATGAGAAATTTGCAGCGTGTTGGCTTTTCCCTCAGTATTTTTTAATCTAGGTACATGGTCGAAAAATACATATCATTTGTCAAAGACATGACAATCTGTTGAAAAGGTTTGACAATTACAGAAATGCCGAAAAAGAAATATTTAAAGAAGGCAAGCTGGGCAAAAATACAATCTGAAGCCGTCCGCTTTCCATCAGCGCTTATTTTGTCCTCTCTCCTCCCCATCCACCAAGTTTATATATTGTACTATTATTTCCCTCATTTGCACAGATCGTTTGTGGGTTTGGGTGTGGTGTAGCACCGATTTGTTTCTTCATTCGAAGCATTCCTCAGTGTGCTGTGTATCATCGGGATCCTCTGTGTGTATATGTGTTTGTGGGAGGTCGGGGGGTGGTGGCATCAAGGGAGAGAAAGAGATAGTGAAATGGTAATATTTTATGTTAACCGTCCACACTGTACTAATCGTGTAATCTTCTCAGACTGACAGGATCTTCGACTGTAAATTAGCTGTCCTTCCATTGCTGACTGTCACGTACTTGACCACCAGTTACAAGAGTCAGTTTCTACACTTTAATTGTGCAATGTTCCTCTTTAGTAGAATCTTCTGATTTCAATCTCTTATAATGACCAACAATACAACGTGTGGTGTTCTTTCTACAAACTTTCCCACATTAAGCAAACACAATCAGATTATATCCGATGAACAGTTAGAAATTGCAGACAATGTTCTCCGTATTTTACGTTTCGCCACTGCTGGCTTGGCCATTCTTCTCACATTCTGCAACGTCATCGTCTTTCTACATAAAAATATGCGCAGTGCGACAGCTGTCTACGTTATCGGATTGAGTGCAGGGCAACTGGTCTACGTCATTGGTACTAACGTACCAGACCTTTGTTTGTTGACGTTTCAAGATCCTATGAACGACTGGCTGTATATGGTGTTGTTTCTTTATGTGGGTGTGTACTGCAGCATTGTGGCCAGGAGAGGGGCTTACGTGGTGATGAGTCTCGTCTCCTTAGAACGACTCTACGCCATTGTCCGACCTCTCCACGTCCGTCGTTTCCTTCTCTCACGGCACCCTGTTATCTGTTTGATATCAACATACATCGTCACTGCCGTGTTGCACACATATGTTGTGACCAAAACAGAAATTCGAGGCATTCTCACAGGAACTCAGAACGTCACTGTTTATAGAACAGTCCCCACACAGCTGTATCTTAAACACAGAGCCATCAATGACGCCTTTAGCTTGGCAGCAAAAGTCCTGTTGACCTACTGCGGACTTCTGGCCCAACTCCTTCTAAACCTTCTTACAATCTGTTGTCTGCAGCGTCATAACGTGGCAACACAAAAGATGAAGACTGCAATGAAAGAGAAGGGAATGATGCAGAGAGAACGACAGTTGACAGTGACGATTGTGGCCGCTACTCTCAGTTATGTGATTCTCTCCGTTCCTTCAGCTGTCCATCATCTGGTCTACTCGATGTTTCCTCACTATTACAGTCTACAAGGACAGTATCGCAACTTGTACAGACTTCTTTGGAGTTTGACCTTTCTTCTGTCTGTGTTCAGTTGTTGTGTGGATTTCGTGTGTTTCATGCTACTGAGTTCTAAGTACAGAGATACATTCGTCTCTATCTTCGGCTTATGGAGGAAAATGGAAGATATGTAGAGGTGTATGATATGTTCTGTGAGGAATAGGTCATGGGTAATTATCATTTATTTATCTGTGAGATTTGGAAGTGTTGGTTGTGGTTTCCAAACATATGACGAAGATCATTGCTCTTTACATTTGAATCCACAGTAGCAGTACCATTTGCAGTTTTATATGACTAAATCATAACGACGTTGATCATTCCTGGAAGTGATTTCTACACAAACACTGGAAAGATGAGAGTGATCACAGAGTACAATAGTTTCACGCAAGAAAACTGTGTAGGCACGATGCCCGAAGTCAGCCAATGCATAAGCCTGGGAACCTTTCATCAGGTGAGAGATCTGACTGCTTTCCTGCCTCAGGAATATATCTCTCCAGGATTTCAAGTCTGAGGGTTATCCTAAAGGACACAAGTAAGGATACACATCATGGTAGTAGTCGTAGATGGACAACACATAAGATAGACTGAATGTAAGACCTCTTCTGTGCATCGCATCACTTAGAACAAAGGACTGTGGAGATCCCTTGCTGACCAATCGTCTGTTACATTATCTCCACGCCCTGGGTTCTTGGAACGATGAGATGAATTGAAGCGACGACATTAAAGGCATTATAGGGTACATCTGTTGAGTCTGTAACAGTCCTTGAAGTATACCATATCCTAGGCTGTTTTTCCTGTTTTCAGACTTTTTTTTGTAACTTACAATTGAGGCCTGGTCAAGTTGTTGACAATGTTCACAGTTCACGTCCTCAGCAAACACGATATGACATAGTAGAGACGACAAACATACTGTATGCACTGTCACACACAAACACTGCGCCCTGAGTGCTAACATTACGTGGTCACCCTGACATCTAACATCTGACTCTTAACATCCAAGATAAAACATGGATGTGCAAAATTTCAGGAATCGTAAAAATTCCTCACACACAGCAGATTGATCTGAAACTGAAGCTAGCACTGCTCCTAAGTGACACATTTCACATTCATAAAAACCAAACAACTTTGCCACATTGGATATTTCGTTTTAGATGTACACATTTACAGTGTCATTTTGAACAAGCATTCACCAATCCCTGGTATAATGACAGAATAAATGACACACCTTTTGCACCTTTGCAAATCCCCGCCACATGATATATATATGATGAAAACACATATTTTTCACCATGAAGTTTTGGCAACATGTGAGGACCCTATGAATGGTGGGTTGGAATTGGATCGTTATCGGTGAAGCTTCTGACATTGTTTAAATGGAGACATGACTCATATTTGCTAATTAACCAGTTCAACCCTTGTTTTTTAATTCTGACGTTTCAATGCTGGCTTAGGTGGACCTTCTGACCGGGGACAATCCAATCCGTGAAAGTCATGGCAGACAGTGAAATAGTTTTTGACGACACCAAACAGACAACTCTTTCCGTGCCTTGGGTTCTATTTCAAGTCTGCTGGAGCTGCAGTGCAATGTTTGTGACTCACAAGCTCGTTTTAAAACTACCCGGATGTTTTCATCTGGGCTGAATCCAGGTGATTGTGCTGGGCATGGCAGGACTGGAGTGGCCTGTTGTTACTCTTTGTGTTCTGTTTCAAAAGACATGTCACTAGGAATGGTATCTTCTTCTTATCTTGTTGTTGTCTTGTATGGAACGATAGCTCAACAGAATTGGTCTTGTAACAAGAGCATGTATTTCTCTTCTTATTGACGAGATCACTTACATCAAAGTACGAAGCACAGCCACAAATCACGAGTTTCAGTGTACATGACAGTGGGTCATCAATGACACCCATCATTCTGGCTGCCTCGTATTACAGGACCTTGACACCCATCATTCTGGCTGCCTCGTATTACAGGACTTTGACACCCATCATTCTGGCTGCCTCGTATTACAGGACTTTGACACCCATCATTCTGGCTGCCTCGTATTACAGGACTTTGACACCCATCATTCTGGCTGCTCGTTTACAGACTTGACACCACATTCTGCTGCTCTATACAGGACTTTGACACCATCATTCTGGCTGCTCTATTACAGACTTTACCCATCATTCTGGCTGCCTCGTATTACAGGACTTTGACACCCATCATTCTGGCTGCTCTATTACGGACTTGACACCTCATTCTGGCTGCTCGTATTACAGGACTTTGACACCCATCATTCTGGCTGCTCGATTTCAGGACTTTGACCCCATCATCTGCTGCTCGATTACGACTTTGACACCCATCATTCTGGCTGCCTCGTATTACAGGACTTTGACACCCATCATTCTGGCTGCCTCGTATTACAGGACTTTGACACCCATCATTCTGGCTGCCTCGTATACAGGCTTTGACACCATCATTCTGTCTTATAGGACTTGCACATATTTGGTGTCATCATGCTTTCAACACATTGTTGCTCTACTGGTATTCTTCAGATTAACCGTCACTGCATCAATGAACAAGATGTATTTCCAGAGACCATTCCCAGTCCAGTGCAGTCTTCCCTAACACAGGCTCCTCCGGAGCTTTCTTTTACGACCTTGATCATTTCCATCATTTCCACAGTTCCTGAATTAACATCCACCGAATGAAATCCCTTCTGCACAGATATCCATGAAAACCGGTCACAGTGTTCTCAATCATCAGTGATGTCTCTTGTTCTTGTTACTATCCGCAGTAACATGCCTACAGAGTGCTCGGGTTAAACAGGCACTTCATCCATCGTTCTTTTTAAGTCTTGACGTATGGTGAAATCTGATCCACTATTGCAATATTTCTGTTCAGCTCTCCCTCCCTAAATAACAATGTTATCATTTTGATATCACTGCTATCCTAATCCTGCTTTCCCATGGTCGCAGAAAACAAGAAGAAATTTCTTGAAAATGAGATGAAAGCGCTGACGTCTGCTTTCGTGCTAAATCGCATTGCATTCCTTTACCCTTTACCAATATTTGTACCACTGGTACCGACAAGACATTGGTGACAGTAGCAAAGTGTGGAAAGTGACTGCTGACTCAGTGCACGCCTCCATGATAAGTTTGACAACAGTTTGGCCTAATGCTCATGTAATATTGGCAGGTTTGTCGGATTCCAGTCCATTCGTAAATATCCTGTATGATGGTCATCGCATTTTATTCTGATCAGGAACCAAATTTCAGTCTCTGACTTGAATTCAAAGACCTGACTCAGAACCAAATGTAAAAATAACTTCCATACAAATTTCAGATAATTTACTGTCTTCCACAAGAATTGTGTGTCGACAGCATGCTAGGATTGTTTGTATTCACTGGTATTCATAGAAATCTCAGAATATGCACATTGTCCTTCACTGATATATCTAGAGTGTTCTATACATGTTACAAAAGGGAAAAAGGGGACGACCTTGCCTTCAGGGAGGAAATGGGATGGCCTTGCCTTCATGGAAGAAATGGGACGACATGCTTGGAAGAAAGGATGCCTTGCTTCATGGAAGAAATGGACACATGCTCGGAAGAATGGCGACACTGCCTTCAGGGAAGAAATGGGACGACACTGTCTTCAGGGAAGAAATGGGACGACACTGCCTTCAGGGAAATGGAGAATGGGGAATCGACACTGCCTTCATGGAGAAGGAGAACCAATGGGACGACACTGCCTTCAGGAAGAAATGGGACGACCCTGTCTTCAGGGAAGAAATGGGACGACACCCTGGCCCTTCTTAGGGAAAAAAATGGGAAGAATGACGACACGCCTCTGGCGCCCCTCTTCGGAGTGGAGAGTAGGAAAATGGGACGACACTGCCTTCAGGGAAGAAATGGGACGACACTGCCTTCATTCTCTTTTCATTTCAAACCAGTCAGGGGGTGACAATTCAAAATGAGACACAATGTAATAGTTGAGACACAAAATGAGACACAATATAATAGTTGAGACCAAAAATGAGACAAAATGTAATAGCTGAGACACAAAAGAGACACAATGTAATAGTTGAGACACAAAATGAGACACAAGATAATAGTGAGACACAAAATGACACATAATGTAATAGTTGAGACACAAAATGGGACACAATGTGATAGTGAGACACAAAATGAGAACAATGTAATAGTTGAGACACAAAATGAGACACAAGTGTAATAGTGAGAACAAAATGACACATAATGTAATAGTTGAGACACAAAATGGACACAATGTGATAGTTGAGACACAAAATGAGATCAATGTAATAGTTTGATACAAAATAAGGCACAAATTGTAATATAGTTGGACACACAATGAGACACAATGTAATAGTTTGAGACACAAAATGAGACCATGTCACTGTTAGATACAAACTGTGACTAAATGTAATGTCAGACACCAAATGAGGACACAATGTATAGTTGCAGACACAAATGAGACACAGAGTAAGTTTATTAGGAGAACGTATCCATCTGCACACCATCATTGTCATCACTATCAGTTACTGAACGCTGGAGTCGTTGGGGCACGATTTGCACTGACAAATGTTCCTCTCTCCTCGTCTGTCACCTGCTGCAGTCTGGAAATCGCCTGATGTCAGGCCTGTCCACTGCTGGATGCTGTCCTCCCTCTGCTTGCTCTGTCTGTCACTTCTGTTTCCTGGAAGATGGCGTTTGCAAGGGCGGATGGTCGGGAGATGTGGTCATGCTGTTTCAGGTTTCCTTCCTTGGC